>OX451735.1:686945343-687596538 GCA_948472305.1 Vicia faba | reverse complement strand
TGATTATGTGTGATTTATCAGTGTCTATGCATAGGTTGGAGGTTGAAGATGAAGAGCAATGGTGGTAAGTGTTTATAGTTTCATCGAGTTGGAATGATGTATGAATGATATATTTATAGTTGTGGAAGTTTGAATGCAAAGAGGTAATTTTTGGAATTAAAAAGAATTGAAAAATTGACCCAATCAAATAATATGTGCCGACCTAAAAAATTTATGTGCCAACATGAAAATTGTATCTGTCGGCCTAAAAGATTCTATGTCCATACACATAGCAAACATAAGCTACAAGCTTTAAAACTGCAGTGCATGTGCCCGTCTGAAAATCGTATGTGTTGTCACATAAAATAAAAAGTTACAGTATGTGTCAGAACGAAAGATTTGCGTGCCAACATGAAGGTTTATATACCAGCACGAAAAGCTTATGAGTCGGCCTGAAAAGCGGATGTGCTAGCACATACAAGTGTGTTAACTGCAGAAAATGATTTTTCATGATTTAGATTTATTTTAAACTTATTTTGAATGCTTCCTAAGACCTCAAATGCAAGGGTGCACCAAATGAAATAGAGATATCGTCCAATATATATAAATGCTAAGTTTTCCTAGTTTTGACATCATGCAAAACATCTAATGGTGAAGTTGCGCTCACATGGCCAAGCTCCTCTCCCAACTATAGATTGAAGTACCATCACTTCTCTAAACAAAAATACCTGAGCTCAATATGGTTTAACTAGATAACCATTAATTTCTTGTGATTTTAACAGGATGATCTACTAACCTATGGTTTTATAACTGGCTAACCACGAACCTATTGAAAAGTTCATCAATATTGATGATATTCAAACTTTGAATGAATAATGCTTTATAATATCCTTAAGGTAATCTCATCAATATTAAC
This sequence comes from Vicia faba, assembly GCA_948472305.1. Classification (NCBI taxonomy): domain Eukaryota; kingdom Viridiplantae; phylum Streptophyta; class Magnoliopsida; order Fabales; family Fabaceae; genus Vicia; species Vicia faba. The sequence continues at coordinate 687,595,643 of OX451735.1, read as the reverse complement.
AATCTTCAACCTCCAAGTACATGGGAACTTATAACTTAAATCTCCAACCAAAAATTTTATCGGTCTTAGCTTCGAACCATATTCTTGAGATTTCCAAAAAGTCCAAGATCACCTTCAAAATATAAAACTTGAGTGTGTTATGACCATTGCAAGTTGGGAAATTTTGAGCAAATGCATGAAGACCAAATTGAGCAAGCTTGATATTTTGGACTATTGGGTCATGGTTTTGAGGTCCAAACGTGTGTTATACCCTTCATACACCTCAAAATTCATTCAAACACACTTTGGCCTTGTTTTATTTTAATTAATTTTATTATTTTTGATTTAATTCATTAATAATATAAATAAATAAGATAAAATCATATCTTTTTGTACAAGAGTCCAAGCCCATTAGTTTTTTCCCTAATAATTCTCTATATATTAAGACACCAAGACAAGAACAAATACACGGAATCCTTACACCACAAAATTGTCAAAAAAGCATCAAAATTTTCCAAGAACCCTATGTTTTGAAAACCCTATTTTCAAGCCTCTTCACCACCAAAAATCCATTCCATTCACTTCCAGGAATATTAAAGGGTAAGATTGGATCGATTACCATGATCTAAAGGACCTGAACCAGCATACATGCACCGCCATTTTGCATTATATCAGGATTATTGTATTTTTGTTTTCATTATGTTTTAACGCGCACTAACACCACTAATATGCTCCTGAGATGCTAATGTGCAGGTTTGAATCATCACATGAGTCCCATGCTATCTGAATCATGAATGGCCATGATCAAACCAATTCATGTTATTTTTACCATACTTCACAAACCAGGATGAATTAGCCTTCAAAAATGCCCCTATTGGATTCAGAGCCTCTGTTTTAGGGGGGTAGGATATGGTTGGATCATTAATGCTTTGTTTTTTTACAGGTTTTAAAAAAGGGGCTTACCAGAGTAGACGACTGGAGCTAGGGCTCGAACGCTTCTCAGCTAGTATATTTGGTTATATAATATATATTTATTATTTCAGTTGTATTAACGGATGTATCACTACCCCAATGGTTAAAATGCAAAACCAAGTCAGTTCTCCCACCGTATTACATCTTCCAATGTAGGCATCAACTGATAATCCATGAAAGTAAAACACTGGCACAACGGATCATAGAATTGGACCAATGTAGAAATAATACCCTCCTTCATCTTGAGCTTCGTAAGAGACACGACGAGTCCATACTTCTTTCGGAAATCTATAGAGCTCTCAATCTCGGAGAACAAACTCATCAATTCCTCTATCTTAGGATCTTTGAAAGTGTACTTCCGAGTCTTTATTTTTCCAAAATACATGGTCAAAAAGTACCTGAGATATTTTCAAAAATTCAACTCTAAGTCCCTTGTCACAACTGTTTTAAAGAATGCTCATGGTGCATGAATGCATGATGCAACAATCATACATAAGATCACAAACATGGGGGGTTGATAGGTTCAACGTCACGAGCATGGATTCAAAGGTACTACCCACAAGTTATGGAATAATGGTTTATCACCTACCGAACAAGGATCTAAAAGGTTCCCAGAGTCTACATCCTTCCTTCAAATATTACCAACGTCTTGTTTAACTCGGTAACTAGTAATATTCTAAAGAAAAACTCGGCTGAGGGTAGTATCACGTGGCAACCACTTCCGGATTGCTCCATTATAGTTTCTGAACTAAACCTAAAAGGCCAAGATAAGTTAAGGGTTTTATGGTCCTCAGCTTCAGCAGGCTCCCAGGTCGAAAGCAGCACGTCTTCCCGATTTCTCGGTAAATGAATACTACAGTCAAAGGGTCCTACACTGAGTGGGGAATCTCATGTCTCCTTTTTTGGGATTCCTCCCTCAAAGTTAACATGACTATACGGTCTGTCCTATCTTAATTTTTCCCAAGTCTGGGTAGAGGACTTATGAGAAATCACCAAGCACCCTGAAAACCAGGAATATCTAGACAAACATATGTATAACACATAATATACAACAAATAATAGCCATACACAATATAAACAAAGATAAGCTCAACCCACTTAGAGATGTACCAACATTTGGTCGATCTTTCCCCAGTGAAGTCGCTATTTTTTTTTGTAGCGGTAGAAATGGTGAGACTAAGTCATTGGATTGACTTAACTCACACATATTAAATAAAAATTATCACCGCACTTTATTGTTTCTAGAGGAATGGAAAAAGAGTGAATAACCCAAAATGAGGGGAAGAGAATCTAGGTACGGGGGTTGGTTATGCAAAGGGAAGGTATTAGCACCATAAACATCTACCGTACTCCACAAGAACCTCTTTGAAAATTTGTGTGTATTGGTTATAAGTGTTGTATAAAAAAATAAATGATGGAGATCAGAAAAGAAGTATTTTTTATAATTTTTGCACCCGTCGCGGTTGCGAACCTTTAGTTTCTACATACCACCTTCCGTGTAATAGGGGATCAGGGTACTCGTAGTTCACCTTTAAAAACTTAAAAACACAAGTATGTTGATTATTTTTAAAAGATGAGACATCATCGTCATATCCGAGTGGAAGAGCATACTTACTACCCACGATTATAAGAAATGAGAATTCACATCATCTCAAAGTGGAGGATATGGCTTGGATTTTAAAATCAACAAAGCCTCACTTAACACCCAAGTGGAAAGTATCTCACTTCACTACATATCGTAGAAGTATAGTAGCTTGTATCACTACAAGGATCGACAAGACTCTAATCTTTTGAGAAACAATTTTAAAGTAAAAAGACAAAGTGGAAAAATGGTTTGAATGAGGTTAATTCACTTTTAGAATTCTCATAAAAATTGTCAAAGTATGATTAAGTTGGTTAAAGTTTGATTAAGAAAATATTTTTGAAAATGCATGGACCTAAGTCCAAGTTTATTATGAAAGCGGTTCAAGTTAGAAAACAATAAGAGTTTTGAAAAGGAGGGAGAAGATTTTTAAAATTAAAGATGATGGGAGGAGATGAAGGGACTATCCTAAACCATAGGAAAAAGCTAAGGAAAAGAACCATCTAACCAACAAGACATAAACCCTTGACATATAGAGTCAATGTAGAATTCCCATTCTTTGGATTGAAACCAAGCAAGCAAAGATACTAAACCTCTTAGGAATACCAAGCTTCATATGAATTAAGTCTTCATAAAAATTGCACAGAGTAACGACTGTATACAGAGGAATTCCCAATCACAGATATAGAATATAATCAGAATAACATGCATATAAAGAAAATCAACCCAATGTCTTGAGGTAGACCCCCAAGAGCTCCAGATAAAATATCAACAGAGTCACAAGGTCCCAAGGGTAGTCAAGGCTTCTAATCCTAATTCCAATAGGTCCACAACTCCATAATGCCAAGGATAGTAACCAAATAGTCTGAGTAACCTTAAGGTTTTTTATTGTTCAAGTTGATCATTAAGTGACTTCAAAACGAAAATAAAAGCTCAAGTGAGCAAAATAAAAATGACATAAAGATAAGTGCTCAATTGAGCAAAGATAAAATAATATGGAATGTAAATGTAAAATAAATGGTGCATAAAAGTAAAGACATAAAATAAAAGCATGAAGTAAAAGCACAAAGTAAAAGTAAATTGTTAGTGAATTAGAAGTTAGAGGTTAGTTGAATGACCACCTTGAAACTTGCATTTGAAAACTCATTAGAAGATTGATAAAATCAAAGCTTTTCAACAACAAGTTTCATTTGCTTTTTGTCAAGTATATCATTCATTTCAAGTTCTCGAGGCAATCATATATGATCAACGATGTTTAAATGATTCACTAAGACCAAAGTACATGAAGATTCATTAGAGGATTGATAAGATCAAATCCTCCTAACCATGAACCTCAAAGTTATTGGATCAAAGGTTTAAAATTAATATACTTTGGCTTGCAAACATAGGTTTGGTCCACGAATGATCATTTTCGAATCGAGACAATATTTAGCACTATGTTAAGCAATCGTAAGTGGACTTATGTAAAAGTCATACCTATTTTGAGGCCGGTCAATAGAAGTCTATGTATCACATATTATAGAAATGATATGTAGATCATTCTCCAACAACATGTAGCACAAGTAAGAATTGGATAAGATGAAGAGGGAGTGGATGTATCAAATGAAGTTAGGGTTCAAATATCATCAACATCATTCATCCATTTTAGTGGATTTGGTTTTTCAACCTATCAACATCCAAGATCCAATGAGTTTAAGGAACTTGTCCCAAAATAACATCCAAATCAAGACCAAACAAAAAAATAAAATAAAATTAAAAAAAAACAATATTTAAATGGTTAATAAAAGGGAAATAATTGGTAAAATACACAAAGTATATAAAAACACCAAATAAAAATCCCAAAAAAAAGTCATCAGTCAAACATGAGTTAATAAGTGTTGAAGAACTTTTTTTGAATTTTTTAAAGTTAGAAACTATTTTTAAAATTTAAAGAAATATGCAAAATAAACCAAAATCTTTGAAAAATATGAAAATAAAAAATAAAAATAAAATGAGGTCACCAATATTTGTCAAGAGGATATTGGATCCTTCCACAATTTTTCCAGAATTTTAAAATCAAGAAAAGTATTTTTAATCAATTAAATGAAGTCAAATAAATTGAAAAAATCATAAAAAATATCAAATCATAAAATAAAATTGTGGAAAAATAAAAATAATAAAGAGAAAAATCAAAAGTAATTTTGAGAATTTTTTCAAAATTTTAGAATTTGAAATGATTTTTTCATGAATTTTGGAAGTTAAAACAATAAATCAAAAAAATCAGAAAATAAAAAATAAGTCAAAATAATGCGGACCATCTGATCATAGTCAAAATGCGTTAGTAAACAGATCCAAAGGACCTGGCACGCTTTGTTTGATATGGACCCTTTTGAAAATTACACAGGATCAATATGTATTAAATAAATTAAAATAAAAAGCAACTTTAAATGTGGCGCGTTGGATGGAGTCTGACTCACTTAAGTAATCAGATCCAAGGGCTCATGAAAGGCGTGCATGGTAAAGAGAAACACCAAATCTATTTCAAAAAAATAACGTGGCTAAATGTCATTGGTTGAAGAAGGACATGTCATCATCTTCAACCTCCAACCAACCTTAAATTGTGATCTTCAAAACTATAAAATTAGCAAGCCAGACCGATACCATTTGGAGGGTCTCATTAAGACGAACTCAACCATGGTCTCACGAAAAATTTATATAAAATGTACAATTTTTACTTTGCAAAAAACATAAAATATAGCGAGCACTGAGTTTTCAAGATTACATGGTCAATTCTCAACAAAAACGAAAATTGTAAAAAGTGTGAGATTCAGAGAAATGAGGAGAGTAGGTTAGGAACTTATTTGAGGCAAAATGAATGAGTAATCTACCTAAATGAAGTATGAGAAAAGTGCTCTGAAACTGGACTTCTACAACACGATTTAGGACTCCTCAAGGCTTGATTCTTATTGCGTTAGGTTCAGGGAAGTTCAAGGATTGAGACAGAACAAAGAAATTGGATTGAGAAGTGGAGAAAAGATGAATTCGAAAAATAAAAAAAAAGAGTTACAGAGAGAAAGTGGCAGGGTAATTTTGGCTTTCCATGCTTGAGGAAATGAGTGCAATATGTCCTTCTATTTATAGGATAATGAATGTTGAAAAGAATTGGAAGAAATAGTGAGATTTGGAGGAAAATTGAGTGAAGCTCAAAAATGAGAAAAGTGTGACATGAATTTTCTCAAAACTCAGCTAATTCTTGTGTTTCAATGCTCTAATCATGCTTTGGTAATTTGTTAAACATGTTTAAATAAAAAAACATGCAGCAAAATGGTCATTAGAAGCCACAACATGGAATTTGTAAACTGACTGCAAGCAAAAACTCAGTTTCACGATGACAACTTTGAATCCATGGTGCACACAGCTCAAGTAGCTTTATCATCTCATTCTTTTTGCAATGGAAAGATCTCACAATAAATTTCACAATGTGTTAAGAAAGGTAGAATTTAGATGCTTGAGCAAAAAGTTATGATCAGTTAAAATCGTGAAAACAGGGCCTTCCACTCAAAATTATGTTTTGGTCAATGAATATGACATGAAGTAGAATTCTTCCAGAGCATTGTGAAACTTGAATCATCCAAAAACTCCAAAAATTGAGAGAGTTATGACCTTGTGAATTTGATGAAAATCAATGAAGTGACCTATAATCTTTTGAGCTCTTAAGGGGTCTTCTAACCATTTTCAAGCTTTGCACATAAAATAAGAGTTGAAATTCACACTCTTAAGATCATTGTGAAAAAATAATGGGCTCAAGTTGATAAAAATTGACCAAGTTATGATCATTTGAAGTCAAGCCCTAAAAATTCAAAGGCCTTTCAAAGGGATTGGTAATCTTTCTCAATCATTAATGATCTTCCATTCAAAATTAGCCTTAGATTTATGAAGAGACCTTTTTAAGGACCCTTTAAAGAGAACATGGATTTTGAGTCATTCAAAAATCTCAAAAATGAGCAAGATATGGTCCTTCAAAGTCAACAAACCCTAGCTCAGAGAGTGCCAAAATGACTTGAAACCCATTTCTACTTTTGATGATTTTTCTTGTACAATTGGATCTTGTCATGTGAAGAGAGGTTCTTATTGATGATGATAAGAATCCACAGCAAAAAGAACCAACTAAAAATGTTGAAAATTGAGGGAGTTATGCACTTGTGATCACTAGATCAATCATTTTCTCAATTAGGTCAAACTTGTTGAACCAACCTTGAATCTTTTGATATTTCTTGGAAAGATAAAGCATGATGAATCATAATAGGTCTTGAAATGATATTGTCTTGAAGCACACCCAAAAATTAAGCTTAATCATCAATGAAGCTTGTTGAAGAAGGCATGTAAATAAACACACAAACCTATCTCTTTGATGAATGTCATCACCAACTTTGAGGAAATTTTGACCTAAATAAGGTAATAGAACTCTTTAAACCACAAATATTTGATATCATGGACATATTCTTGAAACTTGAGCTCTTTCAATCCATTGAAGAGTCATTTGATTGAGAACCAACCCTCAACCCAAGGTTAGATGGTGAGATGAATTCAATTGTATCACCACCTATAATATGAACATTCAAAGAAACATATATACATGTTTTGATGTTAGTTTAAAGAACACATGTACAATATACACACTTCAAGTTGCTTGGTGATCCCTCAAGAGAAAACTTAAAGATAGGATGGAGATAGGGAGAACCAACTCTAATGTGTGATCTTGTTATATTGATAAAAGTGAGATAATGAGAAATCTTAGGGGCAAAAATTAGGGTATAACAATATGGTCAAGGTTTGATTCTCGCATCAATTTGTTTCTTTGTAATATAAGAATGAAATAATGTTTGTTGATGTTGTGTGAATTAAACTCTCGAGATACACATTTTTTTAAAATCAATCCTCTTTGCATCGACTCACCCGACTTTCCGGTTAAATCTTGGTAAAAGAATAATTTTTGTCCCCCTCAGGAAGCCTCACGTAGACCCTTTGTGTTGACCCACTAAACATCTTTGCGTCGACTCACCCTGCCTCCGGTTGACTCATAATACATAGTGTGTTACGGTGGGAGATCTGACTTGGGTTTTTTGCATTGGATCACAAATGTTGTGGTTAGCAAGAGTCGCCGCCGACTTTTCTTTTATCCAAAAGGAAAGGTGAAAAAGCACAGGAAAGACCTTTGAGATTGTTTCTTGAGTTCGGGGGGTAGATTATGAAAAGGGAAGGTATTAGCACCCTTTTCATCCATAGTTTTGCATGGGCTCTTAGTTACTTGCTAGATCACTTGCTTTTGTTTGAAATTGTGCTTTGTGTGGTTTTTGAAAGTATTTTATAAAGAGGCATTTGTTTAGGCAATCTTTGTAATGATTCTTGTTTGTAAGAATGTATACAAAGATGTTGATCTTTTGAAAATGTTTTCAATTTTGTAAGATGTTTGAAAGTGTATGTGTTTGTTTTGAAAATAGCAAGGATGTTTGTTTTGAAATGGAGAAAGTAATTAGGAGCAATCTACCTACTCAGATGTCTTTCTTGTTTATTTTATTTTCCTTTGACATTGTTGTCTTACCATTGATTTGGTAAGCAACCCTATCTTTGGATGTAAACAGGATGGGCGTGGGTCATCGTATAACCATGATTAGCAATGTTGCAAGGTATCTTAGCATTATTTTTGAGGGACTAAGTTCATTTTTAAGGCAACTTAGATAGTGTCATCGAGGGACTATGATCTTGTATTTGCTTGTTTTTGCTAAGGTACCTCACATTTGTAATATGGCCATTTTGTATAAGGCAACCAAGTGAAATAACCCTAGGGGTGCTTGTGTGCAAGTGTATCATTTTCATTCTTGTTTTTGTCTTGAATTAGGGTTTTATAAGTGTTGATTTTAGTCTTTCCATACAAACCCTAATTATTAGCATTTGTATATGAAAGCGATAAATTGTAGAGTTTTAAAATTACTACGCTATTACAACATTTGTAGGGAGGGGGTGTACAAATTCATGAATGGGGATTGCAAGAATTTAAACCTAATTAGTCTATTACAACCATATTGAATTGATATCAATGTACAAGGAAATAAATAAATATAAAGTACAAAAATGAATGAATGTGCAAAAAAAGAAAAAATGTAAAGAAAATGTATCTTTGTTTGATTTTCATGAAAAATGGATTTTGTCTTAATCTAATTAACTAAAGAAAGTAATTAATTAAAATTTAATTTTATTAAGAAAAGATTTTAAATAAAAAAATAGTTCTATTAATTAATCAAAAGAAAATAAGTTTAAGAAAAGTATTTTTTGGTATTTTTATCTTGAAAATATTTATAGTATTATAAAATACTTTTAGTATTTTTTATATAAAAAATAATGTATTTAAATAAGTATGAAAGAAAATAACTAATAACCTAATTTTATTTATATTTACAAGATAATAAGTGAAAAATAAATAAAGTATAATTAATAAAAATATTTTTTTGTGAGAAAAATAAAATAAACTAAGTCAAAATATAAATATATCATTTTTTGTATTTTATGATTTTTTTTAGAATTTAGAAAATATATTTAAGAAAATAAAAATGAAAAAAATAAAAAATAAACAAACTTGGGCCATGGGTGTCATTAGTCAATAGGGAGGTCAGCTAGCAAAAACAAAAAAAAAACAAGCCAGACCCAAAGGGCCCAACGCCTGCCAAAAAACACAAAAATTAGAAAAGTGAAAATATGAAGAAAAAAAATGAAAAAGGTACCACTGGGGCTCGAACTTAGGTCCCATAGGTTACAGGCGCACGCTTCTACCACTGGGGTGGCTATACATCCGTTAATACAAACAAAACAATAAATATGTAAGGCAAAATGTTCCCTGATGACTTCATCTTCAACCTCCAGCCAGACCAAGTGTAACTTGCTCATTTCTCATAAAAAATGAAAACTATAAACATGAAACTTGTAGCAAATTTTCTCACGATTCCAGAAATGTAAAATATTAAAAGTATAGATCAAAGATAAGCATGAATTTTAATGGCCCTAATCTAAACCCTAAAAATTTCAGAAATTTCAGTTTCAAAATTCTCTAAGCTCAAGCAAAATTAATGGAAACTATGGACATGGTTAGCTTCAGGGCGAGGATATCTACATGTTTTGTTCACAAATAAACTATTGATGATGCCTGTATGAAGAGTTCCAAGTTGAGAAAACTTACCTCAAAACTGGAAATCGTGTTTGGAGTTTGAGCTTGTTTCAAGTGATGGTGATGATCAGGTTAGCTTCCTTGAGGTCCTAGGAAGCTAATGTTATGGTTTGCTTGAGTTGAGTGTGGTTGAAATGACTTGGAGAAGTCAATGTGAAATGCTCTGTTTTTGGTTATGGATGATATGGTAAATGATGTTACAGTAATGAAACAGGGACAAGGATAGGTTACACATGATGTAAGGAAGCTTTAGAAACTAAAAGGCAAAGAAACGCACGAGGGAAATGTGAGTTTGATGTTCAAGGTCAGAAACTGTGCAACAAATGAGTTTTTGGAAAATTTCTGATTTGAGAGAGTTTTGGCGTATTTCAGGGTGCTTAATCTCGTCCTCTAGCTCACAAATAGTGACTCTATTTATAAGCAAAAAGTTTGGAGACCTCTTGTTGGTAAGAATTCAAAATCACAAGTTTATGCATAACATGTGATTTTTGAGAAATTCAAGTTTCAAAGTCTTGTGTACTTGCTAAGATAGAGTGGTTATGCTTAAAACAAGCTTGCTTCTATCTTTGTGGATGGAGTATGATCAGAGGGAACAAGAACGACAATGTTAACTTTGTGCCATTAATGGAAATGCAACTTGGATAGTAGCTTAATTGCTTGGATCAAAGCCCTAACACCTGTGTAAACATTTAATTATGGAGTGACAAATAAGTTTGAGGCCTGCAAAGCAAGGATTATGCAGCCTATCATGGATTTGGTTCATGTGTTCATCAAAAGTGGCTTGTAATTCAAGTGACAAAACCCTAACTTTATCTCTTCGATTCTCCCTACTCAAGAATGATCTCAAGGAGTTCTTGGACATTTTGGAAATCTTTCAATGTTCTCTACAACCCATATTTTAATTGCTTTTGAATATTCCCCTTGGAACTATATGAAAAAGTGCCATGAAGTTGGGTCAAAATCCTGACCAAATTAGGGCAAAATTTCACTAAGTGTTTAGTTTCATGACCACATGTTCATAAAATTATAACTTGAGATCCAAGCATTTTTGGAAGTAGTTGTGTAAAGAAAAGTTTTAGATTTCATGGGGATCTACAACTTTCATGTTGGAAGTTTCTCTTGAATCATCTTGCATCATGGTGAAAATTTGGCTCAAAGTTATGAAAAAACATGAAATTTCCAACACTTAGAAAAATTTCTAAGTTTAGAAATTTTGACTTTTCAAAATGAAATCTTGACTTTTTGATTTCTTGATGAATAAGTTTCATATTTTGACATGATTTGATGAATTTTGATCTTTTGCACTTGAATTTGACCAAAAAGTCAAAGTTTAACTTTTCAGTATACAGTTGACTTTTGATCAGTTGACTGCAAAATTCATCTGTCAATCCAATGGACTTGCAATGTTTTGAACCATGTCATTAGGTCAAAATTATTAAATTGGACTCTTGAGGTCATGACTTAAACCAATTGACGATTTTCTAGGTCAAAAATCTGAAATTCCCCGTTCCCAGTCAAAACCCTAATTTTGACCATTTTGACCTTTTGGAGATTTGATCAAGTTTCTTCAGGAATTGTGGTCCAAACATGATCAAATAATACATATGAGTCTAAAATGTTTATGTGGACCAAAAATTATAAAGTTTGACTGTAAATTGGCCATGGTTGACGTTTTGCCCAATACAACTGATTTTTAGGTCAACTGCTCAATTGACTGATCAAAAATGTGATCCAAGGCTTGAAACTTGACATGAGTAAACTAGGGGGTCCATAATGATCCATGAAAATCATATTGGGCATAGAAGGTTCAAAAATCTTTGTGAAAACTCAAACCCTAATTTTGGTCATCAGTGTTGTATGAAATGCATGGCATGATGCATTTGTGTAATCAATGTTTATGATATATGGGTGAGATGTATGCGCATGTGAGCTAATTTTGCTGTACTGCTATTGGATTGGGGAAAATAAATCCTTGTCCGTTGCTGAGGATATGGAGTATAAGTTTTCATGTTGTGAAGTTGAAGTGATGATGAATTTCATTTTAGAGAAATAAATTCTGTTGTAAGGGGAATGTCGTGTACTGTTTGAAAAATCCTGGTTGGGGAATTCTGAGAAATTTGGCGACTTCTATAGGGGATTGATAAACTGGAAGCTTTGTTCCACTGGGGATTAAACTGCACACTGTGGGGAATTTTATGGAGATAAATTTATAGAGATTTCCCTATCCCTTAAAGCCATCAGTGATTGTCTTTTATTTTGTTTATTTGTAAACAGTAACTATGTTCAAATGCATATGTTCAACAATGAATCATTGGACATTTTTGTAAACAAAACACAAGCGAAAAGAAAGACAAATAGTTTTTGCACTTTCAAAGGGGATATCTTTGTATTGACTTTGAGTAAGTATTTTTGTACAACGAGACAAACATTCTAATAAGAGAATTCGGTCGTAAAAAATGAAAATTTTGATACAAAGAAAAGATAGCTATGTTCAATAATCCCATGGGGTTCCAATTCTACTACAGCCTTCGTATCTCTGAGCATCATGTATATTTGTCGCCTTGTCTGAAATTGATTGAATTGATCAGAACCTCTGAGTTTGCAGGTTGTTCGTAAGGTGATCCAATGAGACATAGTCATACACTTTAATTCCCTAAATTTTGCCTGGACCGCCCTTTCGGGTTTTGGGTCCACCGGGATACCCTTTTTTGCCCAAGCCGCCCTTTCGGTTTTTCAGCTTGCCGGGTGTACAAATTTTTTTGTTTTATCCCTAATTTTTTCCCGAACCTTTTTGGTTCGCCGGGATGCCCTTGTTTGGCTTAGGTGTGTCAACCTAGCGGGTCTCTTATGCGTAGTATCTTTTGACTATGTCTGTGTTCGCAGGGTGCGGCAGGTCGTCACCATCCATGATGGTCAAGATCATTGCTCCACTAGAGAATATGTTTTTGATTACAAATGGTCCTTCGTATCTAGGAGTCCATTTTCCTCTGGGATCATCTTGCGGTAGTATGATACGTTTGATCACCAGATCTCCAACTTGATACACTTGTCGTCTGACCTTTTTGTTGAAAGCCTTGATCATTCGTTTTTGATACATTTGACCATGACAGACAGAAGTAAGCCTTTTCTCATCAATCAAGTTTAGTTGATCCAATCTTCTTCATTCAACCCTGCATCCCTCATAATTCTCAAAGAGGGGATCTGAACCTCAATAGGCAAGACATCCTCCATGTCGTATACCAGAGAGTGGGGTGTTGCCTCGGTTGATGTGCGAGTTGTGGTACAATATTCGTGGAGAGCGAATGGTAGCATCTCATGCCAGTCTTTGTATGTGACTATCATTTTATGTATGATCTTTTTAATGTTCTTATTTGCAGCTTCGACAGCACCATTCATCTTTGGCCGGTAAGGGGAAGAATTGTGATGTTGGATCTTGAATTGCTCGCACAAGGCGGTGATCATAGTATTGTTAAAGTTTGTACCATTGTCTGTGATGATCCTCTCTGGGATACCGTACCGACATATGAGATTTTGCTTAATGAATCGGGCGACAACATTCTTGATAACGGAAGCGAAAGAAGCTGCCTCCACCCACTTTGTAAAATAGTCAATGACCACTAGGATGAAGTGGTGTCCATTGGAGGCTGTTGGCTTGATTTCCCCAATCATATCAATCCCCCACATAGCAAAGGGCCAAGGAGCCGTCAATACATTTAGAGGAACCAAAGGTACGTGCACTTTTTCAGCATAGATCTGGCACTTATGAAAAGTTCGAGAGTGTTGATAGAAATCTGCTTCCATGGTAGACCAGTAATAGCCTACCCATAGGATTTTCTTTGCCATCGTATGGCCACTGGAATGGGTGCCAAAAGTGCCTTCATGTAATTCAGCCACGATCCTTTCAGCTTCAACCTTGTCTACGCACCGAAGTAATACGGAGTCATGGTTGCGTTTGTAAAGAATGACATTACTAAGGAAGAATTTAGCAGAGAATCTCCTTAAGAACTTCTTATCGTTTACTGAAGCTCCTTTTGGATATTCTTGAGCCTCGAGATACCTCTTGACTTCGTGAAACCAAGGCTGATCCACTACTTCTTCAGTATTAATCTCGTGATAGTGTGTTGGTTCATCCCTTCGTTCAATGGTGATCTGGGGAGCCTCGTTATCCCATTTAAGTTTAAACATAGATGACATTGTGGCTAGTGCGTCGGCTAGCTGATTTTCTTCTCGCGGGAAATGCTCGAAGGTAATCTTTTCAAAATGTGGGAGCAATGTCAAAACATGTTCTTTGTAAGGGATAAGGTTAGGGTGTTTGGTGTCCCATTCCCATTTGATCTGGCTAATAACCAAAGCTGAATCTCCGAATACATTCAAAGATTTGATCCCCAAGTCTATGGCAGGTTTGAGACCAAAGATGCATGCTTCGTATTCCTCCATGTTATTTGTACAATTGAAGCAGAGTCTTGCCGTAAAAGGAGTATGACATCCTTCAAGAGATATGAGTACATCACCAATACCGTTGTCGAGTGCGTTAGATGCCCCATTAAAAACCAGGGTCCATCGGGATCCTTGTTCAGGTCTGTCATATGGCCTGAGTTCTTCACAGTTGTTTACCATCACGATGTCTTCATCCGGGAATTCGAACTTCATGGACTGGTAGTCTTCCACAACTTGGTGAGCAAGGTGATCAGCTAGTACACTGCCCTTTATTACTTTTTGGGTAGTATACTGTATGTCATATTCTGTCAGGATCATCTTCCATCTTGCTATTCTCCCAGAGAGAGCATGCTTCTTAAAGATGTATTTTATTGGATCCATTTTAGAAATCAATAAGGTAGTATGGGTCAGCATATACTGTCTTAGCCGATGAGCAGCCCATGCCAGAGTGCAGCAAGTTTTCTAGAGCAGTGAATATCTTGCTTCACAGTCGGCAAAATTTTTGTTCAGGTAATAAATAGCATGCTCTTTTCGGCCAGACTCATCATGCTGCCCCAGCACACACCCCATTGAATTTTATAAAACAGTCAGATACATGATCAATGGTCTTCTCTCAACTGGCGACATCAACATAGGAGGCTCTTGCAGGTACTCTTTGATCTTGTCGAAAACATATTGGCATTCATTATTTCATTTGACTAGATTTTTCTTCAATAGTTTGAAGATTGGCTCACAAGTAGCTGTCAGGTGAGAAATGAATCTGACAATGTAGTTCAAACATCCCAAGAATCCTCTGACTTCTTTCTCAGTATGAGGAGCAGGCATCTCTTGTATTGCTTTCACCTTGGCAGGATCTACTTCAATACCCTTATTGCTGACGACAAAGCCTAGGAGCTTACTAGACCTTACTCCAAACGTGCATTTATTTGGGTTCAACCTCAGCTTGTACTTCTTTAGTCTCTCAAACAATTTATGTAAATGATCGAGATGCTCTTCTTCTGTTTGAGATCTAACTATCATGTCGTCCACGTAGACCTCTATTTCATGATGTATCATGTCGTGAAATAGAGCTACCATGGCACGCTGATAGGTTGCCCCAGCATTCTTCAGTCCAAATGGCATAACCTTGTAGCAGAATGTGCCCCATTGTGTGACAAATGTTGTTTTCTCCATTTCCTCAGGCGCCATTTTGATTTGGTTGTAGCATGAGAAACCGTCCATGAAAGAAAACACTTTTTTTGTGCCATATTGTCAACTAGGATGTCAATGTGGGGAAGTGGGAAATCATCTTTAGGGCTTTCCCTATTCAAATCTCTGTAGTCCATGCATATTCGTACCTTGCCGTCCTTTTTGGGCACGGGAGCAACATTGGCAACCCATTGGGATAGGAGGTGTCTGCGAAGAATCCAGCGTTGAATTGTTTCATGACTTCTGCTTTAATCTTCTCTGACATATCTGGTCGCATGCGATAGACCTTTTGTTTTACTGGTGGGAAATCCTCTTTTATAGGTAGACGATGTACCACAACATCTGCATCAAGTCCTGGCATGTCTTCATACGACCAGGCAAAGACCTTAACATATTCGTGTAGCAACTGAATCAGACGCTCTTTGATACTGGGTTCCAGATTGGCACCCACCTTGACTTCTCTTTTATCTTCCTCGGTACCTAGGTTGATTGTATCCACGGGTTCCTCGTGGGGCTGAATGGTCCTCTCTTCTTGTTCTAGTAATCTGGCAAGTTCCCCTGGTACTTCGCAATCTTCCTCACCTTCGTCTTCGACTTGGTAGATTAGATTTTCAGGGTCACAAAAAGCCATAGAAGAACCGTTATCCATGGGATCCCGAATAGATGTAGACCTGCATTATGTGTGTGAGTGTGTGTAAGGGTATATCTATCTTTGAAAGAAATGAAAATGTAAAAATAAAAACAATGAGCATAAAGTTTGTATGCAAAACGTCCATGATTCATTGATGTCATATGGAAATGAGATAATAACCCTTACAAATGGACCATTGTGCCTCGGGTAAGTCACAAGGTTTTAAGAGTCTGAATTGTTTTAATATTACAGATCCAACAAAATGTAAAGACAAATTACTGTGGGATAAAAGTGATCGGGACAAAATCTCTAGCCTCCCAGTTGCTGAGCCCTCCACTGACAGTTGGGAAGATTGAATCCTCTAGATTGCAGCCATCTTCATCATCCTCTACCGCGTTGACTTCACGATTGCCGATCTTCAAGCGTGGTCCTCCAGCACGAGCGCGACGTACAATCTTTTGAGCACCTGAAGTGAAACCCAGGCCAAACTTGTCAGACTTGTATGGGATATTTGGGAGTTGTCCCCAAATAGTGCACCCACCTCCGTCTATCACTGCTTTTGCATCCTTCAAAGATGACATCTTGAGTGGAGGCCTTATGATCTTAGGAACAACCCTGGTCACTGCCACATCTTGTGGGACTTCTTCAAAGTGTTGGAATGGAGTTTCAATAAATTCACCATCTAATTCCACATATTTGAAGGAATTGAGATGGCTGATCATATACTCTTCTTCTTCATGAACGATGATAATCTTCCCTTGAATCAGATACTTCAGCATTTGGTGCAACGTAGAAGTAACAACATCAACATTGTGGATCCATGGTCGGCCTAGCAAGCAGGAATAAGAAGGGCGAATATCCATTACATAAAAAGTTGAGTCAAACGTTTGGGTCCCAACTTTTATAGGGATATCCATTTCCCCATGCACCATCCTTTTTGAGCCTTCAAAAGCTCTCACTACTATGTTGCTTGGTTTCAATGTCAATCCTTCACAGTCAAGCCTATCAAGATCCTTTTTAGGCAATACATTCAGAGACGAGCCATTGTCCACTAAGACATGAGCCAAGGTTGTGCCCCTGCATTCCACTGAGACATGCAATGCCTCATTATGCTTCCTCCCTCTTGGCGTTAAATCAACATCTAAAAAACCTAAGCCGTTATCTACTGTCAAGCTAGCTACGCAGTCTTGGAACTGATGGGCAGATGTTTCTTGGGGTACATGGGCAGTTTTAAGGAATTTTACCAAGGCCTTTGCATGCGCCTCAGAACATAGTATTAAAGCCAGCATGGAAATTTTGGATGGAGTTTGCCCCAGTTGTTCAACTACATTGTAGTCGCTTCTTTTTAATATCTTTAGAATTTCCTCCATCTCTTTCCGGGAGGTCTCAAGGATAGCCAATGATTGTGCCTTCGTCCGAACATGCTCAATCAAAATACTTTTACCTCGAGTCTCGGTTAACTCGACAGCATGAATTTCAGTAGGAATGATAGTAGGGATTGTAACAGCTTTGTCAGTTGGAGTATTGGTGGAGATGATTGTAGGACTGGGAATAGCCTTCAGAGGAGCAACAACAGCATAAATGATTACGGGTCCAGAAACTGCTTTTGGGGGAGCAATTTCTAGAGAGAATATCCTTCTTCTTCGGGTAATCTTGCTAGTCCCTACAATATTACTGATATCAGAGTTAACTTTCTCGGAACTGGAATCTTCGGCAGCTGGCCAATCTTGCTTGATACCGTGGTAGTAGACATCCCCTCCATAATTCCATGGTATGGTTTTGTATGACAAATACGGGACTGGTCCACGCATTCTAATCATCAAAGGGGTTACTTTTGGAGCTGATGTAATTCTAACGGGTCTTTTGGTGGAGAACCTGGAAGAATTGATGGGAATGGTAATGATAGAAACATCATTAAAAGGAACAGGTGGAACAATAGTCTTTTCAAACAAAATTTCCTTGTTATCTATTAGGCATTGAACGCCTGCTTTCAACAAAAGACAACTGGTTGGTGAGGACAAACAGAAATGGTAGCTTTCATCACAGCCTGGGAATACACTAGCATTTAATAAGTTCTTTTTGATAGCCAGGAGTGGGGTCATAAGTTCATCAACTGAAGTAACAAACATATCTTCCTCAATGGTGTTGGCATTATGGCCGTGTTTGGGCATAGGGGAAGAAATGACATTTGGCTTTTCAGGCGTATCGAATTCAATATCTTTGGCTTCAATGAGGTCTTGTACCTTGTTCTTCAGAGTCGAATAATTGTTAATGTCATGGCCAGGACTCTCAGAGTGGTATTCACAACGGGCATTAGGATGATAGTAAGGAGAGGTTGTGTTAGGGTTCTTTGGATCTTCTTTCAAGTTCACTAGGTTGGATTTTAGCAAGTGTGGCAATACTTGAGATAAGGTCATGTTAATTCTGGTGAATTGTATGACTGGTCTTTCCATCCTTGGTTGGTTGTTTCTTTGCTGATCAGGCGCAGGTTTAGGAATCATAACAGCCCCTACCATTGGACGGCGTTCGGTCCTATCTTGATTTCTCTGAGGATAAACAACAACCACTTCTTTCTTTCCGATAAATGGCTTCCTTACAGTAGCAGAGGATGCATATTTTTGAATCTTTCCACTATTTATCTCGACTTCTACCCTCTCCCCGGTCAAAATCAGTTCAGTAAAACTTGCCGATGAACTCCCAATTAGGTGATTGAAGAAGGGACCAGACAAGGTGCCCAAATTTGGCGATGCATTTTCCTCACATAGGACTGGAGATGCATTTTAGGGCATGAAACTCCGTCATATTTGGCGAACACAGGTGCTTTGAATTTTGGAGGAATGACAATTCCCGATACTAACCCCAACTCCTCAAAGTCCAAGCCAAGCACTTTTTGGATTTCCATTGCACTCAATCGATCTTCGAGATGTTTATACTTGTCATCAGTTGGAGGGTATTGTTCTTCAGAATAGTCTTCTTCTTCCTCATCCTCTTCTGATTCTGACTGGACAACTATTTCTTTCCCCTTCCCACCTTGATTGTCTTTTTCACCGGATGTCGTTGCAAAGTATAAGGCCCTTCTTGTCTGCCCTTGGAATCTTCTTCCCATGTTTAGAACTCCGATTATCTTCTTTGTCTTCTTTATCTTCTCCTCAGCCAGCAAGGTCTTCAACTCTTCTTGTCCTTTGTCTAAAGTTAAGAACAATTGTTGGAACTGTGCATTCTGAGCTTGGAGGTCCTTTACCGTTTGCTCGAGATCCATCTTACTAAAAACAACAGTAGAGAGATAAGGATACTTGTTGCAAGAAACCTGCTTATGTTATGATGAATGGTAAATGCTTATGCAATGTTTTCAAGTATTTTAAGATTCAAATTTGTTTTAGACAAAAAGGAGACACACATTATATTAATAGAATAAATCTTGAGTACATCAATGCCTTCTTGGGAAAAATAATACAAAATCTAAGATAAAAAGGTAGTACGCATCCTCTTTGGTGCAATGTAGGCATTCAAAGTCTGCTCCTCATGAAGTAGCCTAGCGATTTCCAAAACCTTCTTCTTGCTTGCGTAGAATTGGGCTTCGAAGGTATCTCGCTCCCCCTTGAGTTGTATCCAATCCCTTTGTAGGTCTTCAAGAGAGGTAGGCATGTCAGGATGTAGGATGGTGTATGGAACATCTCCTTCTATGACAGGCTCAGTGATTACCGGGAGAATGGAGGGGTAAGGCATCATAAGACTTTGAGCACGAGTTCGTATCCATTTGAGGTAAGGCTCAAGAGGGATGGAATTTTTATGCCCTAAAGTCTTGCTATCTACCTGGTTTAACATCCTCCAAGCTCGGATAAATCTCTGGCGAAGACCTTGATCATCGTTGTTGTAGTCAAATACCAAGCCTTGAATCAACATCTCGTGCGGGCCATCCCTTCGGGCGTAACCAAACTATCTTAAGGCTAAGCAGGGGTTGTAGGTGATACCTCCCCTAATTCCAAGTAAAGGGACATTAGGAAATTCTCCATAACGGTCGAC
This sequence comes from Vicia faba, assembly GCA_948472305.1. NCBI lineage: Eukaryota > Viridiplantae > Streptophyta > Magnoliopsida > Fabales > Fabaceae > Vicia > Vicia faba. The sequence continues at coordinate 687,575,633 of OX451735.1, read as the reverse complement.
AATAGTAAACTTCTCTATGGATCGGGAGCACCAATGAATATCTGAATGTTTGAGCGTCATCAACCTTTGTGACCACCTTGAACCTTGCTCATTCTTTAATATTGATTGGGGAAGATGCGAAATAAACCATCTTGCCAAGAGAGGAGTGCAACATATAAGGACACATATTTTCCTCATTGTGCGAGTGTGAAAAGAGTGCAGGATGTCTCCTAGCAATGTAGGTACCGGGTTGCGGGATATGAAGATTTTGACGGTGTTCATATCTATGAGTTGGTCAAGATTTGGAAACAAGACCATCCCATAGATGAGGAGAGCCACAATTTCCTCAAAGGCTTGTAAATCCAAGGAGTTCCAACAATTTTGGGCTTTCTCGAACAAGAACTTTGCTAGGAAACCTTTGACACCACTCCTTGTTTCCCAATGAGTTGTGACATCAGATGAGTGCAAGTGTAGAGCTTGAGTAATCTCTTCTGGATTTGGGTCTCTTTCCGTACCGTTAAAAGGTAGTTGATTGAGAATGGTAATCCTCAAGAGTCGGGAGAATTATTCCAAAGTAGACACAGGTTGATAGACAGGAAATGTGAAGCCATGGTGTAAAGGATCAAAGAACTGAAAGAGCACCTTCATCATGTCCTCATCTGTGTTAGAGGTGACCAAGTTGAGTAGGCGACCATGTCTCTCGGTGAATGGAGAGTTTTCAGGAATCCTTGAAGCTAGCTACTTAAGTTGTGGAGGGATCCTCACAAGGTTGACTTGAATAGTTTTCCTGCAAAGAGAAACCATGTCCTATAAAACAAGAACAAAGATGAATCCAAAATCCTTGAAATGGTTAGTGGATGTGTATGATGTTTATGATGTTCATGATGTTATGTACAAGTATGTATATACAAACAAAGCAAACAAATCCTTAGGTTTAGGCTTACATGGAGTTTTATAGGTAAGTACCCTCTTGAAGTTTAGTTGGCTCAAACCTGTCCTAGTAATAGTAACCGGGTTCTAACGAGCTCAATATCACTGGTTTGTTTCCTTGGTCATTGTTTCAGCATAAGCCTCTTTAATGGCGAACGAAATATCCCATGAAACCAAACCTCAATGAGTGTAGTATCGAGTATCTACCAACTTCGGACTGCACCAAAACCGGTCATCTCACTACATCCTAAATGGCTAAGTTGGTCAAGTAAAGGTTCTAGAAGTTCATTAATGCTTCATGACATCACTCAGGGGCCCTGTATTCTCTTTGATTAACTGAAAGGCCACCGGTACCTACAAATATGTCGCACTAACGTAGCTATTGCTTAGACCATGTTGGTATACCCCGCACATTTTCCATAATGTATTGCTACTTACCTATAATGTATCCCAAATCCGGTTAGAGGATTAAAACTCAAATAAAGAACCATAATGTAAAGCATACAAGTCAAAAAATGAAAGCAAGTAAATGTGATCTAACCCTAAGGTAACCCCACTTTTAGAATTTTCCCCAGCAGAGTCGCTAGTCCTGTGATACAGTGGGAGAATTGACTTGGGTGTTTTGCGTTTGATCGCAAATGTTGCGGTTAGCAAGAGTCGCTACCGACTTCTCTCTTATCCAAAAGGAAAGGTGAAAAAGCACAGGAAAGACCTTTGAGATTGTTTCTTGAGTTCGGGGGGTAGATTATGAAAAGGGAAGGTATTAGCACCCTTTTCATCCATGGTTTTCCATGGGATCTTAGTTACTTGCTAGATCACTTTCTTTTGTTTGAAATTATGCTTTGTGTGGTTTTTGAAAGTATTTTGTAAAGAGGCCACTGTTTAGGCAATCTTTATAATGATTCTTGTTTGTAAGAATGTATACAAAGATGTTGATCTTTTGAAAATGTTTTCAATTTTGTAAGATGTTTGAAAGTGTATGTGTTTGTTTTGAAAATAGCAACGATGTTTTCTTTGAAATGGAGCAAGTAATTAGGAGCAATCTACCTACTCAAATGTCTTTTTTGTTCATTTTATTTTCCTTTAACATTGTTGTCTTACCATTGATTTGGTAAGCAACCCTATCTTTGGATGTAAACGGGACGGGCGTGGGTCATCGTATAACCATGATTAGAAATGTTGCAAGGTATCTTAGCATTATTTTGGAGGGCCTAAGTACATTTGTAAGGCAACTTAGATAGCGTCATCGAGGGACTATGATCTTGTATTTGCTTGTTTTTGCTAAGATACCTCACATGCGTAATATGGCTATTTAGTATAAGGAAACCAAGTGGAATAACCCTAGGGGTGCTTGTGTGCAAGTGTATCATTTTCATGCTTGTTTTTGTCTTGAATTAGGGTTTTTTAAGTGTTTATTTTAGTCTTTCCATACAAACTCTAATTACTAGCATTTGTATATGAAAGCGATAAATTACGGAATTTTAAAATTATTACGCTATTACAACATTTGTGGGGTGGGGTGTACAAATTCATGAATGGGGATTACAAGAATTTAAACCTAATTAGACTATTACAACCATATTGAATTTATATCAATGTACAAGGAAATAAATAAATATAAAGTACAAAAATGAATGAATGTGCAAAAAATGCAAAACTGTAAAGAAAATGTATCTTTGTTTGATTTTCATGAAGAAGGGATTTTGTCTTAACCTAATTAAATAAAGAAAGTAATTAATTAAAATTGAATTTTATTAAGAAAAGATTTTATTAATTAATCAAAAGAAAATAAGTTTAAGAAAAGTATTTTTTGGTATTTTCATCTTGAAAATATTTATAGCATTATAAATTATTTTTAGTCTTTTTTATATAAAAAATAATGTATTTAAATTAGTATGAAAGAAAATAACTAATAACCTAATTTTATTTATATTTACAAGATAATAAGTAATAAATAAATAAAGTATAATTAATAAAAATATTTTTTTGTGAGAAAAATAAAATAAACTAAGTCAAAATATAAATCTATCATTTTTTTGTAATTTATGATTTTTTATAGTATTTAGAAAATATATTTAAGAAAATAAAAATGAAAAAAAATAAAAAATAAACAAACTTGGGTCAGAGGTGCCATTAGTCAATAGAGAGGTCAACTAGCAAAAACAAAAACAAAAAAGAAGCCAGGCCCAAAGGGCCCAGCGCCTACCAAAAAACACAAAAATCAGAAAAGTGAAAATATGAAGAAGAAAAAAATAAAAAGGGTACCACTAGGGCTCGAACCCAAGTCCCATAGGTTACAGGCACGCGCTTCTACCATTGGGGTGGCTATACATCCGTTAATACAAACAAAACAATAGATATGTAAGGCAAAACGCGCCCTGATGACTTCATCTTCAACCTCCTGCCAGACCAACTATAACATGTTCATTTCTCATAAAAAATGAAAACTATAAACATGAAACTTGTAGCAAATTTTCTCACGATTCTAGAAATTAAAGTATTAAAACTATAGATCAAAGATAAGCATGAATTTTAATGGCCCTAATCTGAACCCTAAAAATTTCAGAAATTTCAGTTTCAAAATTCTCTAAGTTCAAGCAAAATTAATGGAAACTATGGACATGGTTAGCTTCAGGGAAATGATATCTACATGTTTTATTCACAAATAAACTATTAATGATGCCTGTATGAAGATTTCCAAGTTGACAAAACTTACCTTAAAACTGGAAATCATGTTTGGAGTTTGAGCTTGTTTCAAGTGATGGTGATGATCAGGTTAGCTTCCTTGAGGTCCTAGGAAGCTAATGCAATGGTTTGCTTGAGTTGAGAGTGGCTGAAATGACTTGGAGAAGTCAATGTGCAATGCTCTGTTTTTGGTTATGGAGGATATGGTAAATGATGTTACAGTAATGAAACAGGGACATGGATAGGTTACACTTGATGTAAGAAAGCTTTAGAAACTAAAAGGCCAAGAAACACACGAGGGAAATGTGAGTTTGATGTTCAAGGTCAGAAACTATGCAACAATGGAGTTTTTAGAAATTTCTGATTTAAGAGAGTTTTGGTGTATTTCAGGCTGCTTAAGTTGTCCTCTAGCTCACAAATAGTGACTCTATTTATAAGTAAAAAGTTTGGAGACCTCTTGTGGGTCAGAATTCAAAATCACAAGTTTATGCATAACATGTGATTTTTGAGAAATTCAAGTTTCAAAGTCTTGTGTACTTGCTAAGATAGAGTGGTTATGCTTTAAATAATCTTGCTTCTGACTTTTTGGATGGAGTGTGATCAGAGGGAACAAGTTAGAGGCTCAAGAATGGACTTTATGCAAAATGCTTGCTTTACAAGAATGGCAATGTTAACTATGTGCCATTAATGGAAATGCAACTTAGATAATAGCTTAATTGCTTGGATCAAAACCATAACAGATGTGTAAATATTTAATTATGGAGTGACAAATAAGTTTGAGGCGTGCAAAGCAAGGATTATGCAGCCTAGCATGGATTTGGTTCATCTGTTCATCAAAAGTGGCTTGTAATTCAAGTGACAAAACCCTAACTTCATCTCTTCAATTCTCCCTACTCAAGAATGATCTCAAGGAGTTCTTAGAAATTTTGGAAAGCTTGCAATGTGCTCTACAACCCATGTTTGAATTGCTTTTGAAGATTCCCCTTGGAACTATATGAAAAAGTGCCATGACGTTGGATCAAAATCTTGACCAAATTAGAGAAAAATTTCACTAAGTGTTTAGTTTCATGACCACATGTTCATAAAACTATAACTTGAGATCCAAGCATTTTTGGAAGGATTTGTGTAAAGAAAAGTTGTAGATTTCATGAGTATCTACAACTTTCATGTTGGAAGTTTCTCTTGAGTCATCTTGCATCATGGTGAAAATTTGGCTCAAAGTTATGAAAAAACATGAAATTTCCAACACTTAGAAAAATTTCTAAGTTTAGAAATTTTGACTTTTCAAAATGAAATCTTGACTTTTTGATTTATTGATGAATAAGTTTCATATTTTGACATGTTTTGATGAATTGTGATCTTTGGCACTTGAATTTGACCAAAAATTCAAAGTTTGACTTTTGATCAGTTGACTGCAAAATTCATCTGTCAATCCAATGGACTTGCAATGTTTTGAACCATGTAATTAGGTAAAAATGATGAAATTGGACTCTTGAGATCATTCCTTAAACCAATTGACCATTTTCTAGGTCAAAAATCAGAAATTTCCCTTTCCTAGTCAAAACCCTAATTTTGACCATTTTGCCCTTTTGGAGATTTGATCAAATTTCTTGAGGAATTATGGTCCAAACTTGATCAAATGATAAATATGAATCTAAAATGTTGATGTGGACCAAAAATTATGAAATTTGACTGTACATTGGCCATGGTTTACTTTTTCCCCAATATAGTTGATTTTTAGGTCAACTGCTCAATTGACTGATAAAAAATGTGATCCAACGCTTAAAACTTGACATGAGTAAACTAGGGGGTCCATAATGATCCATGAAAATCACATGGTGCACAGAAGGTTCAAAAATATTTTTGCAAACTCAAACCCTAATTTTGGTTATCAGTGCTCAAGGATGTGTCTTGAGCTGATCAAGCCCTAGTGCAGTCTTGAGCTCAAGGAGATCTTGTGAGCAAATTCTTGATAAGTGAGAGGGAAAATTTTGGGGTACAACACATAGGTTACTTCCATCACCCGTGGGAAGCCTCACATCGACCCATTGTATCGATTCACCATACCTCTTTGAGTCGACACATCCTGTCTTTAAGTCGACTCATGCTGAAGGTTCTTTTTCCTTTTTTTTGTTCCCTCGATTTAACTCGGGTTGACTCCCCTGTTGCCTCAGGTCGACCGCTTGCATAGGAAATACACTTTTATCTTTGGCTTGCGTCTCAGTGATTTGGTTTATGTTGTCTTACTAATTGCTAATGTGTTTGTCTATTTGTGTAAGGTACATTGTGAGAGCATTCAATCATGTAACTAGAGTGTTGGTCATGTGATTGAAAGACGTTTGATTTATGGATTCACTTCCGACGCGATTTTATCTTGATTCACATTTCATGAGAAAATATGCACTGCTTGCATTTTTGTTTGGTTGCAATTTTTTATGCAGGTGTATTATTTATGATAAGGATATGTCTGATGCATACGTCATATGTGATTTATTTTAACATTGTGGATACTTTGATGTTTATGTTGAGCGCATGATTTCTTACCATTTCGCTTTGTTAATGGTAGCTTGCTCGAAGTTTTCCGGAGTATTTTCGCTTTGCTTGCTTGTTGTATAACAGACATTTTATCTGTTTGGTATTACTTCATTGCTTGGTTTATCTTTCCTCATTTTATCGCTTTCTAGATATCATGAGAAGTTGGATAATAAAGTGTACACGCTCGAAGTCGCTATTTAAATTCCTTTAGAAGAAATTCTATACTTGTTTGCGAATTGTGTTTGTTGATTGTTTAAAGACCTACCTTGAAGTAGCCATTCTGCGGTGTGTTTATGTTTGTTCCCAAAGACCTCAAAGAGGAGTCCCATTCCCATTTCCCAATTGTTAAGTCCTCAAATAAGGAAAGCAAAGTAGGGTTCACAATAAACCCATATCATTTCTAGTCTTTATCATTCATAGCTCGCGTTGCGCGTTGATGCTTCGAATCGTGCTTACTCCTATTATCGAGTTGATCAGATGGAAAAGGGATTTGTAACCAATCCCCCACATTTTGTCTTGATCTTACTGCAAGCGACATTAATGCTCAATGTTTGTTTATATTATCTTCTATCTCTTACCTCAGTTCTTGATATCTTGGCTAGGTGATTAGTCGCCTTGGACATTCACTTCCCTCACTCTATACTTCTTGCCTTGGTGACATGATACCTTTGTTAATAGTAGCTTTCATAACCCCTTCTTACCTAGATGAGATATCTATGGCAGGAACTTCCCCCCTTCTACCTACCTCGATGATTTGATATCTTGGTTAGGCCTTTTGATTCGAGCTAATGTGCGTTACTTATGACATGTATGCACTCTCTTAAGGTTGTTGATTGCGTGTTTTCTTTTCATTCTTGTATATACCATGTTCCCTTAGGTTTTGAATCACTGTATGCTTCTTTAGGATTCACTTGTTTCATTTTCGATGCAAGTTAGACATTAGGATTGTAATTCATGCATGCTAAAATAGGTAGATATTTCCCTTTCAAACTCGACCATAGGACCATCAATGTATGATAACCATATGGATAGAGATAGATAGTCTCCCTTAAATGTTTTTATGTTCTTTTGCATCCTTAAAACTAAAACTCTTTTCTTGGAAAATGCATAAAACACCTAACAGTTTTCAAATCCTTTTTCAAGGTAAAAAATATCAACCAATGCAAAATCTTTTTCGCCTTCGGGCCTTTTCTTTCAAACATTCAAAAGGAACATGTTAATTCATTTCTTTACTGACGCGTGAGTCTCCAAAGTCCGAGCTATGACAGAAAGCGAAATTATTATTGTTCATTAAAAAATACAAAACAAACTAAAACATGTAAGGAGAACTCGATGCTCTGATTCCTTAAAAGGGATACGTAGGCATCTGGTTACGGGGCTCATCCAAGTGAAACTTTCTAAATATTTCCTTCTTTTCCCCGTGTTTTCTTTTGCATGCATTCCCTTCTTTCATTTTTCTTTTAGCTCGTAAGGTTTATATTTGAACACACCCTTTGATTAGAACAACAAGTGTGGATATCATAGAGTACTACGGGCGTATGAGGTGTTAATACCTTCCCCTCACATAGCAAGTTCTATAATACAATGGGAGAACTGACTTGATTTGCACTTTATCGCAAATGTTGCAGTTAGCTAGAGTTGCCACCAACTTTTCTTTTATCCAATAAGGAAAGGGTGAAAATAATAGGTAAGACCTTCGAGATTTTTGAGTTCGGGGGGTAGGTTATGAAAAGGGAAGGTGTTAGCACCCTTTTCATCCGTAGTTATCTACGGGCCCTTAATCGCTTAGCTCACTTTTGAAAATTTTCTTTTTGTGTAAGTGTTTTGAAAAAATATTTTGAATATGCCAATGTAAGGCGAACTTTGTAATTACTCTTGTATCAGCCCTCGAGAACGCGTACAAAGTGTCTGTTTGAAAATATTTTTGAAGAGTGTAATTGTATGAAAAATGTTTTTGTTTTAAAATGTTTGTAAGGAAGCGATTAACAGCGGTCTACCTACTCAAGGTCTTTATTATACTTTATCTTTCCTTTAGATAGTCCTATCATACCATTATAGCAGGAAGCCCTATTATTAGATATGAAGGGACATGAACGAGTCATCGTACAATCATCGAAAGCAACTGGTAAGGATGCTTTAGAAATTATCGTTAAGGGACTAGATCATTTACCGAAGGCATCGTCGAAAGGATCATCGAGGGACTATGATCTTTGTATCGAGGGACTTTGCTAAAGCGTCCCCACGTTCGAGGGACATGGTTGTTTTTTCCGAGGCAACAAGGGAGGTTACCCTAGAGGTGTGAGTGTGCAAGGTGATTTGTTTTAAGTTATATTTATCTTTGCAGTTAAGGTTTTCTAACAATTCGTTTTAGTCTTTCCATACAACCCTAATTACTAAGCATTAATATAGAAAATATAAAAAGACAGTAAAGCTGCGGAAAGTAAAAGCAGAAAAGATAAACCTAAACCTATTACACGACTTTGGAGAAATTACATAATAGAAAGCGGAAAATAGAATGTAGAATTTTAGACCTAGACTATTACATCCCGTAAACAGTTACATAATGAAAAAAAAAGAGCGGAAAAAAAGTCTAGACTATTACATTCGTGAAACTTAAAAAGTCTATCTAAGAAATATATAAGTAAAATAAAAATAGAAAAGGAAAATATTTTTGGTGATTTTTCATGAAAATAATGATTTATGATGATTAATTAAAACCTATTAAATCAAATTAATTTTAAAATTGCAAAAAAAGATTGGTTGATTAATTAAATTAAAGGGTTAAAAAATTTAATTAATTTTGGTTAGTAAAAAAGATTAATTTAAACATTGATTAAAAATCTAATACCTAATTTAATTAGGGTTTGTGAAGGAAAAGGTTTTGATTTATGGTTAGGTGAAATTAGGGTTTAAGGGGAAAAAAATCAAAGAAAAGGGTTAAAAATCAGAAAAATGATGAAAACTACCAGGGGTGGGTGTTGAACCCACGCCCTTAAGGTCACATATTTCCCTCTCCACCACTGGACCAAGCACTTGCTTGTGATAGCAGAATGCGCACTGCACAAAATGTAGTAAAACTGTGTAAATTATAAAACATAAAGAAGTATAACCACACCCTGAGGGAGTAAAGCCTTATCATGTGCGCGCTTGCCATTGGACCATGTTGTTTATCTGGTATATCAACGAAAACAGTAAAATAAATAATAAAACAAGTCACTGGGCCGGAGAAGCGCTGGAGCCCTAGCTCTGGTCGTCTTCTCCGGAGACTCTTTTCCTTCATTCTTGTAAAATAGTACACATTAGTAATAGAATATAACCCTAACCCCCCCCCCCCCCCCCCCCTAAATCAAAGGTTGCGAGTTCAATGGTGTTGTCCGTTTGGGCTGAATCGCGCTAGGTTTTGAGCTATAAAAAAATAGCTTAAATATGTATGAACATGGTGGTTCGTGATTTTTCCATTACGGGACTCCCGCGATAGATTATTCCTGCATGTTGATACCTCAGGAACACATTAATACAGTTAGTACATGTTAAAATGAAAAGGAAACAAAAATACGAAAATCATACAATAAGTTAAATTAGTGATTCATGTTTATGCATTTCAGGCCCTTTGGATCGTTGTAAATGGTTCAATCTTACCCTCTTGCGTCCCTAGAAGTGAATGGAATGGTTAGAGTGCTTTGAAAATAGCTGCAAATAGGTTTTACAAGTTGCCCTAATATGAATGATTTTTGAGTTTTTAGAAGGGTGCTCTTGCACAAAGTTTCGTTCCTTTTGATGTCTGGATGCATGCAATATATAGAGCTGAATTAGGTCAAAATAACATGGGCTTGGACTTGTATGAGAAAGCCTTGTCTTATTTTATTTTATTTTAACTTTTTTAAAAAATAAAAATAAAAAAATAAAAAAAATAAACCAAAGGGAGGTGTATGAACAAGTCTTGGAGTGTATATGATGTGTAGAACACGTTTAGACTTTGAAGTAATAACTCATTATCCCAAAATTTCAAAAGTTTGCTTAATTTGAACTTCATGCATTTACTCAAAATTCCCAACTTGTAATCGTCATAACTCTCTCATTTTTTGTCATTTGAAGGTGATCTTTGACTTTTTGGAAAGCTTAATATGTCCTCTACAATCTCTATTTTTATCATCTTTGCATATGAAGAACTTATCTTGATGTAAGTTGCCTTGATAAAAAGTGTCATTTTTTTTTTAATTTTTGAAATGACCTATAATGTATTGGCCCATATCTCTCAAATGAAGCAATTTTTAGACTTGAGCTTAGAGAGAAAAAGTTGTAGAGAATTGAATTTCCTTCAAAATGATATTTGGTTGAGGAAAATATGATGAAACATGTGAAAGTTATGCTTGGTCAAATTTCAGCTGACTTCTCCTTAAGAAAACCCTAATTAAGTGACTTTTGTCTTTGGATGAATCTTGAGTTTTCTTGATGAATCATGGTCGATCCTTGATCAAATGATGAATATAAATTCGAAACCTTGATGTTGACCAAAAATATTGAGGTTTGACTATATGTTGACCACAGTTGACTTTTTGTCCAATACATTTGATTTTCAGTCATCTGAGCCATTAACTGAGCAAACTTGTGATGCAAGGCATGAATATTGGTATGACCATGCTTGAAGATATATAATAAAACATGGAATCCATTTGAGGCCTTAGAAACCCAATATTCCTTGATAAAAGTGAAACCCTAGTTATAATTCCATTGCTTAGGAGGAGAATTTGTTTGATCAATTCTTGAGCAACCTTGAGCAATTGTGAACCCTTGGAGAATGTCTTGGATAATGGGAGGGAAAATTTTGGGATACAACAGCTGTCCCTGTTCAATCTCCTTAAACCTAAGGAGTTAGATTGACATGTCTGCCATTCGTGATTTGAAGGTGGAAGAGGATTGAACACCTAAGTGCCTTGAAATTTTCACTCGCATGTGCAAGAGGTAACTCTGTTGGTTGGTAACATTGGTTGAGTGAGCTTAAAGATTCCATTTGGAGAGGTGATGGAATATCATGAATATCATCAGAGATGTGATTAAATATTCCATCCAAGGTAATTGTTGATAAGAGTATCATAATGAGTCTACGCTTGAATACATCTAAAGAATGTTATTTAGAAGGAAAATGCTTGCCAGAATTCAGTCTCTGGGGGGAATGTTTTTTTCCTTAAGAATAGAGGCCCTGAAGGAAAGTGCTCGTCAGAATTCGGTCTCTGAGGGGGAATGCTTGTCAGAATTCAGTCTTTGAAGGAAATCATTTGGTCGTGCAGATAGTTACCGCGTCTTGTTTCGGGAATTGATCTATAATCTATTTTTTATTTATAAACTCGTCCTGTTTGGGAAATTCATACGATCTGGTTATATAGTTAGTTGTCCCGTCTTGCTTCAGGAGTTAATCTTTTCTTGGTTATAAAGATAGTTTCCCTATATAGTTTCCGGAGTTAATCTTTGCCTGGTCATATATATAGTTTCTTCGTCTTGTTTCAGGAGTCAATATTTTACCTGCTTTCTGTTGGAAAACTCGTCCTGTTTCGGGAATTCACACCATATGGTTGCATCGATAGTTGCCCTGTCTTGTTTCCAGAATTAATCTGCGACCTGTTTGAGAATTGTTGATGATATTAGTCTGTTTGTAGACTTTACCTGAAAAGATAAAGTTAGTCTTTAAGAAATGTCATGATGCATGTAATGCATTGCGTAATGATGTTCTCAAAGTAAATGAGAGTGTTATATGTGTTTTGTATGTATATGATATGATATCTTGTGTATGATTTATGGATGCAAGGTGTCGTTGAAGCGTATTGGTAGCTTTGTATGACATTCGTGGCTGGGGAAAATAAATCCCTGACTGTTGTTAGGGATGAAGAATATGAGTATTCAATCTTGTTTAGAACGTCTCCGCTGTGGATTCATGCCTTCTGCTTTGAGGATACACTTCTGGGGATGTTTAACTTCCGCTTGGGGATAGAAGAGTTCAGGAATATTGATCATTCATCGCTTATTCGGGGAATTTAGTTCTTATATACCCTAACCAGGGATAAAAGAGATGGATAATCTTCCGAGGTGCTATATGTCCGAGTTTTAAATATGGATTCTAACTCTTCTTGGGAGGACAAAGTTGAAGGAAATTTGGCACGGTTTCAGATTCCGTAGATACTTTTTGGGGATAGCAGCCTGGCTACACTTTGCTGGAGAGGGCAATTTTTCCGGTGATTCGCAGTAGTCTGAGAAATGAATTTTTCTTGGGAAATTAAATTATGTTGGGGAAATAAACCCTGCTAGGGAAATATCCTTTACTGAGGAAATGAGCCCTATTGGAGAAGAGAACTCTGTAGAGGATTATACAGTGTTGGAGAAATAAACTCAGCTGGGGAATTAGATTCATGTGAACTATGTTGAGGAAGTTTCCGCCGTATATTAGGGAAATGATAAAACTCCTTTATCCGCTAGGGGTACCTGCTGGGAGTATGGTCATGTTAATAGCTAGAAGATTCCCTAATTTCTATCTTGAAGGCATATTAGACTTGTGGGGGAATGCATCTCCGTCTGGGATGAGCTTGTGAACGTAACTCGGTGGGGATAATCCCATGAAGGTTGCTCTGTGGGGATTTGTGGATGACTTAAACGTTATCCCAATTCCTAGAGTCTTTAGTAAATGTTGATTCCTATTGTTATGCATATATTGTTAACAGTAATCATATTCATATGTATATGTTCATTCAATTTAGTCATTGGACGTTTTTGCAAACAAAACAGAAAAGATAAAACAAAATTTGAATTTTGCAATTGTATTTGTATTGATAATTTGCCTATAAACAGGAGGTTTTTGTACATAGAGACAGAAATCCTAGTAAGAGGAAATCGTCATAAAATGAAGAGAGTACAAAGTAAAACAAAGAGAAAATAGTTATGTGGAAACGATCTTATTAAGTTTCAACTCTGCTATTGCCTTTATGTCTTCAAGCATCCCATCCCTCGTTGTCAGGAAACGTTGACTAAATTGATATGTACTGTTTGAACTCGACATTGGTAAAAAAGTTTATTGTAAGTAGTTTCTCTAATGGGACATAGTCGTACGCTTTAATCCCTAACTTTTTCCTGGACCGCCCTTTCGGGTTTTCAGTCCACCGGGCTACCCTTTTTTGCCCAAGCCACCTTTTTAGGTTATCGACTTGTCGGGTGTACAATCTTTATATATATATATATATATATATATATATATATATATATATATATATATATATATATATATATATATATATATATATATATATATATATATATATATATATATATATATATATATATATATATATATATATATATATATATATATATATATATATATATATATATATATATATATATATATATATATATATCCCTAACTTTTTCCCGAACCCTTTAGTTCGTCGGGATGCCCTTATTTTTGCCTAGGCTAGTCAACCTAGCGGGTCATATTCATACGTAGGATTTTTTGACTATGTCTGCGTTTACAGGGTGCGGAATGTCTTCACCATCCATGGTGGTAAGTATCATAGCTCCACCATAAAATACCTTCTTGACTACAAATGACCCTTCGTAGGTGGGAGTCAATTTTCCCATAGGATCACCTTGTGGTAGGATGATGCACTTTATTACCAAGTCACCAGCCTGATATTCATGATGCTTGAGCTTCTTGTTAAAAGCTTTGATCATACGTGTTTGATACATCTTCCCATGACAAACAACTGCAAGCTGTTTCTCGTTGGTCAAACTTATCTGGTCCAGCCTGGTCTGAATCCACTCGTCTTTGTCTAAATCAGCGTCTTTCATAATCCTTAGAAAAGGAATCTGGACTTTGACAGGTAGGGCAAATTCCATACCATAGACTAGAGAATATGGGGTTTCCCCAGTTGATGTACGTATTGAAGTGCGATATCCATAAATAGAAAATGGTAACATATCGTGCCAATCTTTATATGTCATTTTCATCTTCTATATAATTTTCTTGATGTTCTTATTGGCGGCTTCTACTGCACCATTCATCTTTGGTTGATATGGAGAAGAATTGTGGTGCTTGATCTTGAACTTCGTGCAAAGTTTCGTGATCATAGTGTTGTTGAGATTGGTACCACTATCTGTGATAATCCTCTCGGGGATGCCATACCAACAGATAAGGTTATGTTTAATGAATCGGGCGACAAAATTCTTGGTAACAGATGCAAACGAGGCTGCTTCAACCCACTTCATCAAGTACTCAATAGCGACGAGGATGAAACAATGTTTGTTAGAAGCAGTAGGCTTGATTTCTCCTATCATATCAATGCCCCACATTGCAAACGGCCAAGGAGAAGTCAAGACGTTCAGAGGAACTGGAGACGCATGTACTTTATCAACATAAATCTGGCATTTGTGACATCTTCTTGAGTGGTGATGGCAATCAGTTTCCATAGTCGACCATAAATAATCTACTCTCAGAATCTTCTTAGCCATTTTATGCCTACTGGAGTGAGTACCAAAGATACCTTCGTACATATCTTCCATAATCTTCTCCACTTCCTTCTTTTCCACAGAACGAAGCAGAGTTGAATCGTGATCGCATTTGTACCAAATTATGTTGCTCAGGAACAACTCAGTAGAGAACCTTTGTAGGAATTTCTTGTCATTGATGGATTCTCCCTCAGGGTACTCTTGAGCCTCGAGGTATGTCTTCACTTCATGAAACCAAGGCTTCTCTTCTACCCTGTTAGTTTCAACTCTGTAACAGTGTGTCGGTTCGTCCAGCCTCTCAATGGTAATTCGAGGAGCTTCGTTGTCCCATCTGAATTTAAACATAGATGACATGGTAGCTAATGTGTCTTCTAGTTGATTCTCTTCTCATGGAATGTTCTCATAGATAATTTCCTCAAAGTACGTAATTAGTGTCAATACATGCTCTTGATAAGGAATGAAATTTGGATGTTTCGTATCCCATTCTCCATTGATCTGACTGATCACTAGGGCTGAGTCTCCGTATACGTCCAAGAACTTGATTCTTAGATCGATAGCGGTTTTGATGCCCATGATGCACGCTTCATATTCTTCCATGTTATTGGTGCAGTTAAAGCATAATCTGGCGGTGAAGGGCGTATGGAAACCCTTGAGAGAGATAATTACAGCTCCGATTTTGCTGCTAAGTGCATTAGAAGCTCTGTCGAAAACCATAGTCCATCGGGATCCTGGCTCAGGTCCTTCATACAGTCCAGGTTCTTCATAATCTATAACTAGCATAATGTTCTCACCTGGAACTCAAAATTCATAGATTGGTAGTCGTCTACGGCTTGATGCGCCAAATGATCTTCCAGTACACTTCCTTTTATTTCCTTCTGAGTGGTGTACTGAATGTCGTATTTTGTTCAGAACATTTACCATCGAACTATCCTTCGGAGAGAGTTGGCTTCTCAAATATGTATTTAATGGGATCCATTTTAGAGATCAACAAAGTTGTATGGGTCAACATATATTGTCTTAGTCGGAGAGAAGCCCGTGCCAAAGTGCAGCAAGTTTTCTCGAGCAGTGAGTATCTCATTTCACAGTCACTAAACTTTTTTCTAAGGTATTATATTGCATGCTCTTTTCGACCAGACTCGTCATGTTGGCCCAGTACACACCCCATTGAATTCTCCAACACTCTTAAGTACATGATTAGAGGTCTTCCTTTAACTAGTGTCATCAAAATTGGAGGCTCTTGGAGGTACTCCTTGATTTTTTCGAAGGCTTTTTGGTAGTCATCGTTCCACTTCACTACCTGATCTTTCTTCAGCAACTTCAAGATTGGCTCACAAGTAGCGGTCAGATAGGAAATAAATTTGACACTATAATTTAGTCGTCCTAAGAAACCTTTGACTTCCTTCTCAGTATGGGGAGAGGGCATTTCCTGAATAGCTTTGACCTTGGCATGATCAACTTCAATTCCTTTTCCATTGACAACGAACCCTAAGAGTTTACCGATCTTACCCCAAAGGTGCACTTGTTCAAATTCAACCTTAGCTTGTACTTTTTTAGCCTGTCAAACAACTTACGTAGATGGTCAAGATGTTCTTCTTCAGTCTGAGACCTGGCTATCATGTCGTCGATGTAAACCTTTATCTTATGATGGATTATGTCATGGAATAAAGCTACCATGGCACTCTGATATGTTGCGACGGTGTTCTTCAAGCCAAAAGGCATAACCTTGTAGCAGAAAGTGCCCCACTGTGTAACAAAAGTAGTCTTCTCCATATTTTCAGGCGCCATCTTGATCTGATTATACCCTGAGAAACCATCCATGAAGGAGAATACTTTGTGCTGAGCTGTGTTGTCGACCAGAATATCAATATATGAAAGCAGAAAGTCATCCTTGGGGCTTGCCCTGTTCAGATCCCTGTAATCTACAAACATTCGCACCTTGCCATCCTTCTTAGGCACTGGCACCACATTTGCAACCCATTGAGGATATGATGTAACTGCTAAGAAACTTGAATTGCATTGCTTCATAACCTCAGCCTTGATCTTCTCATACATCTCAGGATGCATGCGACGAACCTTCTATTTTATTGGACAACAACCCTCTTTCATCGGTAGACGGTGAACCACAATATCAGTATCGAGACCTGGCATGTCCTTGTATGACCAAGCAAAGATCTCAACATAGTCATGCAACATTTGGATAAACATGTTCTTGACATTGTCCTCTAGGTGGGAACCTATCTTGACTCCTTTCCTGTTTGTTTCAGTGTCCAAGTTCGCAACCTCGACTAGCTCTTCATGTGGTTGTTTAGCTTTTTCCTCTTGCACTAGTAGTCTGGAAAGTTCTCCAGGTATTTCATAATCTTCCTCACCTTCATCCTCGGCTTGGTAGATCGGATTTTTCAACTCATAAGTGGCAATAGCATAATCGTTATCAACGAGATCCATAGTGGATGAGGATCTATAATTTATTGTATGGGTGTGTGTAAGAACACATAACAATTTTGAAAGTATAATAAAGTAAAAATAAAGACAAAGAGCACAAAATTTGAATGCAAAAAGTCCAATGCTTTATTAAATGAAAATATGCGAATGAAATGACAACTCTTAACAAATGGACCATTGTGCCCCTTTTAAGGAATAAGGCTTAAAGTCATTGTTTAAAAATCACATAACCAAAACTTTGAAAGAAATAAAACAGAAAGTAGCTATTACTCATGACTAAAGGAGATTGAGATGAGGTCTTCAGTCTTCCAGTTGCTGAGTCTGTTGTCGATGGTAGGAAAGATCCAACTGTCAAGGTCGTGATCATTATCAGCATCTTCTATAGCCTTGACTCCATTGTTGCTGACACGGAATGGTGGTCTTCCACCACGTGCACGACGAACATCCCTCTGAGCCTCTGCAGTAAAACCCAAACCAAATTTGTCAGATTTATATGGGGTGTCATGAAGCTGACCCCAAGTAGTGCAACCACCTTCTTCTACTACAGCCTTAGCATCCTTCAACGAAACCATTCTTGGTGGGACCCTGGTGACTTTGGGAATAGCAGAAACGTCTTCAGTAGCGGTAGGAGGGATAACTTCAAAAGTATGACAAGGAGACTTAATGAATTCGCCGTCCATCTCTACATACCTAAATGAGTTTAAGTGACTCACCATATACTCCTCTTCACCATAGACTAAACCAACCTTTCCTTTCATGTGGTACTTCAGCTTTTGATACAACGTAGAGGTAACAACACCCGCCCCATGAATCCAAGGGCGTCCGAGTAAATAAGAATAAGCTAGTCAGATATCCATCACATAGAAGGTAGATTCAAAAACCTGTGAACATACCTTAATCAGAATATCCATTTCCCTGTGTACCATCCTCTTTGAACCGTCAAAGGCTCGGACTATAATATCACTGAGTTTCAGCATAACCCTTTCACAGTCAAGCCTGTCGAGAGCACCCTTTAGTAGAACATTTAGCTACGAACCCGTGTCAACCAATACATGATCTAGATTTGTGCGCCTGCATCCAATAGAGACATACATGGCCTTGTTGTGGTTTTTTCCTTCAGGGGTCAAATTGGCGTCAAAAAGTCCAGCCCTCTATCAGTAGTTAGGCTAGCAACATAACTTCCAAATTAATCGGCAGAAATTTCTTGTGGTACACGCGCAGACTTTAAGAACTTCACTAAAGCTTGGGCATGGGCTTCAGAACACACTAACAGGGATAACATGGAGATCTTAGAGGGGGTCTGTCCCAACTGTTCTAAAATCTTGTAATCACTTTTGCAGATAATCTTTAATACCTCCTCCAACTCTTTCCTGGAGGTATCGTCAGTGGTAACTTCTTTAGGTGCCTCTGTTTGGGTAGGATCATTAATTGTTCTTTGCCCCGAGTCTGAGTAGTTGACTCGGTCGCAGTAACTCGTACCGGTGTAGCACCAGTTTTTGGAGAGAATTCCGGAGAGAAAACACTTCCACTTCTAGTAATCTTACTGGTGCCAACAATATTGTCAATGTTGGAATTAGTAACTTCAGTGTCTTCATGTTCAGTAGTTGATAGTTCTTGCTTGACGCCATGGTAGTAGACATTGGCTCCATAATTCCACGGGATAACTTTGTCTGAGGAATATGGAATTGGTCCAGGTGTGGTAATTATCATAGGAGCAGCTTTGGGTTTGGCAGTGATCCTTACAGGACCCTTGGAAGTGATCCTGATAGGAGTGCCAGATATTACAGATACTTCTTCCAGCTCCAAGTCTTTTTCAACAAATTCTCAACATATGGAATATTCTCAACAAGAATTAGGTGATTGTCCATTAGACGCTAAATACCTTCTTCTAGCAACTTGCGTCCATTGGGTTGGGCTGCGTAGCAGTAACATCTTTCAATGCAACTCGGAAATAAACCAGCCTGCAGCAAATTCTTCTTGATAATCGGGAGGGAAGTAGCCAAATCACTTACAGTAGAAACATAAAGACCATTATCAATAGAACTAATGCCTTTGTCGTGCATGGGCATTGATGTAGTAATCACGTTGGGGGTCTCAGGTGGATCAAACTCAATCTCTTTATTGCCAATCATGTCTTTGATTTTGTTCTTCAAGGCCCAACAACTATTGATGTCGTGCCCGGGGCTACTGGAGTGGTAGGCACACTTCACATTTGGATTATAACGAGGAACAGAGGTGTTGGGATTCTGAGGAGGGTCCCTTTAAATTATCATATCTTCTTTCAAAATATGTTGCAATGCTTGAGAAAGTGGCATGTTGATCTTAGTAAGTTGTCTTCTTGGTGCGTCTGACCTACGCTGAATGTTTTGTTGTTGTTGTTGTACAAGCGCCAGATTAGAAATTAACACAACTCCTACAGATTTGTTTTGATCATTTCCAGTATGACCCTTCTGGCCATAAACAACATTTGTTTCCTTCTTACCATTGAATGTCTTCTTTATAGTACTCGAAGATGCAACCACTTGAATTTTTCTACTTTGAATACCACTTTCGACACGTCCACCTGTTAGTATTAATTCGGTAAAACCAAATGAAGAACTTCCGATCAAATGATTAAAGAAAGGCCTTGTAAAAGTGCCCATGAACATATCAACTAGCTCTCTGTCAGACAGAGGATGTTAAACTCTTCCATCCAAATCTCTTCATTTCTGGGCATATTCTTTAAACCCTTCATTTAAGCCCATAGCCATACTTTGTAGTTGCACACGAGTTGGTGCAAGGTCAACATTGTATTGATATTTCTTATAAAAAGAAGTAGCTAGATCTTCCCAAGTATGTATATTTTTTCCTTCCAACTGATAGAACCATTCTAGTTGTATCCCAGATGAGCTCTCTTGAAAGAAGTGAACCCATAACTGTCTGTCAGCCGTATGGGGTTGGATCTTTCAGACGTAAGACCTCAGATGAAGCTTAGAAACACCATCATATTTGGAAAATATGGGGACCTTAAACTTGTGAGGGATGACAACCCCCGAGATAAGCCCCAGCTCTTCAAAATCTAGCCCAAGTACTTTCTGAATCTCCATAGCATTAATTCGATTTTACAGCTACTTGTATATGTCATCAACGAGAGGATACTGTTCAGCAGAATAGTCTTCATCAGAATCTTGACCAGAACCAGGGTTGTTATTCTCTTCAGCTTTCACACTCTTGTCATCTTCTTCTTGGTTATCGTCTTCATTTGATGGGACCTTAAAATATAGAGCCTTTTTGACCGGACCTTTGAATATTCTGCCCATATTAAGAAAGAATGCTGGCTTATTAATCTTATTTTTATTCCCTTTTGTGATGAGGGTCTTCATCTCGTCTTGTCCCTTAGCTAAGTCTAGGAACATTTGCTGAAACTGAGTGTTCTGAGCTTGAAGTTCTTTCACAGTTTGTTCTAGGGCCATCTTTTACTGAAATAAATAGTAAGAAGATGAGAAAACATGTACTTGGAAAATACATGTTATGTAGTGACATGCATGATACGTGGATGCAATGTTTTCAAGGATCTCACGGGATAAACAAAAGGAAATGTTAGAAGTTGAGTATGGCTGCAGCTTTGACTAAAGAACTTTACGTTGTTAAACATCCTTTTATGAGAATCAAGCTCACCATGTCAAGTGGTTCCTAGCCTTTGACTAAAGATAACGTACTTTGGTCTTTGACATCATTTGGTTAAAGGAAAATAAATCATCTTTCCCCTTGCTAGACGTCTGGTTCGTGATAAACCTGCATCACAGGCCCTTGAGATCCTTGAAATGGTCAGAAAAATGTTATGGTATGATGTCATGATGTTATGATGTCATCTTTGAACAAATAACAAACACAAACAAAGCACACAAGAATCTTAGGTTTAAGGCTTGCATTGTGTTCGTAGGTAAATACCCTCTTGAAGTTCAGTTGGCTCAACCTGTCCTAAGAATAGTAACCAAGTTCTAGGTGTCTCATATCACCGATCTTTATCGCAGGCTTTATTTCACTGACTTGCCACCGAAATATCCCGACAGTCGAATCTCAATGAGTGTAGCATATAGTATCAACAAACTTTGGACTGCACCAAAGTCGGCCATATCACTACCTTCTAATGGCTAAGTTGTGTCAATTAATATTCTAAAGGTCAGTTAGTTCTTATGACACCACGTGGCAGCCTAGTATTCTCCTTGATTGACTCAAGGGACACTAGTACAAACCAAAGTGTCACAATAACGCAACCATCACTTTAACCATATCGGTCTACGTCGTATAATTTCCATGATCTATAGCTATTTACGTAAGGGTACCCTCAAATCCGGGTATAGGATCTTTGAAAGAAAGTAAACCCGGGCAAACCCCAAATGTAAAGCAAACAAAGCAAGTAAAAGTGATTTATCCCTAAGGTAACCCCTCTTTTTATTCATATACCCATCAGAGTCGCCAGTTCTATAATACGGTGGGAGAACTGACTTGTTTTACGTTTTATCTCAAATGTTGTGGATAGCTAGAGTCGCCACCGACTTTTCTTTTATCTAATAAAGAAAGGGTGAAAAGAACAGGAAAGACCTTCAATATTTTTGAGTTCAGGGGGTAGGTTATGAAAAGGGAAGGTGTTAGCACCCTTTTCATCTGTAGTTATCTATGGGCTCTTAATCGCTTAGCTCACATTTGAAAATCATCTTTTTATGTAAGTCTTTTGAAAAAATATTTTGAAAATGCCAATGTAAGGAGAACTTTGTAATGACTCTTGTATCAGTCCTCGAGAGCACGCACAAAGTGTTTGTTTGAAAATATTTTTAAAGAGTGTAATTGTGTGAAAAATGTTTTTTGTTTTAAAATATTTGTGAGCAAGCGATTAACAGCAGCCTACCTACTCAAGGTCTTTATTGTACTTTCTATTTCATTTAGATAGTTCTATCCTACCATTAGTTAGCAGGAAGCCCTATCATTAGATATGAAGGGACATGAACGAGTCATCGTACAGTCATCGAAAGCAACCGGTAAGGATGCTTTAGCAATTATCGTTAAGGGACTAGATCATTTACCGAAGGCAACATCGAAAGGGTCATCGAGGGACTACGATCTTTGTATCGAGGGACTTTGCTAAAGCATCCCCACGCTCGAGGGACATAATTGTTTTTTCTGAGGCAACAAGGGAGGTTATCCTAGAGGTACGAGTGTGCACGGTGATTTGTTTTCACTTATATTTAACTTTGCAGTTAGGGTTTTCTAACGATTCGTTTTAGTCTTTCCATAGAACGTTAAATATTAAGCAGTAATATAGAAAGTATAAAAAGACAGTAAAGGTGCGGAAAGTAAAAGCAGAAAAGATAAACCAAAACCTATTACACGGCTTTGAGGAGTTACATAATAGAGCGAAAAATAGAATGCAAAATTTTAGACGTAGACTATTACATCCCATAAACAGTTACATAATGATAAAAAAGAGCAAAAAATAAAGCCTATACTATTACATTCACTAAACTTATACAGTCGACCTAAGAAATATAAAATTAAAATAAAAGTAGAAAAGGAAAATATTTTTGGTGATTTTTCATGAAAAGAATGATTTATGATGATTAATTAAAACCTATTAAATCTAATTAATTTTAAAATTGCAAAAAAAAGATTGATTGATTAAATTAAAGGGTTAAAAAATTTAATTAATTTTGGTTAGTAAAAAAGATTAATTTAAACATTTATTAAAAATATAATACCTAATTTAATTAGGGTTTGTGTAGGAAAATGTTTTGATTTATGGTTAAGTGAAATTAGGGTTTAAGGGGAAAAAATCAATGAAAAGTGTTAAAAATCAGAAAAATGCCAGAGGTGGGTATTGGACTCACGCCTTAAGGTCACAGATTTCCCTCTCCACCACTGGACCAAGTGCTTGCTTGTGATAGCGGAACGTGCGCTGCACAAAATGTAGTAAAACTGTGTAAATTGTAAAACATAAATAAAAAACACAAAAGGCTGGGATCAAACCCACGCCCTGGGGGAGTAAAGCCTTATCATTCACGCGGTTGCCATTGGACCATGTTATTCATCTGGTATATCAATGAAAACAGTTAAATAAATAATAAAACAACTCATATGGGCCGAAGAAGCGTCGAAGCCCTTGCTCTGTCGTCTTCTCCGGCGACTCTTTTCCTTAATTGCTACAAAATAGTGCATGTTAGTAATAGAATATAACCCTACCCCCCTAAATCAAGGGCTGCAAGTTCAATGGTGCTGTCCGTTTGGCCTGAATCACACTAGGTTTTGAGTTCTGAAAAAAATAACGCAAATATGTATGAACATTGCGGTTTGTTATTTGGCCATTTTGGGACTCCCGTGATAGGTTATTCCTGCATGTTGATACCTCAGGAACACATTAATAGAGTTAATACATGTTAAAATGAAAAGGAAACAAAAATACGAAAATCATGCAATAAGGTAAATTGGTGATGCATGTTTATGCATTTCAGGCCCTTTGGATCGTTGCAAACAGTTCAATCTTACCCTCTTGCGTCCATGGAAGTGAGTGGAATAGTTATAGTTATTTGAAAAGGCTGCAAATAGGTTTTATAAGTTGCCCTAATGTGAATGATTTTGGAGTTTTTGGAAGGGTGTTCTCTTGTACAAAGTTTCGTGTCTTTTGATGTCTGAATGCATGCAATAAATAGAGCTGAATTAGGTTAGAATAACATGGGCTTGGGCTTGTATGAGAAAGCCTTGTCTTATTTTATATTATGTTGACTTTTTAAAATAATAAAAATCAAAAATAAATAAAATAAACCAAAGGGAGGTGTATGAACAAGTCTTGAAGTGGTATGAAGTGTAGAACATGTTTGGACTTTGAAGTAATAACCCATTAGCCTAAAATTTCAAGTTTGCTCAATTTGAACTTCATACATTTGCTCAAAATTTCCCAAATTGTACTGGTCATAACTCTCTCAATTTTTTTCATTTGTAGGTGATCTTTGACTTTTCAGAAAGCTCAAGATGTCCTCTAAAATATCTTTTTTGATCATTTTTGAATTTGAATAATTTATCTTGATGTAAGTTGCCTTGACAAAACGTGTCTTTCTCATTATTTTTGAAATGACCTATAATGTATTGGCCCATATCTCTCAAATGAAGCATTTTTGGACTTGAGTTTAGACAGGAAAATTTCTAGAGAACTAAATTTACTTCAAAATGAGCTTTGGTTGAGGAAAATATGATGAAGCATGTGAAAGTTATGCATGGTCAAAGTTCAATTGACTTCTCCTTAAGAAAACCCTAATTTAATTACTTTTGTCTTTTGATGAATCTTGAATTTTTTTGATGAATCATGGTCGATCCTTTATCAAATGATGAATATAACTTCAAAAACTTGATGTTGACCAAAAATATTGAGGTTTGACTGTATGTTGACAACATTTGTCTTTTTGTCTAATACACTTGATTTTCAGTCATTTGAGCCATTGACGGAGCAAACTTGTGATGCAAGGCATGAATTTTGGTATGAGCATGCTTGAAGACATATAAGAAACCATGTTATCCATTTGAGGCCTTAGAAACTCAATCTTCCTTGAGAAAAGTGAAACCTTAGTTGTTAGTCTGTTGCTTAGGAGGAGAATTTGTTGGATCAACTCTTGAGCAACCTTGAGCAATTGGGAGCCCTAGGAGAATGTATTGGATAATTGGAGGGAAAATTTTGGGGTACAACAGACTCCCTTACTCGTATCTCTTGTTTGTTCGACCTTGAGTTCACCTTTCTCATATTTACTCGATTTTTACTTTTCCCTTCCCGTGGGATAAAAAACATTCGATGGCAACTTCATTGATTTCATATCGATGATTTGTTCACCCGATTGTTTAAGTTGTTTAGAATTTTAGGACGATGGTTGCCGGAAGGAATGACGATGATATTGTTGAAGCGTTAGCTATGTTGGCCGGTGCGATTGTGAAATAACTACACGTCAATGTTGGTAATAGGAATTAAGATAATGAATTATGTGCTTTGGGGAAGTTCCAGAGGAACAATCTGAAGATGTGAAAAACACAAGAAGGGGGGTTGAATTGTAAAACTTTAAATCAAATGCAGACAACACTGTATTTTTATCCTGGTTCGTTTGATCGCAAACTAATCCAGTCCACCCGTCAAGGTGATTTCGCCTCTCTCCAACGAGGTCTTAATCCACTATAATCAACTAATTACATAACTGCTTTAACAACTGTTAAAGCCTTCTTGAGTATGACCACAAACCGGTTTATCTCAAGGAAATTATCTTACAGATAAATGAACAAAAGTGTGTTTGATGTTTTCTAATAAAACTATATATCACAACTGTGATAATACACAATATTAAGCTTAGAATGAAACTGGATTGCTAGAGCTATAGAGTAAGCGTGGTTGAGAGGCTTTAGCAAATTGTATGAGTGAGTTCATTTACGTAGGCATGTATTTGCGTGAAGATTATTAGCCTTTTCTTTTCTCACACTGACTTGTTTATATAGCCTAGGAAGAGATACGTTGTTGTCCATAAAGCCATTTCAATGCTAATAATGTTCTGTCCTTTTTGAGAAGATCTTGTCTTGGATAAAGCCGTTGGTAATTAATCTGTCTTGAATGCATAGTAACGCTTCAAAGTGTTCTTATAATGATAATCAGAATGTTCTTTGCTTTAGCTTATGCTGACGCTTCTGAGTGCTTATGAATTGGTAAAGATCTTGATCAGAGTCAGAGTATTTTGTGTGCAGATTCTGGTCATCAGGCTTCAGCGTATGATCTGGTAACTTCAGTGTGTAGCACATGTTTGATCTTCTGATGCTGACATATCTTCTGATGTTGATGTTGATATTGATCTTCTGATGCTGATTCCATCAGAACTTCTGTAAATACACAACATAATTTTAAGTAGCATATATGTCTTATATATAAATCTTACAATTTATTTATTCTTGTATTTTGTTATCATCAAAACTCTAATTGAGGGTTGTAGAATCAAACTATGTTCTAACAATCTCCCCCTTTTTGATGATGACAAAAACCAGATTTTTTCAATTAAAATTAAAGAATAAATGGTATCAGAGGTTAAAGATAAAGAATAAAAGGTATCAAAGATAAACAAATAAGGAATAAAAGGTATCAGAGAAACAAAGAGAAAAACTCCCCCTGAGTTGATTACTTCCCTTTAATTCCATGAGGCTTTGAGCATCAGAACTTTACTTTATCAGGTTCATCAGATTCTTCACAGTTTTTGTACCTTTAAGCTTTTCAGAAGAGAAGAAAATTAAATAGATCAGAATGTTTGAGACTTATGTCTCAGTATTCCGTTATTGAAAAATATCATTCTTTCTCCCCCTTTTTGTCAGTTATCAAAAAACACAAATAATCAGAGCTAAAATGATCAGAGCTAAAAAGCGTTTGTATTAAAAACAGAAGCAATGATTAGTTCAGAACAGTGGAAAAATATTACAGACAAACATGTAAAGAAAACAAGGAAAACACAAGAAAATTCTAAGAGGGAGGTGGAAGACGTGTGAACAGAGCTTCCAACATGCTCTTGATTTGGGTGCTGGTTTCCTGTTGCTGAGATACCATGTTTGCTATTGCATCAATTTTGATGTCCTGCTTATCCATTCTTTCATTCATCAGCATATTAGATCTTTTCAAGTCCTCCAGAGTCTTCCTGTCAAGAGAGTAAGCTTGAGGATCTTCAGAAACAAGGTGCTTCTCATAGCTTTCTTCAATATCTTCTTCTTGACCCAAGTCTTCAGCTGGAATCATCTGTTCTTCTGCAGGTTGAACTTTGGATGCAGGACGCTATTCGGACCAAGGAGCAATATCCAGTGGGAGAACTTCTTCCTTAAGCAGCTTGCTCAGAACTGGACCTTCAATCTCTTTCAGCAGATTGCTGAAGTTCTGTGGAGCCTATCCATAGCTCTGGTCTTGCAACTTAAAGGTTTCAGAGCATACCCATCTTCTGAATTTTGTCCAGAGGAAGTCTGATACAGCAGGATCAACTAGTTCCAGACTTGCTTGTTTCAAAGTTCAATATGCTGGAACCAACATCTGGATGTTTTGGTTTAGGGATAGCAGTTTTGTTGTTTATTGCAGCAAGGCGTTCAAAGACTGTTAGATCAATGACAGTCTTGCTGTGGTCATCTGAATTTTTCTTAGGTGAGGGAGTGGGAGAGTCAGGAATTACGATTGGACTTGATGGGGAATTTGGTGGAGTTATTTCTGGTGAAGAGGGAAGTTGAGGAATATTCACAGTGGTACCACAGGGCAATTGCATGGCCAGAGGTTGTGGTTCAGGGGATTCAGAGGGTTGAGCCTCAGAGGTTTGAGTCTCAGGTTGTGGAGATTGTTCCGGTTGAAGAGAGGGTGGATTAATTTCTGGTTGAGGAGATGAAGGTTGTGGGATTTCTGGTTCTGGAGAGAGTGGAATTTCTGGTATTGGTGAGAGGGGAATATCAGGTTGTGGTGAGATAGGAATTTCTGGTTGTGGATTTGGATTTTCTAGTTCGGGAACGGAAGTGTGTTGGTCTATATCAGAAAGAACTTGTGCAAGTTCTTGTTCTGGTATGGCTTCAGTATTTGGATTTTGTGGTTGGGAGCGAGATCTTCTGAGGGTTAATGATTCAGAAGGATCAAAGTCTAAGTAGAAATCATCGAAAGTTTGAGGTGTTGGGTTTTCAGATGGAGTTGGAATTGGAATAGATGTTGATACAACAGTTGAATCTAAAACAGTTACAGAAGCAGGATTACCTCTCTTCTTGGGAGTCTGTTGAGACGATCCTTCTGCAACAACTTTTCTTTTCTTTGTCTTCTTCAGAACAACCTCTGGAGCCTTCTGCTGAAGATCTTGAATATTCAGATTTGGTGCTGTACCATCAGATTTACAAGCATCCAGATATCTCAGAATGATTTCCGGTTTAGAGTCAATTTCTGAGAACAGAGGGAAGTTGTCCAGAGAGACTCTTCTTCTGGAGATTTCATCAAAGGGAGTGACGCTGGGCTCCTTCTTGATGTTCTCTATCAACTTCATTTTCTTCAGATTTTTGGCATTCAGCTGCTTGCCAACAGTAGGTTCCAGAGTGCTGATTTCTTGAGCCTCTGTCAAATGCTCAATCAGCCTATTCTCTGTAAGAATATCTGATATCAGTCTTCCCAAGGGTATCCAATCCCTTTTTGTACGTTCCTCTTCTCTTGTTTCCTTGACACTTGTTCTGAGATGGTTGAACAGAAGATGAGCCAGATTGATCTTAACCTTCTGAGAGATAAAATAGATCAGAAACTGCTGATCTATATTAATGTAGTCAGGAGAGCTGGTAGGCTTCCTGTGGTTGAAACATCCCAGAATGATCTTGGCCTAGATTATGTGCTTGTCTTTCAAATCCCTTATCTTGTTGGAGGGAAGCCCCAAAGTAAAGATTTCCCTTGCAATTAGGGGAGCATCTGCACACCTTTCTGCCATATCAATGCAACGAATACCACCACCATTGTAGCCTATCAAGCGTGCAATGAGGTCTTCAGTGATAACAATCTTCTTCCCCATGATGTAAGACGTAACTTGATGATTTGAAGAAGAAGCGTGAATCCAAAATTCCTTTACCAGAATAGGAAATGTTGGACCCACCAGCCTGTCAAAATACCTTTCCCAACCTTTAGCTTTAACCTCTTCAGATAAATCAAACCGATTTTCCTTAAGACTGTTGAAATCCACTATTAATTCTGACAGAACTTCAAGATTCTTGATTGGAGTTAGAAGCGTTCTGAAGGGTACTTCATATTGTTCAGATGAAACAGTTTTCTGGGAACCTGAAGAAGGAATGCTGGAAGAAGCCATGTTCACATGAGGTTTTTGTGAAAAAGATTGAAAGGGTTTCTTGAGACAGAAGAACACTGAAAACAGAAATATTTAGAGAAAATGAAAGTGAAGGTAAAACGTGTAATTGGTGTGAAGTGTGTTTAAATATATTTCTAAA
Source organism: Vicia faba (assembly GCA_948472305.1). Classification (NCBI taxonomy): domain Eukaryota; kingdom Viridiplantae; phylum Streptophyta; class Magnoliopsida; order Fabales; family Fabaceae; genus Vicia; species Vicia faba. Next base: position 687,546,593 of record OX451735.1, on the reverse strand, counting down.
AAGGTTTTGAAAACATAAACGTTAAGAGAGAGAAATTAATAATGATTATTAACATTTAATGATAGCTAATTTTAGGGGATTCAGAAAGATATTTGGAACGGTTACCCATGACATGTGTCTCAATGCACCCAATCAGCGATTTGCCTTTTCAAAAACGTGAACGCGTGTTCAGCCTCAGAAAATAGCTGATGACTGGATGACACTTGTTTTCTTGAGTGAACAGCACATTTCCATCCTTGAAATGAAGCGCTCAAATCTTCATGGATAGATTCTGATACAATCTGCACTTCTAAAGTTCTGAAAGAAGATTGATCAGTAGTTCACAGAAAATAAACGAAGTTCTGAAGGTTAAGATATAAAATCAAAACAATTTTATTCTGGGCAGAGCTTCATGCTGAGATGTTTCAGAATGAAGTTGAACCTATCTTCAGAAAGTGGTTTTGTAAAAATATCAGCCCATTGATGGTCTGTGTTAATAAATTTTAAATTTAAAATCCCTTTCTGAATATAGTCCCTAATAAAATGATGTTTTATTTCTATATGCTTAGCCCTAGAATGCAAAATAGGATTTTTGCTTAAGCAAATAGCAGAAGTATTGTCACAGAGGATAGGAATGTTACTCTCAAATATCTGGAAGTCCTCAAGTTGACTTTTCATCTAGAGAATTTGTGTGCTGCATCCAGCTGTTGCTATGTATTCAACTTTTGCTGTTGATAGAGAAATTGTGGATTGTCTTTTGCTGGACCATGAGATCAGATTTTCTCCCAGAAACTGGAAGCTTCCAGAAGTGCTTTTACGTTCTACTCTGTCTCCAGCAAAGTCAGCATCACAGTATCCTACTAAGCTGTAATCACTTGATTTTCTATAAAACAAACCAAGATTAGTAGTACCTTTCAGATACTTGAAAATTCGCTTAACAGCTGTTAAGTGAGATTCTCTAGGATCTGATTGGAATCTAGCACAAATGCATACACTGAATAAAATGTCAGGCCTTGAAGCCGTCAGATAGAGAAGAGAACCAATCATACCTCTATAGACCTTCTGTTCTACCTTTTTACTTACCTCTTCTCTTTCCAGAATGCACGTGGGATGCATTGGAATCTTTGATGGCTTACATTCTGAGAGATCAAATTTCTTCAGAAGTTCTCTGACATATTTGCTCTGATGAATGTAAGTTCCTTCTGGGGTTTGATTGATATGAATGCCTAGAAAGAATTCCAGTTCCCCCATTAGGCTCATCTCAAATTCTGCCTGCATACACTTAGCAAACTTTCTTCCCAGAGAAGGTTTAGTAGATCCAAATATGATATCATCTACATAAATCTGACATACTAAGATGTCATTCTTAACTGTCTTACAGAATAGAGTTGTGTCCACTTTCCCTCCGGTGAATTCCTTTTCTAACAGGAAGTTACTTAGTCTTTCATACCAAGCTCTGGGAGCTTGTTTCAGACCATAGAGTGACTTCCTAAGTTTGAAAACATATTTTGGATTTTTGGAACTTTCAAAACCAGGGGGTTGGTGCACATATACCTCTTCTTCTATATAGCCATTTAAGAATGCACTCTTAACATCCATCTGATACAGAGTGATGCCTTTATTAACAGCAAATGAAATTAAGAGTCTGATAAATTCTAACCTGGCGACTGGAGAAAAGGTTTCTGTATAGTTTATCCCCTCTTGCTGACTATAACCTTGTGCAACCAATCGTGCTTTGTTTTTGATGACTTCACCTTGTTCATTCAGTTTGTTTCTGAACACCCATTTTGTTCCAATGACATTGAATCCTTTTGGTTTGGGAACAAGATCCCATACGTCATTTCTTGTGAATTGATTCAGCTCCTCTTGCATTGCTAGAATCCAGTCATTGTCCATAAGTGCTTCATCAATTGTTGATGGTTCAATTAGAGAAACAAGTCCCATGAGGGATTCTTCATAGTTTCTGAAGCTAGATCTTGTTCTGATTGGATCTTCCTTTCTTCCTAGGATTGTTTCTTCTGGGTGATTCAAGCTGCTTCTGGATAGTCTTTTCTGAAGTTGATCAACAGAAGGTGCTGGATTGCTTGCAGTGCCTCTTTCTGATGTTGAGGGAGTGTCTCTGTTAAGAGCTTCTGATGACTTGTCTTCAGTACCTGTGAATTCAACTTCCATACCTGCAAATACTTCATTCTGCTTTGACTTTTGAGAGTCAAGCTTATCATCAAAATGAACACTGATTGATTCTTCCACAATCTGTGTTTCTGTATTGTATACTCTGTACCCTCTTGAGCGTTCAGAGTATCCTAACATAATACACTTTTGTGCTTTAGAGTCAAACTTGTTCAAATAATTTTTTGTATTCAAAATAAAACAAGTACATCCAAATGGATGAAAATATGAAATGTTGGGCTTTCTGTTCTTCCACAATTCATATGGAGTCTTTTCCAGAATAGATCTTATGGAGATTATATTCTGAATGTAACACACTGTGTTTATTGCCTCTGCCAAGAAGATCTTAGCAACGTTAGTCTCGTTGATCATGGTTCTGGCCATTTCTTACAATGTTCTGTTCTTTCGTTCTACAACTCCATTTTTCTGGGGAGTTCTAGGACAAGAGAAATCATGCAGAATGCCTGTCATTAAAAAATGATTCAAAATCTTTGTTTTCAAACTCTCCACCATGATCACTTCTGACTTTGACGATTCTAAGATCCTTTTCATTCTGAACTTGGTTGCAGAAGGTGACAAACACAGAGTGTGACTCGTCCTTGTGTCTTAAGAACTTTACTCATGTCCATCTGCTATAGTCATCTACGATTACTAACCCATACTTCTTACCACTAACTGAAGCAGTTTTAACTGGTCCAAATAAGTCAATGTGCAGAAGTTCTAATGGCTTAGAGATGGAAACAACGTTTTTAGATTTGAAAGCTGGTTTTGCAAACTTGCCTTTTTGACATGCTTCACACAGAGCATCTGAATTGAACTTCAGGTTAGGAAGTCCTCTGACCATGTTGAGTTTGTTAATCTGAGATATTCTTCTCATATTAACATGTCCCAATCTTCTGTGCCAGATCTATTGCTCGTTGTCAACAGACAGAAGACACTTTACATTCTGACTTTTCAGTTCAGAAAGTTTTATTTTATAAATTTTGTTTCTCCTCTTTCCATTAAATAGGATAGTCCCATCTTTCTGACTAACAGCTTTGCATGAATTTTGATTAAAGATTATATCATAACCGCTATCACTTAATTGACTTATGGATAACAGATTATGCATTAATCCATCTACTAATAAAACAGTACGTATAGAGGGAAGATTTCCATTACCTACTGTTCCAGAGCCAGTGATCTTTCCTCTCTGATTGCCTCCAAAGCCTACGTGGCCTCCAAGCTTAAGTTCCAGGCTTTGGAACATATGCCTTCTTCCCGTCATGTGTCGTGAGCAGCCAGAGTCCAGGTACCATGACTGGTGTTTCTGCTTTGCTGCTAAAGATATCTGCCACATGTATTATTTTATCCTTAGGTACCCATATTTTCTTGGGTCTTGATTTGTTAGTTTTACCAAAACTCTGGTTGAATTTTGGTTTGACAGAATAATTACTACTAGTATATTTGATGTCATGTGTGTGCCCATATACAAAGTGTGAATCAAGTGAAGTGCGTTTTATAACTAAATCCATGGCATTCTTTGGTGTAGGTACCTTACCTTGGTATCCTATTCCCTTTCTGCCATTTCTGCTAACTCCATAGATCATTGAAGCCATTTTGCTTCTATCTATGTTTTTAGCTAGAAACTTCTGAAAGTTGTGATCATACTCCTTGATGATCTCATCAGCACTGCTGGGAGTTTCAGGGATTGTTTCCTTCTGAGAGTTTTGCAATAGATTTTCTAATTTTGAAATTTTATCTTTTAACTCAACATTCTCCAATTTGAGACTCTCAGTCTTATCAGAGTCAGAAGCAAGATTCCTTTTCAGGTTTCTGAATTTGACTCTGATTTGTTGATATCTTTCCATAATTTCATTAAGGCTTTCAGCTAGTTCAGCCTTAGTAAAGTTTATAGCAAAGTCAGGAAATACCTTCTGTATGTGATTCAGAGTCTGACTCAGAAGCTTCATTATCTTCTGTTATGTTTGCCATGAGAGCTATGTTTGCTCTTTCATCATCTGATTCTAAGTCAGCTTCAGATGTGTCAGAATCATCCCATGTAGCCATGAGACTTTTCTTCTTTTCCTTGCCAAACTTCTTTTTGGGCTTTTCCTTCTGAAGCTTTGGGAAATCACTTTTGTAGTTTCCTTTCTCGTTACATTCATAGCAGATGATGTCTTTGTTGTTTAGATTTCTGCTTCCTGAAGAACCTTCAGATCTTCTGTGTCCAGAGGAGGATTCTGACCTTCTGTATCTGGAGAAAGATTCATTCTGATTCTCTGATCTTCTGGGATTCCTGAACTTCCTTTGCCTCTGCTTCTACAGTTGGTTCACCCTTCTGGAGAGGAGAGACAATTCATCTTCTTCTGATGAGGACCCATCAGAGGTTTCTTCAACAACCTGCAAAACTTTGGAGTCAGATTTTCTGTTAGATTTTAAAGCTAATGGCTTACCTTGATTTTGAGGTTCATCTGCTTCTAGCTCTATCTTGTGACTTCTGAGGGAGCTGACAAGTTCCTCCAGAGAGATTTTGTTGAGGGGGGTTGAATTGTAAAACTTTAAATCAAATGCAGAAAACACTGTATTTTTATCCTGGTTCGTTTGATCTCAAACTACTCCAGTCCACCCGTCAAGGTGATTTCGCCTCTCTCCAACGAGGTCTTAATCCACTATAATCAACTGATTACAAAACTGCTTTAACAACTGTTAAAGCCTTCTTGAGTATGACCACAGATCGGTTTATCTCAAGGAAATTCTCTTACAGATAAATGAACAAAAGTGTGTTTGATGTTTTCTAATAAAACTATATATCACAACTGTGATAATACACAATATTAAGCTTAGAATGAAACTGGATTGCTAGAGCTATAGAGTAAGCATGGTTGAGAGGCTTTAGAAAATTGTATGAGTGAGTTCGTTTACGTAGGCGTGTATTTGCGTGAAGATTATTAGCCTTTTCTTTTCTCACACTGACTTGTTTATATAGCCTAGGAAGATATACGTTGTTGTCCATAAAGCCATTTCAATGCTAATAACGTTCTTTCCTTTTTGAGAAGATCTTGTCTTGGATAAAGCCGTTGGTAATTAATCTGTATTGAATGCATAGTAATGCTTCAGAGTGTTCTGCTAATGATAATCAGAATGTTCTTTGCTTTAGGTTATGCTGACGCTTCTGAGTGCTGATGACTTGGTAAAGATCTTGATCAGAGTCAGAGTATTTTGTGCGCAGATTCTGGTCATCAGGCTTCAGCGTGTGATCTGGTAACTTCAGTGTGTAGCACCTGTTTGATCTTCTGATGCTGACATATCTTCTGATGATGATGTTGATATTGATCTTCTGATGCTGATTCCATCAGAACTTCTATAAATACACAACATAATTTTAAGTGGCATATATGTCTTATATATAAATCTTACAATTTATTTATTCTTGTATTTTGTTATCATCAAAACTCTAATTGAGGGTTGTAGAATCAAACTATGTTCTAACACAATCCGCCAATCTTTGAAGGAGCTCATTAACCTGACAAGGCATAGATTTGGATGAAGGCGATTGAGAAGATCTTTCGGGTCATGAATTGTTCTGTTGCACAAAAGGTGCAGTTTGGCACCAATATGCTTGAGAAGGAAGGTGAAGATTGGTGAAACAACACTGTTCATAGATTTGATGAAGACGAGATTGAGGTTACTTGGGAACTTCTTATGGATGCATTTTTGGAGAAGTATTTCCCTGAAGATGTGTGTGGCAAGAAGGAGATTGTGCTTCTTGAGCTGAAGTAGGGTAATGGTATTGTGGCAGAGTATGCTACAAAGTTTGAGGAACTGATTAAGTTCTGTCCTCATTACAACACCGTTAATGTTGAGAGATCTAAGTGTCTTAAGTTTGTGAATGGTTTGAGACCTGAAATGAAAATTCTATGGGTTATCAGCATATTACTAGATTTTCTGAGCTGATTAACAAGAGTAGGATCTATGACGAGGATAGTCGAGATAGTTCTACTTACTAAAGGGCACTACATGACAAAAAGGGAAAATGGCAATTCAGAGGAAAGCCTTATGCTGGTAGAGAGAAACAGAAAGATGGTGATGACAAGAAGCCGAGTGGGGAAGGAGCTTCTACTTTGATTAGGTGCTACAGGTATGGTGTCGAAGGACATCATGCACAAGTGCTGGTGTGAAGGGTTTCAAGTGTGGCAAGCTAGGTCACAAGTCTTCTGATTGCAAAGGTGTTTCGAGTGTGACTAGCTACAACTGTGGTGGGCAAGGTCACATTAGTTCCAAGTGTGACAAGCCGAAGAAGGACCAAACTAGAGGGAAAGTGTTTTCTTTATCTGGTTCTGATATTTTTGTTGAGGATGGACTAATATGAGGTATGTGCTTTATTAATGGTACATCTTTGATTGCTATTATTGATACTGGTGCGACACATTTTTTCATTTCCTTAGATTGTGTTAAGAGGTTGAATCTTGAGTTATCTGATATGAATGGAAGTATGGTTATTGATACTCCTGCTATGGGATCAATGACTACTTCTTATCTGTGTTTGAATTGCCCGTTGGGTATTTTCGGTAAAGACTTTGGGGTTGATTTAGTGTGTCTTTCGTCAAATCAGCTTGATGTTATTCTTGGGATGAACTGGTTGTAATACAATCATGTTTATATCAACTATTTTAAGAATACACTTATCTTTCTTGATTCTAGTTTTGAGAGAGATTTGTTTCTATCTGTCAAGCAAGTGAATGAGTTTGTGCAGGATGCTGCTGTGTTATTAGCTTTGATGGCAACAATGGAAATTGGTGGAAAGAGAATGATTGGTGAATTGTCAATAGCTCGTGATTTTCCTAAGGTATTTTCTGATTATGTAAGTGATTTTCCGCTAGAGAGTGAGGTGGAATTTGCAATTGATTTGATTCCTGGTACTAGTCTGATATTGATAGCTTCGTATTGGATGTCAGCATCTGAGTTGAAACAGTTAAAGATTCAACTAGAGGATTTGCTTCAGAAGAGGTTTGTTCGTCCTAGTGTGTCACCGTGTGGGGTGCACCTATTTTGTTGGTTAAGAAGAAAGAATGTACTATGAGGTTATGTGTGGATTATAGACAACTGAACAAGGTGACTATCAATAATGAGTATCCACTTATGAGGATTGATGATTTGATGGATCAGTTGGTTGGTGCTTGTGTTTTTATCAAGATAGATTTGAGGTCTGGGTATCATCAAATTCGTGTGAAGGCTAAAGATATTCAAAAGACTGCTCTTAGAACAAGATATGGTCATTATGAGTATTCCATGATGTTCAGTGTGACCAATGCACCTGGTGTATTTATGGAATACATGAATAGGATTTTTCACCAGTATTTGGATAAGTTGTGGTTGTTCTCACTGATGATATTTTCACCTATTCGAAGAGTGAAGAAGATTATGTTGAGCATTTAAAGATTGTGTTATCTGTGCTAAAAGAGAAGCAATTATATGCTAAGTTTTCTAAGTGTGAATTCTGATTAAAAGAAGTGATTTTCCTTGGTCATGTGATATCAAGTGGGGGTATTTATGTTGATTCGTCAAAGATTGAGGCTATATCTCAATGTGAAGCTCCGAAGTTTGTTTTTGAGATTAAAAGTTCTCTTAGTTTAGCAGGTTATTATCGGAAGTTTATTGAAGGATTTTCCAAGTTAGCTTTGTCGTTGACACAAGGATGATTTTTCCTTATCCAAGGAATTAATCCACGATAATCAAACTGATTACACTTGCACGGGAAATCACTGGTGACTAACAGACAATGACATGTTCAGTGATCCAACCGCATATAACGTTCATTGACCCAATAGAATATGATTCCACAAGATCTCCTACCAAGATTTCCTTTCAATGATATCCATCAGTGATTTCACAAGAGTCTGACCTTTATTTGATCCCCTTTGATATGTGACTACCATTGACCTAACAGATTCCGATCCCGCAAGATCTTCTATCAAGCTTTTCTATAATGACCATAGCCATTATCTTATTGAGATCCAACTTTCACCAAGTCTCCAAAGGAATCAATCAACAACAGTTAATGGTGATCTTGTGTTTATATGAATGCTTCTTCTAAGCAAATTACACAAGTGTTTTGAGCACATATTATTTAACAATTCTTCGAGCAATAACTCAAGTGTTAAAATAATTTACATGAAGAGATTTGAACAGAAACACTATAGGAGCAACAACTCTAGCATTCATTATAATGTTCTACAAAGATGTAGATGATCAAAAGTTGAGTAGCATCTTGTAGTGTTCTTCTTCATCTATTTGTTGAGAAAGTTCTGAGCAACGACTCCTTGCTTCATCTGAGATCTACCAAGATGTATCTGATTAAAAATTAAATAACATCTTGCAGTCTTCTTCTTCTTCTTGAGCAAGCTACGAGCAACATCTCCTTTCTTCTTTTGTTTAATCTAAGATGCATATGATGATAGTTGAATGACATTTTGTTGAAATCTTCTTTCTTTATTTTCTCTCTTCTTTAGTGGTCTTCAAAATGTGTAGCATTGCAGCTTTAACATCTTCATCATCCATTGCTTTCCTTTCACAAGATAAAGCTTGATGTCCAATGGAAAATTGAAATGACAACTTTTCTTTGAATATTCAATCTTCATGTATAGCCTTTGACAGAGAGAGATGTTTTGAGGATGGAGAGGACTTATCTTGCACCAACGGTTAGTTTCCAACGGATAGAATAAGGTGTAAGAATTTAGACAGTATAAAATAATATTTTTGTATCATGTCACTGTTTAATGATAGCTTTCCACCGTTTCTATAAATAATTTTATTCTATTAAGCTTGTATACAGAGTTCAGTTAAGTAAAGAAAGATAGTTGTAAATCTAGTTGTTTGTTTCTAATGGTCACAATGAGAGTGGTTGACAATACAGTATAAAGGACTGTCCTTATGCCACCCCATAGGGTAGAGGTCACAAACACTTTATGTACCTTTTATACAACATCACACATTAACCATTTGAACTTTCTTCTTAACATCAGATGCTTCAGATATTTGAATGTTTAACATTGAAGCTTGTTGTAGAAGATTCACTCTTAAGCCTTAGAACCTAAGTCTTGGAGTCTTCAGAACTTGTCACACAGAACCTTGTCTTCATAGTCTTCGGCACTTGGTTGTAAGAACTTGCTTTTCTTCAAATCATTAGAACTTGTTCAACAAAACCTCGTCTTTATAATCTTCAAAACTTGTAACACCTATAAGTAAAGCTTTAGAAGGCCTCCAAAGCTTAACCACAAAGTCACGACCAAAACCTCTTGTACTAACATTCCTTAGACACGTTGTAGAAGATAGATTCAAAACCTTAACATAAAATGTAACACATAACCACATGTTTTCTTCCAGTAGTGTATGTTCAGAACCTGATGATGTCACACGCCTTGTACCTGAGTCAGAACATTATAGCTGTAGCTACACACTAGAACGAAATCATTAGTGTAAACAATTGTTCTCTAAGATAACATGTAAAGTTATCATCAAAATCTCAAGGCCAGATGTAGAAACACTTCTTGTTCTTACAATCTCCCCCTTTTTTATGATGACAAAACCACATATTTTGATAGAACAATTTATACAAGGTAATAACCATAACCGACAAATTCAGAGTTAAGCTCACAGCTCCACCTGAATCTGTTAAACCCAAAATTTCATTTAAGTTTATTCACAGTCTCCCCCTTAGCCCAAGACTCACAAAATAAATTTTGAGTATTCAGAACATAGAATAGAGAAGTAGCATTTCCCTACAACAACTCATCAAAGTCTGACTAGGACACATGGTCATCATCTCAGAACCTGGTTTCTATCAGTACTTGATGAAGAATCAAAACTTGATTTGAGCCTGATTAAATAATGCCACACATCATTTATCAAGGCTTTTGTTCCTTGATTTTGATATCACAACCAAAACATTATACTTCTCAAGTATCATCGTTTGATCTGATATAATCCAATGTGTCATACATTCAGATAGTTCACAACTTCTGAATAGAGCGTATGTTGCTGAAGCACATGTATAAGAACACAACTTATGAGTGGCATCTCTGTATGAGAGCATGCATCAGAATGTTTACTTATCTTCCCTCTAGGAGAGCACAACTTCTGAGCTTTAAGTATGAATTTCATACTTTTAGAAAGTTAACAACTTCTGGATACTATGATATCAAGCAAGATTACCTTACTTTAAGTAAGTTTATAACTTTTGAATTGTGTTTGGTACATATGTTTTAATATTCATATATTCACAAAGTGTACAACATCTTCTGTTTAAAATCAGAGTTGATTTCATCCATAAGGTTTTCCACTTTTACATCAGGATCTTCATCTTCAACCAGTCTAAAAATAAACTCAGTGAACTTGTTTAGAGTTCCTGGATAGAAACGTCAAACAAACCATTAGTAGCAATAACATTTTATATGTTTGAGTTTAATGTTCTGACCATAAGCATTATCAAAATATCATTTTACTTTCTACCCCTTTGTCAGAAATCAAAAATGTGATAGAGGGATAGAAAAATACCAAAATAGCACTTGAAGGAAATAAGTGATAAAATACAAATCACATAGATTAATTGTAAGATTAGAAAGGTAATAAGGATAGAGAAAATTTAAACTGAGAAGGTAATTAACACAGGAAACATAATTCATTGATTGAAAGAGAAATAATACAGACTCAATAAAGCAACTAGAGACAACAGAAACAAAGAAACTTAAACACTAAGCAGACATCATTCAACCCTCAAAGACTTCACACGTTTTCTTCACCAGACCATTTGTAGGACCATTCTTCCGGATAATGTTAACAATTCCTTCTTTAAAAAAGATTCCAAAAAGAATTCTTCCAAAAGGTATGAAGGACTTGACTTCATTTTTGGAAAGAGTGATGGCACTTTGTAGAAAGTTGAACATAGATTGTGGCAATTTTTTTAGAATATCATTGACCAGCAGAAAAAGGAAAATCCGATCTTCATAAGACATTATATTTGTGTAAAACTTCCGGGACAAAAATTGGTTAAAAGAAACTTGAACCAACTTTTTGAAATGGGAAGGAGAGTTTCAGGATTATTAGACTCATGGCTTGATGTTGAGTTATGGAGTTATGGAGAGGAGTGAGCTTATCATCAAGATGATATAGACACATGACATGTTCAACAGTAAGACCAACATTTTCACAACCAGTTGTAAGAACAATTGAAAAGGAGTGATGGTTATGGGAACACCGAAGACACAGGAGGAAATAGAACAACCTTCACTTTCAACAAGGGCATGTTTCCAAAAGTCTTTGATAAGGTTTGAGTAGACATGTTTATCCAACATGGTGAAGAAGTTTGTCCATTCTTGAAACTAAATGACCCAGGAGAAACTGCAAGAAATCAGAATGTCATTGATGTGAGAGAGCTTGATTTGTTATTCAGTTATGACTTCAAGAAAAATTTCATTTCCAAGGAACGTAACTAGAGACATGATGGGAGAAGCAGGAGAGATTTTGAGAAAATGAGGTGATGGATATTTCAGGGAAGGAGATGAATATATAAATAGAAGACGTGGCTGACTTGGACATATGAGAAAGGTAGAGAGGCATATCACGCATAATATATGAGGTGATAGCTTAGGACATAACACTTAATAATAATGTCAGGAAAGTGTGTAGCGGGTTTAGAGGATTATTCTAACATTGAGGGAAGCATAAGGATTTCTTTCTATTCCCTAGAAATGACTTATTACTTAAGGTGTTAGACTCTAACTAAGATTTGGAAAAGACAAAAAATTCTAGTTAGACTAAGGGTTCTTTACCTATATAGAAACTAGTTTGTTAAAGAGGGTTCCTTTTACCAGTAGTGAGAAGAAATGTTTATTTGTTTTGATAAGAACATATATTAGACTAGACACAAGTTTTTATCTGAAGAAGAAAATACATTTATCATAGAGTGTGATACGGTGAGAGAACTGACTTTGGTATTTTACAATTTAACACAAATGTTGTGGATAGAAAGAGTCGCCACCAAATCTTCTTTTATCCAATAAAGGAAAGGGTGAAAAGAACAGGAAATACCTTTTGAGAATTTTCTTGAGTTCCGGGGGTAGGTAATGGAAAGGGAAGGTGTTAGCACCCTTTTCATCTGTAATTATCTATGGACTCTTAATTGCTTTATCACTTCGAAATGCTTTATGTTTGTGTAAGTTTGAAAATATTTTGAAAATGCCTTGGTTTGGCAAACTTTGCAATGATTCTCGTATCGTTGAGAATGTATACAAAGTGTTGGTTTTGAAAATATTTGTTTGAAAATGAGTGTTTGAAATATGTTTTGAAGATGTAAGGCAATTATTGTAATGATTCTCGAATCATTGAGAATGTATACAAAATGTTTGTTTTGAAAAGTGTTTTGAAAGTGTGAGGTGTAAATGGTTTTGTTTGTGAGCAAGTAATTACGAGCAATCTACCTACTTAAAAAGTATTTGTTCTTTTCCTTCTCCTTTAGATAGTGCTACTTTACCATTGATTGGTAGAGAGCCATATCATTGGATGTGAGGGACATGTGTGGGTCGTCGTACAGTCATAGGAGGCAACTTGTAAGATGTTTTAGCAATTGTCATAAGGGACTAAGATCATTTTACCGAAGGCAACACTTGAAGGGTCATCGAGCGACTATGATCTTTTAATTGAGGGTCTTTGCTAAAACATCCCACATTCGAGGGACATGACTGTTTTTTATCTGAGGCAACAAGTGTGGATTACCCTAGAGGTGCATGTGTGTAAAGTGTGTTGGATTCAATTATTTTATCTTAAATTAGGGTTGTCTAATTTTGATTTTAAGGTCTTTCCATACAAACCCTAATACTAACAATAATAAGGAAAGCGATAAGTTGCGAAATTTAAATGTCCTACGCTATTACATCGCTTTGGGAATGGGGGTACAAATTTACAAATGGAGATGACAAGTAAAGTAAACCCTAATTACTATTACAGGGCTTTGACAATTACATGAATTATAATGCGAAATAGTAAAATGCGCAAAGAATTGTAAAGTGAAAAGAAATTGTTTTTTGTGAGTTTTTGATGGAAAAGGTTTTAATTAACCTAATTAAACTAATTAATTTACAAGAGAAATTAATTAATTATTTAACAAAATCTAATGTCTAAGTTAATTAAAATAAAACCTAAATCTAATTTAATTTGTTTATAAAATAAATTTTGTTAATTAAACAAGAAAATATTCTATAATGTAAAAGAAATGATAAAATTTAATTTAACAAAAATAAAATGCTTAAATTATATTATTTAATAAAATATATGTTTTTTGTATTTTTTTAGTTTTAATAAAATAAATAGGTAAATAAAAAATAATGAAAATATAAAATAAATGAAAAGAAATGAGCTGGGAGGTTTGAAAAGTAAATAGGAGGTTGAATGTAGCAAAAGGCCCAAAATAGTTTTTTTGTTAGAAAACACAAATGAAATTAAAAAAACAAGAAAATGGGCATGCATGAAGTAATGTTGAGGGGTGCAGAAAGTAGAGATGTCTAGGCCTAGTAAGCAATTTCAACGATCATGTGCGTCTGGGTTGTGGTGGTGCATCGTGTGGACACACCTCTTGGGTGCTTGATGATGATCAAGTCATGTTGAGTGAAGACGCATGGTAGTTATGATGGGTGTACCTACATGGGATCCTAAGTGTAACAAAACAGACGGTGACAAGTGTTATCGCCGTAGTGGGCAGAACATGATTATTGCAATGAAAACAAAATATTTATCCAAAGGATAAACATAAATCAGAAACAATTATCTCTTCTCTTATCTCTCTCTCTCTCTCTCTCAACTACTCTGATGGGTCTCCGTCGGAGACGACAGGTTGGCCGCGCCAGAAATCGCATCCAAGGCGGCGACTGCGGTGACGAAGCTCTGATCCTAATTTTTTTACATTTTCTGAATCCTCTCTTCCTCTTATGTGTTAATCTATGAATGATTTTTGAAAATTTGGCGTGATTTTTCCTAGATCTAAAAGGGGGAATTCAAAACCTTAAATGCGAAATCGTGCGATGAACATGACAATTGTGAACAACAATGAAGAAGAAAGGAAAGGAAAGGAAATAAGCGCTTTCGTGATGCGTTTTTACCACTCGTTGAGATTGTTATGATCTTTCTTTTTGTTTTCTGTTGCGATTCTGAGTTTTTTCCTCTTCTTCGTGAATTTCTGAAGGGTTTTAGTAGCTAGGAAAATAATGATTGTCCATGGGTTAGGGTTTTGGTTTCTGTATATTTTCTCACCGTGTGTTTGGCTTTGAACGATTTTTGAAGGGTTTGTTTGTGATGGAAAAAATGAGGAACAAAGGTTTTGGGTTTCTGTTTCTGTAGCTGCTGTTTTCTTCTCCCTGTTGTGTTCATTGTGCCTTCCTTTATATCTTGTGCAATAGGGTTTCTTCTTGAACTGGACTTGTGATAACAGGCTTTGAAAAATTGCTTTTCATCTTGGACTTGTGATTTTATGATATGTAATTTTTTTTTACTTTTTCTATGCTATGCCTATTACTTGTTATCCTTGTTGCTTGCTAGTTTAGATTTTATGTACTGAGCTTGTACTTGTTGCTTGCTGGCTTTGTGAATACTGGTTTTTTGTGATGCTTTTTGTTTGACAGTTCTGACTATGATGAACTTTTTCTGAGTTTTTTAATCAATACCTATTGTGAACCAAACAAATATTTCTTATTCATTTGTTTGAGATTTGTAGTAAGGGCTAGGCCTATGATTGTTGCTTTGAAACATGATGTTGGACTTTAATGGGCTTGCAATTCTGATTTGTGATGCTTTTTTTGATTGTTGGGCTTTGCAATTTTACTTTGTTATTGGGCTGGAATTGTGATGGTGTTTTATTTGCATTTTGTTTTACTGCAAAGACTTTTTCCTTCTATTGTGAACCAAAAAAATACTTTTTTTGTGATTTGCAGTAGAGAATTTGGCCCATTATTGCTTGCTTGAAAACTGATTTTTGTGAAACGTAATATATGAGTCCTTTGCATTGTTTTGATCATGATTTGAAAATTCCACCCCTATATACTGATTCCTTATCAAACCCTAATGATGAACTTTGTGAAGAACTTCCTGAAAATCTCTTCTTGTTCATGAGTTATGAATTGGTTTAATAGCTTAATTGCTTTTGCTGTGATTGTGCAGGGCTGGTTCGAAAGGGTGAGCATGAAGTTTGGACACGAAACTTGAAGTTAATAAAGAGAAATTCCATGGAACACTTGGGGAATATTTGAAACGTGAAAGCTTTTAGGATATTAAGAATTTATGCACTTGTAATTTCCTTGAAATTATCTTTAATAATAATGTTGGACTTGTAATTTCCTTGGAATTGTTTGGATTTGTGAATAGGTTCGAAACTTAGAATAATGTGATGGATATTCGTTATTGTAAATGATGAATGTGACATAATATGGAGCTTTTGGAAATTGAATGTTGATATTGGTAATCATGATATTGAAATAAAATCCAAAAGTTCTATTTTGTTTGGAACAATAACGATGTGATGAATGAGAAACTTGGTATTCTTGCATTTTCCATGATAAAACTTGGAATTTAGGCCATAGAAACTTGAATCATACTTGCATCTTGAAAACAAACCTTGGAACAACAACTTGCCAAATTATGAAATTAAATTCTAATTGAAACTTCCTTAGTGAAGATTGAATGAAAATCAAAGTTTGAATCATAATGATGCCTTATAGTTCTTTAAAAATTTAATGATGAAAACAAACTTGAAAATCAAAAGAAATAACACCAATTTGTCTCTAAATAGACTTTTTTGAAAAAGAATGAATATCAAGACTCGAAAACTTGAACTCTTGGATGCCCAAAAATGATGCACAATAAAATCCCAAACAAAACTTGCAAAATAGACTTCAATATTCATCCTCAAAACAAGTAATCCAAAAATCACTTGATCATAGTGTGATACGGTGGCAGAACCGACTGTTTAGTATGTTGGTTTTGCGTTTTTTGTTCGTAAATGTCGCGGTAAGCAAGAGTCGCCACCGTCTTTTCTTTTATCCAAAAAAGGAAAGGGTAAAAAGAACAGAAAAAGACATTTTCGAGATGATTTCTGAGTAAGGGGGGTAGATTATGGAAAGGTAAGGTGTTAGCACCCTTTCCATCCGTGGTTTTCCACGGGCTCTTAGAGGTTTGATCATTTTTAAAATGCTTTTGTGCTTTGTGTGTTTGAAAATGTTTAGAAAACCCTGTAGTGCAGCGATTTGCTTTGTGTTTAACTCTTGTATCGGTCCTCAAGAGTGTTAACAAAGAAAATGTTTTGAGATGTCTTTTGAAAAGTAGTTTTGTGTAAGTGCAAAAATGTATTTTTTGAGAAAACTTCTAACAACTATCTACTTTTATACTCGAAAAGGTAGTTCTTTTCCTATTTTCATTTAGACAGTGCTATCCTACTATTAGTGAGTAGGTAGCCCTATCGTTGGATGTTGGGGGACAATTGAAGGGACATTATAGTCACGAAGACAATTATGGAGATGCTTTAGTAATTTTATTTTTAGGGACTAGATCATTTACCGAGAAGGAAACTGTAGGGTCATCGAGGGACTATAATTTTTTGATTTTTACTGGTCTTTGCTAAAGCATTCTTGCCTCATGACTGTTTTTTAAAGGCAACCAAAGTGGGCGTACCTTAGAGGTGTATATGTGCAAGTGTGTTATAATTCAGTTATTTTATCTTTAAACATTTAGGTGTTCTACCATTTGTTTTTAGATTTTGTCATGCATGTCTAATTATTAGCAGTTAATATGAAAAGCAATAAAAAGAAAGTGCAGAAAATAGAGGTCATACGCTATTACAATGCTTCGGGGAGGGGATTTACATTATACAAGGATAATAGGGAATAAAAGCAATAAATATCCTAATTTATCTATTACATCTGGTAGGCAGATACAATAATAGTAAAAACACAAAAATCAAATAAACGCACGCAAAGTAAAAGAAAATCTTTTTGTTGTTTTTTTTTTGTATAAAAGAAAATAAGACCTAAGTCTATTTAATTTTAATTTTAATAAAAAAGGATGTTAAAATAATTAACTAATTTATTTGTAAAAATTAATTTAATTGGAAAAAACAACTAGCCTAATATTTTTGTGATTTTAATTTTAATGTTAATTAAAAAGATAAAAAGAAGTCAATGAAAACAAAAATAAAGTGCAAGAGGGATCCTTCGATCTAGGGAAAAAATGAGCTTCGACCCAGAGAGGGAATGGAAGCTTCGATCCAGAGAGGGTCATGGTCCTTTCGATTGGGCCAGGAAGTGGACATGAACAACCTTCGATCCAGGGAAAGGGATTCCCCTTCGATCCTGGGAAAGATGCCTTCTTTCGATTCAGGAAGCAAGTGCCTCCTTCAATTCAGCAGGTTAACAGGCAACTTTGATCCAGAGAAGGTGTCTCCTTCGATCTGGGATGCTATACCTGCAAAAATATGTTTAGCGAAATAAAACCCAGGGCATGGGTATCGAACCCCAGGCCCTTCGATCATACGCTTGCTGGGTCTCTTTAGGCTATGTCTGCAACAAATGTTAGTAAACGAATAACATGACCTGTGTGCCAAACCCAGGCCTTTTAATCCTGTCTAGGATGGCAAGTCGAAAGTAACAACAAGTAATGATGCGTTATGAAAATGCATAGTTGGACAATTTACCCTTTCTTACCAGCAGATTGAGTCTTCGATTTGGGGTGCTTGCTGGAGGTGAGCACCTTCGATATGGGGCTTCTGGACGTGGCTACTGCTTGGAATATTCTGGCAACTTTTGATGGATTTTGTGGGAAGCCTCTCTCCAAGGTTTTTTTGTTCTCTCCCTCTTCCTCCTTTTCTCTTTGTAATGTGTCCTTGGTCTCGTACTTATAGGGGTGTGAGGGGACAAGAGAAATAATGTTGGGTAACTGTCATTTGGATGCCATGAATCTAAAAGGTAACCTTGGCCAAAGTTAAGGGATCTTGTCTCTTTTTTTTGAATTTGAATGAAATGGAACTGGCCTTCGAATACCCTCTAGCACTTCTCTTCGATTGGCTTTCTGAATGCATCTTCGAATGGGCCTTGTTACCTCCTTCGAACGGCTTTCTGAATGCATCTTCGAATGGACTTTTGAATGCATCTTAGAATGGACTCTTTGCAAGCTTCTTCGAATGGACCTTTGCATGTTCTTCGAATGGAACCATTGAAAGCTTCTTCGAATGGACCTTGTTGAAATGCCAATCGAAGGGCCTTGTTAAAATGCCAATCGAAAGGCCTTATTAACAAGTCAGTCGAAAGGCCTTGTTAATAGGTCAATTGAAAGACCTTTGTCTCTATCAATCGAAGGGCGCTATATGGATGCCAATCGAAAGACAATTTGGGGATGTCAATCAAAAGGCATTTTGGAGAGGCAAATCGAAAGGCACTTTGGAGTGGCCAATTGAAAGGAACTTTGGAGAGGCCAATCGAAAGGCACTTTGGAGTGGCCAACTGAAAGGAATTTTGGAGAGGCCAATCGAAAGGCACTTTGGCCAATTTCAAAATTTGTTGTTTTTCTTCAAAAAAGTGTTTGTAACCACCCATGTAAGAGAAGATCTTGTAAAAAATGAGAGGGAAAATTTCGGGGTACAACAGTTGCCCCTGTTCAATCTTCTTAAACCTGAGGATGTAGATTGGCTTGTCTGCCTTTCGTGATCTGAAGGTGGAAGATGATTGAACACTAAAGTGCCCATAAATTTTCACTCGTATGAAGTGATATTGTTGGTGAATAATATCGAGAATGGGATTACAGATCCCATTTGGAAAAGGTGACAGGAGACTGTCGGAGATGGGCTTAAAGATGCCATCCATAGAACATGACGGAGAGTCGTCAGAGATGGGCTTAAAGATGCCATCCAGATGAATGTTGATTTCATGAGATACTCCTTTGCGGGGATTCCTGTTCCTGCTGTCTGAGGAGGAGTCCGCTGGGGAATTTTTTCCAGGGGAATAGAGTCTAGGAGCTTCGATTATCCATTACTCTACTGGGGAGTCATCTCTTGACTGAAGAGATTGAAGTGAGGTGTTATCTGGTCAGGATCCATACTTTGCAGTGACTTGTTGAGGATGATAAACTGACTGCTATATGGTCGTATTCTAGGCTTCATAGTGACTTACTGAGGAAATGAGATTAAACTGTTATTTGGTCGTGTCTAGGCTCCGGTGAAGAAATTAAGCTGTCATCTGGTCGGATCCAAGCTTCAACTTGAATCTGAGATGTGACGTTATCAGGTTGTATCCAGGCTTCGGTAATTTGAAGAAATTAAGCTGTTATCTGGTCGGTTCCAGGCTTCAACTTGAATCTAAGGTATACCATTATCTGGTCATATCCAGGCTTCGGTAATTTGAAGAAATTAAGCTGTTATCTGGTTGGGTCCAGGCTTCAACTTGAATATGAGGCATACTACTATCCGGTCGAATCCAGGCTTCATAATAATTTGATAGAGTAAATTGCTATATGGTCGTATTCCAGGCTTTGCAGTGCTTTATGCTGTTATCTGGTCGAAATACAGGCTTCACAGTGTCTTTGAAGAAGTGAACTACTATCTGGTCGGATTCCAGGCTTCGCAACACCTTATACTGTTATCTGGTCGAAATCTAAGGTTTACAATTTCTTCAATTGGAATGGAAATCAGAGAGATCATAGTGTCGATCTGACTGAACCAGAGAAAATCTTGGGAGGACATCTTTTTGAGGAAATTGCTGAAAGTAACCCTCCATCAGACGTAGCTTTTGAGAAGACTACCCGGTCACATAAGTAATAGTGTTTGTTGATTTGATCTTTCCCTGAAAAAGGAAAAGAGTTAGTCATATGCAATGTAATGATGTATGAAATGCATTGTGACGATGTTCTCAAAATAAATGAGATTATGTTATATGCGATGTGTATGCACATGCCATGATGTATGAAATATGGGATGCTATTGAGATGTTTCCCGGTCTAGGAAAATAAATCCCAGACTACTGCTGGAGAGTATTGGGAAGATGAATCCTTCATTTCCACTGGGGATGATGAATAGAGATGATTCGTTATGTATTTACTCTTTCTGTTTGAGGATAACCTGGTGGGGATTGACTCTGCTTGAGAATTGATTCTGCTTGAGAGTAGGTATGTGGAGAGAGATGCTTGTTGGAAGATTCTGCCGATGTAGAGAAATAAACTCTGTTGGTGAATGAACTTCCATAGTCTGAGAAACAAAATCTACCTGGGAGGAGGTTTTATAACTGTTTGAAATTATAAAGCTTGGCTGGGGAACACAGACTTCCGCTCTCTGCGGGAGGAAGTTTGTTGGAGGAGATAAATCCTTCTTGGGGACGAAGAAGTCAAAACTTGGTTGTTTCTGCTCTGTGGGGAACATAGATGTCATGGGGTCGTATGCAATGGTGACTCCGTCTCAAACTGTCTCTGTCCCTATACCTGTTGGAAGGAGTAACTGTCGGGACTGTAAATTGGTTTTTTCTTTTAGACTTTTCCCCTGTTTCTTAAAGTCATTAGTAATCGTCTTTCTGTTTTTTTATGCAAATATTTGTGAATAGATATCATATTCAAATGCATATGTCAAGAATAAGTCATTGGACGTCTTTGTAAAACAAAACAGAAAAATAAAAACAAACAGTTTTGTACTTTCAAAGAAATGATTTGTATTTATTTCTGATGTTTTACCTATAATAGGCGTTTTGTACAAAGAGGTTGACATTCTAGTAGGAGAACGCCTCCGTGAGAGTTAAAACTATACAAAATAGTGTACAAAGAGACGAAAACAGCTATGTGCAAGAATCCCACTGGGTTTCAATTCTGCTATTTCCCGTATGTCTTCGAGTGTCTCATCACTTTGCTGCTTGTCCGAAGCTGACTGGATTGGTCGGTACTGTTTGAGCTTGATAGTTAATATTGGAGTCTGATCATAAGGTGATCTAATGGGACATAGTAATATGCTTTAAATCCCTAATTTTTGCCTGGACCACCCTTTCGGGTTTTCAGTCCACCAGGATACCCCTTTTTTCCCAAGCGGCCTTTTCAGGTTTTTGACTTGCCGGGTGTATAGATTTTTTTTGTTTTTAATCCCTAATTTTTGCCCGAACCCTTTTGCTTCACCGGGATGCCCTTATTTTTTCCTAGGCCAGTCAACCTAGCGGGTCTTTATTCATGCATAGTATCTTTTCACTATGTCCGTATTAACAGGGTGAGTCAGGTCGTCACCATCCATGGTGGTCAAAATCATGGCTCCACCTGAAAATATGCTTTTGATCACAAATGGCCCTTCGTACGTGGGAGTCAATTTGCCCCTGGGATCACCTTGCGGTAGTATGATGCGCTTGATTACCAGATCACCCACTTGATATACTTGACATCTGACCTTTTTGTTGAAAGCCTTGATCATCCGTTTTTTGATACATTTGACCATGACAGACATCAGTAAGCCTTTTCTCATCAATCAAATTTAGTTGATCAAGTCGATTCTAGATCCAATCGTCTTCGTTCAAGCCTGCATCCTTCATGATCCTCAGAGAAGGGATCTGGACCTCAATAGGCAGAACAACCTCCATACCATATACTAGAGAATAAGGTGTTGCCCCTATCGATGTGTGTGCTAAGGTGTGATAGCCATGAAGAGCAAGTGGTAACATCTCATGCCAGTCTTTGTATGTCACCGTCATTTTCTGTACAATTTTCTTGATATTCTTGTTAGCAGCCTCCACAACGCCATTCATCTTTGGCCGATAAGGGGAGAAATTATGATACTGGGTCTTAAATTTCTTACAGAGTTTGATGATCACTATATTGTTGATATTTGTACCATTGTCAATAATGATTCTCTCTGGCACACCATACCGACAAATCAGGTTGTGCTTGATAAACTGTGCCACAAAATTCTTGGTAACAGAAGCAAAAGAGGCAGCCTCAACCCACTTCGTGAAGTAATCAATGGCCACTAAGATGAAGCGATGCCCATTGGAAGCGGTAGGCCTAATATCTCTTATCATGTCAATTCCCCACATTGCAAAGGACAATGGAGCCATTAAGACATTCAAAGGAACCAGAGGTATATGCACCTTATCAGCATAGATCTGGCATTTGTGATAAGTTCGAGAATGTTGATAACAATATGCTTCCATAGTGGACCAGTAGTATCCTACCCGTAGGATCTTTTTAGCCATGGTGTGTCCACTATAATGGGTGCCTAAGGTACCTTCGTGTAGATCTGCCATAATCCTCTCTGCTTCACTCTTGTCAATGCATCGAAGCAAAGTTGAGTTACGGTTGCATTTATAGAGGATTCCATTACTGAGAAAGAACTTTGCAGCGAATCTCCTCAGGAACTTTTTATCATTGGAAGATTCCCCCTCGGGATACTCTTGATCCTCGAGATACCTCTTCACTTCATGGAACCAAGGTTTGTCGGCTACCTCTTCAACGTCAATCTCGTAGCAATATGCCAGTTCATCCAACCTTTCAATAGTGATCCGAGGGGCCTTGTTATCCCACCTGACCTTGAACATAGATGACATGGTATCTAGTGCGTCCGCTACCTGTTTCTCTTCTCGTGGGAAGTGTTCAAAGGTGGCCTCTTCAAAGTGTGGGAGAAATTTCAGCATATTTTCTTTGTAAGGTATGAGGTTCGGGTGCTTCGTATCTCACTCGCCATTGATTTAACTTATTAACAAGGCTGAATCTCCGAAAACGCTCAAGAACTTGATCCTTAGGTCAATAGCAGCTTTGAGACCCATGATGCATGCTTCATACTCTGCCATATTATTGGTATAGTTGAAGCATAATATGGCATTAAAAGGAGTATGACAGCCCTCAGGCGATATGATTACAGCACCAATGCCACTACCTAGTGCATTCGAGGCTCCATCAAAAACCATAGTCCATCAGGATCCTTCCTCAGGTCCTTCATTCGGTCCAGCTTCTTCACAGTCAGTCATTGACATAATATTCTTGTCCGTGAACTCAAAATTCATGGACTGGTAGTCATCCACAGCTTGATGAGCCACATGATCGGCTAGTACACTTCACTTGATTGCTTTCTGGGTTGTGTATTGGATATCATATTCGGTCAAGATCATTTGCGATCTTGCTATTCTTCCGGAGAGTGCGGGCTTCTCAAAGATGTTCTTGATCGGATCCATCTTAGATATTAGAAAGGTAGTGTGGGTCAATATATACTGTCTCAGTCGACGAGCAGCCCATGCCAAAGCGCAACAAGTTTTCTTGAGCAATGAGTATCTTGTTTCACAGTCGGTAAACGTTTTGCTAAGGTAGTATATCGCATGCTTTTTTCGACCAGACTCATCATGCTGCCCCAGCAAACACCCCTTTGAATTATCTAACACTGCTAAGTACATTACCAAAGGTCTTCCTTCAATCGGAGGCATCCGAATTGGAGGCTCTTGAAGGTATTCTTTAATTCTTTTGAAGGCAGTATGGCATTCGGCATTACACTTTACCACTTGATCTTTCTTCAAGAGTTTAAAGATTGGCTCACAAGTAGCAGTTAAATGGGAAATGAACATAGCAATGTAATTTAGGTGTCCTAAGAAGCCTCTGACCCCCTTCTCAGTACGAGGAGCCGGCATCTCTTGTATAGCCTTCACTTTTGCAGGATCTACGTGAATGCCCTTGTCACTTACAATGAAACCTAGGAGTTTATCTGACCTTACCCCGAAGGTGAACTTGTTCGGATTCAACCTCAGCTTGTACGTCTTCAACCTGTCAAACAACTTTTGTAGATAATTAAGGTGTTCTTCCTCTGTTTGAGACCTGGCTATCATGTCATCAACATAGACCTCTATTTCATGGTGAATCATGCAATGAAACAACGCTACCATGGCTCGCTGATAGGTTGCCCCTGCGTTCTTCAACCTAAACGGCATCACTTTGTAGCAGAAAGTGCCCCATTGTGTGACGAAGGTTGTCTTCTCCATGTCTTCAGGTGCCATCTTGATCTGATTGTAACCAGAGAAACCATCCATGAAGGAAGAGACCTTGTGTTGTACGGTGTTGTCAACCAGGATATCAATGAGGGGAAGCGGAAAGTCATCCTTAGGGATTTCCCTGTTCAAATCTCGGTAATCTACACACATTCGTACCTTGCCTCCCTTTTTAGGCACCGGGACCATGTTACAACCCATTGGGGATAAGAAGTGACAACTAGGAACCCAATATTGAACTGTTTCATAACCTTTTCTTTAATCTTCTCTGACATTTCAGGGCGCATGCGATGGACCTTCTGCTTTACTAGAGGGCAAACCTCTTTAGTTGGCAGGCGATGAACCACGATATTCATATCTAGTCCGGGCATGTCTTCATATGACCAAGCAAAGATCTCGACATAATCATGCAACATTTGTATCAACCGCTGTTTGACATTAAGTCCCAGATTTGCACAGATCTTGACTTCTTTTCTGTCTTCCTCTGTGCCCAAATTCACTATCTCAACTGGCTCTTCATGGGGCTGTATGGCCCTTTCTTCCTGCTGTAACAGTCTAGCAAGTTCTCAGGGTACCTCACAATCTTCCTCACCTTCGTCCTCGGCTTGGTTAATTGGATTGTCAAAGTCATAACTTGCAATAGTAGAAATGTCATCAATGGGATCCGGAGTGGATATGGATCTGCAGTTTGATACGTGAGTGTGTGTAAGAGCATATCTGTATAGACAAAGTAAAAATAAAATAAAAACAGAGAGCGCAAAATTTGTATGCATAAATGTCCAATGCTTTATTAATGCCATATGAAATTGAATTATGATAGCCCTCACAAATATACCATTGTGCTCCGGGTAAGACACATGGTCGTAAAGATTATATTGTTTATTACATATCCAAAAAACAAAAAGACAATTACTTATGAACAAAAGTAATCGGTACAAAG
This sequence comes from Vicia faba, assembly GCA_948472305.1. Lineage (NCBI taxonomy): Eukaryota > Viridiplantae > Streptophyta > Magnoliopsida > Fabales > Fabaceae > Vicia > Vicia faba. Next base: position 687,521,507 of record OX451735.1, on the reverse strand, counting down.
TCTCTTTCGGTCCAGTTACTGAGTCCACCGTTGGCAGTAGGGAAGATCCAGTTGTCCATGTCATCGTTATCATCAGCATCTTCTGTGGCGGAGACAACTTTAAAATGATTAATTTATGAGCCGTGCTTAGGCATAGGAGTAGTGATAACATTTGGAATCTAAGGGGCGTCAAATTCAATTTCCTTCGCCTCGATCAGATCCTGCACCTTGTTTTTCAAGGACCAACAGTTGTTGGTATCATGGTCTGGACTTTCAGAGTGGTAAGCACAATGAGCATTAGGGTTATAGTGAGGAGAGGTAGTGTTGGGATTCTTAGGAGCTTCCCGCAGGGTTACCAGATTGGTTTTCAATAACTGTGGCAAGATTTGAGATAAAGTCATGTTTATCCGGGTAAATTGTCTTACCGGCCTTTCTGCCCTTGGTTGATTGTTCCTTTGTTGGGTAGGTTCAGACTTAGAGATCATGACAACCCCTACCACTGGACGGTGTTCAGTTCTGTCCTGATTTCTTTGACGTTACACATCACTAACCTCCTTCTTCCCAGCGAAAGGCTCCCTTACAGCACTGGAGGAAGCATCCTTTTGAATCTTCCCACTCCTAATCCCGGCTTCCACCCGTTCTCCTGTCAAAATCAATTCAGTGAAGTCGGCTGAGGAACTTCCAATCAAGTGATTAAAGAACGGACCAGACAAGGTACCGAGAAACATATCCACCAGCTCCCTATCATACATTGGAGGCTGGACTCTTCCTGCTAAGTCCCTCCACTTCTGAGTGTAGTCCTTAAAGCCCTCACTCGAACCCATAAACATATTTTGGAGTTGTGTATGGGTGGGAGCAAGGTCTGTGTTGTACTGGTACTGATTGTAGAAAGCAGCGGCCAGGTCCTCCCAATTACGGATGTTGGCTCCTTCCAGCTGGTAGAACCATTCTAGTTGAGTTCCGGACAGACTATCCTGAAAGAAGTGGACCCATAAGTCCTTGTAAGCAGTGTGAGGCTAGATCTTCCTCACATAAGATCGGAGGTGCATCTTGGGACATGAGACCGCATCATATTTGGCGAACACCGACACCTTGAACTTTTGCGGGATGACCACCCCAGAGACCAAACCTAGCTCTTCAAAATCCAGACTTGGTACCTTCCTGACCTCCATTGCATTCAAATGATCCTCCAGCTGTTTATATTTTTCATCAGTAGGAGGATACTGCTCCTCATCATAGTCGGATTCATCATCGGATTCTTTGGGACTGGAGTTTTCCTCTCTCGTTTCCTCTTCTTTACTGTTTCCTCCCCTTGATGAAATTATCAGTTCAGAGGCCTGCTGCACGGGTCCTCTGATCCTACTTCCCAAATTCACTAACCCATTTGGCTTCTTTGTCTTCTTCTTCTTCTCTTTAATAAGCATGGCTTTCAGTTCTTCTTGCCCTTTTGTTAGAGCCATGATGATTTGTTGAAACTGGGAATTTTGAGTCTGCAGATCCTTCACTGTTTGTTCTAGAGCCATTGCTTGCTGAAATAAACAGCAAAGAAGATGAGAAACCTGCTATGAAACCTGTCCATGAAATGATATGTATGACATGTTTATGCAATGTTTTCAAGGACCTTACTGAATTTAAGCTCTTTTAAACAAAACAAGAGGAAAAAACTTTTTATTAGCAAGTTTTTAAAGAAACAAAAGATTACACAAGAATAAACATTGAAAAGAAGTTTTTAAGTCTCCCATGGGAGTTTCTTCTTGGTGTTGAGGTAGGTATTGAGGTTTCTCTCTTCATGAAGCTGTTTTGTTAATTCCAGCAACTTCTTCTCACTTGCATAGAATTGTGCTTCAAAAGTATCCTGTTCCCCCTTGAGCTGAATCCAAGACTTTTGCAACTCTTCGAAGTTAGTTGGCATATCAGGATAAAGAATAACACAGGACTCGACCCCTTGGACAATAGGTTCTAAGATCAATGGTAAGATGGAATCGTATGGCATCATAAGTCTTTGGGCTCTAGCTCTCACCCATTTGAGATAAGGTTCCAAAGAGATGGAGTTCTTGCGCTCCAAAGTCTTACTATCAGTCCTCTTAACAATGCCCCAAGAGCGGATGAACCTCTGACGATAATTTTACGAATCATCTGAGTAGTTGAACATAATACCCTGGATGAGCATATCTGGTGGACCATCTCTCCGTGCATATCCAAACTGATGTAGTGCTAAAGAAGGATTGTAGGTAATGCCTCCCCTAATGCCTAAGAGTGGCACATTAGGAAATTCTACGCAGCGATCGATAAAAGAAATGTCTTCTTGAGAACGAGGACACTAATGGATGTCGGAGTTAGAGAGAGACATTAGTCTTTGACTTCATCTTAAGCCTAAATCATTTTGCATTATTGATCGATGAAGGTGCGAAATAAACCACCTATATATCAGAGGGGTGCAACACATGAGAGTTCCTTGCTTCTTCAGAGTACGAGTATGGAGATAATGTAGAATATCCCCGAGAAAGGTAGGAACCAGATTGTGAGCAAGAAATATGTTGATGGCACTCACATCTATAAGTTGATATGAATTAGGAAACAGGACCAACCCATAGATCAAGAGAGCTAATACATCTTCGAACGCATGATAACTCATAACATCCAGAAAAATATGAGCTTTCATCACCGGGAAATTTGCAAGGAGACCCTTAACTTCACTTTTTTTCCCAATTGGACTCAATGTCAGATGGCTTCAAGTGCAGAGTTACGACAACATCTTCAGAAGCTAGGTCTTGTTCTAAACCAGTGAAAGGTACTCGCTCCAACATAGGTGAACCAAGTAACTTAGAGAATTCCTCCAGGGTAGGCACCAGTTGATAAACGGGGAATGTGAAGCAATGGTGCTTAGGGTCGAAGAATTGGAATAATATACTCATCAAACCTTCATCAAACCCTATGGTAACCAAACTGAGCAAGTGACCATGCCTTTTGTGGAATGATGAGTCATAGGGGACTTTCAAGACTAATTCCTTGAGCTTAGGAGGAATCTCTGTGAAGCGAATCCGGATGGTTTTCCTCCGACCTGAATTCATATCCTACAAAACAGCCAAGAGGTAAATCCAGCAGGTCCTTGAAATGATTAGTATATGAATGTCATGATGTTTATGATGTCATGATTATGCTAAAACCACCGATAAGCACAAGGAAATCACACAATAGACCTTAGGTTCAAAGGCTTGCATGAGTTTTTAAGGTATGTATCCTCTTGAATGTTTAGTAGGCTCAACCTGTCCTATTAATATTAATCGGGTTCTAAGGAGCCTCAATATCACTGACCTTCCCTTCATAAATTGTTTCATCTCCGCACCAAAATATTGTGGCTGAAAAATCCTGAAAGTCCAACCTCAATGAGTGTAGTATCGACTATCAACCAATCTTCGGTCGGAACCAAAGGCTAGGATGAGTCAATTAAAGGTTCTAAAGATCAGTTAGCGCTTAGTGACACTATGAGGTAGCCTAATGTTATCCTTAACTTACTCAAGGAACATTAGTACAATCCAAAGCATCGCGCTAACGTAGCTACCACTTTATCTATATCGGTCTACGCCGTACAACCTACATGGTTTATTACTACTTACCTAATAAGGTGCCCCAGATCCGGGTGTAGGATCTTTTAGTAACAATCCAAGCAAACCCTCAAAAGTAAAGCAAACAAGCACAAAAAATCAATTTAAATATGAACTAACTCTAAGGTAAACCCCACTTTTATGATCTCCAGCAGAGTCGCCAGTTCTGTGATACGGTGGAAGAACCGACTGTTTAGTATGCTGGTTTTGCTTTTTTTGTTCGCAAATATCGCGGTAAGCAAGAGTTGTCACCGTCTTTTCTTTTATCCAAATTAAGGAAAGGTTGAAAAGAACAGAAAATGACCTTTTCGAGATGATTTCTGAGTAAGGGGGGTAGATTATGGAAAGGGAAGGTGTTAGCACCCTTTCCATCTGTGGTTTTCCACTGGCTCTTAGAGATTTGCTCATTTTTAAAATTCTTTTGTGCTTTGTGTGTTTGAAAATGTTTAGAAAATGCCTTAGTGTGGCAATTTGCTTTGTTTTTAACTCTCGTATCGGTCCTCAAGAGTGTTAACAAAGAAAATGTTTTGAGATGTCTTTTGAAAAGTAGTTTTCTATGTAAGTGCAAAAAAGTATTTTTTTTTAGCAAACTTTTAACAGCTATCTACTTTTATACTCAAAAAGGTAGTTTTTTTCCTCTTTTCCTTTAGACAGTGATATCCTACTATTAGTGAGTAGGTAGCCCTATCGTTGGATGTTGAGGGACAATCGAAGGGACATTACAGTCATGAAGGCAATTATGGAGATGCTTTAGCAATTCTGTTTTTAGGGACTAGATCATTTACCAAGAAGGGAACTGTAGGGTCATCGAGGGATTATGATCTTTTGATTTTTTACGGGTCTTTGCTAAAGCATTCCTGCCTCGTGACAATTTTTTAAAGGCAACCAAAGTGGGCGTACCTTAGAGGTGTATATGTGGAAGTGTGTTGTGTCTCAGTTATTTTATATTTAAACATTTAGGTGTTCTACCGTTTGTTTTCAGATTTTGTCACGCATGTCTAATTATTAGCAGTTAATATGAAAAACAGTAAAAATAAAGTGCAGAAAATAGAGGTCCTACACTATTACAATGCTTTAGGGAGAGGATTTACATTATACAAGGATAATGGGGAATAAAATAAATAAATATCCTAATTTATCTATTACATCCCGTAGGCAGATACAATAATAGTAAAAACACAAAAATCATATAAACACGCGCAAAGTAAAAGAAAATCTTTTTGTTGTTTTTTTTGTATAAAAGAAAATAAGATCTAAGTCTATTTAATTTTAATTTTAATAAAAAAGGATGTTAAAATAATTAACTAATTTATTTACAAAAATTAATTTAATTAGAAAAAACAACTAGCCTAATATTTTTGTGATTTTAATTTTAATGTTAATTAAAAAAGATAAAAAGAAGTCAATGAAAACAAAAATAAAGTGCAAGAGGGATCCTTCGATCCATGGAAAAAAGGAGCTTCGACCAAGGGAGGGAATGGAAGCTTCGATCCAGAGAGGGTCATGGTCCTTTTCGATTGGGCCAGGAAGTGGAGATGAACAACCTTCGATCCAGGGAAGAGGGTTCCCCTTCGATCCTGGGAAAGATGCCTTGTGTACCCCCAAATTTTCCTTCCCATTTTTCATACAAGATACAATCCTAGGGTTTCTCGAATATTCAATTTGGCTCAGAAATCGATTAGACAGATTCTCTTTCCAGGCAGTAAATCAGTAAGTAGGGTTTTGTATTTCTCAAAGAAAGTTGAGTTTTCAATGTCTCAATTGGTCTTCATGGGTTTTTATATCTCTTCAAGTTTGTTTGAGCCAGTTTTCAAACCTCGTATGGCAAGTTTGCTCAATCAATGGTCCAGATAACTGAAAACAACTACAGCAACCCCAAAATCAACCCTTTTGGGAGAACAAGTTCAAGTTCTTGTAAACTTCTTCATTATTCAATATTTTTGAGTGGTTTTTCTTGCGTACGATTCTCCTAGATGTTATCCCCAATTTCTCTTTACAAATCAAGAACTGATTACGCGTAGAAGATCACAAAAATATGAGTGCGTTAGAAGTCGCATCGTGAAGTTTGACCTAATTTCAAATAACAAGTCGTATAATTTCTAAGAATTGTAATTTCTTCAAATTACAAGAACTTGAGACGATTATTCCTGTTCATGGTCATAAATGATGTCGCACATGAGTTTATCTCCAAAGGTCGAAAGAAAAATGTATTGGAAGACTTTAAAAAAAATTTGAATCGTCGCAAGACTTTAGTTGATTTCTAACTGTTCTTAACCGCAGTTTGTTGAAGTTGGTTAATTCTACAAGATTGACAAATATTCTCCAAAACATGTTTGTTTGGAAACGAAGTTCCATTCTAATCTGGCATGGCAGACGATGTCATTTTGAATGAATTTTATTTGAAGTTTGAAAGATAAGGTGCTCTGGTTTTACTTGAAATACAAATTACAAAAGCGTTGGATTTTCTTGAGGTTCAAGTTACCAAGCAAGGCATATGTTCAACTCACACAAATAGGGGTTTCATATTTCACCAAGATTCAAATCTCATTCTTTCCTCAAGAGGCATTTTTAAGTTCATGGGCCACTGAGATAAATCCTAATCGTGCTCGTAATTTAAATTGTGTCAAAGAATATTCAAATTTTGCAAGTCTTAGAAACAAATTCAAATTGAGTCAAGAATGAAGGATTACAACAAGACTGCATTATTTGAATTTTACAAAATAAAGCGGAATTCGTCGTTTAAACTTACAAGTGAATTGGAATGCGCTTTACAAGTTTCTAAACCACGTAATTCAAATTACAAGATTCGCGATGTTACTAAAATTCCTAACACCCTGCTAAGCTACAAGGGAACTTTCTTCATCTTCAAGTCTTGACCAATTACTTCAAGTCATTCCTCACAAATTCTCCTCCATTGCCCAAGTTGCTTTTACATGAAACAAGAAAGAAAAATTAGCAAGCATGTGAAAAATTCAAGAACTCTTGTTTAGAGCAAATTTTTCTCATCATGAGGGTTATGCTTGGAATCAGAAAAATTAAGAGGTCATGTGCTAAAGCTCAAAGCCTCATACAAATCAGTTTCAATCATGGTCTTTCTTTTCCATTTGCAAATCACAAAGATAAATCTTGGTTCACAAAAGAAAAAAAGAGGCGGTGTAATGAAATCACAATAGGCAAATACAAGATTTAGAAATAGCAGCATCACAAATCAGAGATTAAAGCCCAACAAAAGCCTCAATTTTGTCCTATCATCGGCCCAAATAAATATGCTCATTGCAAATCACAAAATATGTCTTTTGGTTCACAAATAAAGCAAATACTGTAAAGAGAAAAGAGGATTGCATTACAGCCTACACTGCTGCAACAAAAAAAGCAGTTGGCAGTCTAAAAACCTGCTGCAAAACCAGCCTACGGGTTAGTCCAAGACAATCTAGCAATTGCACAATTTCAGCAAAAACCAAAGTCTGCATCAACAAAGCAATATAACAGTTTGGCATAAAAATCTTTTGTTACATTCAAAATCAAACATATATTCTTCCCTCCATTTTACCCACTAATGTCCATATATAACAACATAACAGGAAACCAAAAAAAAAGAAAAGAGAACGACACGCTACAACCACCAACAACATCATCAGAATATACAAAGAAAAAAATAGTTCATACAACAAAACAGTAGCCACCAAATAAAATTCCTAACCATTATCATCATCTTCCCTCACATAACCCTTCATAAAAAAATTATATTCAAGAATACATAAGCTTAACAAAAGGGTCACAGAAATCACACTTCCCTGTCAAAGAAAAGCGTGGAGTCACCGTAACAACAACTGACGATCTCTGTAAGCATTCCTTTTGGCCTCATAAACACACACTCTTGTTTGTTTACTGTCATAGAATTTCTGTTAAACAAAAACACACAAAAAATAATTATAACAATATACAGTATAAATCAAACTTACCAAAAGAAAATCATCAAGAGAGCAGTAAAGTTTTCATCACTCATCTTTTAAATAAAAACAAACACCACTAACCACCAACGAAGCTGTTAACACCATCAACAAACTCTCTCTTCCACGCTCATCTCCTCCGTCGTTTTCCGCTGCCCATTTGTCTATTATCACCGAAGCCGGTAACATGCAGAAAAGAAAAGAGTAGAAAACCGCAAGAGGGTGGGACCGATTTCCAACAACGCCGTAAACCTACGATCAACTTCTATTTGTTCATATCTCGTGTTTGCGAATCGCGATGCTGGTTGATCAGCTTCCTCAGATTGACGCATAGCTTCAGCCGTTGCAGCGCGTAGTGGAGAGGTACTCTTCACTTGCAGATGGTGTTGTTACGGATGAAGGAAATAGAGGATAGTTTTTGTTGTTTCAACTTTTTCTTTTATTTGCTTTTTATTGGAAACAGTAAAATAATTTGATTAGTTAATTTTTTTTCCTTTCCAAATAATAACACAAGTGGCGCGCCTCTTTGATTGCTAGGGTTTCAAACCCTTTTCTTTTTCTTATTCAAAGTCGGGTCGTCCCATTGGGTTGTTGGCCTAATACCCATTACCGTATCTCCTTTTGTCTTAACAATAACAGATAAGCCGATTAGCTCAGTTGGCAAGGCATCTCTGTTCATAACCAGGAGAACCCGTGTTCAACCCCTGTTGGGGCCTTTTTCTCTTTATTTTTCTATTTTTTACTTCATTCCACTTTTGTTAAAACAAAAAAATTCCTTGGGCTTTAACCCCCTAAAGCCCATACTAAAAAAGACAACATCACCCCCTTTTTTAATTTAATACCACCTCCCCATTTTTGTTTTGTTTTGTTTTAAATATTTACCTATCCCCTTTAATTTAATAAATATTGTTTTTGTTAATTAATTTTCACAATTTAGCTTAGTTCTAATTTAATTTAGGAAAAAACTTTGTAAAAAATTTACTAATTATTTTATGCTTAGCCTTTAATTTGTTCATTTAATTTCTTAACAACGAAAACCCTGAAAAAACAGAAATACATACATTTAATTTAATTTCTCTATCTAATTAATAGAATAGAATTTTACTTTTCTTTTTAAATTTTAATCACAAACAAAACACCAAAAACATTATTTTGATATTATTAATCATTCCGCTAATTAATTTTTTTAATAGTTTGTTTTAGTTTAAATTAATTGTTTATCTTTAATTCGATTTGGTTGTATTGTTTGCTATTTGGACCTTTTAATCGTGTTTGATTCATCCTCATTTGTAAAAATTGTACCCCCATTCCCGAAATCTTTGTAATAATGTAGAATTTCCATTTCCGCAATTTAATGTTTTCTTTATACTATGTAGTAATTAGGCGTGTATGACAAGATTTAAAATCAATCGCTAGATAACCTAATTTCATAGACAAAATTAACTTGAATCAAAAACACTTTTTCACACGCGCACCTCTAGGGTAACCTCGCTTGTTGCCTCGGAAACACAATCATGTCCCTCGAATATGGGACGTTTTAGCAAAGACCATTCGATAAAAAAGATCGTGGTCCCTCGATGATCATCGATGTTGCCTCCGGTAAAACGATCTAGTCCCTTACGAAAATTGCTAAAGCGTCTCATAAGTTGCTTTCGATGACTGTAAAATTGACCCGCGCCTGTCCCTTCACATCCAACGATGGGGATTCTTACCAAATTAATTGTAAGATAGAAACATCTAAAGGAGGAAGAAAATAACATTTAATACCTTTCCAGTAGGTAGATTCGCTCCTAGTTACTCGCTTACTCACGACAAAAAAACCTTTTTTTACACCGTCACTTTCATCTCAAAAACATTTTCAAAAAGACAAAACATTTTGTATACGTTCTTATAGAGACAAGAATCATTGCAAAACATCTTTCCAAAAACCACTTTCAAAAATACATTCCACAAACACATCTTTGAACTATCTTTCGAAACAAAACTTTGTACGCGTTCTTATAGAAATGAGAACCATTACAAAGATATTTTCAAAATACTTTCAAATCCCACACCACAAGCACATTGTCAAAGTAAAAGTAAGTGATCTAGCGAGTAACTAAGAGCCCGTAGATAACTACGGATGAAAAGGGTGCTAATACCTTCCCTCTTCATAATCTACCCCCCGAACCCGAGAAATAATCTCGAAAGGTCTTTCCTGTGCTTTTTTACCTTTCCTTTTGGATAAAAGAAAAGTCAATGGAAACTCTTACTATCCGCACAATTGCGATTAAAAATGCAAAAACTCAAGTCAGTTCTCCCACCGTATCACAGAACTGGCGACTCTGCTGGGGATTTAATTCTAAAATCGGGGTTACCTTAGGGTTAGATCACTTTTACTTGTTTCTTTGCATGCTTTATATTTTTTTCTTTGTATTGGGCTTGCTTTGATCCTTCACCCGGATCTGGGACACCTTTTTAGGTAAATAGCAATAGATTATGGAAATTGTACGGTGTAGACCGATATGGTTGAAATAATGGATATGTTAGTGTGACGTATGTGTGGGTACCAGTATCCCTCGTAGTGAATCAAGGAGAATACGGGGCCGCTGAGTGGCATCATAAAGAACTAACTGACTTTAGAACCCTAATTAAACAAACCTAGCCATTAGGATGTAGTGAGATAACCAGTTTCGGTGTAGAGCTGAAAATTGGTTGATACTCGATACTACACTCATTGAGGCTAGACTTTTTGGATATCTCGGCCACAAGAAAAGATTGATTGTGCTGAGACAATGCCTAAGAGAAAGGTCGGTGATATTAGGATCCTTTAGAACCCGATCACTATTACTAGGACAGGTTGAGCCAACTAAACTTCAAGAGGGCACTTACCTATAAAACCCCATGCAAGCCTAAAACATAGGAACTTGTTTGCTGTGTGTGTATATATTTACTTTTACATAACATCATAAACATTATAAGCATCATACGCATTCTCACTAACCATTTCAAGGATTTAGAAATTTATCTTTGTTTTTGTTTTGTAGGTCATGAATTCCGCCCGGAGAAACACCATCTGAATCAGCTTTGTAAAAGCACACCCTCAACTTCAAGAGTTAGCCTCAAGAGTGTCCGGGGATTCTCCTTTTACCAAGAAATACGGTTGACTCCTCAGTTTGGCTACATCCAGTTTCCAAGAAGAGATGAAGTGTGTACTGTTCCAATTCTTCGATCCCGTACATCATTGTTTCACTTTCCTGGACTATCAGTTGGTACCTACACTAGAAGAGTTCTCTCTACTCTTAGGGGTGCCCGTGCTTGATCAGATACCGTTCACCGGTCTAGAAGGGATTCCAAAACCTAAAGTCATCGCCGAAGCTTTGCATATGAAGAGAGCCGACATCGTAGCTAATTGGGAGACAAGAAGTGGGGTCAAAGGCTTCCTAGCCAAGTTTCTATTGGAGAAGGCACGTTCATTCTGGGACGACATGGATTTCCAAGATTTTGAAGACGTTCTGGATCTTCTCATTTATGGTTTGGTTCTATTCCCCAACTCGGATCAACTCATAGATGTTAATGCCATCAAAGTTTTTCTCTCTCGTAATCCCATACCTACCTTACTGGGAGACATCTTGCATTACCTTCATACCAACACCATGAAGAAAAGAGGTACTATCTTGTGTGTATCCCCATACTCGCTAATTGGTTCACTTCACACCTACCTCAATCAGCATTGAAGAACGAGCAAAGACTGACATGGTTTTAAAAGGATGATGTCCCTCACCCATTCTGATATCCGTTGGTGTTCAAGATCCTTGAAAGACGTCTCTATCATTGACCACTGTGGGGAATTCCCTAACGTCACTTTGCTTGGTATTAGGGGAGGTATCACCTACAATCCCAGCTTAGCTCTTTGACAGTTTGGGTATGCCCGAAGAGACGACCCTCATGAGATGCTCATTCAAGATCTGGTGTTCGACTATGACAAAGAAGACCAAGGTTACCTCCAGAGGTTTACACGAGCTTGGAGAATGGTGAACAAGGTGGACAGTAGGACTTTGGGACACAAAAACTCTATTCCTATCGAGCCTTACCTTAGGTGGTTACGGGCTCGTGCTCAGAGACTCGTGATGCCTTACCCTTCCATCCTCCCTATTATCATAGAGCCTGTTGTTGAAGGAGACGTCCCATACACTATCCTTCATCCTGACATGCCTACCTCTCTCGAGGACTTATAGAAGGCTTGGGTTTAATTGAAGGAAGAGTGAGACACCTTTGAAGCCCAATTTTATGCCGGTGAGAATAAGGTTCTGGAACTCACCAAGATGCTTCATGAAGAGAGGAATCTGAACGCCTACATCGCTCCAAAGAGGTTGCATTCAACCTTTCTGTCTTAGGAGTTTTTGTTGTATTTTGTTTCTTTCATTGTAAGCCCAAAGAGGCATGATGTACTCAAACTTGGATTTAATATAATGTGTGTTCCTTTTTGGTTTGAACAAATTTAAATCTCTAATTCCCTTGAAATCATTTGCATATTGCATCTTCATTCATCATAACATCATGCAGGTTTCTTACAACAAGTCTCCTTATCCTTCTACTGTTTATTTCAGTGAGATGGATATTAAACAGACAGTGAAAGATCTTCAGGTGTAGAACGTCCAGTTTCAACAAATGCTCTTGACTCTGACAAAAGGACAAGAGGAGTTGAAGACAGTACTGGCCAAAGAGAAGAAGAAGAAAGCAAAGAAACCACCCCGTATTGTGATCATGGGAAGAAGGTTTAAAGGACAAGCCAGACGGACTTTAGACTTCGCTACATCATCAGGTGAAGGAGATAATCAAGAAGACAGGACCAAGGAAGTAAACAACAACCCAGCATCCGAAGAAGAGGAAGAACCTGACTACTCTGAGGAATAGTATCCTCCTGCTGATAATAAATACAAAGAGCTAGAGGATCATTTGAATGCTATGGAGGTCCAGTGGGTACCCGGATTGGATTTTGAAGAGTTAGGACTTGTCTCAGGGGTTGTCATCCCGCAGAAATTCAAGGTCCCCACTTTCGCTAAATATGATGGTGTCTCTTGCCCGAAGCTGCATTTAAGGTCATACGTTAGAAAGATTCAACCCCATACGGCTTATAAGAATCTATGGGTGCATTTTTTCCAAGAGATTTTGTCAGGGACGCAGTTGGATTGGTTCTATCAATTGGAAGGGACCAATATTCGCAATTGGGAAGATTTGGTTGCCGCCTTCTACAAACAATACCAGTATAATGCTGACTTAGCTCCAAATCAGACGCAATTGCAAGGCATGTCTATGGGTGCAGGTGAAAGTTTCAAAACCTATGCTAAAAAATGGAGGGATCTCGCAAGCAGAGTCCAGCCCCCCTTTATCTGACAGAGAATTAGTGGATATGTTCCTAGGCACCTTGTCAGGTCCATTCTTCAACCACCTGATCGCAAGTTCCTCAGCTGGATTTACTGAACTAATTATGACTGGTGAGTGGGTCAAAGCTGGTATAAAAAGTGGAAAAATTCAAAGAGATGCATCCTCGAGCACGATGAAGAAACCCTTTGTTGGAAAGAAGGAGGTCAGTGTTGCATATGACCATAGGAATCCAAACAAAACTAAATGTCGCCCGGCGGTAGGGGCTGTTATGATTTCTAATCTTGTGCCAAATCAACAGCGAAATTATCAGTGCAAGCCAGAAGCGCCCATGAGACGATTTACCCGGATCAACATGACCATGTATCAAGTTTTGCCACACCTTTTGAAGACAAATCTGGAAACTTTAAAAGAAGCTCCCAAGAACCCCAAAACTGCTTCGCCTCGCTACAACCCGAACGCTCGATGTGCCTATCATTCTGAAAGCCTGGGGCATGATACAGACGATTGTTGGGCCTTGAAGAATAAGGTACAAGACCTTATTGATACGAAAGAGATTGAGTTTGATCCCCCATAAACTCCTAATGTAATAATGGCGCCAATGCCCAAACATGGTCAAGGTATCAATGCCTTTGATGATGATCATTTTGTCTCCTCCGTGAATGACTTAACTACTCCTCTGTTGACCATTAAACAGAATTTGTTGCAAGTCGGTCTGTTCCCGGGTTGTGATAAGAATTGTCACTTATGCAAGTCTCTACCAAATGGTTGTTTGTTACTGAAGATAGGCGTTCAATGCCTGATGAATAACAAAGAAATCTTATTTGAAAAGATTCCTCTTACCAGAATTTCTTATAAAGATGTCTGAATAATCACCATTTCCAACAATCCTCCCGGGGTCACCACCAAAAGACCCATCAAGATTACATATGTTCCAAGGTCTGCACCTCTAATCATCACTATGCCAAGACCAATATCATACTCCTCAGATAAAGCTGTTCCCTGGAACTATGGGGCTGACGTCTATTACTATAGCGTCAAGCAAGATCAGTTGGCCAACAAAGATGAAGTTGTGAGAGATACTGATCCTTACATCGGTAATATCACCGGGACTAGTAAGATAACAAGAAGTGGAAGATTCTTCTCACCTGAGATTTCTCCAAAGACCGTTGCTACTCATGTGATCATCCCCACTGCCACTCCTACCAACACTCCCAGTGATACTCCTACTTTTATCCCTGCTACCGAGACAAGGGGAAAAGAGGTCTTGAATGAGCCTGTCCAAGCGAGAGAGCATCCCGAGATCATCCTTGAAGCTTCTAGAAAGGAGATAGAAGAAATACTGAAGATAATCAAGAAAAGTGACTACAACATTGTAGAACAGTTGGGGAAGACCCCCTCGAAGATATCATTGTTGTCCTTACTTTTGTGTTCTGAGGCCCACGCCAAAGCCTTGGTAAAGTTTCTCAAGACCGCCCATGTTCCCCAAGAGACCTCCATCGACCAATTTGAGAATTGTGTGGCAAGTCTAACTGCTGATAATGGATTGGGCTTTTCCGATGCTGATTTAACTTCTAAGAGAAGGAAGCACAACGATTCCTTGCATGTTTCCATTGAATGTCTTGCCCAAAAACGCTCTCGACCGACTGGAATGTGAGGGACTCACTTTAAAACCTAGCAACATCATAGTGAAGTCCTTTGATGGTTCTAAGAGGACATTGCACGGAGAAGTTAATATCCCCATAAAAGTTGGAACTCAAACTTTTGATTCAACTTTCTATGTAATGGATATTCACCCTTCATACTCTTGTCTATTGGGTCGACCCTAGATCCATGGTGCTGGTGCCGTCACTTCTACCCTGCATCAAATGCTAAAATACCCGATCAAAGGAAATATTGTCACAGTTCACGAGGAGGAGGAGTACATGGTTAGCCACCTGAACTCTTTCAGGTATGTTGAAATGGATGGTGAATTCATTGAGACTCCGTCTCAGAATTTTGAGGAGGTTCCACAAACAGTTGTGGCAACCAAGTCTACTCTCAAATTTCCAAAAATTACTGGACCTCCACTGAAGATGGCCTCTTTAAAGGATGCTAGAGCAGTAGTTGGAGAAGGCGGGTGTACCATATGGGGTCAACTTCCGGATATTCCCTACAAGTCCGACAAATTTGGTTTGGGATTCACTAGAGGCCCAAAGAGTTGTTCGACATTCTCGCGCCGGGGGACCACCTTTGCGTATCAGCAATTAGGGAGTCAATGCAGCAGAAGATAGTGATGGTAGCTATGATATGGACGAGTGGATTTTTCCAACCATCGACGGAGGGCTCAACAATTGGGAGGCCAAAGATTTCATTCCTATTACTTTTATTCAAGAGTAATTGTCTTTTAATGTTTTCAGGCTTGTAATATTTAAACAATTCAGACTTTTTAAAACCTTGTGTCTTACCCGAGGCACAACGGTCCATTTGTTAGGGTTGTCACTTCATTCTCATATGTCATCAATGAATCATGGACGTTTTTGTATACAAATTTTGCGTTCTCTGTCTTTCTTTCTTACATTTTATTTCTTTCAAAGGTAGCTATGCTCTTACACACACTCACATATTAAAATGCAGATCTACATCCACTCAGGGTCCCATGGGTAGTGGTTCTACTATGGCCTATTGTGACTTTGAAAATCCGATCTACCAAGCCGAAGACGAAGGTGAGGAAGATTGTGAGGTGCCAGGGGAATTGGTCAGGTTGTTGCAACAGGAATAAAGGACCATCCAGCCTCACAAAGAGCCGGTTGAAACAATTAACTTAGGTACTGAAGAGGACAAGAAAGAAGTCAAGGTGGGTGCCAATCTAGAACCCAGTTCCAAAGAGCGTCTAATTCAGTTGCTGCACAATTATGTTGAGGTCTTTGCCTGGTCGTATGAAGACATGTCGGGACTTGATACAGACATTGTGGTACATCGTCTTCCTACAAGAGAAGATTGTCCTCTAGTAAAGCAAAAGGTTCGCCGCATGAGGCCTGATATGTCAGAAAAGATTAAAGCATAAGTCATGAAGCAATTCAATGCTGGATTCTTGGTTGTCACCTCTTATCCCCAATGGGTTGCCAATGTTATTCCCGTGCCCAAGAAAGACGGCAAAGTGCGAATGTGTGTGGACTACAAATATTTGAATAGGGCAAGCCCCAAGGATGACTTCCCGCTCCCCCACATCGACATTCTAGTTGATAATACGACACACCACAAAGTGTTTTCCTTCATGGACGGTTTCTCAGACTACAACCAAATCAAAATGGTACTTGAGAATATGGAGAAAACGACCTTTGTTACACAGTGGTGCACATTCTGCTATAAGGTCATGTCATTCGGACTGAAGAATGTTGGGGCAACCTATCATCGTGCCATGGTAGCTCTATTTTACGACATGATACATCATGAAATAGAGGTCTACATGGATGATATGATAGCCAGATCTCAAACGGAAGAAGAGCATCTCGATCATTTACATAAGATGTTTGAGAGGCTGAAGAAATACAAGCTGAGGTTGAACCCAAATAAATGCATGTTCGGGGTACAGTCTGGTAAACTCCTAGGCTTTGTCGTCAGCAACAAAGGTATCGAGGTTGATCCTACCAAGGTTAAAGCGATACAAGAGATGCCTTTTCCTCGTACTGAGAAGGAAGTCAGAGGATTTTTGGGATGTTTGAATTACATTGCCAGATTCATTTCTCACCTGACAGCTACTTGTGAACCGATCTTCAAATTATTGAAGAAAGATCAAGTAATCAAATGGAATGATGAATGCCAAGCTGCTTTTAACAAAATCAAAGAATGCTTACAAGAGCCTTCTGTGTTGTTGCCACCCGTCGAGTGAAGACCATTGATCTTGTATCTAACTGTTTTAGAAAACTCAATGGGGTGTGTGCTGGGGAAGCATGACGAGTCTGGCCGAAAAGAGCATGCTATTTATTACCTGAGCAAAAAGTTTACCGACTGCGAAACAAGATATTCACTGCTCGAGAAAACTTGATGCGCTCTGGCATGGGCTTCTCGCCGGCTAAGACAGTATATGCTGACCCATACTACCTTGTTGATATCTAAAATGGATCAAATAAAATACATCTTCAAGAAGCCTGCTCTCTCTGGGAGAATAGCAAGATGGCAGATGATCCTGACGGAATATGACATATAATATACTACCCAGAAAGCAATAAAGGGCAGTGTACTAGCTGATCACCTTGCTCACCAAGCTGTGGAAGACTACCATCCATGAAGTTTGAATTCCCATATGAGGACATCATGACGGTAAACAATTGTGAAGAGATTATACCATATGACGGACCTGAACAAGGATCCCGATGGATCCTATTTTTTAATGGAGCATCCAACGCACTTGGCAATGGTATTGGTGTTGTACTCGTATCTCCTGAAGGGTGTCATACTCCCTTTACCGCAAGACTCTGCTTCAATTGTACAAACAATATGGCAGAATATGAAGCGTGCATCTTTGGTCTCATAGCTACCATAGGTTTGGGAATCAAATATTTGAATGTGTTCGGAGATTCAGCTTTGGTCATCAGTCAGATCAAAGGGGAATGAGACACCAAACACCCTAACCTTATCCCTTACAAAGAACATGTTTTGACATTGTTGCCACATTTTGAGAAGATTACCTTCGAGCATTTCCCGCGAGAAGAAAATCAGCTAGCAGACGCACTAGCTACAATGTCATATATGTTTAAACTTAATTTGGATAACGAGGCTCCCTGGATCACCATCAGATGAATGGATGAACCAGCACACTGTCACGAGATTAATACTGAAGAAGTAGTGACCAACCCTAGTTTCACGAAGTTAAGAGGTATCTCGAGTCTCAAGAATATCCGGAAGGAGCTTCAGTTAAAGACAAGAAATTATTAAGAAGATTCTCAGCTAAGTTCTTCCTTAGTAACGACATTTTGTAAAAACGCAATCATGACTCTGTATTACTTTGGTGCATAGACAAAGTTGAAGTTGAAAGGATCATGGCCGAATTGCACGAAGGCACTTTTGGTACCCATTCCAGTGGGTATACGATGGCAAAGAAAATCCTACGGGCAGGCTATTATTGGTCTACCATGGAAGCAGATTGCTATCAACACTCTCAAACTTTCCATAAATGTCAGATTTATGCTGATAATATGCACGTACCTCCAGTTCCTCTGAATGTCTTGACGGCTCCTTGGCCCTTTTCTATGTGGGGAATCAATATGATTGGGGAAATCAAGCCAACGGCCTCCAATGGACATCGTTTCATCTTAGTGGCCATTGACTATTTTACAAAGTGGGTTAAGGCAACCTCTTTCGCTTCTGTTACCAAGAATGTTGTTGCCTGGTTCATCAAACAGAATCCCATCTGTCGGTATGGTATCCCAGAGAGAATCCTCACTGACAATGGTACGAATCTAAATAACATTATGATCACTGCCTTGTGCAAGCAATTCAAGATCCAGAATCACAATTATTCCCCTTACCGGTCAAATATGAATGGCGCTGTAGAAGCCGCTAACAAAAACATTAAGAAGATCATACAGAAAATGACAGTCACATACAAAGATTGGCATGAGATGCTACCATTCTCTCTCCACGGGTATTGTACCACAGCTCGCACATCAACTGGGGCAACACCCTATTCTCTGGTATACAGCATGGAGGTTTTCTTACCTATTGAGGTCCATATCCCCTCTTTGAGGATTATGAAGGATGTTGGGCTGAACGAAGAGGATTGGATCCAGACTCGACTTGATCAACTGAACTTAATTGATGAGAAAAGGATTATTGTTGTTTGCCATGGTCAAATGTAACAGAAACAAATGATCAAGGCTTTCAACAAAAAGGTCTGACGCCAAGTGTATCAAGTCGGGGATCTGGTGATCAAGCGCATCATAATGCTGCAAGGTGATCCCAGGGGAAAATGGACTCCTACATATGAAGGACCATTTGTGATCAAAAACATATTCTCTGGTGGAGCAATGATCTTGACCACTATGGATGGTGACGACCTTCCACACCCTGTAAACGTAGACATAGTTAAAAGATACTACGCATGAATAAGGACCGGCTAGGTCGACTAACCTAGGCAAAAATCAAGGCATCCCGGCAAACCAAAAGGTTCGGGCAAAAATTAGGGATAAAATGCAAAAATAATTTGTACACCCGACAAGCTGAAAACCTGAAAGGGCGGCTTGGGAAAAAAAGGGTATCCCAGTGGATCGAAAACCCAAAAGGGCGGTCAAGTTAAAAGTTAGGGAATTAAAGTGCATGACTATGTCCCGTTGGATCATCTTACAAACAATCTTCAGCATCGATCGACCAGCTCAAACGGTACTAATCAATCCAATCAGCTTCACCAAGGTGACAAGTAGACAAGACACTCAGAGACACGAAGACTATAGCAGAATGGGAACCCCGTGGGATTATTTCACATAGCTATCTTTTCTTTGTACCAATTTTCATTTTCTACGACGACATTTTCTTACTAGAATGCTCGTCTCGTTGTACAAAAGACTTATTCAAGTTAATACAAAGATATCCCTTTTGAAAGTGCAAAACCATTTGTTTTTCTTTATTTCTGGGTTTTGTTTACAAAAACGTCCAATGATTTATTTTTTGAACATATGCAATTGAACGTGATTACTATTTACAAATGAACAGAAAATAGAAAGACAATCACTAATGGCTTTAAGAAACAGGATAATATCTTTAGGCTATTCCATAAAATCCCCGCAGCTATTTCCCCCAGCAAGAGCGGAAACAAAGACATCCCACTACAGGATCACTAACGGGTCCACAGTATGCAACCTAGTGGTATCAAGCGCTCTCACACCCCTGACAGAGAAAAACCTCCAACTACCGCTCCAAATGTTCCCCAGTGAAAGTTGCCAGGCTCCTCAGGATTCCCCAGCAGGATTTCATGAAATCCACGAGTAATACACAGCATTTCTCTTCCACGACAGAGTTTTATTTCTCTAGGGTTTGGAGATTCATCCATCAACACATCAACAACAAAGTACGAAGACTTACACTCCTCGTTCTCAACAGTAATCAGGGATTTATTTTCCCCGAATTCGGAAACACTGTGGCAGAACAATTTGTATGCCCATACATTACATTCATATGTCATAGCATTGACAACACAAGTACATACAACGCAATCTCTTTTATTTTGATAAAAACAACATCATACCATGCATCGCATACATCATAATATTGCATACAATTAACCCTTCACCTTTTCAGAAAAGAATCAATAGATAGGAAACTATCATCAACAAATTTCCAACAGACAATCATTTTCAACAAGTCAATTACAAATCAATTCCTAAGAAAGAACTGGTCAATCATCTACATAGCAAATATTTCCTCCAGACCCCTGCTGTTTCAGTTTAAATCTCTCAACGGTTTATTCTGATTCTTCTCCAGACTCTCACTATTTCAGATAAATCTCTCAAACGATTTATTCTGATTCTTCTCCAGACCCTTATTGGTTCAGATAAATCTCTCAATGATTTGTTCTGATTCTTCTCCAGATTTTTACTGGTTCAGATAAATCTCTTAACGATTTATTCTGATTCTTCTCCAAACTCTTATTGGTTCAGATAAATCTCTCAACGGTTTATTCTGATTCTTCCCCAGACTCTTACTGGTTCAGATAAATATCTCAACGATTTATTCTGATTCTTCTACAGACTCTTACTAGTTCAGATAAATCTCTCAACGGTTTATTCTGATTCTTCTCCATACTCTTACTGGTTCAGATAAATCTCTCAACAATTTGTTTTGATTCTTATCCAGAGTTTTACTGGTTCAGATAAATCTCTCAACGATTTATTCTGATTCTTCTCCAGACTCTTACTAGTTCAGATAAATCTCTCAACGGTTTATTCTGATTCTTCCATAGACTCTTACTGGTTCAGATAAATCTCTCAACGATTTATTCTGATTCTTCTCCAAACTCTTACTGGTTCAGATAAATCTCTCAACAATTTATTCTGATTCTTCCCCAGACTCTTACTGGTTCAGATAAATCTCTCAATGATTTGTTCTGACTCTTTTCCAGACTCCTGCTGGTTCAGTTTAAATCTCTCAACGGTTTATTCTGATTCTTCTCTAGATTTTTACTGAACCAATGGATGTCTTGTGCTTGATTGTATCTGAAAAATATATTATAATGAGTTTATGCTCGACTGTATCTTAAAGTGGATCAGAATGGGTCTTCGCATGACTATATCTGAACCTTGCTCTCTAGAGTGAAACTCTGAGAAAGGTGTTTGAGTAGTTGCTCGTGAAGTAGATAGTCGCCCCGTTCTATTTTGGGATTTGATCTACAATCATTTTATTGGTAAACCCGTCTTGTTTCGGGAGTTCATACCATTGGTGATAAAGATAGTCGTCCCGTCATGTTTCGAGAATTGATCTTTATCTATTCTTCGTAGATAGTTGCCTGTCTTGTTTCAGAATTAATCAGGAACTTTCTCTTTATTGGCCATTGAGATAGTTGCCCTGTCTTGTTTTAGGAATTAATATTTGACCTGGTATCGTAGATAGTTTCCCCGTTTTGTTTCGAGAATTAATCTTGGACCTGTTTGAGAATATTGATGATATTTATCTGTTGATTGATCTTTCGTGAAAAGGTAAAGAGTTAGTTATATGCAATTCCATGATGTATGAAATTCATTGCGTAATGATGTTCCCAAAATAAATGAGATTTTTCTATATGCGTTTCGTATGCATATGTTATGATGAATAAATGTGCAAGGTTGTTGTAGACCCATGCGATATCTTTGTCTGGGAAAATAAATCCCTGAAGATTATGTGTATCTTCAATCTTGTCTAGAATGCTTCCGCTAGGGATTCTTGCTTACTTGTTTGAGGAAACTCTGCAAGGGATGTATTGATTTCTGTTTGGGAAGTAGAGTTTAGGAACATTGGCCGTCCATTGCTCTACTGGGGAATTTATTTCTTATATACCCTGACTGGGGATAAAAGAGATGGTTAAACTTATGACTCGTCTAGGGAAGATAATTCTTATATACCCTGACTGGGGATAAAAGAGATGGATAACCTTCCGACTCGTATGGGGAGGATAATTCTTATATACCATGACAGGGGATAAAAGAGATGGATAACCTTCCGACTCGTCTAGGGAGGATAATTCTTATATGCCCTTATTGGGGATAAAAGAGATGGATAACATTCTGACTCATCTGCGGAGGATAAAGTTTGACTGATATATGGTTCGGTTCTAGGTTTCATAGCAACTCTCTAGGGATATTGGCAATTTCACTGAGGAGAGGAATTTTGTCAGTGATTAGCTGGGGAATTTGTAGGTTGTTGGGAAAATAAACCCTGTTGGGGAAATAAAACCTGTTGGGAAAATAAACCCTTGTTGATGGAAAAGTGATCTGTTGAGGAAACCAACTCTCTTGGGGAGTTTGAATTTTCTAAAGAGCGGAAATCTGCAGGAATTTTGTAGTTTTCAAACTCAGCTGGGGAAGAGAATTTCCATGACTGTACTGATTGAAACTCCGTAGGTGGGCAATATTGTCGAGGAGAAGTTCATGCTCCTTTATCCGCTAGGGGATCTGCTAGTGAGTATGACTATGTTATCAGCTGGAAGATGCCCCACTTCCTGTTTGAAGGCATTTTAGACTTGTTAGGGAATGTACCTTTGTTGAAGATGAGCTGCTGAAGATGACTCTATGGGGATGACTTGAACATTATCCTATCTCCTAGAGTCATTGGTAAATGTTGATCAGAGTGATAAGTCTTTTACTGATAGACAAGTGGCGAGATAATGGGACATTGCCGTATGCTTTAATCCCTAACTTTTTCCTAGACCGTCTTTTCAGATTTTCAGTCCACCGGGATACCTTCTTTTGCCCAAGCTGCCTTTTCAGGTTTTCGACTTGCCGGGTGTACCATCTTTATGTACACTTTTGGTTCGCTGGGATGCCCTTACTTTTGCCTAGGCATGTCAACCTAGCGGGTCTCTTTTATGCGTAGTATCTTCCGACTATGTCTGCATTCACGGGGTATGGAGAATTGTCATTGTCTATGGTAGTAAGTGTTATAGTAATGCCAGACAATATTTGCTTGATCACACGTGACCTTTCATATGTGGAAGCTCGTTTTCCCCTAGGGTTAGTCTGGTGTACCTGATGTTTGAAGTTTTTGATCAAATTTCTGATAGTCTTTGACCTTCCTCAGCATTTTTCTAAAAACTGTCATAGAAGGATCTAAAGACATGATACTGATACCATCTAATACTACTAGCACAAATAAGCAATTTGATGATACCGAAGATTTTTGATCAAGTTTCTGATAGTCTTTGACCTTTCTCGGCATTTTTCTAAGAACTGTCATAGAAGGATCTGAAGACATGATACTGATACCATCTGATACTACTGGAACAGATAAGCAATTTGATGATACCGAAGATTTTTGATCAAGTTTCTAATAGTATTTGACCTTCCTCAGTATTTTTCTAAAAACTGTCATGGAAGGATCTAAAGACATGATACTGACAACATCTGATACTATTGACACAGATAAGCAATTTGATGATACCGAAGATTTTTGATCAAGTTTCAGATAGTCTTTGACCTTCCTCAGCATTTTTCTAAAAATTGTCATGGAAGGATTCAAAGACATGATACCCACACCATCTGATACTACTGGCACAGATAACCAATTTGATGATATCGAAGATTTAGATTTCAAAGTGGTTTTTGCTGGAACTCCTGATCAATGTGACATGCCTTAAGTGATTCCGATGGAGATCTGCCCCTGGCTATTCAGCACTTTTGAGAGATTCTTTGAATATCGACTTAACAGCCACATATGAGTTGGACAATAACATGTTATTCCCCTAGGTTATGGAAGGTTTGTCATTGGTAGTGTCTTTCCATCTGAAGTGATTCCGTTTACTGAGAGGATTTACTTTCATTGGACACTCTTCGTGCGAATTTCTCTAATGTCAAATAATTAGTTATATGCAAAGAGTGGTATCATAAAATGCAAAATTTATGCTTGTCTTAAAGTTTTGAAAATTCATTTTTAGTAAGCAACCAAATTTTGTAATAATATGAATTCAACTCAGGATTTATAGTAAACCTTACAGGAGTCAGGATACCTTTTGTAACAATATGCTTCCAAACTAACCCATGCTTCAAATAGGACTTTTAAGGGTTGTAACATGGCATGGTTCATGGTTTAAGAAACAAAGGATAAGGCTCAAAGTTTTTTTGTACCCAACCCATTCTTCGTGATGTTCTTCAATCCTATACTCAGTTAATTGTGCGTTTGGATTCCAATATAGTATGGAATGATATTATGGTCATGGTAGGGATACCAGATGTTTATTTGAGAAGGCGGTTATTTTCTATTGTCAAGGATTTTTAGAGACATTGTTTTATTTTATTATCCCTACCTTTTGCCTGGACTTTTTCTTTTGTGATTACAGCCATCGGGATGCCCCAATTTCTCTTAAGTCTCCTTCATAGGTTTTAACTTAGCGGGATCTCTTTTTTGAAAGATAATGACTGCCTATTATACAGGGAACCATCATTATCTTTTGACTTGAAAGAACATCTCTAATGCTATTTGTTGTGTACGAAGTGAAATCTTGCGACTTAATACACATTTGAATTAGGTAAGAAACTACCCTGGCTCAAGTTATGATTAAAGGTTTCAATTTAATACGAAAAATAAAACTCTAACTTCTTAGGCTCAAAGGGGTTGACTAGGGATTATCTTCCTTATAACTCCACTATTTAGGATTTGAAATAACGCCTGTACATTGTCAGCAAGGTCTATTCAAAAGCATATTATAGAGATTATGGTATTTTTTCGTCATCCTCCCTCTAAAGGCTTATAACTTTAAATCGAGAGTTGAATATCACAAAACAAAGTAAAAGCATAGTTTAAGTATAGTGAAAACGAATGGA
The DNA here is from genome assembly GCA_948472305.1 of Vicia faba. NCBI lineage: Eukaryota > Viridiplantae > Streptophyta > Magnoliopsida > Fabales > Fabaceae > Vicia > Vicia faba. Next base: position 687,496,625 of record OX451735.1, on the reverse strand, counting down.
TTAGTTCAAGACAAACATATGCAATGCATTAATGAGGACAACCAAAAGTCTGACATAAAGATAAATGTTTGAATCAACTAGAGAAATTACAAATGAAAATTCGAATGAACAAAAAGCTTCTCCGCCTGAACTTGTCACTTTAAATGGTACGCCTTGCAGCCTCGGCATTTAGGGGGTAACAGAAGAACTCGATTTGACCATCTTGCATGAACTCAGCTATTCCTTTGTCAATCAGATCCTGAATCTTATTTTTTAATGCCCAATAGCGGTCAGTGTCATACCCTGTACTGTTGGAGTGGTATGCGCACTTTACATTAGGATTGTGATGGGAAGAAGAAGTATTGGGCTTTTTAGGAGGATCACTCAATGTCACCAGCTTGGCCTTCAACATGTGTTGCAATATTTGAGCCAATGACATGTTGATTTTGGTAAATTGTCTTTTGGGTACATCCTGCTTACATTGATTCCCATGTTGTTGTTGGCGAGGATGTTGTTGGGCTTGTGATGTAGTAGTAATCTGGAAAGGCCTGCTTTTAACCAAGCCAACTTTTTGTCTCATCGGAGGTTGATTAATAATTTGATCCCCAATTCTAGTCGTTCGTCCCATATAAGTGTATTTGTCTTGATGAAGTTTACTGATGAGAGTTCTCAACTTTTCTTGTCCCCGGGCTAAGTTTTGGATAAGAGTTATTTGACCCATCATCTGGATTCTCATCATTGCTATCTCATCCTGTAATTGTTCCAACTTGATATCCTTGTTCTTTTCAGGATTCTTCTTGGTCACGCTCTCAGTGAGGAGTGCTTTCAATTCTTCTTGCCCCTTGGATAGGTTTAGGATCATTTATTTGAACTGAGCATCTTGAACTTGGAGATTTCAGACGGTCTGTTCGAGAGTCATCTTTACTGAAATAAACAGTAAGCAGATGAGAAAACCAGTATGGGGAAAACCTGTTATGACATGATGCATGATATGCAGATACAATGTCTTCAAGGATCTCGTAGGGTAAATAGAAGAAATCATTGTGAAAAGGGAAGGTGTTAGCACCCTTTTCATCTGTAGTTATCTACGGGCTCTTAATTGCTTGATCACTTTGAAATGCTTTGCGTTTGTGTAACTTTGAAAATATTTTGAAAACACTTTGGTTTGGAAAACTTTGCAATGATTCTCGTATCGTTGAGAATGTATAAAAAGTGTTGGTTTTGAAAATATTTATTTGAAAATGAGTGTTTGAAAGATGTTTTGAAGATGTAAGGCAATTTTGTAATGATTATCGCATCGTTGAGAATGTATACAAAATGTTTGTTTTGAAAACTATTTTGAAAGTATGAGGTGTAAATGGTTTTGTTTGTAAGCAAGAAATTACGAGCAATCAACCTACTCAAAAATTATTTGTCTTTTCCTTCTCCTTTAGATAATGCTACTTTACCATTGATTGGTAAGGAGGTATATCATTGGATGTGAGGGACATGCGTGGGTCTTCGTACAATCATAGAAGGAAACTTGTAAGATGTTTTAGAAATTGTCATAAGGGACTAAGATCATTTTACCGAATGCAACATTTGAAAGGTCATCAAGGGACTATGATCTTTTAATGGAGGGTTTTTGCTAAAACATCCCACACTCGAGGGACATGAGTGTTTTTTATCCAAGGCAACAAGTGTGGGTTACCCTAGAGGTGCATGTATGAAGAGTGTGTTGGATTCAATTATTTTATCTTAAATTAGGGTTGTCTAATGTTGATTTTAAAGTCTTTCCACACAAACCCTAATTACTAACAATAATAAGGAAAGCGATAAATTGGGGAATTTAAATGTCTTACGCTATTACATCGCTTTGGGAACGGGGGGTACAAATTTACAAATTGGGATGACATGTAAAGTAAACCCTAATTACTATTACAGGGCTTTGATAATTACATAAATTGTAATGTGAAATAGTAAAATACGCAAAGAATTGTAAATTGAAAAGAAATTGTTTTTTCGTGAGTTTTTGATGGAAAAGGTTTTAACTAACCTAATTAAACTAATTAACTTACAAAAGAAATTAATTAATTATTTGACAAAATCTAAAGTCGAAGTTAATTAAAATAAAACCTAAATCTAATTTAATTTGTTTATAAAATAAATTTTGTTAATTAAACAAGAAAATATTCTACAATGTGAAAGAAATGATAAAATTTAATTTAACAAAAATAAAAATAAAATGCTTAAATTAGATTATTTAATAAAATATATGTTTTTGTACTTTTTAGTTTTAATAAAATAAATAGGTAAATAAAAAAATAATGAAAATATAAAATAAATGAAAAGAAATGGGCTGGGAGGTTTGAAAAGTAAATATGAGGTTGAATGTAGCAAAAGGCCCAAAACAATTTTTTTGTTAGAAAAAAAAATGAAATAAAAAAACAAGAAATGGGCATGCATGAAGTAATGCTAAGGGGTGCAGAAAGCAGAGATGTCTAGACCTAGTAAGAAAATTTGTAGCTCCCGTGCGTCTGGGTTATGATGGTGCATCGTGTGGACACACCTCTGGAGTGCTTGATGATGATCAAGTGATGTTGAGTGAAGACGCATGGTAGTTATGATGGGTGTACTTGCGTGGGATCACAAGTGTAACAAAACAGACGTTGACAAGTGGCACTGCTGTAGTGGGCAGAACATGATTATTGCAATGAAAACAAAATATTGATCCAAAGGATAAACATAAATCATAAAAAAAAATCTCTCTTTTCTTATATCCCTTAACTTCTCTGATGGGTCTCCGTCGGAGATGATAGGTTGGCTGCATCAGAAATCACCTCCACGGCAGCGACGGCGGCGGCGAAGCACTGATCCTAAATTTTTTACATATTTTGAATCCTCTCTTCCTCCTATGTGCTAATCTATGAATGATTTTTGCAGATTTGGCGTGATTTTTCCTAGATCTAAAAGGGGGAATTCAAAACCCTAATGCGATATCGTGTGATGAACATAGCAATTATGAATCAAAAACGGAGGAGAAAGGAGAGGAAAGGAAAGAAGCGCTTTTATGACGCGTTTTTACCACTCAGTGAGACTATTCTGATCTTTCATTTTGTTTTTTGTTCGCGATTATGAGTTTTTTCCTCTTCTTCGCGAATTTATGAAGGGTTTTAGTAGCTAGGAAAATGATGATTGTTTATGGGTTAGGGTTTTGATTTATGTATATTTGTTCACTGTGTGTTTGGCTTTGAACGATTTTTTTAGGGTTTTGAATCTTTGGCTTGTAGTTCTGTGACTGTATTACTATGTGTTTGGCTTTGAATGATTTTTGAAGGGTTTGTTGGTTATGGAAAAAATGATGAACAAAGATTTTGGGTTTCTGTTTTTGTGGCTACTGTTTTCTCCTCCCTATTGTGTTCACTATGGCTTCCTTTATATCTTGTACAATAGGGTTTCTTCTTGAACTGGACTTGTGATAACAGGCTTTAAAAAATTGCTTTTCTTCTTGGACTTGTGATTTTCTGATATGTCAACTTTGTTGTACTTTTTCTATGCTATGCTTAATACTTGTTGGCCCTGTTGCTTGCTGGCTCTATTTCTTGTTGGCTTGGATTTTCTGTACTGAGCTTGTACTTGTTGCTTGTTGGCTTTTTGAATCCTCGTTTGCTGTGATGCTTTTTGTTTGACAGTTCTGACAATGATGAACTTTTTCTGAGTTTTTTAATCAATATCTACTATGAACCAAACAAATCTTTTTTATTCATTTGTTTGAGATTTGTAGTAAGGGTTAGGCTTATGATTGTTGCTTTGAAACACGATGTTGGACTTTAATGGGCTTGATATTCTGATTCGTGATGCTTTTTTTGATTGTTGGGATTTGCAATTTTACTTTGTTATTGGGATGGAATTGTGATGGAATTTTGTTTGCATTTTGTTTTACTGCAACGACTTTTTCCTTCTATTGTGAACAGAAAAATAAACTTTTTTTTGTGATTTGAAGTAGAGAATTTGGCCCATGATTGCTTGCTTGAAAATTTACTTGTGTGAAACGTAATGTATGGAGCCTTTGCATTGTTTTGATCATGATTTGAAAATACCACCCCTGTATATTGATTCCTTATCAAACCATAATGATGAACTTTGCGAAGAACTTCCTGAAAATCTCTTCTTGTTCATAAGTTGTGAATTGGTTTTATAGCTTGATTGCTTTTGTTGTGATTGTGCGGGGCTGTTTCAAAAGGGTGAGCATGAAGTTTGGACACGAAAGCTTGAAGTTGATAAAGAGAAATTCCATGAACACTTGGGGAATTGTTGAAACGTGAAAGCTTTAAAGATATTAAGAATTTATGCACTTATAATTTCCTTGAAAGTATCTTGAATAATAATGTTGGACTTTTAATTTCCTTGGAATTGCTTGGATTTGTGAATAGGTTCGAAACTTATAATAATGTGATGGATATTCATTATTGTAAATGATGAATGTGACATAATTTGGAGCTTTTGAAAATTCAATGTTGATATTGGTAATCATGATGTTGAAAGAAAACCCAAAAGTTCTATTTTGTTTGGAACAATAACGATGCGATGAATGAGAAACTTCGTATTCTTGCATTTTCCATGATAAAACTTGGAATTTAGGCCATAGAAACTTGCATCATACTTGCATCTTGAAAAAAATCTTGGAACAACAACTTTCCAAATTATGAAATTAAATTCTAATTGAAACTTCCTTAGTGAAGATTGAATGAAAATCAAAGTTTTAATCATCATGATGCCTTATAGATCTTTATAAATTCAATGATGAAAACAAACTTGAAATTCAAAAGAAATAACACCAATTTTTCTCTAAATAGAATTTTTTGAAAAACAATGAATATCAAGACTCGAAAACATGAACTCTTGGATGCCCAAAAATGATGCACAATAAAAGCCTAAACAACACTTGCATAATAGACTTCAATATTCATCCTCAAAATAAGTAATCCAAAAATCACTTGATCATAGAAACCAGAAATTCTCCTCAATCATTAAGCTTAAGAATGATATCTTATTTTTTCAAAGAAATTCAACAATCAAAACCCTAACACACAAACCAATAGATAGGAGAAAACATGACCCATTTTGAAACACTTGCGATTCTGAATCTCCTGATGAACCCAAGAATCAGTTGAGATGTCCTGAGGCCTGAGAAACCTTGGTAGCTTGAATGTACAGAAGAATGAGGACATGATATCCATCTTGGACTGATTATCAATACAACCAACTTAGTGATTGGCAATGATCATAAAGACAAAAATACCTTGATCCCATCTCGAATGCATGAATATGTATTATGAAACATAATCCATAAAAGGTAAAACGAAGAGGGAAAATTTTGGAGTACAACACAGAGGAATAAGATGAGACATGATTGAAGAAAAAATTTCTAATACAACATATTCCTTAAAAGATAGAAACTCCAAAAGAGCTAAATCTCAAGAACTTCATATCTTTCTTCTTCAAACCATCATCGGAACCATTTAGACGAATTGCTTTGATAATCCCGGCTTGAGAGAGGAGAGTAGAAAAAACTCTTCCAAAAGGGATAAAAGACTGGTGATACTTTCTAGACACGACATATAACCCCCTAAAATAGTTTAAAATGGTTTGAGGTAGGTTTATTATAACATGATTCACAAGAAGGTAGATTAAAATTATGTCTAAAAATACTAGATAGTCCAAACTAACTCCTCTAGGTTGAAAGTTGGTTAGCAGAAGCTGAAACCAAACTTTGGCTATGGGAAGAAGATTTTTAGGAATTTTTAGCTCATATCCTACAGAGGTGTTATGAATGGTGCTGAGTCTTTCAGCGAAGGAGAGAGGATGTTCGAAACATTCCATTGTGGTTCTGGTTTGAGGACACTTGATTGCAGTAGCAATTGATGTTGGAGTGGTAGTAATGTTATTACCGAAGAAGCTTGAGTGGATAGAGTCATCATCGATATAGGCGTACAACCAAAATTCCTTGACAAGATAAGGGTAGATGGGTCCATGAAGCATGGAAAAATAGTTAGACCAACCATGCCAGATGATGCTTTAGTTAATACCAAGTTCATCAAATCTCACCCTGGGAACATTGGGTCGAAGTTCTGAAACAACTTCAAGGAGTTCCTCAAAACCACAAAAGGTTTTTGAAGCCATTCAGCAGAGGATATAAGATTTAGAGATATGAGAAAAGACTAATCGAGAGACTTTTCAAGGAAACTTTAAATGGATGGAAGAGAGTGAAACAGTCAAGGTTAGAAATATGAGCAGATAGCCAGAGGTATGGAGACTGACAACACAATGAATGAATACTTAAGTGGAAGGATGTATGGATACCTAGAAAGAGAATAGATGTAGGCACTAGATTTTTACGAGGGAGGTTACTACAAGTGTTAGATTATTTAATGGGCTACTTAATATTTGTTAATAACTCTTTTTAGTTTTTCAACTTTTATGAATTATAATTGCTTCAGTCAGGATTAGGAAAATGCTAACAGAGAAACTAATGTTGCAAGAAGAAGCAAGATGATTGACATATGATAACTGAAATATAAGAACTTTCCTGAACATGATAGCTTCTAACTGGTAGAAGTATCTAGCAGTACTTTGTTAGAAAGCATATAGATACTAACTTGGGGTTTTCTTGTGACGAGTTTACCTTTATTTGAGCTTGATTCTGATTATTCCTCTTGTTGTATTCCTCTTGTATATCCAGATTCCATTCTTTGTCGTGAGATGCCTTTTTCTAATCTCCTTGCTTCTTGGAATTTCAGCAGCAACTTCATTATATTCAGATGGTTCCCTATAATTGAAGTCTTCTTGTCTTGCATTGATCTTCATATGCACACTCCAAGACATTTCATCTAAAGAAGTGGCTTAAATCTTCCTGTCTTGTTGACTTCCTTTGAGCAGATATCTTTGAGTAGCTATTCCTTGTTCAGAGCTTGAAAATAAGAAACTTCTGGATGAACATATTCTAATTTTTTCACTTCTTGTTCTTCAGTAGCTGCTTTACTTTCTTCATATTTTGATAGTTGTTTCTATATACTTTATAGATGTTCTGATTCGATCTTCTCCTTGGTGGATGGAATTTTCTCCTCTTGACTTCCAATTCTTCTGCATAACACTTCTTTAAATCTGTTAGGAGACTCCTCCATCTGATTTCTTAAGAACATATCTTTGGGATGATTTGTTCTTCTTAGAGTTCTTGATGGATCTTCCAGATATGACATTGATTAGATCCATTTCAGCTTGCAACAGTTATTTTAAAGACAACTTCAGTTGAGTTGAAGTGCTGAATAAAGACCTTTGATGCTGATGGAAAACTTTTATTGAATGAGAAGATGAAATCCATTTCCATCAGGTACTTGAGCCTTCAGAATCCTGAGAACTTGTTTCAGGGATTCTGTCTTCATATTTCTGGTTCTAGCCAAGAGTTTTGAAAGCTCTACAGAATAAGTTTTGAATTAGAAAAGCTTTCTATCATTTGAGTAGCAGGCAACTACATAATTTTCTCTAACTGGATCTCTTTACACGATTAAGTGTTTGATTCTTAAATCAATAACAGAGACGGGCTCTGATACTAATTGAAGGTAGAGAAAACACAAGAAAGGGGGGTTTTAATTATGTTCATAGAAAACATTCCCCTTTAGAAAATCTAAGCACTCAAATGATAATAGCTAAAAGGATGATGGAGAGAAAAGGACACAAGTATTTTATCCAGGTTCACCGTTAACTGATCTACTCTTGTCCACCCCCGCAAGGATAATTTTACCGTATCCAAGGACTTAATCCACTATAACCAAACTGATTACACTTGCACGGGCAACTGGCGGTGACTAACACACAATGACATGTTCAGTGATTCAATCGGATATAACGTTCATTGACCCAATATAATCTGATCCCTCAAGATCTTCTACCATGATTTCCTTTCACTACTATAAAATGCGCAAACAACAATGTAATGTTTACGATGCATCCATATACATCATAGTAATAAGTTAAAAAAAATTGTGTCGAGTGAGTTGCTGGATTTATTAATGAGGTTGATTTTAAACACCATAGTAAAAAATGATGTGTAGCACGCTTCGATTCCCAGTAACCAAATTTTTTCAATCTTTTAGAATACATTAAGAGTGTGTCACCTATTTCCATTATTTAAAAAATAAATTGTAAATGATTTAACAATGCTGAATACATAAATCATTGTTATAGGACTTAAGTTTCCACTTGAGTTTCTTTGTCCAACTGCAATTAAAGGGTTTAATGATAAATTAAAACAAAACTTATTCCGTATTTCTTTCATAAGACGCCCTAGGTGAACAAGCGAGCCAGAGAGGACATTGGTGGCTCAAATCTTTGTATCCATTCATTTGGAGCTCAAATCTTCCCTCTCTTTGTTCATTTGATTCTCCAGCTTCACAGTATGGTACTCTTCAACATCTTCATTCGTTTTTTCTTGGTTTATGTTGTATATGCTCAAATCTTCACCTTGTTCGTTCATTTGATTCTTCAGCTTCGCAGTATGGTACTCTTCAACATCTTCATTATTTTTTCTTGGTTTATGTTATATATGCTCAAATCTTCACCTTGTTTGTTCATTTGATTCTTTAGCTTCTCATTATGATAATATTTAACATCTTCATTCCTTTCTTCTTTGTTTATGTTATATATATGCTCAAGCTAGTATGAGAGTACATTTTTCATATGCTTTAGGATTATATTTTCACATTATTATACGTGTACAAATTTTAGAAGTTGTTATGGGTCGTAGTTGGTTGAAAGCCAATAGATTAGGTCCGGTTTATGAGAAAGGATTTCTTGAATTCCTTGAATGTGTTGATAAACATCTTCCTGACAATGAAGGTATCTTTTATTGTCCTTGTGTTGTTTTCGTGAATATCGATAAGGGTACAAAGGAAGAAATATTCCAACATCTTTGTTGTGATGGTATATGTCAAAATTATATAATATGGACATGGCATAGTGAGGTGGATAAAGAGGAAAGTCGGGCGCCACAAAGTCAAAGAGTGGATGAAGATGAATATATGGAAGATCAACTAGAGGATATGTTCCGTGATATTAGGGAATCTTCTTTTAAGAGTGCTCATATTTATGATACTATATGTAGTGATACACCCCATTATATAAGGTATGCACAAATTTTACACCATTGTCGGTGGTGTTAAAGTTGTTTAATCTGAAGGCGAAAAATGGATGGTCGGATAAAAGTTTCACGGAATTACTTGAATTGCTAAAGTAAATGTTACCAGAATATAACAAATTGTTGAATCATTGCTATGGGGCCAAGAAGATATTGTGTCCAATGGGTTTGGAGTATATCAAATACATGCTTTCCCTAATGATTGCACACTATACAGTAAAGAGTATGAAGACTTGTATCAATGTCCGAAATATGATGTGTCGCGTTACAAGATGAAGGCCAACAATGATGGTGACAATGACTGTGACAATGTTAGTAGTAAGCATCCTCCTGCTAAAGTGTTATGGTACTTGCTAATAATTTAACGATTTAAGAGACTTTTTGCTAACTTGAATGATGCAAAGAATATTAGATGGCATGCAGATGAAAGAACTCATGATGGAAACATTCGCCATGTAGCTGATTCGTTGCAATGGAAGAAAATTGATTCGTTATTTCAGGATTTTGGAGTTCAGCCAATAAACCTTAGGCTTGGGCTTGCCACTGATGGAATGAACCCCTTTGGTAATCTGAGCACTAATCATTCTTCGTGGCATGTTCTTCTCACTATTTACAACCTATCTCCTTGGTTGTGCATGAAGCGCACATATATACATTGATAACTTAGGATTCACTTGGGTCGACCTTGGCGGAGCATATTTTATGACCAAACCATTCATCTTGGCTTATCAAGCAAAACAAGTTTTCTATGTTACCGACCCATCAGACATATCAGGGAAATGGTCAATTGCTCTCCAAGGAAAACACATTCCTCTTATTGATGAAAGTCTTGATATTCCATCCACACCTTCTTACACGACACAAGTTCCTACCTCATATGATGAAATTGATGGAGATAATGTCCATACTATTCAAATCGATCATGAAGAAGTCATTTGGGAAAATTAATAGGTACTTAATTTATTCTATATTCATAATATATTCATGTATGTTATAGTTTCCAAGTATTTTTATTAACAAGTATAATTATTTAAAATTATAGGTCTTTAGAGTCAAGACACCAAGAGACAATACACCAAAACACCAAGTTACAATTATGTGATGTTATGTAATGTGTAAACTGTAGATTATTTATTCTAATAAATTGTAGGATGTTTGTTATGGTACAATTGAATATGATACAATTATGAGATATTATGAATATGATATAATTAATATATTCATATAACTTTATCACAAATGTGAGTTTTATTTTCTGTTGTGATATAGTGAACAATAATACAGGTTAAAAATAGGATAAGTTAAAAATGCAAGATAATATTTGTTAATTATGCATAATATTTAACAACGGTTATTGTCATAACCGTTATAATATCTTGCGCGCTTTCCAGAAAAAAATAAATATCAAAACGAAGTATCTGGGAATCGAACCCAGGACCATTAAATTTATCACAGTGGTCGTTTGGAAAATAGTTGTGATAAAGAGCACGCTTTCTAGTTTATTACAATGGCTACTGGGTCGTGATTGTAAGTATCATATATTCAATGACATTCAACATAACAACTCCTGGGTTTGCATTGTTATATATATATATATATATATATATATATATATATATATATATATATATATATATATATATATATATATATATATATATATATATATATATATATATATATATATATATATTTCCAAACAGTTGTTAATTGGATTTTCCGTAGTAGTGTTTCAATGATATCCAACAGTGATCTCACAAGAGTCTGACCTTTACTCGGTCCCCTTTGATATGTGACTACCATTGACCTAACAGAATCTAATCCCACAGGATCTCCTATCAAGATTTCCTATAATGATCGTGTTAGAATATAGTTTGATTCTACAACCCTTAATTAGAGTTTTGATGATAACAAAATACAAAGAATAAATAAATTATAAGATTTATATATAAGACAAATATGCTTCTTAAAATTGTGTTTTGTATATACAGAAGTTCTGATGGAATCAGCATCAGAAGATCAGTAATATGTTAGCATCAGAAGATCAGTAACATGTGCTACATGTTGAAGCTACCAGATCATACGGTGAAGCTTGATGACCAGAATCTGCGTATAAAGATATACACTCTGACTCTGATCAAAGATCTTTACCAAGTCATCAGCACTCAGAAGCGTCAGCATAAGTTAAAGCAAAGACTTTGAAGCGTTACTATGTATTCAAGACATAATTAATTGCTAACGGCTTTATTCAAGACAAGATCTTCTCAAAAAGGAAAGAGCGTTATTATCATTGAAATGGCTTTATGGACAACGTATCTTTGCCTTGGCTATATAAACAAGTATGTGTGAGAGAAGACCACGCTTAATCATACGCATGCACTCATATATTTTGCTAAGCTTTCAAACCACGCTTACTCAAACTCTTTAGCAAATCCAGTTTTACTCCAAGCTTAAATTGTGTATTATCACAGTTGTGATATATTGTTTTATTAGAAAACGTTAAACACATTCTTGTTCAATTATTTGTAAGAGATTTCCTTGAGATAAACCGGTCTGTGGTTATACTCAAGAAGGCTTTAACAGTTGTTAAAGTAGTTGTGTAATCCTTTGAATATAGTGGATTAAGACCTCATTGGAGAGAGGCGAAATCACCTTGACGGGTGGACTGGAGTTGTTTGAGATCAAACGAACCAGGATAAAAATACAGTGTTATCTAAGCTTTTGATTTAAGTTTTAACAATTCAACCCCCCTTCTTGTGTTTTTCACATCTTCAATTGGCATCAGAGCGCCTGGTTCTGAGCTTATAACACTTAACCGTGTCAGTACAAGATCCAGCGTCAGAAAAACACAATGGTAGGACCAAATCAAAACATCAGCAATGACAACAATGAAGGAAGAGACAGATTCAGTGGCAAACCTCCAGTCTATGATGGAGAGAACTTTGATTACCGGAAAGACATAATTGAGAGTTTCTTTCTGGCCCATGATGATGATCTGTGGGAAATGGTGACTGATGGATACACGCACCCAGTGGATGGAAGTGGTCAGAAGATTGACAGGAAAATAATGTCTGATCAGCAAAAGCGTGAGTTCAGAAATCATCACAAGGCCAGAACAATTCTTCTCAGCACCATCTCTTATTCAGAATATGAAAAGATATCAAACAGAGACACTGCAAAGAATATGTTTGACTCTCTGAGAATGACGCATGAAGGCAACATTCAAGACAAAGAAACCAAAACCCTTGCACTCATTTAGAAGTATGAGGCATTCAAGATGGAAGAGAGTGAATCAATAGAAACTATGTTTTCAAGATTTCAAATTTTGGTTGCTGGTCTAAAAGTTCTTGACAAAGGGTATTCTACTATTGATCACGTTAAAAAGATCATCATAAGCTTGCCAAAACAATGGAGGCCAATGGTCACAATGCTTAAGCTAGCCAAGGATCTCAACAAAATCTCTCTGGAGGAACTTGTCAGCTCCCTCAGAAGTCACGAGATAGAGCTAGAAGCAGATGAACCTCAAAAGCAAGGTAAGCCATTAGCTTTAAAATCTAACAGAAAATCTGACTCCAAAGTTTTGCAGGCTGTTGAATAAACATCTGATGGGTCCTCATCAGAAGAAGATGAACTATCTCTCCTCTCCAGAAGGGTGAACCAATTATGGAAGCATAGGCAAATGAAGTTTAGGAATCCCAGAATATCAGAAAATCAGAATGAATCTTTCTCCAGATACAGAAAGTCAAAATCCTCCTCTGGACACAGAAGATTTGAAGGTTCTTCAGGAAACAGAAAGCCAAACAACAAAGACATCATCTGCTATGAATGTAACGAGCAAGGGCACTACAAAAGTGATTGCCCAAAGCTTCAGAAGGAAAAGCCCAAAAAGAAGTTTTCCAAGGAAAAGAAGAAAAGTATCATGGCTACACGGGATGATTCTGACACATCTGAAGCTGACTCAGAATCAGATGATGAAAGAGCAAACATAGCTCTCATGGCAAACATAACAGAAGACAGTGAAGCTTCTGAGTCAGAATCTGAATCAGATACAGAAGAGGTATTTCCTGACTTTACTATAAACTTTACTAAGGCTGAACTAGCTGAAAGCCTCAATGAAATTCTGGAAAGATATCAGCAGATCAAAGTCAAATTCAGAAACCTGAAAAGGAATCTTGCTTCTGACTCTGATAAGACTGACAGTCTCAAATTAGAGAATTATGAGTTAAAAGATAAAATTTTAAAATTAGAAAACCAATTGCAAAACTCTCAGAAGGAAATAATTCCTAAAACTCCCAGCAGTGCTGATGAGATCATCAAGGAGTATGATCACATCTTTCAGAAGTTTCTAGCTAAAAACATAGACAGAAGCAAAATGGCTTCAATGATCTATGGAGTTAGCAGGAATGGCAGAAAAGGAATAGGATATCAAGGTAAGGTACCTACACCAAAAAATGCCATGGATTTAGTTATAAAACATACTCCACTTAATTCACACTTTATATATGGGCACACACATGACATAAAATATACTAGTAGTGATTACACTGTCAAACCAAAATTCAACCAGAGTTTTGGTAAAACTAACAAATCGGGACCCAAGAAAATATGGCTACCTAAGGATAAAATAATACATGTGGCAGATATCTTTAGCAGCAAAGCAAAAACACCAATCATGGTACCTGGACTCTGGCTGCTCACGACACATGACGGGAAGAAGGCATATGTTCCAAAGCCTGGAACTTAAGCCTGGAGGCCACGTAGGTTTTGGAGGCAATCAGAGAGGAAAGATCATTGGCTCTGGAACAGTAGGTAATGGAAATCTTCCCTATATAAGTAATTTTTTACTAGTTCATGGATTAATGCATAATCTATTATCCATAAGTCAATTAAGTGATAACGGTTATGATATAATCTTCAATCAAAATTCATGCAAAGCTGTTAGTCAGAAAGATGTGACTATCCTATTTAATGGAAAGAGGAAAAACAACATTTATAAAATATAACTTTCTGAACTAAAAAGTCATAATGTAAAGTGTCTTCTGTATGTTAACAACGAGCAATGGATCTGGCACAGAAGATTGGGACATGTTAGTATGAGAAGAATATCTCAGATTAACAAACTCAATCTGGTCAGAGGACTTCCTAACCTGAAGTTCAATTCAGATTCTCTTTGTGAAGCATGTCAGAAAGGCAAGTTTACAAAAACAGCTTTCAAATCCAAAAACGTTGTTTCCACCTCCAAGCCATTAGAACTTCTGCACATTGACTTATTTGGACCAGTTAAAACTGCTTCAGTCAGTGGCAAGAAGTATGGGTTAGTAATCGTAGATGACTATAGTAGATGGACATGGGTAAAGTTCTTAAGGCACAAGGACGAGTCACACTCTGTGTTTGTTACCTTCTGCAACCAAGTTCAGAATGAAAAGGATCTTAGAATCGTCAAAGTCAGAAGTGATCATGGTGGAGAATTTGAAAACAAAGATTTTGAGTCATTCTTTAGTGACAAAGGCATTCTGCGTGATTTCTCTTGTCCTAGAACTCCCCAGCAAAATGGAGTTGTAGAACGAAAGAACAGAACATTGCAAAAAATAGCCAGAACCATGATCAACGAGACTAACGTTGCTAAGATCTTCTGGGCAGAGGCAATAAACACAGCGTGTTACATTCAAAATAGAATCTCCATAAGACCTATTCTGGAAAAGACTCCATATGAATTGTGGAAGAACAGAAAGCCCAACATTTGCTATTTTCACCCATTTGGATGTACATGTTTTATTCTGAATACAAAAAATTATTTGAACAAGTTTGACTCCAAAGCACAAAAGTGTATTATGTTAGGATATTTTGAATGCTCAAGAGGATACAGAGTATACAATACAGAAACACAGATTGTGGAAGAATCAATCAGTGTTTGTTTTGATGATAAGCTTGACTCTCAAAAGTCAAAGCAGAATGAATTCCTTGCAGGTATGGAAGTGGAAATCACAGGTACTGAAGACAAATCATCAGAAGCTCTCAACTCAACATCAGAAAGAGTCACTGCAAGCAATCCAACACCTTCTGTTGATCAACTCCAGAAAAGACCATCCAGAAGCAGCATGGATCACCCAGAGGAAACAATCTTAGGAGGAAAGGAAGATCCAATTAGAACAAGATCTAGCTTCAGAAACTCTGAAGAATCCCTCATGGGACTGGTTTCTCTAATTGAACCAACAACAATTGATGAAGCACTTCTGGACAATGACTGGATTCTAGCAATGCAAGAGGAGCTAAATTAATTCACAAGAAATGACGTATGGGATCTAGTTCCTAAACCAAAAGGATTCAACGTCATTGGAACAAAATGGGTGTTCAGAAACAAACTGAATGAACAAGGTGAAGTCATCAGAAACAAAGCACGACTGGTAGCACAAGGTTATAGTCAGCAAGGGGGGATAGACTATACAGAAACCTTTGCTCCAGTCGCCAGGTTAGAATCTATCAGACTCTTAATCTCATTTGTTGTTAATAAAGGCATCACTTTGTATCAGATGGATGTTAAGAGTGCATTCTTAAATGGCTATATAGAAGAAGAGGTATATGTGCACCAACCCCCTAGTTTTGAAAGTTCCAAAAATCCAGAATATGTTTTCAAACTAAAGAAGTCACTCTATGGTCTGAAACAAGCTCCCAGAGCTTGGTATGAAAGACTAAGTAACTTCCTGTTAGAAAAGGAATTCACCAGAGGGAAAGTGGACACAACCTTGTTCTGTAAGACAGTTAAGAATGACATTTTAGTATGTCAGATTTATGTTGATGACATCATATTTGGATCTACTAAACCCTCTCTGGGAAGAAAGTTTGCTAAATGTATGCAGGCAGAATTTGAGATGAGCCTGATGGGGGAACTAAAATTCTTTTTGGGCATTCAAATTAATCAAACCCCAGAAGGAACTTACATTCATCGGAGCAAATATGTCAGAGAACTTCTGAAGAAATTTGATCTCTCATAATGTAAGCCATCAAAGATTCCAATGCATCCCACGTGCATTCTGGAAAGAGAAGAGGTAAGTAAAAAGGTAGAACAGAAGGTCTACAGAGGTATGATTGGTTCTCTTCTCTATCTGACGGCTTCAAGGCCTGACATTTTATTCAATGTTTGCATTTGTGCTAGATTCCAATCAGATCCTAGAGAATCTCACTTAACAGCAGTTAAGCGAATTTTCAAGTATCTGAAAGGTACTACTAATCTGGGTTTGTTTTATAGAAAATCAAGTGATTACAGTTTGATAGGATACTGTGATGCTGATTTCGCTGGAGACAGAGTAGAACGTAAAAGAACTTCTAGAAGCTGCCAGTTTCTGGGAGAAAATCGTATCTCATGGTCCAGCAAAAGACAATCCACTATTGCTCTATCAACAGCAGAAGCTGAATACATAGCAGCAGCTGGATGCAGCACATAAATGATCTGGATGAAAAGTCAACTTGAGGACTTCCAGATATTTGAGAGTAACATTCCTATCCTCTGTGACAATACTTCTGCTATTTGTCTCAGTAAAAATCCAATTTTGCATTCTAGGGCTAAACATATAGAAATAAAACATTATTTTATTAGGGACTATATTCAGAAAGGGATTTTAAATTTAAAATTTATTAACACAGACCATCAATGGGCTGACATCTTTACAAAACCTCTTTCTGAAGATAGGTTCAACTTCATTCTGAAACATCTCAGCATGAAGCTCTGCCCAGAATAAAATTGTTTTGATTCTATATCTTAACCTTCAGAACTTTGTTTATTTTTCTGTGAACTACTGATCAATCTTTCTTCAGATCTTTAGAAGTACAGATTATATCAGAATCTATCCATGATGATCTGAGCGCTTCATTTCAAGGATAGAAATGTGCAGTTCACTCAAGCAAACAAGTGTCATCCAATCATCAGCTACTTTCTGAGGCTGAACACGCGTTCATGTTTCTGAAAGGTCAAAAGCGCTGATTGGATGCATTGAGACACATGTCATGGGTAACCGTTCCAATATCTTTCTGAATCCCCTATAATCAATTATCATTAAATGCTTATAATCATCATATTTAATTTTTCTCTCTTACCGTTTATGTTTTCAAAATTGTTTAGAAATCTATTTAAACACACTTCACACCATTTACACTCTTTTACCTTCACATTCATTTTCTCTCAAACTTACTGATTTCAGTTTGCATACTTTCTCAAAACCCTTTCAATCTTTTTTCACAAAACCTTCGTGTGAACATGGCTTCTTCCAACATTCCTACTTCAAGTTCTCAGAAAACAATTTCCTCTGAACAATATGAAGAACCCTACAGAACGCTTCTCACACCAATCAAAAATCTAGAAGTTCTGTCAGAATTGATCGTGGATTTCAACAGTCTTTAAGAGAATGGGCTTAATCTCTCTGAAGAGGTTAAAGCTCAAGGCTGGGAAAAATAATTTGACAGACTGGTGGGTCCAACATTCCCAATTCTGGTAAAGGAATTTTGGATTCATGCTTCTTATTCCAACCATCAAGTTACTTCATACATTATGGGGAAGAAGATTGTTATTACTGAGGACCTCATTGCACGTTTAATAGGCTACAATGGTGGTGGTGTTCGTTGCATTGACATGGCTGAAAGATGTGCTGATGTTGCCCTAATTGCTAGAGAAATCTTCACTCTGGGGCTTCCCTCCAGCAAGATAAGGGACTTAAAAGACCATCACAGAATATGGGCCAAGATCATTCTGGGTTGCATAAACCACAGGAAGCCTACCAGCTCTCCTGACTACATCAATATTGATCAGCAATTTCTGGTCTACTTCATCTCTCAGAAGATCAAGGTAAATCTGGCTCATCTTCTGTTTAACCATCTGAAGACCAGTGTTAAGGAAACCAGAGAAGAGGAGCGTACAAAAAGGGACTGGATACCCCTAGGAAGACTTATATCAGATATTATAACAGAGAATAAGCTGATTGATCATCTTACAGAGGCTCAGGAAATCAGCTCTTTGGAAGCTACTGTTGGCAAACAGCTGAATGCAAAGAATCTGAAGAAAATGAAGTTGATTGAGAACATCAAGAAGAAACCCATCGTCACTCCTTTTGAAGCAATCTCCAGCAGAAGAGTCCCTCTGGATAACTTTCCTCTGTTCTAAGAAATTGATTCTAAACCAGATATAATTGTCAGATATCTGGATGCTTGCAAAGCGGATGGTACAACACCAAATCTGAACATTCAGGATCTGCAGCAGAAGGCTCCAGAAGTTGTGCTGAAGAAAACCAAGAAAAGGAAAGTTGTAGCAGAAGGACCATCCCAGTGGACTCCTAAAAAGAAAGTTAATCCTGCTTTTGTAACTATTTTAGATTCAATTCCTGTATCAACATCTATACCAATTCCAACTCAATCTGAAAACCCCACACCACAAACTTTTGATGACTTTGACATTGACTTTGACCCCTCTGAATCCCTAACTCTTAGAAGATCTCGCTCCCAACCTCAAAATCCAAATATTGAAGCAACCCAACAAGAACTTGCAAAATTTCTTTCTGATATAGACCAACACACTTCTGCTCCCATGCCAGAAAATCCAAATCCTGAGACCACCACAGAACCACAACCAGAAATTCCCCTCACCACAACCAGAAATTCCCCTCTCTCCAGAACCAGAAATCCCACTACCTCCATCTCCTCAACCAGAAATTAATCCACCTTCTCCACAAACTGAACTATCTCACCCAGAAGTTCAAACTTCTGAGGCTCAACCTTCTGAACCAGAACCAGAACCCCATAACGATCAATCAAACCAAACTGTTGATCCTGAGACCATTCCCATTCCTGGAATCACACAACCTCTGGCCATTTGTATTCCCTTTGGTACCATTGTGAATATTCCCCAACTTCCCTCTTCACCAGAATCAACTCCACCAAACTCCCCATCAAGTCCAATAATAATTCCTGACTCTCCCACTCCCTCACCAAAGAACAATCCAGAAGACAACATCAAGACTGTCATTGACTTAACATTTTTTGAACGTCTTGCTGCCATAAACCACAAAAAAGCTATCCCAAAACCAAAACATCCAGATGTTGGTACCAGCTTATTGACATTTGAAACAGAAGTACATAAGTGGATCACTTCTCTGAAACAAGCTAGTCTTGTGCTGGTTGATCCTGCATCATCAGACTACCTTTGGATAAAGTTCAGAAGATGGGTATGCTCTGAAACTTTTAAGTTGCAAGAACAGAGCTACGGACAAGCTCAACAGAACTTCAGCAATCTGCTGAAAGAAATTGAAGGTCCAGTTCTGAGCAAGCTGCTTAAGGAAGAAGTTCTCCCTCTGGACAATGCTCCCTGGTCTGGACATCGTCCAGCATCCAAAGTTCAACCTGATACTCAAGAGTAGATGCTTACTGCTGAAGAACTGGGTCAAGAAGAAGATATTTCAAAAAGCTCTGAGAAGCATCCTGTGTCTGAAGATCCTCAAGCTTCCTCCCTTGACAGGCAGACTCTAGAAGACCTGAAAAGATCTGATATGCTGATGAAGGAAAGAATGGATAAGCAGGACAACAAAATTGATGCAATAGCGAGCATGTTAACCCAGCAACAGGAAACAAACACCCAGATCAAGAGCATGTTGGAGGCTTTGTTCACACGACTTCCTCCTCCCTCTTAGAATTCCCCTATTTTTAAAACATGTTTATTTGTAATATTCGTACATTACTGCTATTTTGAACTTATCACTGCTTCTGATTTTCAATATAAATGCATTTTGGCTCTGATTATTTGTTCTTTTTGATAACTGACAAAAAGGGGGAGAAAGAATGATATTTTTCAATAACGGATTACTGAGACATAAGTATCAAACATTCTGATCTACTTAAATTTCTTTCTTCTGAAAAGCTTACAGGTACAAAATTCTGATGAAAGATACAGTAAAGTTCTGATGCTCAAAGACTCATGGAATTAAAGGGAAGTAATCAACTCAGGGGGAGTTTTCTCTTCTTAGTTCTATACTTTTTATTCTTTATTTTTAATTGAAAATTTTGGTTTTTGTCATCATCAAAAAGGGGGAGATTGTTAGAACATAGTTTTATTCTACAACCCTTAATTAGAGTTTTGATGATAACAAAATACAAAGAATAAATAAATTATAAGATTTATATATAAGACAAATATGCATCTTAAAATTGTGTTTTGTATATACAGAAGTTCTGATGGAATCAGCATCAGAAGATCAGAAATATGTCAGCATCAGAAGATCAGTAACATGTGCTACACGTTGAAGCTACCAGATCATACACTGAAGCTTGATGACCATAATCTACGCATAAAGATATACACTCAGACTCTTATCAAAGATCTTTACCAAGTCATCAGCACTTAGAAGCGTCAGCATAAGTTAAAGCAAAGAAGACTCTGAAGCGTTACTATGTATTCAAGATAGAATTAATTGCTAACGACTTTATTCAAGACAAGATCTTCTCAAAAAGGAAAGAGCGTTATTATCATTGAAATGGCTTTATGGACAACGTATCTTTTCCTTGGCTATATAAACAAGTCTGTGTGAGAGAAGACCACGCTTAATCATACGTATGCACTCATATATTTTGCTAAGCTTTCAAACCACGCTTACTCAAACGCTTTAGCAAATCCAGTTTTACTCCAAGCTTAAATTGTGTATTATCACAATTGTTATATATTGTTTTATTAGAAAACGTTAAACACATTCTTGTTCAATTATTTGTAAGATATTTCCTTGAGATAAACCGGTCTGTGGTTATACTCAAGAAGGCTTTAACAGTTGTTAAAGTAGTTGTGTAATCCTTTGAATATAGTGGATTAAGACCTCGTTGGAGAGAGGCGAAATCACCTTGACGGGTGGACTGGAGTAGTTTGAGATCAAACGAACCAGGATAAAAATACAGTGTTATCTAAGCTTTTGATTTAAGTTTTAACAATTCAACCCCCCTTCTTGTGTTTTTCACATCTTCAGATCGTAGCCATTATCTTCTTGATATCCGACTTTCATCAAGTCTCCCAAGGAATCAATCAACAACAGTATATGGTGACCTTGTGTTTACATCAATACTTCTTCTAAGAAGATTACACAAGTGTTTTGGGCATATATTGTTTAACACTTCTTCGAGCAACAACTCAAGTGTTAAAACAATCTACATGAAGAGATTCAAACAAAAACACTATAAGAGCAACAACTCTAGCGTTTATTACAATATTTTACAAAGATGTATATGATCATAAGTTAAGTAACATCTTGTAGTGTTCTTCTTCATCTTCTTGTTGAAAAAGCTTCGAGCAACAACTCCTTGCTTCTTCTGAGATCTACCAAGATGTATGTGATTCAAAGTTGAATAACATCTTGTAGTCTTCTTCTTCTTGAGTAAGCTATGAGCAACAACTCATTGCTTCTTTTGTTTCATCCAAGATGCATCTGATGATAGTTGAATGGCATCTAGTTGAAATCTTCTTTCTTTCTTTTCTCTCTTATTTAGTGGTCTTCAGAATGTGTAGCATTGCAGCTTTAACATCTTCAGCATCCACTGCTTTCCTTTCATAGGATGAAGCTTGATGGCCAATGGAAAACATCAACGACAACTTTTCTTTGAATCTTCAATTTTTATTTATATCCTTTGGAAGAGAGAGACTTTGGGAGGATAGAAAGGACTTTTCCTACACCAACGGTTAGTTCCTAACAGATAGAATAAGATGTAAGAATTCAGAAAGTATAAAATAATATTTATGTATCCTGTCATGGTTCAATGATAGCTTTCCACCTTTTCTCCGAATAATATTTTTCTATTAAGCTTGTATACAGAGATCTGTTAAATAAAGAAAGATAGTTGTAAATCTAGCTATTTGTTTCCACAGTCACAATGAGAGTGGCTGACAATACATTATAAAGGATTGTCCTTATGCCACCCTATAGGGTAGAGGTCACAAACACTTTATGTACCTTTTATAGAACATCACATGTTAACCATTTGAACTTTCTTCTTAACATCAGAGGCTTCATATATTTGAAAGTTAAACGTTGAAGCTTGTTGTAGAAGATTCACTCTTAAGCCTTAGAACCTAAGTCTTAGAGTCTTCAGAACTTGTCACACAGAACCTTGTCTTTATAGTCTTCAGCACTTAGTTGTATGTACTTTGTTTTCTTCAGATCATCAGAACTTGTTCAGAAGTACCTCGTCTTCATAATCTTCAAAACTTGTAACACCTAGAAGTAAAGCTTTAAAATGCCTCCAAAGCTTAACCATAAAGTCACGATCAGAACCTCTTGTACTAACATTCCTTGGACACATTGCAGAAGATAGACTTAGAACCTTGACTTCAATTGTAACACATAAACACATGTTTTCTTCCAGTAGTGTATGCTCAGAACCTGGTGATGTCACACGCCTTATACTCGAGTTAGTACATTATAGCAGCAGCTATACACCAGAACGAAAGCATTAGTGTATACAATTGTTCTCTAAGATAACATGTAAAGTTATCATCAAAATCTTAAGGCCAGCTGTAAAAACACTTCTTGTTCTTATAACTACTTCCTGGCCCATACGATCATAGTACGAACCGACCAGCCTATATGGCAACTACTTCGTCATCGAGACATGGCTGACAAAATGTTAAAATGTTCGTTGGAGCTATTGGAGTTCGACATCCAGTATGAAAGCCGAAATGCCTCAAAGCACAAGTCCTGGGAAACTTTGTAGTAGAAATGACCACATTCGCCTCCCAGACAAGCGGCACCCACAAATGGCCCATCTTCATGGATGGAGCCTCCAACTCGACGGGAAGCGGTGCATGCATAATTCTCGAGAATGAGGAAAGAATCTTGATCGAGGTCTCACTCACTTTGTCTTTCCTGACTTCTAACAACCAAGCCAAGTATGAAGCCTTCCTCGTATGTCTATGTCTGGCTGAAGAATTAGGCGCGGAGGAAATAGAGATCCTCACCGACTCTCAGCTTGTCACCTCTCAGGTGCAAGGAGAATACCAAGCCAAAAATGACTACCTCATTAAGTACTTAGCTCTCATAAAAGAAAGGATGAACAAGTTCCTATCCCCGGAAGTCAAGCACACTCCTCACGAGCATAACACTCGAGCGGATATCTTTTCAAAACTGGCAAGCTCAAGGAAGAAAGGCGGGAATAAATCGGTCATCCAAGAAATCCCCCTTCGCTCGAGCATCAACAAAACATCCATGATGCTCAATGTGAATTCCATCAAGGATCAGGATTGTTGGATGACCCTGGTGTACCACTACCTCACCATGGGAGCGCTCATTACCGATAACGAGACACAATTCACCGACAAAAACTTCTAAGACTTCGTCGTCGGTCTAGGAACCAAGCAACATTTCACATATATCAAGCACATTCAAACAAACGGGCAGGCCAAGGCTGCAAACAGATTGATCTTGTGGGAATTAAAATGATGATTAGGCGAAGCAAAAAAGAGGTGGGTCGAGTAGTTACACAGCATGCTCTGGGCCTACCGAACGACACCGCACTCGACCACGAGGGAAAATCCTTTCTGAATAGCCTACGGAACTGAGGCACTAATCCTAATGGAAGTCAGAGAGTCTTCAAGGCAAACCTAATCTCCCATCGATGAGGAGTTGAACGACGAGGCCTTGAGAGAAGAACTCGACCTGGTCGAAGAAATTCGAGCAGGAGTATCCCTCCTCAAGGCCACTTTAAAATAAAATATAACTTTGCATCACGATGCCAAAGTCGTAAAATGTGAGTTCCAAGTTGGCAGCCTACTCCTACAAAGAAATCACAAAAACTTGCACGAGGGAAACTCTCAGCAAACTAGGAAGACCCTTACCGCGTCCGAGCAAAAACAGAAGGCGCCTATTACCTCAAAAATTTAACTGGGGAACAACATTCTCGAACATGGAATGCATAAAAGCTAAAGCAATATTATAGTTAGTCCTAAGCAGTACTACATTCAGGTCTAACAGTTAACCTATCCCATTAAAAAGGCAGCATGGCATGTCTGGCCACAAAAGCATGTTGAGCTACAAACACGACATCCCAAACTTGAAATCACTAGGCGAGCTCTCGCTCATGGGACGAGCGGAGCCTTAGCCCGATAGGGATACCTCGACCGAGCTATCTCATCATAGTACCAATAAGGAAGAATACCCAGCTCGTGATGGGGAAGTTCATCCCACGGGATCAAGACCCTAACCGTGGTGTTAGTCCTTTAGCATGCAGATCCAGCTCTGCTTCCTCGACAAGTCTCCTTACACTATCGAGCACAATTCACATCGAGCAATCAACAACACACAGGTCGCAAACATAAATAACAACAAAATATTCATGAAAGACAAGCATACAAAAGACCAGCATTTAAATGTTAACCACATAGACCGATATTGTCAAAATATTACAAATAATCGGGCGAAGCCCCTTGTCTGAATATTACAAAAAAATACAGGCATGCACTACGGGCGCGCATGCCCAAACATCAAAATAATGGCGTGCAGGCCCAAACATCAAAATATTGGAACATAGGTCGAGCAAATAGGTGACGAGTCGTCCTGTCGAATACACAATCAAGCGTCCTCCTCCTTTTCATGCGAAGACCCCTCTCAGTCAACAAAACCCTCTGGAGCGACTATCTGACCATCAAATATTTGGTGATAGGACCCCCTGGGTTGACTAGTTGGAGTTGCTCTATTGTGGAGTTGAAATAAATTCCCATACCATCTAGGCAATCAGGTTCGAGCTAACAGAGACGGGCAATCAACTCATCCCGAGTTGTCAATAGTTTATCATCATCAGTCTCCTCCTCAATGGGCGCCACGACAGTTTCCAATTTCGTCACTTGGGCTTGCAGTTGTTCGTTCTCTGAATTCATCCTAGACAACTGCTCTTTTAAGCCGCCCATCTCCTCGTAAAGCCTGGTTTGGATTATATACTTCTCCTTATGGTCGATAAGGTCGTTCACTAACATGTTCACCTTCGCTTCCAGAGTCACATTCTGAGCATTTGCTTTCCTCGGCTCTTTTAACGGGCGGGTCTCAGCGTCATTAATGGCCATGGCAATTTCTAAAACCCTCATCATGGCAGCAACGTCTTTTCTTAGCCCTTTCCCCCGGGAAACCTTTTCCATAGCCAGTATGGCCTTTGATTCCGCATCATGAACAACCACAAAATTGTCCCTAGTGAAGATTCCCCACTGGAGATAACACGGGGCAGCATAAAAGTATACTCGATCGATCCCTCGATAAGTTTGACATGCTCGGTTTTGTCCCCACACTTCCATTTGGAAGGATGATCCAGAGGGGACAAACTTCCCTGAGAATAAGAGGTGGAGCCGATCTGAGGTTTCCCAGTCTTTGCTTGCTCTTGAAGTTGGGCGACACGACTTTTCTGTAATTTCTTAGCACCTCTGTTGGCCACTATCTTAACCATGTACTCAAGGAAATCTGCCATTTGACCTGCAACAAATAAAGAAGTATGGTCAGTATAATGGGAAACATTTAGGTGTGCTAATCACAAGCACGCCTCGCTACCTAAAATCTATAAAGCTTCGTTGTTAGAATCGCACTCAAGCAGCATTTTCGTGTTAATCAGTCGAGGAGTAAGGCACGACTGCCCAACCTCTTCCAAAGTCAGATTCCCATCTTTTGTCACACACTCAGCTGGAGTGAAACTCTCAACATATGCCACGAGCTTCCCATAGACAAGCTAGTCTTCAGCATGTAAGTCTTCGAGCTTCAAATAATAATCATCAAGAGTCTTGTCAAAATGGCTCTTTTCCACTCAAGAGGGAACTTTGCTTGAAGCCTGGTCACTTTATACCATTTTCAAACTCTTCCACGCGGCCGCATAGAGATCCCACGGCCGTATCTGAAAGGGATTTCACGATGTAATACCTACCCTTGAAAAAGAAAACAGAATCCAAATATGTTCTGAACAACTTCTTTGATTTCTTGAACGGCACCCAACTGTGACGGCCATTGGTGGATTTCCTTTGGAGATGAAAAACCACTAAAAACAAGGGCAGAGTGGCCCCGATCTAGAGGTACCTACGCACGAGCTCAAATTCTCGTGCAAACGCGAGCGCATTCAAATGAATCTAGGAGAGCTCCAACTCCAACCACGTAAAGATGCCCGCCTAGAGACCGCTGAAGGGTGTTGTACCCCAAAATTTTCCCTCCCATATTTCTCAATACATGTCAAGTGAGGTCCTCAAATTACTCAAGGAGGTCAAAGGGTTGACCAGACAAACTCTCTCCTAAGGCAGTCTACCCCAAATTAGGGTTTCATTTTGCATCAAGATGCTTGATTCCAAAGGATCTCAAATGCTCACCATTGTCCTAATATGTTCTCTAGATCATCCGTGTCAAGTTTCAAGCCTTACAGAGGAAGTTTGCTCAGTCAATTGCTCAAAGGCCTGAAAATCGACTGTGCTAGGGCAAAAGTCAACTGTGGCCCACATACAGGCAAACTTCAAGATTTTTGGTCAAAATTCTCATTTTGAAGTACTATTCATCATTTGATCAAGGGTTGATTATGATTTCTCAAGGATTGCTCACAATTCATCAAAGCCCAAAAGTTGCTAAATTAAGGTTTTGCAGGAAAAGTTAACTCAACTTTGACCAAGCATACCTTTCTCATACTTTATCAAAAATGACCCACCCAAATCTCATTTTTAAGAGGATTTAATTCCCTACAATTCATATTCAGCTCCCAAGTTCAAAATATGCACTCACAAGAAGATATGAATTTGGACATTATAGGTCATTTTGGAAAGTCAACAAAAACACCTTTTGGGTCAAAGCTTCATACATGAACATGGAAGACTCACTTGAGATGAGACTAAAAGGGTTGCTTAGAGGATATCTTAAGCTTTCTAAAAAGTCCAAGAACACCTCTCTAGGGTCAAAATTGAGGAAGATATGCATTGGCCAAGTTGACCCTTTTTGCAAAATTGCCAAAAGTTAAATGTGTCCAAAATTGCATTTTTTGCTAAATGGGCCCAACTTTTTATGCTTGCACTGAGTTTGTAATTTGACCCACGACCCATGAGCCTTTCCACTTGTCATTCTTTTATTTTTGTTATTTATTTTGATTTTATTTCATTTAAATCAAATAAAATCAATATAAAATAATGAAAATATCAAAAACTAATTAAATCTTGAGATTTTGTGCATGGTTAGGTCCATTACACAGCTGGAGACAAGATCATATCGTGCAAGGCCCCATTTGGACACAAAAAGATTGGATTTACTTGTGTTTGGAAATATTTGGTGCAAGGATTGAATCATGAATCAATATTCATAATTGGAAGAGATTTGATACAAAATTGCAACCCTAATGCACTCTAGTATACATAAGGAACAAAGGCAGATCAAAAGCAAGAGGCTAGAGGCGTGCAAAGGCAGAGAACCAATTTCAAAAATTCAAGGAAAAAGTTGCAAACTGATTTCCAAGTTTCAGGCCACCTCAAGCCATTCTAATCATACCAATCAATTACTGGACTCCCCAGGATCGTGTTTCAATCGCTAGCAAGCTTCCCCACGCCTTGAAACACCCTGTAAGAGTCACACAGTTTGCATATTTTCTTGAATTCGAATACCTTAATTCTGGCATATTTAGCATGATTAATTGACATATTTATAATCCTTGAGATGTTTGTAAGCTAATGGCTATATCCAATTGTATTTCTATTGACTGTACAGCAAAGTGCCATGGCTAGGGTTTTTTCTTTGTTTTTAGGGTTTTCTTGTACAAGGAAAATTGGCCATTAATAATGGTACCATGATGCTCGTGAGGTTGCAAGGAGTTGATTGGTATCATTGGTTTTCATTTATCATACACATACAGGATTTTGGAATGAACAAGGGTTATACCTACACTTGGTGTCCATAGGTAAAAATCTTTCATCTAAAATGACGGAGGCAATGAAGAAGACAATGGCGTGGCAGGTAGTGAATGGCCAGTTTGAATTTCGCGCGTTTTGAGGACTAACATTTGTTTTATTATAGAATAATTGTTCGCTATTGTAATGACAACTAATCATTTTGGCTCAGCTGACAGCGTGGCAATGGGATAATGCTTAAGGGCCTGGGTTCGATCCCCAGGTCCCAATATTTACTTCACGTTATTTTTACTTACATGATCAAGTGCGCTGGTACCCCATGTGTCCACCATACATCATCAGCATTCAACCATCAGATCACCAACAAGCCAGATCTAAGGCCTTCTCCTTGAAGGTCCACCATATGCCTGAGTCAAGCATGCCCATATCATCTAGCAAAGTCAATAAGGCCAAGAGCTTGTTGGGCCTAGAACTAAAAATAGCACCCCCCCCCCTTCTTGCTAAGAAGCCAGGCCCATCTTTCTTTCTTTTCTATTTATTTCATTTATTTATTTAATTTGCTTAATTATTTTCTAACACAATTAATTTCTTTTGTCACAAAAAATCATAAAATCAAGAGTTTCACAAAAATTAGAATTAGGTTTTATTTTATCAAATTTAATATAATTTAGTTTAATTTAATTTAGAGTAATTCTAAATTTTTTTATAATTAAAATCAATTAGAAAAATTAGGGTTAGATTTAATTTAATTTTTATTTCTTTTCTCAAAACGGACTTGCCGGGGGCCACGATGACCAAAGGATCACAGTCGTGCCCGACGTGCCCCTGGGACTACTTGCTCGACTTCCTACTGTCCAGCTCGACCTCCTACTGCCCAACTTGACTTCACCTCGAGCACCCCTCCTAGGGCATACCCAGTCCACTGCACTCTCAACGGGACTCTGAAAAGACCGCGTCTCTGTCCGCCCGCACTTCACGCAGAACATCCAGGGAGGGGACCACGTGCGGGTCCCCACTACGCACGTAGAACCTGGCAGTTCCTCCATTGGGCCAAACCTGCCCGGCCCAATGAAGGAACCTTGGCCCAGCGCTGGGGGCTATAAATACCCTCTGTTTCCAGAGGGTCAGGTATTCATCTTTCTACCCATACTCTTACTATTTCCTGCTCGTGCTCTTACTCACTTCAGCATCGGAGTGTCTTGCAGGTACCCCCCCCCCCCCCCCCCCACCTCGTTCAAAACTTCAGCTCGGAGCCAGCCGTGACGGTCCTAGTCTGATCAGGTTAGATCAGTGGCGCCGTCTGTGCGAAACTAGCTTCCCCGTCTTGCAAACTCAAAGACCAAAGCTCAAATTCAACTACCTGTCATGGCTGATCAAGCTCGCGACGAGCAGAACGTCCGTGTCGCCGACACTAATAACGGCACCGCGGACAAAAACGGACATCTTGACAACGCCGGCAATCCCGGCCACAACACCATTCCTGCAACAACCGCCCCCGGAACTTCCTCCTACAGGGACGAAGCTACCGCATCCTCCTCCTCGCTCCCACCACCACTCGAGGACGACCCGACGGCCCTCGCGCACTACAGAGCCGCCCGGTTCCAGGAAGTCCCCGTCCCCTCCGGGGCGGATGCCACAACACAAGCGATGTTCACAGCAATTAATCAAACGAACTATCTCATCTTCGCCCAAGGAGAGAGACTAAAGGCGCTTGAAGACGAGCGAAGACCCCCGAGGAGGCATCGGAGACCACATACTCCCCCTCCTCGAGTGACTGAAGCTCGACACCCTTCTCCCCCGCGGAGATATTACAGGGAGACTTCTCGAAGCCCATCTCCCCGGCCAAAACAGAGACGGCCTTATCTGGAGAGGCAGCCCATCATTCAGGCCGGAGAGCCCAGTCGCGACCCGACAATACTAGAAAGAAGGCACTCCAGAGAGGGGCGTGTGAAATTCAACAGCCGAGCATCCCGCTCGAGATAAACTCAGCACGATCTGGACCGTCGTGCCAGACAATATTACAGGTCCCCATCTCTGTCTCCGGAGAGAAGCGACGAGGACGACCCCCGCGGTCCCCTGTCACAGGCTATTATGGAGGCACCTATCCCCCCGGGCATGGAGAAGCCCCCTCATTTGAAGGAGTACGATGGAGTCGAGGACCCGGTCGACCATATAGACGGGTTCGAGGCTATGCTTCATTATCACAATGTCGGGGGCCCCATCAAGTGCCATCTATTCCCCACGACTCTCAGGAAGGCGGCAATGGACTGGTACAAAGGACTCGCCCCGGGCTCAATCACGTCGTGGCGGAACCTGAAGAACCAGTTCATCAGTTCCTTCACAGCTTCTTGGCGCCATCCGAAGACTGAGGCGGCCCTCGAGGCCATCATCCAAAGACAGGATGAAACCTTTAGGGAATTCATCAACGGCTTCAACCGGGAAGCAATACAGGTCCCCTGCACGGACCATATGAAAAGATACTTGCTGGAGAGAGGGCTCCTCCCCGGCACAGAATTCAGAAAGGCCGTGGGTGTCGAGCCACCTCGAACATTTGATGCCCTCCTCGAAAAGGCCTGAGCATACATGGACTACGAGGAGAGGGAGGCGGCCAATAGAGCCCGAGATTCCAGGACTCGTGGTCCCAACAGCAGCTCGCGCCAAGAGGCTCCTCCTCGACGAACCGGGGAGAAAAGGAAGGAAGACAGACCCCGGGAAGTCCGGGAACAAAGAGGACCTTCGGGGCGCTTCACCGAGTACACTCCGCTCACGGCTTCCCGCGAGCGCATTCTGGCGGAGTGTGCCAGCACCGATTTCAAGCACGGCAGTGTCAAACGTCCCCGACCCGCTCCTGCCAAGCCCGGAGCAGACAAAAACAAATACTATCAGTACCATAGGATCCATGGTCACCTGACTGAGGATTGCGTCCACCTCAAGGACGCCATTGAAACCCTCATCAAGGGAGGGAGGCTCGCACAGTACCGGCGAAGCGACGCTCCCCGTTGCGACGCCCAAGAAACTAGGGAGCCAGAAGAAGACTCCCGACCATCTGACGAGTCGGTGCCCATCCAAACTGCCTTCTCCGTGACCAGGCCCGAGGATTTCGACTTCCCCGAGCACCTGCAAGAGCCACTTACAACGCACAGCAGGTGGGAATACTTCCCCTCCGCCCTGGTCATCAACGGCGGCGGGTTCAATGACCTGACCATCAATTCAGCCAAGAGGAAGCTGGACGAACTGGTCGACGCGGCTCCCCCGCAAACAATGACGTTCGAAAGGGTGAAGGGCAGGTCAGAGCCCATTACCTTATACCTGGAAGAACTCCCTGGCGGAGCCCCAAACACGGTCATCCCCTTACTGATAAGGGCAAGAATGGCCAATTTTGATGTACATCGCATCCTGGTCGACGAAGGGAGTTTCGTCGACGTCATGTACAGCCAACTGTTCCGGACCCTTCAGCTGGACGACTCACATCTTTCACCATATGTGGGTTTGGACTTACAAGGTTTCAACGGCTCGACCTCCAAACCCTGGGGATATGTCGAGCTTCTGGTTACGTTCGGGGAAGGGACGGCCACAAGACAAGTCAAAGTATACTTTCTTGTCATCGATTGCCCGTCTCTGTACAACTGCATCTTGGGGAGACCGACACTGGCAGAGCTGACGGCGGTACCTTCGACCGTCCACCTGAAGATGAAGTTCTACACCAAGAGGGCACGGGTAGCCACTATCCAAGGAGATATGGCCGCTGCCCGCAGGTGCTTCAACGGCGCTTCTAAGGGACGTGATACTGTCGACGTAGGAACCAGACCCGGCAAAAGAACAAGACAGGAGCCCGACAGGAAAGCATCCCCCGAGGAAGAAGTCCAGAAAGCTCCGCCAAAAGTCGATTCCATAGCTCTGGACACCCGCTTCGACCAGGACGAGCCATCCAGCAGTGAGCAAATCCCACTCTGACCAATACCGAACGGGGATTTTGAACTCGTTCCCCTCGGCTCAGACCCGACCAAGGGAGTGAAGATTGGTGAAGACCTCCCCGACTTGGCCAGGAAGCAAATCAAGGCATGTCTGCGCGAGAATGCTGATCTGTTTGCCTGGAGCGCCGCGGAGATGCCCGGACTCGACCCTGAGGTCGCCTGTCACCACCTCGCCATTGATCCAGCCGCTAGGGCCGTAGTACAATGTAGGCGTAGGCAGTCTCTAGAAAAAACGGAGGCTGCTGAAAAAGCTGTAAAAGACCTCCTAGAGGCAAATTTTATTTCTGAAGCCCGGTATTCCACCTGGATGTCAAATGTTGTACTCGTGAAAAAGAATAATGGAAAATGGAGGATGTGCATTGATTATACCGATCTCAACCGGGCTTGCCCGAAAGATGCTTTTCCTTTGCCTAACATAGATATGCTGGTCGACAACTCGGCCGGCTACAAAACATTGTCGTTCATGGACGCCTACTCGGGCTATAACCAAATCCCGATGGCCCTGGGCGACAAACACTGCACGGCATTCATGACCAGCTCGGGCAACTATTACTACAATGTAATGCCCTTCAGACTGAAAAATGTCGGGGCAACTTATCAGCGCATGATGAACAGAGTTTTCAACAAACAGATCGGCGACATGCTCGAGGTATATATGGACGACATGATCGTCAAATCCCGAGCAGACACCGACCACGTAGCACACCTCAAGACAGTCTTTGCCCAAGCGAGACAATGTAAAATGAGGTTCAACCCCGAGAAATGTACGTTCGGGGTTAAGGCAGGAAAGTTCCTTGGATTCTATCTAACAGAACGGGGAATCTAAGCCAACCCCGACAAATGCCACGCGTTCTCCGACCTCCCGACACCGACGTCGAAGAAGTCGATACAAATCATGAACGGCATGCTCACGTCGCTGTCCCGCTTCGTCGCGAGATCCGCTCAGCACACCCTCCCCTTCTTCAAACTCCTTCAAAAGGAAGCGGCCTTCGAATGGAATGAGGAGTGCAAACAAGCGCTACGCCACCTAAAGCAAAGCCTATCTCAACCGCCCGTGCTATCCCGACCTGCTGACGGAGAACCACTGTACTTGTACTTAGCCGTTTCAAACAAAGCCATCAGTGCGGCTCTCGTCCGCGAGACACCTGACGGACAGAAACCCGTTTACTTCACGAGCAAAGCCTTGCAAGGGCCCGAAAGCAGATACCAACAGATAGAGAAGGTGGCCCTGGCCCTCGTCAACGCGGCGAGGAGGCTCAGACATTATTTTCTGGCCCACACGATCGTCGTGCGAACCGACCAACCGGTGAGGCAACTCCTGGGATGACCTGATATGGTGGGAAGGATGTTGAAATGGTCCCTGGAACTCTCCGAATTCGACATTCAGTATGAGGGTAGGAAAGCCTTGAAAGCGCAAGCCCTGGCCGACTTCGTCGCGGAAATGACCACTCATGACCCACCCCCAGGGAAGGAGCACAAGTGGACCATCTTCGTCGACGGGGCATCCAGCTCGTCTGGAAGTGGCGCAGGCATCCTTCTGGAAAATGAAGAGGGCATAGTGATTGAGCACTCCCTAGCTCTTTCCTTCCCGACATCAAACAACCAAGCAGAGCATGAGGCCCTGCTCGCAGGATTGAGGTTAGCCGAGGACCTGGGAGCCCGCGAGGTACAGATCTACACCGACTCCCAACTCGTCGCCTCCCAAGTCTAGGGGAATTACCAAGCCAAAAACGACAACCTCATCGAGTACTTGAACTTGGTCAAAAAAACACATGACAAAGTTCGTACGGGCGGAAATCTCACACGTTCCCCGCGAGAAAAACACAAGGGCAGACATATTGTCCAAACTCGCGAGCACGAGCAAGAAAGGCAGGAACAAATTTGTCATCCAAGAATCTCTGGCACGCCCGAGTATCGAAAGATCCTCGACGCCAGTCGAGGTCCACGCCATTGGAGACGCCTCGTCCTGGATGACCCCGGTCTACAATTTCTTGACAAAGGGCGAACTTCCAACAAACCAATATGAGGCAACCGTCACAAAACAGAGAGCGTGCTCCTACGTGGTGCTCGAGCACAAACTGTACCGCAGGGGATTCTCCATCCCCCTCCTAAAATGCATAGACGAATCCACAGTCCCCGAGGTACTGCGGGAGATACACGAAGGGATCAATGCCCAGCACATGGGCGGTAAGTCCTTGGCGAGGAAAGCCCTTCGGGCAGGATATTACTGGCCGACGATGCAGCAGGATGCCAAGGAGCACGTTAAGAAATGCGACAAGTGCCAGAAACACGGCGACATGCACCTCGCCCCGCCTCACGAGCTGAGCATACTATCGTCCCCATGGCCATTCGCGTGGTGGGGTATGGATATCCTTGGACCATTCGTGCAAGGGACTTATCAAAATAAGTTCCTAATCGTGGCGGTCGATTACTTCACGAAGTGGATCGAGGCCGAGGCCCTCGCAAAGATCACCTCGCACAATATCCTCCGCTTCTACAAAAGAAACATCCTCGCCAGATTTGGGATTCCGAGTGCACTAGTGACCGACAACGGCACCCAGTTCACCGACCACGGATTCCAAGACTTCGTCACCAAACTAGGGACAAAACAACACTTCACTTCGGTCGAGCACCCTCAAACCAACGGGCAGGCCGAGGCCGTGAACAGGGTCATCCTTCGGGGACTCAAACGCCGGCTCGGTGAAGCGAAAAGGGGATTGGTCGAGGAGCTCCACAGCGTCTTGTGGGCTTACCGCACCACGCCCCACTCAACGACGGGCGAGACCCCATTCCGACTAACATATGGGACTGAGGACGTCATCCCGGTCGAAATCATGGAACCATCCAGACGAACCGAGAGCCCCCTCGATGAAGAAATGAACGACGAGGCACTAAGGGATGAACTCGACTTAGTCGAGGAAATCCGATCTGGCACAGCCCTGCGCAAAGCCACCCTGAAACAACGAGTGGCTCTACGCCACAACGACAAGGTCATCAAGCGCGAGTTCGAAATAGGCAGCCTGGTATTACGAAGGAACCAGAAAGATTCTCGCGAAGGGAAGCTGGCCGTGAACTGGGAAGGACCTTATCGAGTCCACGGCACCACCGGTACCGGGGCATACTATCTCGAGCAATTAGACGGAGAGCCATTACCACGACCCTGGAACGCTGCTAAGCTAAAGCAGTACTATAGTTAAAAACTACCAACGACACCTAGGACCCTCGATCATCGGCACCCAAGCTCGATCAACGAGGAAAAAACGTCTGACTCCGTAGAGAGGCTGAGGTACAAGCCCGACCTACGGGTAAAGCGTACAACATCGCTCAGCAAACGAGACCAATCGATAGTGCCCGACGTGGACGACTACACCGAGCTCCACCGTCCTAGTACCCGTAAGGCAGAACACCCAGCTCGCAATGGGCAGTTCACACCAAGGGCAAATAGCCCCTACCGGGCCTCGCGCCCGACTGAGCGACTCTGCTCCATCTGCCTGACAAATCTTCAAGAATGACAGGCCATCTAAAAGGGTCAAAAAGGAGTCTCTCCCCTCGAGTGCACCACTTAGGTGACTCCGGCCAGCGAGAAAAGGCCGGACACATATACGACCGAAAAACTTAGGCAAGTTTTCCAACAAAGTCACGGCCATACACGGGCACGACCCGGGCACATAACTCGGGCCAATTATATCGCAAAATACATATAATGCATACACGGGCAAACAGTCAAATAGAAATAAATTCATTCAATACGCCCGTAGGCAACAAAGCAAATAAAAATAAACCGATCAAGAAGGCCGGCGATGTTCAGGAAGTACAAACCAACGGGCACGCAGGCCCAAAAATACGAACGGGCACGCAGACCAAAAACAAATATCAATAAGGCACGCAGGCCCATCATCATCCTATAAACCAGCTTCCCCGGAGCCATCATCATCGACAACAGGAGAGTTTGGCGGGGGTACGATCGCCCCTTTCAAGATCTGAGACATGTAGCCCGTCCCTTCAGTGATCAAACCGGGATTCAGCAAGGAAAGTTGGCTGACCGCGGAGTCAAACCCCTCCTCCATAGCGCCGACGCAATCTGCTTCGAGGAGCCGGATGTGGGCGACCAGCTCTGATCGACTCTTCAAAGCGGCTATATCCTCCGGCTCATCCTCGGCAGGAAGCATGGCGACTTTCAGGTCCTCGATCTGTTGGGTCAGGCGCCCGATGTCGGTCTCCAGACGCTCTCGGTCCGCACGGAGAAGCTCTCTCTCCTCGGCTAGCTTCCCTGAGTTTTCCTTCTCCAGAGTCAGCATCTCTCTCTCGGCAGCCAGCAGCGATGCCTGCTCGCGGAACATCTCCTCGGAGCGTTCCAGGGCAGTCCTTAATTTTCGTGAGCTCGAGGTGAGGGCCGCTTTCTCCTGTTCCAATTCTTCAATGCGGACAGGATCCTCCCCTTCCTCGGACAGCACAACGGCCATTTTGGCCATTTTCACCAGCCCGGCCATATTGGCGGCCAGGTGCCTCCTCCGGTCCTCCTTACTCATCCTCCTGATAACCTCAGCCTCATCGGAAGTCACGGACAAAGGGAACCCCTCGAAGAAACCCTCCTCTTTGAAGCAAGGGGCAACCCGAAGGACCTTACGGCGTTGGAATCCTCGCCGACCGCCGGCCCACTTTCCACCCGGTTCCTTTTTCTTTGTATCAGGTCGACATGTGGCTCGACCTCCTGGACCTCTGGGTTCTCTTCCGAAGCAGCCCCCGAGCTAGGAGACGAATCCACCCTCACCATATGAGGAGATCCTGGGCTATGCGGCGGGCCCATCCTCGTTGCTTGGGGAGCCTTCACCACCCTCCTTCCCCGCTTCTGGTCACAAGACAGCTTCAAGAGTCTCTCCCGTCGCCCGACCATCGAACCTGCACAAAATAAAAAACCGGGTTAGTGTCGAGCAAATAAGCAGACAAATGATAAGCAAAGAAGTTCAAGCAATAAACGACCTAGCAGACGAGTAGCCTGCCTAAATGTCTGGCACTCCACGAGTGCCTTAGTATCGATCGGTCGGGCCTCGAATGTCGGATAACCCTCCTCGTCCAGGACATCTTCCCCCTCCCTCGTAGCCCACCTGGCGGGGTGGAAGCTATCAACGTACCGACAAAGAGTGTCATAAGCTTTCTCATCCTCGGAACCCATGTCGCCCGCAGAAGTATGATAATACCCAGTTTCGTGCTCGTAATGCCTAGAAATCCAATGCACGGGGAACTTGGCCGTGCGTCCCAACACCGGATACCCGTCGTTGTCTAAAAGTGCCTCCCCTTCATCGTCACTTATCGGCGCTTCCTCCTCGTACAGAGACTCTAAAGCGGATGAGGTAACCGGCCTCACGACATACCACTTGTCTTTAAAACCCCGCACGGAGTCCATGTACATCTTGAATAGTCTCTTCGACTGTTTCAAAGAGACCCAGCTGTGCTTTCCTCCCCGGGACTGGCGCTGCAGATGGAAGATTCTGAAGAAGAGAGGTATAGTCGCCCCGATCCTCAGAAACGACAGGTCAGCTCAAACGCTCGGATAAAGGCGAGCGAGTTCGGGTGTAGCTGCGACGGGGCCAGCCCCAAATGGTCAAAGACCCCGGCCTGAAAGTCGCTGAAGGGCAGCTGCAGCCCAAGGTCTTTGAATGCAATTTCGTACATGGGGAAACTGTACTCGGGGAATACCGAGCAAATCCGAGCAGTGGAGGTCGGTCGTGTAACGACGAAATTCTTTTGAAAATCAGGCTGGCCGTTGCTCGCCTCAAGGACATCATATGTCCTTCGGCTACGCCGACTATAGACCGAGGCGATTCCTCTAGGCTCGGCGCCCACCCAGTCCAACAGAGGGTCTTCTACGGTGTCGATCAAACTCACAGCCTCATCGGCACTTTGTTCCTCCCTTTTGGGGCGTCCAGAAGAGCACGGCTCGTCCGCCATGGTTACCTACAGAGCACGGGAAACCAGTCAATTGGGCACGAAACCATACGCTCGTCGTAACGGACAAGATGAAGTGCGCGACAAACCACGTCGCCCCACGCACGACCACAAAGTTGGTTTGAAACAAATAGTAGTCGCCTCCCTGACTTCCAGTTACCTCCACTGGTCCTTCTGCAAGCCGCCTAAACAAACTGACAACTCGGTCACTCATGAACACGTCGACCCGGGTATGAACATGGCGAGCAACATCATAAAGCCTAAAGCCAGCGCCATGAGCATACCGGGAACGATCATGAATTGGGCGCCCTGGATCATGAAGACCCCGGGCAGCACTGCAGATTATAAACCTAAACCATGTATCTACCGGCCACACATATGTGTTTGCTGACCCTAAGCATGAATTTGTCGAGCTAAACATGAATTTATCGGGCTAGTCCCACGCGCACAGCCCCTAAACGGTGAATTTGGGTATGGAGAGAGACAGGAAGGAAGTCAAAATAGGTGCTAATCTAGAGCCTAGTGTCAAACAATGACTAATACAGATGTTGCACGATTATATGGAGATCTTCGCCTAGTCTTATGAAGATATGCCTGGGTTGGACACTGATATTGTGGTACATCGCCTGCCAAACAAAGAAGACTTCCCTTTGGTAAAGCATAAAGTTCGTCGTATGCGCCCTGAGATGTCTGAGAAAATCAAAGATGAGGTCATGAAACAATTCGATGCGGGATTTTTAGCTGTCACTTCTTATCCGCCGTGGGTTGCCAACGTTGTTCCATTACCTAAGAAGGATGGTAAGGTACGGATGTGTGTGGACTATAGAGATCTGAACAGGGCGAGCCCCAAAGATGACTTCCCACTTCCTCACATTGATGTTCTGGTCGACAACACCGCGCAGCATAAGATCTTCTCCTTTATGGATGGTTTTTCTGGTTACAATCAGATCAAGATGGCTCCCGAGGACATGGAGAAGACAACCTTCATTACACAGTGGGGAACCTTCTGTTACAAGGTAATGCCTTTTGGGTTGAAGAATGCTGGGGCAACTTATCAGCGCGCCATGGTCGCTTTGTTCCACGACATGATTCACCATGAGATTGAGGTTTATGTTGATGACATGATCGCAAGGTCCCAGACTGAGGAAGAGCACCTTGACCATCTCCAGAAACTGTTCGACAGGTTGAAGACGTACAAGCTGAGGTTGAACCCGAACAAGTGCACCTTCGGGGTAAGATATGGTAAGCTTCTGGGCTTCGTCGTTAGTGATAAAGGTATTCAGGTGGATCCTGCAAAGGTAAAAGCCATACAAGAGATGCCGACTCCTCGCACTGAAAAAGAAGTTAGAGGTTTCTTGGGACGTCTGAATTACATCGCCAGGTTCATTTCACATCTGACTCCTACTTGTGAGCCAATCTTCAAGCTGCTAAAAAAAGATCAAGTGGTAAAGTGGAATGATGAATTCCAGACCTCTTTCAAAATAATCAAGGAATACCTTCAAGAACCACCAATTTTGATGCCTCCAGTAGAATGAAGGCCTTTGATATTATACTTGACAGTGCTAGATAACTCAATGGGGTGTGTGATGGGGCAGCATGACGAGTCTGGCCGAAAAGAGAACGCTATTTACTACCTTAGCAAAACGTTTACCGACTGTGAGACCCGATACTCATTGCTCGAGAAAACTTGTTATGCTTTGGCATGGGCTTCTCACCGGTTGAGACAGTATATGCTGACTCACACTACCCTGTTGATATTAAAGATTGATCCAATCAAGTATATCTTCGAAAAGCCCGCTCTCTCCGGAAGGATAGCAAGATGGTAGATGATCCTAACTGAGTACGATATCCAATACACAACCCAAAAAGCAATCAAGGGGTACTTACCTATGAAACCCCATGCAAGCCTGAAACTAGGGTTTTGTATGACTTGCTTGTACATGTGTTTGTGCATACATCATGAACATCATACAACATCATATGCATCCACTAACCATTTCAAGGGTTTGGATCTTCATCTTTGTTTTGTTTTGTAGGTCATGGAAATTCTTCGCAGGAAAACTATCCATGTCAACCTTGTAAGAATCCCTCCTCACCTCAAGGAGCTTACATCCAGAATTCCAGAAAGCTCTCTCTTCAGTGAAAGACATGGTAGACTGCTCAGCCTAGTCAACACCAACATTGAAGAAGACATGGTGAAAGTGTTGTTCCAGTTCTTTGACCCCCTTCACCACTGTTTCACATTCCCTGACTACCAATTGGTGCCCACTTTGGAGGAATTTTCTCAACTCCTGAGAATTCCTATTCTTAATCAACCACCCTACAACGGTACGGAGAAAGAACCAAAGCCTGAAGATGTTGCTCAAGCACTACACTTGCAACCATCTGACATCAAGGGGAATTGGGAAACTAGAAGTGGTGTCAAAGGCTTCTTGGCAAAATTCTTGTTTGAGAAGGCACAAGAGTGTTGGAATTCTTTGGATCTACAAGCCTTTGAAGAAATTGTGGCACTCCTCATTTATGGGTTGGTCTTGTTCCCAAATCCTGACCAACTTATAGATGTAAATGCTGTCAAGATTTTCCTATCCAGGAATCTCATACCTACATTGCTTGGGGACATCCTCCACTTATTTTACACACGAACAATGAGGAAGAAAGGTGTTCTCATGTGATGTACTCCTCTCCTTGCAAGGTGGTTTATTTCTCACCTTCCACAATCTGTTTTGAAGAACGAACAAGGCTTAAGGTGGTCACAAAGATTGATGACTCTCACACATTCTGATGTACATTGGTGTTCTCGGTCCAGAGAAAATGTCATCATCATCGATCGCTGTGGTGAGTTCCCTAATGTTCCATTACTTGGCATTAGGGGAGGCATTACCTACAACCCCTGTCTAGCTTTGAGACAATTTGGATATGCACGGAGGGATGGCCCTCATGACATGCTGATTCCTGACCTAGTTTTTGACTTCGACAACGATGCGCAAGGACTTCGCCAAAGATTCATCAGAGCTTGGAGGATGCCTAACAAGGTAGATAGCAAGACACTGGGACACAAGAACTCCATCCCTCTTGAGCCTTACCTCAAGTGGGTACGAACCCGAGCCCAGAGTCTTATGATGCCTTACCCTCATATTCTCCCTTTGATTAAAGAGCCTGTTAAGGAAGGAGAGGTTCCATACACCATCCTACATCCTGACATGCCAACATCATGGGAGGAAATGCAGAAGAGTTGGATCCAACTCAAGGAAGAAAGGAATGCTTTTGAAGCCAGCTTCTACGCTAGTGAGAAGAAGGTTTTGGAGCTTACTCGCCGACTTCACGAGGAAGAGACCCTTAACACTTACATCGCACCAAAGAGGATGCGCAACGTCTTTTTACCTTAAGAAGTTTTTGTAATATTTGGCCCATGGGGCATTTATGTACTGACAAAATTTCTTCTTATTAATATGACGTGTGCTCTTTTTGTTTGCAACAACTTTGAATTTCTAAATCCTTGAATGCATTGCATGAATAAACATATCATTCATCATATGTGTTGTACCCCAAAATTTTCCCTCCCATATTCTTCAAAGTTTTGACAAGCATCATCTCAATTTGCTCAAGTCTACTCAAGGGTTGCACAGTTCAAACACCCTCCTAAGCCAGTCAAAATTAGGGTTTTGGTTCTTGCAAGGAAGTTGAGGTTTTCAAGGGTCCAATCAAGTCCCATATGCCTATACACATTGTCAAGCATCTACATGCCAAGTTTCAAGGCTCACAAGGTCAAGTTGCACAGTCAAAAACCCTAATTGCTTCACAATTAACTGTAGGGGTAAAATGGTCATTTGGCAGTCAAAAGTCAAAAAATTTGGTCAACATCTTATTTTGAAGCCACAATCATCATTTGATCAAGTCTTGATCATGATTCCACAAGCATGGCTCAAAAATCATCAAGATGCAAAAGTTTCCATTTTTGGACAGTTGAAAAGTCAACTTTAATTTGACCAAAGCATAACTTTTTCATGGTTCATCAGAAAAATCCCATCCAATGCTCATTTTGAAGGGGATGACATTTCCTACAACTCATATTCACATTCCAAGTCCAAGAAATGCTCTCACAAAAAGTTATCAATTTCAACATTATAGGTCATTTTCAAAAGTCAACAAAAAGGCATTTTAAGTCAAAGACCATAACTTGAGATTGGTAAATCAAAATGACATGGGACCAAAAGCATTGGTTAGAGGACTTCAAGACCTTTCCAAAATGTCCAAGAAAATGTTCATATGATCAAAATTGAGCAAGATATGCATTGGAGAAGTTGGGAAATTTTTGTGAAATGGCAAAAGTCAACTATCCTTGAAACTTCAATTTTTGACAAAATGGCCCACTTTCTTCCACTTGATTCAGCCTTGTCATGCCACCCACGTGTCCCATGATTAATTTCAAGACCAAACATTTATTTTTTAATTTTTATTTAATTTTTATGGATTAATTCATTTTAATCCATAATAATTCAAATAAAATCAAAAAAAATTATTAAATGGTATCTTTATGGTTTGAATGGCTTTCATACAAGATATTCTAGTTGCCAAATTCGTGCCAAGCTCAATTATGCATAAAAATTCAAAATTTGAACAAACTTGGAAAGTCCTTTAATGGTGGTTATGAAGAATCTCAAAAC
Organism: Vicia faba; assembly: GCA_948472305.1. Classification (NCBI taxonomy): domain Eukaryota; kingdom Viridiplantae; phylum Streptophyta; class Magnoliopsida; order Fabales; family Fabaceae; genus Vicia; species Vicia faba. The sequence goes on along the minus strand of OX451735.1, from coordinate 687,454,034 downwards.
TTCAATACAAGGGATCATTGGCTCATAATCTGACCTAATACATTCCCATACATATGCTGAACACAACCCTAATACATTTCACGCACAAGCTGCTGCAGAAACACCCCAACCATATTCAAAAAATCAAGCAAAAAAGTCAAAACTGATCTTGATACTCCAGGCCTTTTCAAAGCGATTTAAGGACTCTAATACATTGCTAGCATTGCCAGGAACACATTTCAATTGAAAACAAGCCTCAAAGCTCAAAAACACGTGCTACACAGACCCACGGTTTGTCAATTTTTTTTGTAATCACATACATTGATTCATGCACATTTGATACGTTTTGTTGAGTGTTTTGTGTTCACAGGCACTATAAGAAGCTAATGGTGTGGTTCAATTGTCTTGAAACACTCTGAAACCGAAACCACCATGGATAAGATTTAGGGTTTTCAAGCTTTTGAATTAGGGGTTTCTCATATAGGAAAAATTAGGCTTGGAAAAACCTATGGTTGAACTCAGGGGATTGAGACGAACTCAAAACTACCCTCGCGCTCAATTTATCTTGCATAGAGACCTATTCGCTATTTTCTGCCATTCCATATTGTGGGGGTTAAAAACCCCCGCTAATTGCTTTTGTTTTGCAGGTTACAGGATGAAGACGAAGGGCGTGTCAGCTTGCTATTGGATGATTTAAATAGCGTGCGTTTTTCTTTTACAGCATATACATTGGATTATTAAATATATTGTTTGTTTTGTGTTTAATATCAATTACAGGCAACTGGCCTAGTGGAGCATGCGCTGTCCAATGACTATTGGGACCTGGGTTCGATTCCCAGGTCCCCCAAAATTTCTATACATTTTCTTTACATGCTTGTGTGTAGGTTCAAAAAGAAGGTTCATCATGCACCTTCCTCATCCAGATGCCAAGTGTCATTAAGTAGTGATCCAAAGGCCAAAAGAAGGGGACTACCATGCTCCTCAGTCAACTACGCCATGGACAATTCCAAAAGTCAAACGTGGCTTGTGTGTTATTGGGCCAGCAATTTCCAGATACACCCTCAATTCTGGCCCAATACCCCCTGGTTCAATATGTCTTTTATTTTCTTTTTCTTTACTTTTAATTTCTTTCATTAATTATTATTATTGTTATTATTTAATTAATTCACAAATAATTATTTTCATAAACAAAAAATCAGAAAAAAACTAAATATTTTATTATCATTATTAATTTCACTTAGTTTAGTTATTTTGTAAATAAATTCTAACATTAATTAATTTAGTTGTGTAATTAGGACAATTTTAACATTTTTTTAATAAATAAAATTAATTTAGAGTTAGGTCTTTCACTTTCAACTTTTAATTCCTTTTCTTTTTATTTCATTAAAAACATAAAAAACACAAAAACATTTTTTTCTTTAATTAAATAATTAATTATTAATTAGGTTTAAATTTAGTTAATTGCACAAGAAGGACAAAAATTTCTTTATTTCTCAAAAGGGTCAACACCCTAAGGACGTTCCCGATTAAATTTCTATTCGCGCATATTTATTTCTTTTGATTATATTTATGTATCTGTACAGAGTATGTAATAGTTAATTAGGTTTATCTCTTTATTTACTAGTTCTCGCGCTTTATTTTCCAAAACGGGTTTTTGTTTTTGGCGATGTATAGACCCGCGCCTTGTAATAGCTAGACTTACATTCCCGCAATTTATTTTCCGCACTCCTAACTGTTAATTATGCCTGCAAGAATGTATGAATAATAAAACCAATCCGTAGCTCACAAATAACATGTACAAGATAAACAGAACACGAAAACAACACACAAGCACATGCCACTCCTAGGGTACGCCTCACTGGTTGCCTCGAACGTGGTCATCAAGTATAGGGTGTCTTAGAGGTCGCCCTTCTGTCTAAAAGATCCAGTTGCCTCGAAACGGTTGCCTCGGATACAAAGGATCTAGGACATTAGGGTTACTTCTAAGATGTCCTACTATTACTTCAGTGACCACACATGTCTCTCATAATCGAATTGACCCGAATAACTCCAACGATGGTGCTACCTACCTCTCAATGGTGGGATAGCACTATCTAAAGGACTCTTACACAGCCTAATTCCTTAGAGTAGGTAGATCTCATGGGTACTTTCTCTTTTCAAACAAACAAAAATACTTTTCACACCTCACACTTTCAAAAGTTTTCAAACAAATTTTTCATACACTCTTGAGGACAGATACAAGAGTTACTTAGAAATTTTTCAAACGAAACTTTTTCAAAACCCACACACACTTGAAAAGCAAACAAATTTTGAAAACATAAGAGCAAGTACCTAAGAGCCCGTGGATAACCACGGATAGAAAGGGTGCTAACACCTTCCCTTTCTATAAATCTACCTCCCGAACCGAGAAACATTCTCAAAGAAGGAATTTTGCTGTGCTTTTGTCCTTTCCATGTTGGAGAACATAAAAGACGGTGGCGACTCTTGCTTACCGCGACATCTCGCGAATCAGCTTAAAAAACAGTCAATTCTATTTCCACTGGTCACAGAACTGGCGACTCTGCTGGGGAATATCAAAAGTGAGGTGTACCTTAGGAATTAGACCACTCTTATGTTTTCAATTTCCTTCTTTGCTTGCTTTAACATTGTGGGCCTGCTTTGGGAGTTTCATAGATCCTAACCCGGATCTGGGGGATACCTTCTAGAAAGTAGCAACAAACTGTGAGGGAACTGTGCGGGGTATACCGACACGGTTGAAGCAGATTGCTACGTTGATGTTGCACTTTGGTGAGTACCGGTAACCCTTGAGTCAAGTCAAGGAGAGTACGGGGCCTCCGCGTAGTGTTGTGAAGCATCAACTGACCTTAGGAACCTTACTTGACCATCCTGGCCTCTTTAGGGGTAGTGAGATGACTGACTTTGGTGCAGTCCGAAGTTGGTTGATACTCGATACTACACTCATTGAGGGTTGTTTTCTTGGAATATTTTGATCGCCAGTTCAGTGGCTAAATCAAAACAATGAACATAGAAAACAACCCAATGATATTGAGCTCCTTAGAACCCGGTTACTTTTGATAGGACAGGTTTTGAGCCCACCAACTTCAAGAGGGTAGTACCTAGACCTCATGCTGGCCTAAACCCTAAGGGCTGTCTGGTGTGACTTGTGTGCCTTATCATGTTTGCCTTTTGTGAATACTTGTGGTGTGTTTTTATCATAACATCATAACATCATACATCATCATATGCATTTACTAACCACTTCAAGGGTTCGAATCTTCATCTTTGTTCTTGTTTTGTAGGACATGGAATCTATCCGCAGAAAGACAATTCAGATCAACCTTGTAAGGGTCCCTCCTCAGCTTAAGGAGCTTACATCCAGGATTCCCGAGAACTCTTCCTTCAGTGAAAGGCATGGTAGACTCATCAGCTTGGTCAATACCAACATTGAAGAGGATATGGTGAAAGTGTTGTTCCAGTTCTTTGACCCTCTGCACCACTGTTTTACTTTCCCGGATTATCAATTGGTGCCTACTTTGGAAGAGTTTTCTCAGCTTCTGAAGGTTCCCATTCTCAGTCAACTACCCTACAACGGTGCGGAAAGGGAACCAAAACTTGAAGAAGTTGCCAAAGCATTATGCCTACAATCATCTGACATCAAGGGGCATTGGGAAACTAGAAGTGGTATCAAAGGATTTTTGGCAAAGTTCTTGTTTGAGAAGGCCCAAGAATGTTGGAATTCCCTTGACCTACAAGCCTTTGAAGAAGTTGTGGCTCTCCTTGTCTATGGGTTGGTATTGTTCCTGAATCCAGATTAGCTTATAGATATCAATGCTGTCAAGATCTTCATGTCCAGGAATCCTATACCTACGTTGCTTGGGGACATCCTCCACTCATGTTACACTCGAACCATGAGAAAAAGAGGTGTTCTCATGTGTTGCACTCCTCTCCTAGCAAGGTGGTTTATTTCGCACCTTCCACAATCAGTTTTGAAGAATGGGCGGGGTTTGAGATGGTCACAACGATTGATGACTCTTACACATGCTGATATACATTGGTGTTCTCGGTCCAGAGAGAATATCACTATCATTGATCGTTGTAGAGAGTTTCCTAATGTTCCTTTACTTGGAATTAGGGGGGGGGGGGGGGGCATTAATTACAACCCATGTCTGGCTTTGAGACAGTTTGGATATGCTCGGAGGGATGGCCCTCATGACATGTTAATTCCTGACATAGTTTTTGACTTCGACAACGATGCACAAGGACTTCGCCAGAGGTTCATCAGAGCTTGGAGGATGCCCAACAGGGTAGATAGCAAGGCACTGAGGCACAAGAACTCCATCCCCCTTGAATCTTATCTCAAATAGGTACGAGCCCGCTCCCAGAAGCTGGTGATGCCATATCCTCATGTGCTCCCCGTGATCAAAGAACCTGTGGTGGAAGGAGAGGTGCCATACACCATTCAACATCCTGACATGCCCACATCCTGGGAAGAAATGCAGAAGAGCTGGATCCAACTCAAAGAAGAACGGAATTCTCTTGAAACCAGTCTACATGCCAGTGAGAAGAAGGTCTTGGAGCTCACCCGTCTACTTCACGAGGAAAATACTCTCAACACTTACATAGATCCAAAGAGGATGCGCAGTGTCTTTTGGGATTAATTATTTTGTGATGTTTTGCCCATGAGGCCCTGATGTACCGAACAGATTATTTCTTAATATAACGTGTGTTCCCTTTTGTCTACAACAAATTTGAACTTTCGAACCCTTGAATGCATTGCATAAATAGCATATCATGCATCATGTGCATAACAGGTACCCTTTTTCTACAGGTTGCTTAATCTTCTTCGCTGTTTATTTCAGCACTCAGTCATCATGAATCCTGAACCAACTACTGAACAAGCTATCAAGGCCCTCCAGGCCCAGAACGCCCAGTTTCAAGAGCTGGTCATGAGCTTAGCCCAAGGACAACAGGAGTTGAAGGCTTTGCTCCTGAAGAAGAAGAAGAAGAAGAGGATTATGCTGTTCAACACTGGACGCGGACTCGGGAATACGCTGCAGAATGAAGCTGAGCTGACTACTCCATCTGTTGGGAAGGCAGTCACCAAGAGGGAAGGGTTCCTAGTCCCGTGGTCTCTGACACCGAGAAAGATTTCAATGATGAACAGTACCCTCCTACTGAGGACAGGTACAAACAGCTGGAGGACCGGTTAAATGCTATGGAGATCCAACGTGTGCCTGGGTTGGACTTTGGAGACCTAGGTTTATCTTCTGGGGTGGTGATCCCACACAAGTTTAAGGCACCTGCCTTTGTGAAGTACGACGGGGCTTCCTGTCCTAAACTACACCTTCGTTCTTATGTAAGGAAGATCCAACCTTACACTGCAGACAAGAACTTATGGATCCATTTCTTCCAGGAGAGTCTTTCAGGGACTCAACTCGAATGGTTCTATCAGCTGGATGGAACCAATATTCGAAACTGGGAGGACTTCGCTACTTCTTTTTATAAGCAGTATCAGTACAATTTCGACCTTGCTCCTACGCGTACCCAGCTCCAGGGTATGTCACTTGGGACGGGTGAAGGTTTTAAGGAGTATGCGCAGAAGTGGAGAGACCTGGCTGGTAAGGTGCAACCACCGTTGACTGACCGTGAACTCGTGGACATGTTCTTGGGGACCCTGTCTGGTCCATTCTTCAACCATCTGATTGGTAATTCCTCTGCTGGATTTACAGACCTGATCCTGACTGGTGAAAGGATCGAAGCTGGTATCAAATCGGGGAAGATACAGAAAGGTGCCTCCTCGAGTACTGAAAAGAAGCCCTTCAAGAAGGAAGCTAGTGCTGTTTATGGTCCAAGGAGACAGAACAAATCGGAACGCCGCCAACCTGTCAACACGGTGGTAATCTCAAAGCCTGCTGCTGCTCCTCAGCAATACAACCAACCAAGGGGTGAGAGACCCAAAAGGCAGTACACTCGGCTCAGTATGACCCTGTCTCAGATATTGCCGCAATTGCTGTCGACTAATCTGGTAACTGTCAAAGAAGCTCCGAAGGTAGTGAACACAACCTCTCCAAAGTACAACCCCAACGCCCGTTGCGCTTATGACTATGACAACCCGGGGCATACTACGGATGATTGTTGGGCTCTGAGGAATAAGGTTCAAGACCTTATTGATGCTAAAGAGGTTGAGTTCGAGGCGCCCGAGAGGCCTAATGTGGTGAAATATCCCATGCCCAACCATGGAGTAAATGCTATTAGGGATGATGACGACGTGGAGGAATCTGAATTCGACAGTTGGATCTACCCAACGACCAACGGTGGACCAAGCAACTGGACTGCGAAATACTTCACACTTATTACTTTTGTCACTCAGTAATGAACTCCTTTGTTTTTAATTTGTAACAAACAATATTACTAAACTTTAAGGCCCGATGTCTTACCCGGGGCACCGTGGCTTCATTTGTGAGGGCTTGTTATTTGTCACTTTCATATATCATGAATAAAAGCATTGGATGTTTTTCGCATTTCAAATCTTGCACTCCCTTTCTTTCTTTATGTGTTGCAAAACAGCTATATTTACACACACTCACCTATACGGGTTCCAATCCACTCTGGATCCCACTGGTAACGACTCTGCTACTGCCAGTTATGACTTCGAAAATCCGATCAACTTAGTCGAAGACGAAGGTGAAGATGATTGCGAAGTGCCTAGTGAGCTTGCAAGACTACTACTCCAGGAAGAGAGGGCCATTCAGCCACATGAAGAGCCAGTGGAAACGGTGAATCTGGGTACTGAGACAGACAGAAAGGAAGTCAAGATTGGTGCCAATCTGGAGCTCAGCGTGAAACAACGGTTGATTCAGATGTTGCATGATTATGTGGAAATCTTTGCCTGGTCTTACAAAGACATGCCTGGGTTGGATACCGACATTGTGGTTCATCACCTGCCTACCAAGGAAGACTGCCCTCCGGTTAAACAGAAGGTCTGCCGTATGCGTCCAGAGATGTCCGAGAAAATCAAAGCTGAGGTTATGAAACAATTTGACGTCGGTTTTCTAGCAGTGACTTCTTACCCTCAGTGGGTTGCCAACGTGGTTCCAGTGCCGAAGAAAGATGGCAAGGTCCGAATGTGTGTTTATTACAGGGATTTGAACAGGGAGAGCCCCAAGGATGATTTCCCTCTGCCTCACATCGACGTTCTGGTTGACAATACTTCTCAGCACAAGGTGTTCTCCTTCATGGACGGCTTCTCTGGTTATAATCAGATCAAGATGGCTCCTGAAGACATGGAGAAGACCACTTTTGTTACTCAGTGGGGCACCTTTTGCTACAAGGTCATGCCTTTCGGGTTGAAGAATGCTGGGGCAACCTACCAACGTGCCATGGTTTCTTTGTTTCATGACATGATCCATCATGAGATCGAAGTATATGTCGACGATATGATTGCAAGGTCCCAGACTGAGGAGGGACACCTTGACCATCTACAGAAGCTGTTTGACCATCTGAAGTTGTACAAGCTGAGGTTGAACCCAAACAAGTGCACCTTCGGGGTGAGATCTGGAAAATTGCTAGGCTTCGTCGTTAGCGACAAAGGTATTCAAGTGGACCCTGCCAAGGTGAAAGCCATACAAGAGATGCCAACTCCCAAGACAAAAAAAGAAGTCAGAGGCTTTCTAGGACGTCTGAATTACATTGCCCGATTCATCTCGCACTTAACTGCTACCTGTGAACCAATCTTCAAGCTACTGAAGAAAGATCAAGTAGTACGTTGGAACGATGAATGTCAAGCCGCTTTCGACAGAATCAAAGAGTATCTCCAAGAACCACCCATTCTTATGCCACCGGTTGAAGGGAGACCTCTAATATTATACTTGACAGTACTTGACAGCTCAATGGGGTGTGTGCTGGGGCAGCATGACGAGTCTGGCCGAAAAGAGCACGCTATTTATTACCTTAGCAAAAAGTTTACCGACTGTGAGACCCGATACTCACTGCTTGAGAAAACTTGTTGCGCTTTGGTATGGGCTGCTCGCCGGCTAAGACAGTATATGCTGACTCACACCACTCTGTTGATTTCAAAAATTGATCCAATCAAGTACATATTCGAAAAGCCTGCTCTGTCCGGAAGAATAGCAAGATGGCAGATGATCTTGACAGAATACGACATCCAGTACACGACCCAAAAAGCAATCAAAGGAAGTGTATTGGCAGACCATTTGGCACACCAGGCAGTGGACGACTATCAATCTATGAACTTTGAATTTCCAGACGAGGATATCATGGTAGTAACTGATTGTGAAGTACCTAGACCGGATGAAGGACCTGAGGAAGGATCTCGATGGTCTATGCACTTTGACAGAGCCTCAAACGCTTTGGGTAACGGTATTGGCGTCGTGATCATATCCCCTAAAGGCACACATACTCCACTCACTTCCCGGCTATGTTTCAACTGCACCAATAACATGGCAGAGTATGAGGCATGCATCATGGGTCTTCAAGCAGCAATTGACTTGAGGATCAAGTTTCTGAGTGTCTTCGGAGATTCCGCTCTCGTGATCAATCAGATCAAAGGCGAGTGGGATACGAAACACCCAAATCTTATTCCTTACAAAGAGTATGTGTTGACATTGATCCCCCACTTCGAAGAGATAACTTTTGAACACTTCCCGAGAGAGGAGAATCAGTTGGCTGACGCACTAGCTACGATGTCTTCTATGTTCAAAGTCAAATGGGACAACGAGGCTCCCCGGATCATTATCTGGAAATTGGATGAACCTGCACATTGATGTGATCTTGAGGCTGAAGTGGTAACTGAAAACCCTGGTATCATGAAGTGAAGAGGTACCTTGAAGCTCAAGAATATCCCGAGGGTGCATCCGTTAATGACAAGAAGTTCCTGAGAAGGTTCGCGGCAAAATTCTTCCTCAGCAACGGCATTCTATACAAGCGAAACCATGATTCAACCTTACTGTGTTGTGTGGATAAAACTTAAGCAGAAAAGATCATGACAGAGCTGCATGAGGGTACCTTCGGGACACATTCCAGTGGACATACCATGGCAAAGAAAATCCTTCGGGCAGGATATTTCTGGTCCACAATGGAAGCCGACTATTACCAACATTCTCGGACGTGCCACAAGTGCCAGATCTATGCTGATAAGGTGCACGTCCCTCCTGTTCCTCTGAATGTTTTGACAGCACCTTGGCCTTGTGCAATGTGGGGCATTGATATGATCGGCGAGATCAGACCTACGGCATCCAACGGGCATCGCCTCATCCTGGTAGCGATTGATTACTTCACGAAGTGGGTCGAAGCAGCTTCCTATGCAACCGTAACCAAGAACTTCATGGCACGGTTCATTCGGCATAACCTGATCTGTCGATACAGCGTACCTGAGAGGATCATTACGGACAATGGTACCAATCTTAATAACAAGATGATCACTGAACTCTGCGAGCAATTCAAGATACAGCACCACAACTCTTCTCCTTACCGTCTGAAGATGAATGGGGCTGTCGAAGCGGAAAATAAGAATATCAAGAAGATTATGTAGAAGATGACAGTGACCTACAAAGATTGGCACGAGATGTTACCATTTGCTCTTCATGGTTACCGTACCTCAGCAAGGACGTCAACAGGGGCAACTCCTTTTTCCTTGGTCTATGGCATGGAGGCAGTCTTGCCTATTGAAGTCCAGATACCCTCTCTCCGGATAATGAAGGATACAGGTTTGAACGAAGATGACTGGATCCAGACTCGACTTGATCAATTAAATTTAATCGACGAAAAGAGACTCACCGCTATTTGTCATGGTCAAACGTACCAAAAACGGATGATCAGGACATTTAACAAGAAAGTCAGATGACAAGAGTATCAAGTCGGAGACCTGGTAATCAAGCGCATCATTCTTCCTCAAAGTGATCCCAGGGGCAAATGGACCCCTACGTACGAAGGGCCATTTGTGGTTAAACATATCTTCTCAGGAGGAGCTATGATTCTAACTACCATGGATGGTGACGACCTTCCTCACCCCGCCAATGCAGACATAGTAAAAAGATACTACGCATGATTAAAGACCCTCTAGGTTGACACACCTAGGCAAAAATAATGGCTTCCCGGCAAACCAAAAGGGTTTGGGCAAAAATAAGGGATGAAATGAAAAAAATATATACACCCGGCAAGTCGAAAACCTGAAAAGGCGGCTTGGGCAAAAATGGGTATCCCGGTGGACTGAAAACCCGAAAGGGCGGTCTAGGAAAAATTTAGGGATAAGCGTAATACTATGTCTCACTGGATCACCTTGCATCCAGAATTCGGCATCAACTATCAGGCTCAGATGGCATCAATAGGTCAGCTTCATCTTCAACTAAGCAGCAAAGTGATGAGGCGCTTGAAGACATAAAGGCGATAGCAGAGTTGGAACCCAGTGGGATTTTTCACATAGCTGCTTTGTTTTCCTTTTCATAAAATGTATAAACTCTGTCGTTCGGCGGCGTTCTCTTACTAGGACGTCAGCCTCTTGTACATAAACGCCTATTTACAGGCAAATTCAAAATCAATACAAATACACTTTTCCAGACAAATTGCCAGTTGTTTTTTCTTTTTCTGTTTTGTCTTGCGAAGAACGTCCAATGTTCATTTTTTATATATGCATTTTACATTAATTGCTAATCATAAATATTTGTATACAAAACAGAGGGCTAATTATAGGTGACATCAGAAACAGGGGCAATAAAAATTGTCTAAGCAATCTAGTTGCTCTGTCCACCAAGGTACCAAGGTAAATTCGGCTGAAGAATGTAACCAGGATACCTTCACTCCCCCCAGAGTAAGACCAGAATCAGTAATACTCTCTCCAAGCATAATTGGTCTCCCAATCAGCCCTGAAAAGGCACAATATCTCTAGCAAGTCAGCGATACTCTCCCCAAGCAGAGTTAGTCTACTGTCAGCCTTAAGGAAGCTGGGTATCCCTAGAAAATCTCAATATTCCCCAGCGGAGTATACAGATGTTCCTAAGCAAGCAACCCCGGCAGTCTTAATGTAAGATTGTTCCCCGGCGGAATAACAGACCCCATTGGAGCCACTTCCCCAGTACAGTCCAAAAGTTTCCCCAAGAAAGTTGAATCAATCTCCCTAGTAGATTTTTGGAAGCTTATCCCCAGTAGATTCTGGAAGCTTATCCCCTGCAGAGTATGAACGCATCTCCCCGGCTTTATTCAGAAGGTTATTCCTCACCAGAGCTTATAACTGGGTTATCCCCAGCTAATTACCATGGAAAGATCGTCCTCGGCGAAGTTCTTCCTATCCCCCACCGGATTTCATCAATTCCCCCAACATAACTTATCAATGGTATCCCCAGCGGAGTTATCATCAAACCTCAGCGAAGTATCTCTTCCCACAGAGTAATTCCCCGCAGAGTAATCTCTTCATCAAGTTTATTCCCCAACGGAGTCATCTTCTCCTACCGGTTTATTCTTGCAACCATCATCCCCAGCGGAAACGAAGAACGCTACTCTTCCAACATCAGCCCAGGATTCAAACTCCCGGCATTCGTCAAGGATTTATTTTCCTAGACGAAAATACATTCATAGACATTTCGCATTTCACATCTCCTATTTGCATGCATATACGCATCATAACACACTATCTCATTTATTTTTGAGAACATCAGAACATCATGCATTTCATACACCATGACATTGCATACAACTGATATTTTGCCTTTTCAGGAAAAAGGTCCATCCAAAGATGATTACTATCAACTGTCGCAGTTCCAGATTCGATACCTGTATCTAGCCAGGGCATATCTGTAGACGACAAATTCCAGATTCGATTCCTGTATCTAGCCAGGGCATATCTGAAGAGTTTGAAGATTCGATACCTGTATCCAGCCAAGGTATATCTGTAGATGACTAATTCCAGATTCGATTCATGTATCTAGCTAGGGTATATCTGAAGAGTTTAAAGATTCGATACCTGTATCCAGCCAGGGCATATCTATAGATGACTAATTCTAGATTCGATACCTGTATCTAGCCAGGGCATATCTGTAGACGACAAATTCCAGATTCGATTCCTGTATCCAGCCAGGGCATATCTGTGAGTAGATTCGATTCCTGTATCCAGCCAGGGCATATCTGCATGAAGAGTTTAGAGATTCGATTCCTGTATCCATCCAGGGCATATCTGTAGACGACAAATTCCAAATTCGATTTCTGTATCTAGCCAGGGCATATCTGTGAGTAGATTCGATTCATGTATCCAGCCAGGGCATATCTGTAGACGACAAATTCCATATTCGATTCCTGTATCTAGCCAGGGCATATCTGTGAGTAGATTCGATTCCTGTATCCAGCCAGGGCATATCTGTATGAAGAGTTTAGAGATTCGATTCTTGTATCCAGCCAGGGCATATCTGTAGACGACCAATTCCAGATTCGATTCCTGTATCCAGCCAGGGCATATCTGTGAGTAACTGATTGTAGATTCGATTCCTGTATCCAGCCAGGGCATGTCTACATGAAGAGTTTAGAGATTCGATACCTGTATCCATCCAGGGCATATCTGTAGACGACCAATTCCATATTCGATTCCTGTATCTAGCCAGGGCATATCTGTGAGTTACTGATTGTAGATTCGACACCTGTATCCAGCCAGGGCATGTCTGCATGAAGAGTTTAGAGATTCGATTCCTGTATCCATCCAGGGCACGTCTGTAAGCAACCTTTTGAAGTTCCGGATTCGATTCCTGTATCTAGCCAGGGCATATCTGTGAGTGATTTGATTGTGGATTCGATACCTGTATCTAGCCAGGGCATATCTGCATGATAAGTTTGAAGATCAACACCTGTAACAGGCCAGGAAACCATCTTCCTTTCTCAAAGCATGCAAGTTCTTGCTAAGGAATCTCTTACGCGATCGACACCTCCAGATGGCATCTTTAAGCCTATCTCCACAGCTATCCATCACATTTCCATATGGCATCTATAAGCCTATCCTCTTGTCCACATCTCCAAATGGCATCTATAAGCCCATTCCCGACAAGGTTCAATCACACCCCCAGATGGAATCTATAAGCCCATCCACTTACCAAGAGTCTCCAAATGGCATCTGTAAGCCCATTCCTGCTATCACACTGCTGATACTATACTATGTGAGTGCAAATTTCTGGGCACTTTAGTGTTCAATCATCTTCCACCTTCGGATCACGAAAGGCACACAGGCCAATCTACATCCTCAGGTCTAAGAAGATTGAACAGGGGCAACTGTTGTACCCCAAAATTTTCCCTCCCATATTCTTCAAATTTTTGACAAGCATCATCTCAATTTGCTCAAGTCTACTCAAGGGTTGCACAGTTCAAACACCCTCCTAAGCCAGTCAAAATTAGGGTTTTGGTTCTTGCAAGGAAGTTGAGGTTTTCAAGGGTCCAATCAAGTCCCATATGCCTATACACATTGTCAAGCATCTACATGCCAAGTTTCAAGGCTCACAAGGTCAAGTTGCACAGTCAAAAACCCTAATTGCTTCACAATCAACTGTAGGGGTAAAATGGTCATTTGGCAGTCAAAAGTCAAAATTTTTGGTCAACATCTTATTTTGAAGCCACAATCATCATTTCATCAAGTCTTGATCATGATTCCACAAGCATGGCTCAAAAATCATCAAGATGCAAAAGTTTCCATTTTTGAACAGGTGAAAAGTCAACTGTAACTTGACCAAAGCATAACTTTTTCATAGTTCATAAGAAAAATCCCATCCAATGCTCATTTTGAAGGGGATGACATTTCCTACAACTCATATTCACATTCCAAGTCCAAGAAATGCTCTCACAAAAAGTTATCAATTTCAACATTATAGGTCATTTTCAAAAGTCAACAAAAAGGCATTTAAAGTCAAAGACCATAACTTGAGATTGGTAAATCAAAATGACATGGGACAAAAAGCATTGGTTAGAGGACTTCAAGACCTTTCCAAAATGTCCAAGAACATGTTCATATGATCAAAATTGAGCATGATATGCATTGGAGAAGTTGAGAAATTTTTGTGAAATGGCAAAAGTCAACTATCCTTGAAACTTCAATTTTTGACAAAAGGGCCCACTTTCTTCCACTTAATTCAGCCTTGTCATGCCACCCACGTGTCCCATGATTAATTTCAAGACCAAACATTTATTTTTTTCATTTTTATTTAATTTTTATGGATTAATTCATTTTAATCCATAATAATTCAAATAAAATCAAAAAATTTATTAAATGGTATCTTTGTGGTTTGAATGGCTTTCATACAGCATATTCTAGTTGCCAAATTCAAGCCAAGCTCAATTATGCATAAAAATTCAAAATTTGAACAAACTTGGAAAGTCCTTTAATGGTGGTTATGAAGAATCTCAAAAATTCAATACAAGGGATCATTGGCTCATAATCTGACCTAATACATTCCCATACATATGCTGAACACAACCCTAATACATTTCACGCACAAGCTGCTGCAGAAACACCCCAACCATATTAAAAAAATCAATCAAAAAAGTCAAAACTGATCTTGATACTCCAGGCCTTTTCAAAGCGATTTAAGGACTCTAATACATTGCTAGCATTGCCAGGAACACATTTCAATTGAAAACAAGCCTCAAAGCTCAAAAACACGTGCTACACAGACCCACGGTTTGTCAATTTTTTTGTAATCACATACATTGATTCATGCACATTTGATACGTTTTGTTGAGTGTTTTATGTTCACGGGACCTATACGAAGCTAATGGTGTGGTTCAATTGTCTTGAAACACTCTGAAACCGAAACCACCATGGATAAGATTTAGGGTTTTCAAGCTTTTGAATTAGGTATTTCTCATATAGGAAAAATTAGGCTTGGAAAAACCTATGGTTGAACTCAGGGGATTGAGACGAACTCAAAACTACCCTCGCGCTCAATTTATCTTGCATAGAGACCTATTCGCTATTTTCTGCCATTCCATATTGTGGGGGTTAAAAGCCCCCGCTAATTGCTTTTGTTTTGCAGGTTACAGGATGAAGACGAAGGGCGTGTCATCTTGCTATTGGATGATTTAAATAGCGCGCGTTTTTCTTTTACAGCATATACATTGGATTATTAAATATATTGTTTGTTTTGTGTTTAATATCAATTACAGGCAACTGGCCTAGTGGAGCATGCGCTGTCCAATGACCATTGGGACCTGGGTTCGATTCCCAGGTCCCCCAAAATTTCTATACATTTTTTTACATGCTTGTGTGTAGGTTCAAAAAGAAGGTTCATCATGCACCTTCCTCATCCAGATGCCAAGTGTCATCAAGCAGTGATCCAAAGGCCAAAAGAAGGGGACTACCATGCTCCTCAGTCAACTACGCCATGGACAATTCCAAAAGTCAAACGTGGCTTGTGTGTTATTGGGCCAGCAATTTCCAGATACACCCTCAATTCTGGCCCAATACCCCCTGGTTCAATATGTCTTTTATTTTCTTTTTCTTTACTTTTAATTTCTTGCATTAATTATTATTATTGTTATTATTTAATTAATTCACAAATAATTATTTTCATAAATAAAAAATCAGAAAAAAAACTAAATATTTTATTATCATTATTAATTTCACTTAGTTTAGTTATTTTGTAAATAAATTCTAACATTAATTAATTTAGTTGTGTAATTAGGACAATTTTAACATTTTTTTAATAAATAAAATTAATTTAGAGTTAGGTCTTTCACTTTCAACTTTTAATTCCTTTTCTTTTTATTTCATTAAAAACATAAAAAACACAAAAACATTTTTTTCTTTAATTAAATAATTAATTATTAATTAGGTTTAAATTTAGTTAATTGCACAAGAAGGACAAAAATTTCTTTATTTCTCAAAAGGGTCAACACCCTAAGGACGTTCCCGATTAAATTTCTATTCGCGCATATTTATTTCTTTTGATTATATTTATGTATCTGTACAGAGTATGTAATAGTTAATTAGGTTTATCTCTTTATTTACTATTTCTCGCACTTTATTTTCCAAAACGGGTTTTTGTTTTTGGCGATGTATAGACTCGCGCCTTGTAATAGATAGATTTACATTCCCGCAATTTATTTTCCGCACTCCTAACTGTTAATTATGCCTGCAAGAATGTATGAATAATAAAACCAATCCGTAGCTCACAAATAACATGTACAAGATAAACATAACACGAAAACAACACACAAGAACATGTCACTCCTAGGGTACGCCTCACTGGTTGCCTCGAACGTGGTCATCAAGTATAGGGTGTCTTAGAGGTCGCCCTTCTGTCTAAAAGATCCAGTTGCCTCGAAACGGTTGCCTCGGATACAAAGGATCTAGGACATTAGGGTTACTTCTAAGATGTCCTACTATTACTTCAGTGACCACACATGTCCCTCATAATCGAATTGACCCGAATAACTCCAACGATGGTGC
The DNA here is from genome assembly GCA_948472305.1 of Vicia faba. Lineage (NCBI taxonomy): Eukaryota > Viridiplantae > Streptophyta > Magnoliopsida > Fabales > Fabaceae > Vicia > Vicia faba. Next base: position 687,437,623 of record OX451735.1, on the reverse strand, counting down.
TACCTACCTCTCAATGGTGGGATAGCACTATCTAAAGGACTCTTACACAGCGTAATTCCTTAGAGTAGGTAGATCTCATGGGTACTTGCTCTTTTCAAACAAACAAAAATACTTTTCACACCTTACACTTTCAAAAGTTTTCAAACAAATTTTTCATACACTCTTGAGGACAGATACAAGAGTTACTTAGAAATTTTTCAAACGAAACTTTTTCAAAACCCACACACACTTGAAAAGTGTGATCGGTGGATCTGGAACTGACTGTTTTAAAGCTGGTTCGCGAAATGTCGCGGAAGCAAGAGTCGCCACCGTCTTTTATTTTCTCCAACATGGAAAGGACAAAAGCACAGAAAAATTCCTTATGAGATTGTTTCTCGGTTCGGGAGGTAGATTTATAGAAAGGGAAGGTGTTAGCACCCTTTCTATCCATGGTTATCCATGGGCTCTTAGATACTTTGCTCATTTGTGTTTTCAAAATGTTTGTTTTCTTTTCAAAGTGTGAGTGGGTTTGAAAAAAGTTTCGTTTAAAAGTTTCAGATTGACTCTTGTATCAGTCCTCAAGAGTGTTTGAAAAATTGTTTTGAAAGCTTTTTGAAAAGTGTTGGTGTGAAAAGAGTTTGATTTGTTTTGAATTAGAGCAAGTATCTATGAGTCATCTACCTACCCTAAGGAATTAGGCTGTGTAAATGTCCTTAAGGTAGTGTCATCCCACCATTGAGAGGTAGGTAGCACCACCGTTGGAGGTGTTCGGGTCAATTCGTTTGTAGGGACAGTGTGGTCACCAGAGCAACAGTAGGACACCTTAGAAGCTACCCTTATGCCATTGATCCTTTTTAATTCCGAGGCAACCTTTCCGAGGCAACTGGATCATATCATGGACATAAGGACTTACTAAAACGTCCTGTACTCGACGACCACAATTCGAGCTTGTAGGGACAGTGTGGTCACCAGAGCAACAGTAGGACACCTTAGAAGCTACCCTTATGCCATGTTCATGGACATAAGGACTTACTAAAACGTCCTGTACTCGACGACCACGTTTCGAAGGCAAGGCAAAAGTTAGGCGTACCCTAGAAGTGGTGTGTGAATTTGTATGTTGTTTTCAGTTTGGCATTTATCTTTGATCATGCATTATGGTGAGCTACGCTTGTTTTTAATTTGTCATGCATTCTTTCATACAAGTTAACAGTTAAAGAGGGTGCGGAAAATAAATTGCGGAAACGTAAATCCTACACTATTACAAGGCGCGGGTCTATACATCGTCAAATCTTTACAAAGACCCGTTTTAAGTAAATAAGTGCGGAAAATAAAAAAAAACAGTAAAAGGTCCTATTTACTATTACATATTCGGAGCAATTACATAATAATCGAAAAAATTAAATACGCGCAAATAAAGAAAAGGGAATTAATTTTTTTGTCTTTTTTGGTAATTAAATAAAATTGAAAACTAATTAATTATTTTAATTACAAGAAAATATTTTTGATTTTTTATATTTTTTTTTATGAAATAAAATAGAAATAAAAAGAAACAAAATTAAAGATTATCCTAAATCTAAATCTATTTTAATTATTAAAAGGAATGTTAAAATGGCCTAATTAAACTATTTCAATTATGATTTATTTACAAAATAAAAATAATAATGAAAGTGTTAATTATATGTTTTTTGGTTTTTTGGGTCAATTTTGATAATTAAAAAACAAAATAAAAGTCAAATTAATGATTATTTAACAATTAATTAAAATATGCATGCAAAAATATTATTTTTAATGTCAAAAATTAAATAAACATTTTTCTGATTAAAATGCAAAAAGAAAATATTTTTTGTGAATTTTTAAATGCATGAGAAAATTATTTGAGTATAAATTAAATTAAGATTAAAAATATAAAACAAGGAAAAACAAAGAAAACAAGTTAATTATGGAAAAGGTGGAAAAAGGCCAGAACCAGGACTTGAACTCGTGCCCTTTGGAGGATACCACTGATGCGTTGCCAGCTGAGCTGCATGTTTTAATTGAAACAATAATAACACGTATATATTATATTAGTAAATCAAGTATTCCCTGGAAAAAAAAAAGAAAAGCGCGCTGATATTCAAACGGACAAATGAGGAGGGGACGCGTCATCGTCTTCTACCTTGGACACTGGTTCTTTTACCTGCGGATTTCTATCCGCAGGAAAGTTTGCAGGCTGCTTCAAAAATGGTCCTCAGGCCATGAAAACACCACCTAAAGCCATGGATGATCTCGTCTTGGTCCCCTGATCACGTTCCTACTCATGGTTCGCCTTGATTTCTCCTGAAAACCAAACACCTAAAAACAAAATACACAAACCCTAGGCACGGATTTGGTCATACAAGGCATAAAAATGGAATTGAATAATGCTATTAGATCCATAATCAAACAAACAACATGATTATACCAAAAAATTTGAGAAAAGTTGCAAGAATAGAGAGTATGGATTTCGTGCACAGGGGCAAGTTTGAGACAACTTACAGCGTCGTATAGGTGATCTCAGGCTGTGTTTTTGGTCTCTTCAACTTCAGGGCATGGCAATGAAGAAGGCTATGTGCTTCTTTTGATCTCAAAGTGCCTGTAACCTAGCTTTCAATCCCTCACTTTTTTGACAAATTTTTGTTTTGGTCATGGCCGTTTTTTAGCTTTCTAGGTCGTGAAAAAAATTGTGTTGGCTTGCATATCTCTTATGTAATGAGTTTTGATCAAAATTATGGCCAATAATGCAATGCATTCATGCTTAGGATTCTCCATAAACTCCAATGAAGCACTTTCCATTCTTAAGCCAAAATTTGAATTCTTGCTTCTTTTAGCCCCTTGCACGAAATTGGAATGTCAATGATGATGTATCAAAGCAATTCAATACAAGAAATATCCCCTTAATTAACTTCTTTGATTTTATTTGATTTTAAATGATTTAAAATGAATTAAATCAAATAAAATTAAATAAAAATGAAAAAATTAATTTTAAATTCTGTAATAATTTGTGGGACACGTGGGAAGCATGGCCAAGCTGAATCAAGTGGAAAAAGTGGGGCCCTTTTGTCAAAAATGAAATTTCAAGGATAAATGATTTTGGCCATTTCACAAAAATTTCCCAACTTCTCCAATGCATATATTGCTCAATTTTGAAGTTATAAACATGTTCTTGGACATTTTGGAAAGGTATTGAAGTCCTCTAACCAATGTCTTTGGTCCCATGTCATTTTGATTTACCAATCTCAAGTTATCGTCTTTGACTTAAAGTCCCTTTTTGTTGACTTTTGAAAATGACCTATAATGTTGAAATTAATAACTTTTTGTGAGAGCATTTCTTGGACTTGGAGTGTGAATATGAGTTGTAGGAAATGTATTCCCCTTCAAGATGAGCATTGGATGGGATTTTTCTGATGAACCATGAAAAAGTTATGCCTTGGTCATGTTACAGTTGACTTTTCAACTGTCCAAAAATAGAAACTTTTGACACCTTGATGATTTTTGAGCCATTCTTGTGAAATCATGATCAAGACTTGATCAAATGATGATTGTGGCTTCAAAATAAGATGTTGACCAAAAATTTTGACTTTTGACTGCCAAATGACCATTTTGCCCCTGCAGTTGACTGTGGAGCAATTAGGGTTTTTGACTGTGCAACTTGACCTTGTGAGCCTTGAAACTGGACATGTAGGTGCTTGACAATGTGTATGAGCATATGGGACTTGATTGAGCCCTTGAAAACCTCAACTTCCTTGCAGGAACCAAAACCCTAATTTGACTGGCTTAGGAGGATGGTTGACTGTGTAGCCCTTGAGTAAACTTTGAGCCATTTGAGGTGATGCTTGGAAAAACCTTGAAAAATATGGGAGGGCAAATTTTGGGGTACAACAGTTGCCCCTGTTCAATCTTCTTAGACCTGAGGATGTAGATTGGCTCGTGTGCCTTTCGTGATCCGAGGGTGGAAGATGATTGAACACTAGAGTGCCCAGAAATTTGCACTCACATAGTAGCATGTCAGCAGTGTGATGGCGGGAATGGGCTTACAGATGCCATTTGGAGAGATGGTGGATTAGAGGATGGGCTTATAGATGCCATCTGGAAGTGTGGCAGAACCTTGTCGGGAATGAGCTTATAGATGCCATTTGGAACTGTAATGGGAGGATGGGCTTATAGATGCCACCTAGGTGTTGATCGCGTAAGAGATTACTTAGCGAGAAACTTGCGTACCTGAGAAAGAAAATGGTTACCTGGCCTGTTACAGGAGTTGATCTTCAAACTCTTTATGTAGATGTGCCCTGGCTGGATGCAGGAATCGAATCTTTAAACTCTTCAGACGTGCCCTGGCAGGATACAGGAATCGAGTCTGGTAATGTAGTCATCAACAGATACACCCTGGCAAGATACAGGAATCAGATCTTCAAACTCTTCAGACGTGCCCTGGAAGGATACAGGAATCGAGTCTGGTACTGTAGTTGTCAACAGATACACCCTGTCAAGATACAGGAATCAGATCTTCGAACCCTTCAGACGTGCCCTGGCAAGATACAGGAGTCGAGTCTGGTAATGTAGTCGTCAACAGATACACCCTGGCAAGATAGAGGAATCGGATCTTCGAACTCTTCAGACGTGCCCTGGCGGGATACAGGAATCGAGTCTGGAACTTTAAAAGGTTTTTGTTGATAATGATGTGATGAATGAATCCGGGACGGTTACTACCTCAACGGGACGATGAGAGAACCTTGGACGATTACTACCTCAACGGGACGATGAGAGAACCTTGGACGATTACTACCTCAACGGGACGATGAGAGAACCTTGGACGATTACTACCTCAACGGGACGATGAGAGAACCTTGGACGATTACTACCTCAACGGGACGATGAGAGAACCTTGGACGATTACTACCTCAACTGGACGATGAGAGAACCTTGGATGATTACTACCTCAACGGGACGATGAGAGAACCTTGGACGATTACTACCTCAACTGGACGATGAGAGAACCTCGGGCGATTACTACATCAACAGTAACTATGAGAGAACCTTGGGCGATTACTACCTCAACAGTAACGATGAGAGAACCTTGGGCGATTACTACTTCAACAGTAATGATGAGAGAACCTCGGGCGATTACTACCTCAACAGTAACGATGAGAGAACCTTGGGTGATTACTACCTCAACAGTAATGATGAGATAACCTCAGGCGATTACTACCTCAACAGTAACGATGAGAGAACCTTGGGCGATTACTACCTCAACAGTAACGATGAGAGAACCTTGGGCGATTACTACCTCAACAGTAACGATGAGAGAACCTTGGGCGATTACTACCTCAACAGTAACGATGAGAGAACCTCGGGCGATTACTACCTCAACAGTAACGATGAGAGAATATTGGGCGATTACTACCTCAATGGGACGATGAGAGAACCTTGGACGATTACTACCTCAACGGGACGATGAGAGAACCTTGGACGATTACTACCTCAACGGGACGATGAGAGAACCTTGGACGATTACTACCTCAACGGGACGATGAGAGAACCTTGGACGATTACTACCTCAACTGGACGATGAGAGAACCTTGGATGATTACTACCTCAACGGGACGATGAGAGAACCTTGGACGATTACTACCTCAACTGGACGATGAGAGAACCTCGGGCGATTACTACCTCAACAGTAACAATGAGAGAACCTTGGGCGATTACTACCTCAACAGTAACAATGAGAGAACCTTGGGCGATTACTACCTCAACAGTAACGATGAGAGAACCTCGGGCGATTACTACTTCAACAGTAACGATGAGAGAACCTTGGGTGATTACTACCTCAACAGTAACGATGAGAGAACCTCGGGAGATTACTACCTCAACAGTAACGATGAGAGAACCTTGGGCGATTACTACCTCAATAGTAACGATGAGAGAACCTTGGGCGATTACTACCTCAACAGTAACGATGAGAGAACCTTGGGCGATTACTACCTCAACAGTAACGATGAGAGAACCTCGGGCGATTACTACCTCAATAGTAACAATGAGAGAACCTTGGGTGATTACTACCTCAACAGAATGATGAAGGAATCTTGGACGTCTTCTACTTCAAAAGGTAAAGACTTTTATCTATTGATCGTTCTTTCCTGAAAAAGTAACGAGTTAGTTATATGCAATGTCATAATGTATGACATGCGTGATGCTCTCAGAATGAATGAGATTGCACGTTCATGATGCGTATATGCATGCTTTAATGTACGAAGATGTGATATGTTTATGAATTTTTTTTTTTCGTCTTAGGAAAATAAATCCTTGACGGATTCCGGGAAGTTAAATCCTGGGCTGATGTAGAGCTTTTGTTTCCACTGGGAGTGATGGTTGCAAGAATACCGGTAGGAGAAGATGACTCCGTTGGGGAATAGACTTGGCGAATGTTCTGTGGGGAGAAATTACTCTAGAGATCTTGCTGGGGAACAATACTCTGTGGGAAGAGAGGTAATCTGTTGAGATGTTGATGGTAACTTTGCTGGGGATACCGTCGTTATGTTGGAAGCGTTAATAGACTCCGCTGGGGATAAGAAGACTTTGCCGAGGACGGTCTTTCCGTGGCTTTTGGCTGAGGATAACCCAGTTTTATCCTGGTAGGGAAATAACCTTTGAATAAAGCCGGGAGACGCATTCGTGTTCTGCAGGGGGGAAGCTTCCAGAATCTACTGGGGATAAGCTTCCTGCTGGGGAGATGATTCAAACTTTCCTGGGGAAATCTTTGGACTGGACTCTCCTGGGGAAATCCTTTGAGGTTGCACTGGGGAATTTTTTGAACTATACGGGGGAAGTGGCTCCACTGAATGTCTGGTATACCTCCGGGGAACAATCTTAGATCAAGACTGTCGGGGATGCTTGTTAAGGATATTCGTATATTGCGCTGAGGAATGTTGAGATCTGCTGGGAATACCCAACTTCCTTAAGGTTGATAGTATAGCTTTGCTTGGGGGAAGTGTATTGACTTGCTGACTCACTCTCTGGGGAATTAAGATATATTGGTTATGTTTTTCAGCTGAACCTACCTTGGTACCTTGGTGGACAGAGTAACTAGATCGCTTTAGACAACTCTTATTGCCCCAGTTTCTGAGGTGAGAGGAGAGGGTACTGGTGGAGGTGCTTGATGACTGCCGTTTGACAAACCTTTTTCTGATAGGCAGGTGACGAGATGGCGGGACACAGTCGTATGCTTTGATCCTTAACTTTTGCCTGGACCGCCCTTTCGGGTTTTCAGTCCACCGGGATACCCATTTTTGCCCAAGCCGCCTTTTCAGGTTTTCGACTTGTCGGGTGTATAGATTTTTCATTTTCATCCCTTATTTTTGCCTGAACCCCTTTGGTTCGCCGGGAAGCCCTTATTTTTGCCTAGGTGTGTCAACCTAGCGGGTCTTTGATTACGCGTAGTATTTTTCGACTATGTCCATGCTCTCAGAATGTAGGGAGTTGCCCCTGTTAGAAGTGTTTTGCCATGCCACCAGAAGATGTTTGATCAGGCAAGATTTGTTGCTGGAATGCCCCCAAGTGACTCAGGCGGAGATTTGCCCCAGGCTATTTGGCCTTTGAGAGATTCTCCGAATCTTGATTGGACTGCCCCAGATAATAGACCATGATCATGTCTGCCCCTTGATTGGAAGTACTTTTGTTCACTAGATGTTCTTCGTGCGAATTTCTCTGCTGTTCAAACAACTAGTCACATGCAAGCAATGTTATATTAGAAATGCAAAGCTTATGTTTGCCTGGAAGTTTTTTTGAAAATGCATTTTTTTAGTAAAAACAAGTGAATTTTGTAAACTGCGATGTCAACTCGTTATTTTACCGCAAGCCTTAAGGAGTCAGGATACCTTTTGTAACAGTATACTTTCGAACTAACCCATGCTTCAGCTAGGACTTTTTAAGGGTTATAACGTGGCCTGGTTCACGGTTTAAGAAACAAAGGATAAAGGCTCAAATTATTTGTACCCACCCGTTCTTCGTGATGTTCTTCAAACCTAAGCTCAGTTGATCGTGCGTTAGACCTTGTTTGAGTCTTTGTTCTGACGTTCCAATGATGGTTCAGATATTGATGATTTATTCTGAATAGGCAGTCATTTTTTTGTTTTTGTTGAGGGTTTGTATGACCTCTTTCTTTTTGATTTCGCTATCCCTAAATTTTGCCTGAACTGTTTCTTTTGTGATTACAGTCAGCGGGATGCCCCAGTTTTGTAAGTCTCCTTCATAGGTTTTGACTTATTGGGTTTTTATTTTTTAGATATAATGATTGCCTATCCTTATGATTATTCGGAATCATCACTGTCTTTTTTTTTGTAAGGACCTCTTTGGTGCCATTTGTTATGCACTTGGATCAACTGAGAGAACTACCCTGCCCCAGGTTACGATAAAGGGTTTTAATTTTCAAAAAGAAAAAACTCCTACTTCTTTGGCTCAGAGGGGTTGACGAGGGATTATCTTCCTTATAACTCCAGTGTTTAGGGATTGAAACAATGCCTGTACCTCATCAGCGGGGTCTGTTCAAAAGCATACTGTAGCTCGTGGTATCGTTTTCGTCATCCTCCCTCAAGAGGCTTAGAATTATTAATTGAGAGTTGACATCAAAAAATGAAAGCAGTTTGAATATAGCGAATGCGAATATATTGCTTCAAAACAGACATACGCGATGCATTAATGAAATAACAATGTTTAACATGAATAAATGTTTGAACAATCAAAAGAAAATTACAACTTGAACATTCGAATGAACAAAAGACATTCTCGATGATTTGGTGTAGGATCAGTGTTCAAACTTGACCTCCTTGGCGTCGATCAAATCCTGGATCTTGTTCTTCAAGGTCCAACAGTCGTCGGTGTCATGTCCGGGACTGTCAGAATGGTAGGCACATCTCACATCCGGGTTGTACTTGGAAGAGGAAGTATCAGGATTTTGAGGAGGATCCTTTAGTGTGATCAGTTTTGCCTTCAGCAATTGCTGTAATGCCTGAGACAAAGACATGTTGATGTCAGTATACTTCCTATCTTGATACTTTATCCTACACCTATTGCTCTTTCTTAGTTGAACGGGCGTGGGATCAGAGATCTGGATTGCCCCTACATCATGACGACCCTTTTTACCATGTATAGCATTGGACTCCTTCTTCCCACTGTGGGGCTTTTTCTGAGCATCAGCAGGTGCGGTTTCTTGAATCTTCCCCGACTTGATACCAGCTTCAATTCTCTCCCCAGTCAAGATAAGATCTGTGAACCCAGCAGAAGAATTCCCAATCAGATGGTTGTAGAATGGACCGGACAAAGTCCCCAAGAACATGTCAACGAGCTCACGGTCAGTCAAGGGCGGTTGCACCCTTCCAGCCAGATCTCTCCACCTTTGCTCATACTCCTTAAAACCTTCACTCGTCCCCAGTGACATACCCTGGAGTTGGGTACGCGTAGGAGCGAGGTCGGCATTATACTGATACTGCTTATAAAAAGCAGTTGCCAAGTCCTCCCAGTTACGAATACTGGTTCCATCCAGCTGATAGAACCATTCGAGCTGAGTCCCTGAAAGACTCTCCTGGAAGAAATGGACCCATAGATTCTTGTCTGCAGTGTAGGGCTGGATCTTCCTTGCGTATGAACGGAGGTGCAACTTAGGACAGGAAGCCCCGTCGTACTTTACAAAGGCAGGTGCCTTGAACTTGTGAGGGATCACCACCCCAGAAGATAAACCTAGGTCCCCAAAGTCCAGCCCAGGAACCTGTTGAATCTCCATAGCATTCAGTCGGTCCTCCAGCTGTTTGTACTTGTCTTCAGCAGGGGGGTACTGTTCATCATTGAAATCCGTCTCAGTGTCAGAGACCACAGGACTAGGGACCTCTCTCCCTTGGTGACTACCTTCCCCTATAGATGGAGTAGTCCTCTTGGCTTCATTCTGCAGTGTATTCCCAGATCTGCGTCTAGGGTTGAACAAAATAGTCCTCTTCTTCTTCTTCTTCTGAATCAGAGTCTTCAATTCTTGCTGACCCTGGGCTAAGCTCATGACCAGCTTCTGGAACTGGGCGTTCTGGGCCTGGAGGGCCCTGATAGCTTGCTCATTGGATGATTTAGGATTCATGATGATGGCTGAAATAAACAACGAAGAAGATTAAGCAGCCGGTCAAGAGGATACTTGTAATGCAATGATATGTATGTATGCATGCAATGTTTTCAAGGATCTCGCGGGATAAACGAGAAAACTGTTAGAATCTGAATCCTGTAGCTTGATTGAAGGAAATTCATGTTGTTGAGAGTCCTTCTTCAAGGGTCAAGGCTCACCATATCTAGTGGGTCATAGCCCCTGAAAACCTTGGCTAGAGGAAAATAAATCCTGTTTGCCCCTTGCTAGCCATTTGGCTCATTATGACCTGTATCACAGACCCTTGAGATCCTTGAGATGGATTAGTCCTTATGTAGGATGCATGCAATGGTATGATGTTATTTTATGCATGGAGTGATATATGTAACCCAGTTATGAGTCCAGATTAAGGACTGTAAACAAACCCTGCAAGAAACTCGAGTGTCAGATAACAAGCATGCAAATAGTCAAGTTGGAAGGCACACAAGTCACACAAGAGAGCCCTTAGAGTTTAGGCCAGCATGGGGTCTAGGTATTACCCTCTTTCAGTTTGTTGGTTAAGACCTGTCCTATCAGAAGTAACCGGGTTCTAGAGGATCCCAATATCACTGACTACCCTCAATCGGTCATAACTCCAGCATCGCAACCTTTTCTTGTGGCCAGAACCATCACGAGAGTTTAGCCTCAATGGGTGTAGCATACTGCTACTATTCTATTGGCCAAGTTGGGTCATTTAAGGTTCTAAGGTCGGTTGGTGCTTAATGACTCCTCAGAAGACCCATATTCTCCTCGTTGCGACACAAGGGATATCGGTACAGACCAAGGTGCCACACCAACGTAGCCACTGCTTCACCCATGTCGGTCTACGCCGGACAGGTCCCTCACAGCTTATGCTACCTAACAAGGTATCCCCAGATCCGGGTTAGGATCTATGTAACTCCGATGCAACCCACAATAATAAAGCAAACAAACACAGCAATTGAAAACACAAGTGATCTTAGTCCTAAGGTACACCTCACTTTAAAAGATTGTCCCCAGTAGAGTCGCCAGTTCTATGATCGGTGGATTTGGAACTGCCTGTTTTAAAGCTGGTTCGCGAAATGTCGCGGAAGCAAGAGTCGCCACCGTCTTTTATTTTCTCCAACATGGAAAGGACAAAAGCACAGAAAAATTCCTTATGAGATTGTTTCTCGGTTCGGGAGGTAGATTTATAGAAAGGGAAGGTGTTAGCACCCTTTCTATCCATGGTTATCCATGGGCTCTTAGATACTTTGCTCATTTGTGTTTTCAAAATGTTTGTTTGCTTTTCAAAGTGTGAGTGGGTTTGAAAAAAGTTTCGTTTAAAAGTTTCAGATTGACTCTTGTATCAGTCCTCAAGAGTGTTTGAAAAATTGTTTTGAAAGCTTTTTGAAAAGTGTCGGTGTGAAAAGAATTTGATTTGTTTTGAATTAGAGCAAGTATCTATGAGTCATCTACCTACCCTAAGGAATTAGGCTGTGTAAATGTCCTTAAGGTAGTGCCATCCCACCATTGAGAGGTAGGTAGCACCACCGTTGGAGGTGTTCGGGTCAATTCGTTTGTAGGGACAGTGTGGTCACCAGAGCAACAGTAGGACACCTTAGAAGCTACCCTTATGCCATTGATCCTTTTTAATTCCGAGGCAACCTTTCCGAGGCAACTGGATCATATCATGGACATAAGGACTTACTAAAACGTCCTGTACTCGACGACCACAATTCGAGCTTGTAGGGACAGTGTGGTCACCAGAGCAACAGTAGGACACCTTAGAAGCTACCCTTATGCCATGTTCATGGACATAAGGACTTACTAAAACGTCCTGTACTCGACGACCACGTTTCGAAAGCAAGGCAACAGTGAGGCGTACCCTAGAAGTGGTGTGTGAATTTGTGTGTTGTTTTCAGTTTGGCATTTATCTTTGATCATGCATTATGGTGAGCTACGCTTGTTTTTAATTTGTCATGCATTCTTTCATACAAGTTAACAGTTAAAGAGGGTGCGGAAGATAAATTGCGGAAACGTAAATCCTACACTATTACAAGGCGCGGGTCTATACATCGCCAAATCTTTACAAAGACCCGTTTTAAGTAAATAAGTGTGGAAAATAAAAAAAACAGTAAAAGGTCCTATTTACTATTACATATCCGGAGCAATTACATAATAATCGAAAAAATTAAATACGCGCGAATAAAGAAAAGGGAATTAATTTTTTTGTCTTTTTTGGTAATTAAATAAAATTAAAAACTAATTAATTATTTTAATTACAAGAAAATATTTTTGATTTTTTATATTTTTTTTATGAAATAAAATAGAAATAAAAAGAAACAAAATTAAAGATTAGCCTAAATCTAAATCTATTTTAATTATTAAAAGGAATGTTAAAATGGCCTAATTAAACTATTTCAATTATGATTTATTTACAAAATAAAAATAATAATGAAAGTGTTAATTATATTTTTTTTTGGTTTTTTTGGGTCAATTTTGATAATTAAAAAACAAAATAAAAGTCAAATTAATGATTATTTAACAATTAATTAAAATATGCATGCAAAAATATTATTTTTAATGTCAAAAATTAAATAAACATTTTTCTGATTAAAATGCAAAAAGAAAATATTTTTTGTGAATTTTTAAATGCATGAGAAAATTATTTGAGTATAAATTAAATTATGATTAAAAATATAAAACAAGGAAAAACAAAGAAAACAAGTTAATTATGGAAAAGGTGGAAAAAGGCCAGAACCAGGACTTGAACTCGTGCCTATTGGAGGAATCCACTGATGCGTTGCCAGCTGAGCGGCATGTTTTAATTGAAACAATAATAACACGTATATATTATATTAGTAAATCAAGTATTCCCTGGAAAAAAAAAAAAAAAAGTGCGCTGATATTCAAACGGACAAATGAGGAGGGGACGCGTCAGCGTCTTCTTCCTTGGACACTGGTTCTTTTACCTGCGGATTTCTATCCGCAGGAAAGTTTGCAGGCTGCTTCAAAAATGGTCCTCAGGCCATTAAAACACCACCTAAAGCCATGGATGATCTCGTCTTGGTCCCCTGATCACGTTCCTACTCATGGTTCGCCTTGATTTCTCCTGAAAACTAAACGCCTAAAAACAAAATACACAAACCCTAGGCACGGATTTGGTCATACAAGGCATAAAAATGGAATTGAATAATGCTATTAGATCCAGAATCAAACAAACAACATGATTATACCAAAAAATATGAGAAAAGATGCAAGAATAGAGAGTATGGATTTCGTGCACAGGGGCAAGTTTGAGACAACTTACAGCGTCGTATAGGTGATCTCAGGCTGTGTTTTTGGTCTCTTCAGCTTCAGGGCGTGGCAATGAAGAAGGCTATGTGCTTCTTTTGATCTCAAAGTGCCTGTAACCTAGCTTTCAATCCCTCACTTTTTTGACAAATTTTTGTTTTGGTCCTGGCCGTTTTTTAGCTTTCTAGGTCGTGAAAAAAATTGTGTTGGCTTGCATATCTCTTATGTAATGAGTTTTGATCAAAATTATGGCCAATAATGCAATGCATTCATGCTTAGGATTCTCCATAAACTCCAATGAAGCACTTTCCATTCTTAAGCCAAAATTTGAATTCTTGCTTCTTTTATCCCCTTGCACGAAATTGGAATGTCAATGATGATGTATCAAAGCAATTCAATACAAGAAATATCCCCTTAATTAACTTCTTTGGTTTTATTTGATTTTAAATGATTTAAAATGAATTAAATCAAATAAAATTAAATAAAAATGAAAAAATTAATTTTAAATTTTGAAATAATTTGTGGGACACGTGGGAAGCATGGCCAAGCTGAATCAAGTGGAAAAACTGGGCCCCTTTTGTCAAAAATGAAATTTCAAGGATAAATGATTTTAGACATTTCACAAAAATTTCCCAACTTCTCCAATGCATATCTTGCTCAATTTTGAAGTTATGAACATGTTCTTGGACATTTTGGAAAGGTCTTGAAGTCCTCTAACCAATGTATTTGGTCCCGTGTCATTTTGATTTACCAATCTCAAGTTATCGTCTTTGACTTAAAGTCCCTTTTTGTTGACTTTTGAAAATGACCTATAATGTTGAAATTGATAACTTTTTGTGAGAGCATTTTTTGGACTTGGAGTGTGAAGCTGAGTTGTAGGAAATGTCTTCCCCTTCAAGATGAGCATTGGATGGGATTTTTCTGATGAACCATGAAAAAGTTATGCCTTGGTCAAGTTACAGTTGACTTTTCAACTGTCCATAAATAGAATTTTTGACACCTTGATGATTTTTGAGCCATTCTTATGAAATCATGATCAAGACTTGATCAAATGATGATTGTGGCATCAAAATAATATGTTGACCAAAAATTTTGACTTTTGACTGCCAAATGACCATTTTGCCCCTGCAGTTGACTGTGGAGCAATTAGGGTTTTTGACTGTGCAACTTGACCTTGTGAGCCTTGAAACTGGACATGTAGGTGCTTGACAATGTGTATGAGCATATGGGACTTGATTGAGCCCTTGAAAACCTCAACTTCCTTGCAGGAACCAAAACCCTAATTTGACTGGCTTAGGAGGATGGTTGACTGTGTAGCCCTTGAGTAAACTTTGAGCCATTTGAGGTGATGCTTGGCAAAACCTTGAAGAATATGGGAGGGAAAATTTTGGGGTACAACAAAAAGCAAACAAATTTTGAAAACATAAGAGCAAGTACCTAAGAACCCGTGGATAACCACGGATAGAAAGGGTGCTAACACCTTCCCTTTCTATAAATCTACCTCCCGAACCGAGAAACATTCTCAAAGAAGGAATTTTGCTGTGCTTTTGTCCTTTCTATGTTGGAGAACATAAAAGACGGTGGCGACTCTTGCTTACCGCGACATTTCGCGAACCAGCTTAAAAAACAGTCAGTTTTATTTCCACTGGTCACAATATGCATAAACAGGTCTTCACACCAGGTTTCCTTATCTTTCTGCTGTTTATTTCAGTAAGATGGATCTTGAACAGATGGTAAAAGATCTGCAGGCACAAAACTCGCAGTTTCAACAGCTCCTTATGACCTTGGCAAAGGGCCAGGAGGATCTTAAAGCACCGTTAGGGAATAAAGAGCAAGACAAAGGAAAAAAGAAAAAGAAAAGAGTTGGGGTAGCTACACTGGGAAGAAGATTTGAGAATGAAGCTATGAGAGTTCTTGAATTCCCCTCCACATCTGACAAGGGGACCGGTAAGGGAAAGGGGGCTGCATTACCTTCTGAGTCCGAGGCTGAAGAGGAAGAGGTTGAGGAAGATGAAGATTATTCAAAGCAGCAATACCCGCCAGCGGACGACAAATACAAAAACCTGGAGGATAGACTGGTAGCTATTGAGCTGCAGAGGGTTCCCGGGTTAGATTTTGAAGAATTGGGATTGATTGTTGGGATTGTGATCCCTCCAAAGTTTAAGGTGCCAACTTTTGCAAAATACGACGGTCTGTCTTGCCCGAAGATGCACCTGAGGTCGTATTTCAGAAGAATTCAACCTCACTCATCCGATAGAAATCTTTGGGTACACTTCTTTCAGGACAGCCTGTCTAGTACACAGCTGGATTGGTTTTACCAGCTTGAGAGGTCAGAAGTACATAGCTGGGAGGATTTGGCAGCTGCCTTTTATCGCCAGTATCAATACAACGCCAACTTGGCGCCAACCCGTACTCAGTTACAAAGTATGGGGATGGCCTCAAATGAGGGATTCAAAGAATACGCCCAGAAATGGCGTGACTTGGTCGGAAGAGTGCAACCACCTCTTTCAGATAGGGAGCTAGTTGATATGTTCTTGGGGACCCTATCTGGCCCGTTCTTCAACCATTTGATTAGGAGCTCTTCCGCAGGGTTTACCGAACTGATTCTGACTGGCGAACGAGTGGAAGTTGGTATTAAGAGAGGAAAGATTCAAAGGGATGCCTCTGCCTCCACAACTGTTAAAAAAGCTTTCCCAGCTAAGAAAGAGGCAGCTGCCATATACTCTCAGAAAGGATTGAGAAGAACTGAGCGTCGGACGACTGTAGGGGCCGTGATGATTCAAAATTCGTCAAGTGATCAGCCTCGTAATAATCAGTCTATACCTTACCAGCAACGGGTAGAACGGCCACAACGGCAGTTCACCCGCATCAACATGACGCCTGCACAAGTTCTTCCCAATTTATTAAAGCTAAATCTCACCAATATTAGATAGGCGCTAAAGGTTGTGAATACCGCTTCCCCACATTATCATCTCAATGCTAAATGTGCCTATCATTCTGACAGCGCCGAGCATGACACCAATGATTGTTGGGCGCTTAAGAATAAAATTCAAGATTTAATAGATGCTAAAGAGGTTGAGTTCGACGCCCCCGAGAAGCCGAATGTAATATCTGCTCCGATGCCAAAGTATGGTCGCAATGTCCATGCTGTTGAAGAAGATCTGTTTGTTTCTACTGTTGATGACCTGATAACTCCATTACTGACAATCAAATTGAATCTGTTAAAGGCTGGGATTTTCCCAGGATGTAAAGAAGATTGCTACCTTTGTTCCTCCCTACCGATCGACTGTCCATTGCTGAAGATAGGCATCCAACGCCTAATGAACAACCAACAAATTCTTTTCGAAAAGACTCCTGTTACTCCAACTCCTATCAAAGATGTTTCAATAATCACCATTTCCGCCAATCTTTCCAAGGTCCCCAAAAGGCCTGTTAAGATTACATTCGCTCCGAAGATTGTACCCTTGAAAATAACCATGCCCGGGCCCGTCCCATACAAATCTGACAAATCGATACCGTGGAATTATGGTGGAGAAATTTACTACCACGGTGTTAAACAAATTGAGATAACTGAAGAGAGCTCTGACGAAGAAACTGCCGACATTGGAAACATTTCCGATACAAGCAATATTACCTGAAGTGGGAGAATTTTCTCTCCAGAGATTGCCCCGCCAAAGGCAATCTTTGGACCCTCAGCTGTTCCCAAGGTTACCCTTGCACCGGTAAAACTATCTGCAAGAACTCCGTTGATTGAAGAAGTTGTTACTCCTGTGGTTGTCCCTCCTACTTCTGCTGATAAGGGGAAAGGGATCCAGGAAGAGCTCGTCAGGACGAGGGCTCAACCATTGGTCATCCCTGTAACCTCTAAGAAAGAAATGGAGGAGATTTTGAAAATAATAAAGAAAAGTGACTACGATGTGGTGGAGCAATTGGGGAAAACCCCCTCGAAGATCTCCATGTTGGCCCTACTTCTTTATTCGGAGGCTCATGCCAAAGCATTGATAAGATTTCTGAAGACAGCCCATGTGCCCCAGGAAACCTCAGCCGATCAATTCCAAGATTGTGTATCCAGCCTTACCGCCGACAACAGCCTGGGTTTCTCTGATGCTGACCTGACTCCGAAGGGAAGAAAGCAAAATGACGCATTGCATGTGTCAGTTGAATGTCGAGGAACCACTCTCGCCCATGTCTTGGTCGATATTGGTTCTTCTCTAAATGTACTGCCTAAGAAAGCTCTGGACCGGTTGGATTGTGAAGGCTTAGAGCTGAAACCAAGTAATATCATTGTCAGGGCCTTCGACGGATCTAAAAGAATGGTGCATGGGGAGGTTGACATTCCCATCAAGGTAGGCACTGAGGTGTTCCACTCCACATTCTATGTGATGGACATCCGCCCATCATACTCTTGCTTGCTAGGAAGGTCGTGGATTCATAATGCTGGGGCAGTCACTTCCTCTCTACATCAGATGCTGAAATACCCTGTTAAGGGAAAAATCATAATTGTACACGGTGAGGAGGAGTACATGATCAGTCATCTGAACTCCTTTCGGTATGTGGAAGTGGATGGCGAATTCATCGAAACACCCTTTCAACACTTTGAGGAAGTTTCTCCCGAGGTGGTGGTAGCAAAGGCAGTAGCTGAGGTACCCAAACAGGTGGCCAGGGTGGCATCTCTGAAAGACACAAGGGCTGCAATGAAGTAGGGAAAGAACTCAACATGGGGTCAGTTGCCTGACTTTCCCCACAAGACAGACAAGTTTGGGTTGGGATTCACCGCTGCAGGGCAAAAGGCTATGCGTCGCTCAAAAATTGAAAAGACACCCATCAAGATTTCTCCTCATAGAATCAATGCTTTAGAAGACGAAGGCGAAGAGGGTAACATTGAAGATTGGATCTTCCCAACCATTGAAGGAGGACTGCACAACTGGGAGGCGAAAGACTTCGTTCCCATTACTTTCATCAATCAGTAATTTATCTTTCGAACATTTCCTGTTGGTCTGTAATAATTACTAAAACAATCTGCACTATTTTTCACCTCATGCCTTGCCCTGGGCATGTAGGTCCATTTGTAAGGGTTTTGATTCTATTCATAATCATATGCCATGTTTAATGAATCATTGGACGTTTTTCATTTATAAACTGCTGTGTTCATTTTCTTTCCTTTTTCATTTTTGTTTGTTTAAGGATGGCTATCCCTTACACACACCCACACTCACAAATGCAGGTACCCATCCACTCCGGATTCCATGGGTGACTATTTTGTTGTATCCTTCAATAACTCTGAAGATTTGGTCAATCAGGCTGAGTACGAAGATGACGAAGATTGTGAAGTACCGGGAGAGCTAGCCAGACTTCTACAACAAGAAGAGAGGGTCATCTTGCCTCATGAAGAGTTGCTGGAAACCGTCAACTTAGGAATAGAGGAAGACAGGAAAGAAGTACAAGTGGGTGCCAATCTGGAACCAAGTGTCAAAGAGCGCTTAATACGGCTGTTGAATGAATACGTCGAAATCTTCGCCTGGTCTTATGAAGACATGCCAGGGTTAGACACATATATTGTGGTTCATCGTCTCCCTACAAGAGAAGATTGTCCACCGATCAAGCAAAAAGTCCGCCGAATGAGGCCCGACATGTCTGAGAAGATTAAAGCTGAAGTAATGAAGCAATTCAATGCTGGTTTTCTGGCCATTACATCCTATCCGCAATGGGTTGCTAACATTGTGCCCGTTCCCAAAAAAGACGGTAAGGTCAGAATGTGTGTGGACTACTGGGATTTGAACAGGGCTAGCCCTAAAGATGATTTTCCGCTACCACATATCTACATTTTGATTGAAAACACGGCTCAACACAAGGTGTTTTCCTTCATGGACAGATTCTCGGGCTACAACCAGATCAAAATGGCCCCCGAGGACATGGAGAAAACAACATTTGTTACACAATGGGGTACCTTCTGCTACAAGGTGATGTCGTTCGGACTGAAGAACGCAGGGGCAACTTATCAACGCGCCATGGTAGCTTTGTTTCATGATATGATACATCATGAAATCGAAGTTTACGTAGACGATACGATAGCTCGATCACAAATGGAAGAGGAACACCTTGAACATTTGCAGAAGCTGTTTGCCAGGTTGAAGGAGTACAAACTCAGGCTGAATCCAAGTAAGTGCACTTTTGGAGTTAGGTCTGGTAAACTTCTGGGGTTTATTGTCAGCAACAAGGGCATTGAGGTCAACCCAGCAAAAGTGAAAGCTATACAAGAAATGCCTTCCCCCCGTACTGAAAAGGAGGTTAGAGGGTTCTTGGGACGCTTGAACTATATTGCAAGGTTCATCTCTCATCTAACGTCTACCTGTGAGCCAATTTTCAAACTATTAAAGAAAGATCAGGTAGTCGAATGGAACGATGATTGTCAAATTGCTTTTGATAAGATCAAGGATTATTTGCTAGAACCTCCTATTCTGATGCCACCCGTCGAAGGAAGACCGTTGATCATGTATCTGACTGTTTTGGACAACTCAATGGGGTGTGTACTGGGCCAGCATGACGAGTCTGGTCGAAAAGAGCATGCCATTTATTACCTTAGCAAAAAGTTTACCGACTGTGAGACTCGCTACTCACTGCTCGAGAAAACTTGTTGCGCTTTGGTATGGGCTGCTCGCCGACTAAGGCAGTATATGTTGACTCATACCACTTTGTTGATTTCCAAAATGAATCCTATCAAGTATATCTTCGAGAAGCCTGCTTTATCTGGAAGAATCGCTAGATGGCAAATGATCCTGACTGAGTATGACATCCAGTATACTACCCAAAAAGCTATAAAAGAGAGTGTACTAGCTAACCATCTAGCTCATCAAGCTATCGAAGATTATCAATCCATGAGATTTGAGTTCCCAGACGAGGACATCATAACTTTGGACAACATTGAAGGTGACGGAACGTATGACGGACCTGAACAAGGATCCCGATGGACCCTGTACTTTGATGGTGCTTCAAATGCACTTGGAAACGGTATCGGTGCGGTACTCATTTCCCCGGAAGGTTGCCGTACACCTTTCACGGCGCGACTTTGTTTCAGTTGTACCAACAACATGGCCAAATATGAAGCTTGCATCTTTGGTCTCAAGGCTGCTATAGACTTGGGGATCAAATCTTTGATCGTATTTGGGGACTCGGCTTTGGTTATCAGTCAAATCAAAGGAGAGTGGGACACCAAACATCCTAATCTTATCCCATACAAAGAACATGTCCTGACATTGCTGCCTCATTTCAAGCAGATTACTTTCGAGCATTTCCCGCGAGAAGAAAATCAGCTAGCAGATGCTCTGGCTACAATGTCTTCCATGTTTAAACTCAACTGGGATAACGAGGCTCCCCAAATCACCGTCGAGCGAATGGATGAACCTGCACATTGTCATGAAATTAATACCGAAGAAGTAGTGGAACAACCCTGGTTCCATGAAATCAAAAGGTATCTCTAGACTAGAGAATATCCCGAAGGAGCTTCCGTCAATGACAAAAAGTTCTTAAGGAGATTTGCGGCCAAGTTCTTCCTAAGCAATGGCATCCTTTATAAGTGCAGCCATGATTGTGTTTTACTCCGATGTGTAGACAAAGCTGAAGCAGAGTTGATCATGACTGAGATACACAGTAGCACGTTTGGCACCCACCTGAGCGGACATACGATGGATAAGAAGATTCTAAGGGCAGGCTATTACTGGTCTACTATGGAAGCTGATTGCCATCAACATTCTCGTACTTGCCACAAATGTCAGGTCTACACCGACAAGGTCCATATTCCTCCTGTTCCTCTCAACGTTCTGGCAGCTCCTTGGCCATTCGCAATGTGGGGCATTGACATGATTGGAGAGATCAAGCCCACGGCATCCAACGGACATCGATTCATCTTGGTCGCTATTGACTATTTCACCAAGTGGGTCGAAGCAGCTTCCTTTGCCTCTGTTACAAAAAATGTGGTTGCCCGCTTCATCAAGCAGAACCTCATATGCCGGTATGGTGTCCCTGACAGGATCATCACAGACAACGGTACAAATCTGAACAATACTATGATCACCGCTCTATGCGAACAGTTCAAGATTTATCATCACAATTCATCTCCCTATCGGCCGAAGATGAACGGTGTTGTTGAAGCTGCGAACAAAAACATCAAGAAGATCATTCAGAAAATGACAGTTACCTACAAGGACTGGCATGAGATGTTACCGTTTGCTCTGCATGGATACCGTACCACGGCACGTACTTCAACAGGGGCAACCTCATTCTCTTTGGTATATGGCATGGTAGCTGTCCTACCCATGGAAGTTC
This sequence comes from Vicia faba, assembly GCA_948472305.1. Classification (NCBI taxonomy): domain Eukaryota; kingdom Viridiplantae; phylum Streptophyta; class Magnoliopsida; order Fabales; family Fabaceae; genus Vicia; species Vicia faba. Next base: position 687,415,896 of record OX451735.1, on the reverse strand, counting down.
AGATTCCTTCTCTAAGGATTATGAAAGATGCTGGTTTGAATGAAGACGATTGGATTCAGACCCGACTTGATCAACTCAATTTGATCGATGAGAAGCGACTCACTGCTGTTTGCCATGGTCAGACATACCAAAAATGGATGATCAAGGCTTTCAACAAGAAAGTCAGACGTCAAGTATATCAAGTCGGAGATCTTGTAATCAAGCGGGTCATCTTGCCACAAAGTGATCCCAGGGGAAAATGGACTCCTACTTACGAAGGACCATTTGTGATCAAGAGCATCTTTTCTGGTGGTGCAATGATTCTGACCACCATGGACAGTGACGATTTGCCACACCCTGCGAATGCAGACATAGTCAAAAGATATTATGCATAAAATAACCCGACAAGTCGAAAACCCGAAAGGGCGACTTGGGCAAAAAAGGGCATCCCGGTGAACCGAAAACCCGAAAGGGCGGTTCAGGCAAAAATTAGGGATAAAACAAAAAAATTTGTACACCCGGCAAGTCGAAAATCCGAAAGGGCGACTTGGGCAAAAAAGGGTTTCCCGGTGGATTGAAAACTCGAAAGGGCAATTCAGGCAAAATTTAGGGAATTAAAGCGTATGACTATGTCTCGTCGGATCACTTTAAAGAACAATCTCTTCATCAGCAAGCTTCGAGCTTCTGATCAATCCAATTACCGGCGAACGAAGCAGTGAATGGACAAGATATTCAGAGTTGTGAAGGCTATAACAGAATGGGAATCTCATGGAACTATTACACATAGCCATCTTTCCTTTTGTATAAATTTTTCAATGTTTACGACAACATCCTCTTACTAGGATGTCTGTCTCCTTTGTACAAAGATACTCATAAAAAGTTAATACAAACACTTTTCCAAAAATAGAAATTTGCTTTGTCTTCTTTTTTCTTTTTACGCTTATGTGTTATTTGAGAAACGTCCAATGTTTTGTTAAATAGGCATATGCATTTGAACATAATCATTTTCTTACAAATCAAGAAAGATGATTGCTGATAGGTTGAAGGTATAGATAGATATCTTGGTTCCCTTTCAGAAGAAATCCCCAGTGGAATTAAACCCCAAATTCCTCAACAAAGTTAAAATCCAGAACTTAACAGAGTTAGACTTCAGGATCTTCAGCAGAACAAAAGCTTTCTCAAAGCTGTTTTCCCCAACCTAGAGAGTCGTCTAGAACTTAATTCCCCTCAGAGTTAAGTTTCAGCATCCCCAATGGAGCCCTAAAATCTGAAAATCCTATCCCCAGCGGAGCTAAAAGTTCCAACTATCAATCCCCAGCGGAACCAGATTAGTGAACATTCTCCCACAGAGATACTTCCCATCAGATTGAAGATTCTCACTCTCACTCCTCCAGCATGAGTCTCCCAGGTTCTGAACTCCCCAGTAGAGATCATCAGAATTCTCATTCCCCACAGGTCACCAAGGATTTTCAATCCCCAGCGGTGGTCCTAACATCCCTCAACAATTGAAGATCTTGCTCCCCAAGCAATCAGCATTCAGCAAGGATTTCTCACCCTCAGTAATCAAAGGATTTTCAATCCCCAGCTTCGATTATGGGTTTATTTCCCCAACATTTGTCAAGGGTTTATTCTCCAAAACAAATCACATTTCAATTCGATTGGTCGTTCAAAAATTCCTTCATCACCTGTTGGAAGTTATGGTCGTTAAAGATCAAATTCTCACAAGAGTCAAGTTATGAAGCCCGGATTCGACCGGATAGTATTTTGATCTCTACAGCATATTGTGAAGCCCAAATTATGACCGAATAACAGTGTCAGATTACCGCCAAGCCTAGATTACGACCAGATAGTGGTATCTCCTAAAAGCAAGCTATGAAGCCCGGATTCGACCGGATAATAGTTTAATCCCCAGCAAGTTATTGTGAAGCCTGAATTATGACCAGATAGCAATACAAGTTTCTGTGAAGCCTGGATTACGACCAGACAGCAGCCAAGAATACTACGAAGCCTGGAATCGACCAGATAGTGGTATATCTTTAACACAAGCCGTGAAGCCCGGATTTGACCAGATAACAGCTTAGCAAGTTATTGTGAAGCCTGGATTATGACCAGATAGCAATATAAGTTTCTGTGAAGCCTGGATTACGACTAGACAGCAGCCAAGAATACTACGAAGCCTGGAATCGACCAGATAGTGGTATATCTTTAACACAAGCTGTGAAGCCCGGATTTGACCGGATAACAGCTTAGCAAGTTATTGTGAAGCCTAAATTATGACCAGATAGCAATACAAGTTTCTGTGAAGCCTGGACTACGACCAGACAGCAGCCAAGAATACTACGAAGCCTGGAATTTACCAGATAGTAGTATATCTTTAACACAAGCCGTGAAGCCCGAATTTGACCGGATAATAGCTTAGCAAGTTATTGTGAAGCCTGGATTATGACCAGATAGCAATACAAGTTTCTGTGAAGCCTGGATTACGACCAGACAGCAGCCAAGAATACTACGAAGCCTGGAATCGACTAGATAGTGGTATATCTTTAACACAAGCCGTGAAGCCCGGATTTGACCAGATAACAACTTAGCAAGTTATGGTGAAGCCTGGATTATGACCAGATAGCAATACAAGTTTCTGTGAAGCCTTGATTACGACCAGAAAGCAGCCAAGAATACTACAAAGCCTGGAATCGACCAGATAGTGGTATATCTTTAACACAAGCCGTGAAGCCCGAATTTGACCGGATAACAGCTTAGCAAGTTATTGTGAAGCTTGGATTATGACCAGATAGCAATGCAAGTTTCTGTGAAAGTCTGGAGATCGACCAGATAACAGTTAATCGTTAACAGAATGAAGACTCTCATCCTTAAAACCCCAGTAGATTGGCATACAACCCAAGCTCCTGATTCCCCAACAGCGGTCCCAGGACTTCTCATTTTCAACGATCAAAGGATTTTCAATCCCTTGCAGCAGTCAAGGATTTACTTTCCCCAACAGCAGTCAAAGACTTCATTATCCAGGATTCGTCTTCCTCAGCAAGACAACTCATCAGCTTACATGCACATTCATTACATTCATATCATAAACATTGATATAACATACATTGCATCATAAATTTCATGCAACATAACTTTGTGTGTCAGCTAATATTTTACCCTTTTCAGGATAAGATTGATAAGCTCAGACTTCTGAAAACAGTTTACGGGTTCTCCAGATACGGATGTTAACCTATCGCTCGTTCAGATTCAAGACTTCTGAAAACAGTTTATGGATTCTCCAAACACGGATGTTAATCTATCGCTTGTTCAGATTCAACTTTTGAAAACAGTTTACGGATGCTTCCAGATACGGAGGTCAATCTATTGCTTATTCAGACCCCCATCTCAGAGATGTTCCAAAACATGGACACCTTTCTGATACTCATTTCTTTCACCTACAACATACATTCCAGATGGCATCTTTAAGCCCATCCCCTGGCAAGATTTTGTCACATCTCCAGATGGCATCTTTAAGCCCATCTCCAAATGGCATCTTTAAGCCCATTCCCGCATCCATGTTTTGACGAGTGCAAATTTACGGGCACTCTAGTGTCCAATCTCCTTTTACCTTCGAGACGCGAAAGGCAAACTTGCCAATCTAACTCTTCAGGTGCAAGAAGATTGATTAGGGGCAACTGTTGTACCCCAAAATTTGCCCTCTCATTTCATCAACATTTTCTCACCACAAGACTCTTGGAACTCAAGATCAAGTTGTAACACAAGACCCTTGACATCATAACCATTTCTGCCAGTCCTTCCAAGGTTTCCTCGAGAAAACCTGTAAGGATTTCATCTGTCCCATGAATTGCTCCGCTAATAATCACCGTTCCCGGTCCTATCCCATACACTTCAGACAAGGCTGTCCCATGGCACTATGGTGCTGATGTGTATTACCATGATATTAAGCAAGAGTTGAAGAATGAAGAAGTTGATACTGATGTCAGTAATATTGTCGGGGCTAGTTAAGTCACCAAAAGTGGAAGACTCTTCTCTCCCGAGATTTCCCCTCCGACTATCCACCAACTTGTTGCTATTCCATCTGCTAGTACACCAACCACTGTTCTAGTTCCTACTCCAGTTATCTCCCCCGTCGCCGAGCCATCTGAGACTCGGGGAAAAGAAGTCATAGGTGAGCCTTCCCGAACGGAGGCACCTAGAAAAGTTGTGTTAGAAGCCTCTAAACAAGAAATAGAGAAAATACTAAAAATTATCAAGAAAAACGACTACAATGTGGTCGAACAGCTGAGGCAGACCCCATCAAAGATCTCCATGTTGTCTCTGCTGTTGTGTTCTGAAGCCCATGCAAAGGCTTTGATTGTGTTTCTCATGACTGCGCATGTGCCGCAGGAAACTTCTGCAGATCAGTTCAAAGATTACGTGGCTAGCTTGACTGCTGACAATGGGTTAGGATTTTCAGATACGGATCTGACCGCTAAGGGGAGGAATCATAATGATGCTCTGCACGTCTCGATTGAGTGCAGGGGCACCACTATGGCTCATGTGCTGGTTGACACCGGGTCTTCACTGAATGTTCTTCCAAAGAAAGCGTTGGACCATTTGGACTGTGAGGTTTGACTTTGAAGTCGAGTTACATTGTGGTCAGGGCTTTCGATGGATCAAAAAGGATGGTGCACGGGGAGGTGGACATCCTTGTCAAAGTGGGTTCTCAGACCTTTGGATCCACCTTCTATGTGATGGATATCAGACCATCATATTCTTGCTTGCTGGGTCGCCCTTGGATTCATAAGGCTGGGGCAGTGACTTCCACGCTCCATCAAATGTTGAAATATCCGGTAAAGGGGAAGATTGTCATGGTACAAGGGGAAGAGGAGTGTATGGTGAGTCATCTCAATTCCTTTTGCTACGTGGATATGGATGGGGAGTTCATCGAAACCCCTTGTCAAAACTTTGAAGAGGTCCCCCAGACTTTGGCGTCAACTAAAGTTGCTACCGACAAACCTCCGCTGAAGATGGCTTCTCTCAAGGATGCCAGGGCTGTAATTGAAGAAGGTAGGTGTACCAATTGGGGTCAGCTCCCTGATTTCATGCACAAAACTGACAAATTTTTTTTGGGCTTTACTTCAGGGGCTCAGAGGGTTGTTAGGCGCACACGGATTGAAAGACCTCCTCTACACATCAGCAATCGGGGAGTTAATGCAATTGAGGACAGTGAAGAATATTCAGACATCGACAGCTGGATCTACCCAACAACCAGTGGTGGACTGAACAACTGGACGGCGAAGGACTTCATACCTGTTTCTTTTATTTCAGAGTAATTGACTTTTGTTTTAAGATTTGTAATAAACAGTTTGAAACTTTACGGCCCGGTGCCTTGCCCGAGGCACCTTGGCTTCGCTTGTGAGGGCTTATTATTATTTGTCATTTTCATATATCATCAATAAAACATCGGACGTTTTTTGCATTACAAATTTTACGCAATTTGCTTTTATTTTCTATCAAAAACAACTATTCTCTTACACACACTCACGTATCATATTGCAGATCCATATCCACTCTGGATCCCATTGATAACAATTTTGCTATTACCAGTTATGACTTCGAAAATCCGATCAACCGAGCCGAGGACGAAGGTGGGGATGATTGTGAGGTACCGGGGGAGCTTGCTAGACTATTACAACAGGAAGAAAGGGCCATACAGCCTCATGAAGAGCCAGTTGAGTCGGTGAATTTGGGTACGGAGAGAGACAGGAAGGAAGTCAAAATAGGTGCTAATCTAGAGCCTAGTGTCAAACAACGACTAATACAGATGTTGCACGATTATGTGGAGATCTTCGCCTGGTCTTATGAAGATATGTCTGGGTTGGACACTGATATTGTGGTACATCGCCTGCCAACCAAAGAAGACTTCCCTTTGGTAAAGCATAAAGTTCGTCGTATGCGCCCTGAGATGTCTGAGAAAATCAAAGATGAGGTCATGAAACAATTCGATGCGGGATTTTTAGCTGTCACTTCTTATCCGCCGTGGGTTGCCAACGTTGTTCCATTACCTAAGAAGGATGGTAAGGTACGGATGTGTGTGGACTATAGAGATCTGAACAGGGCGAGCCCCAAAGATGACTTCCCACTTCCTCACATTGATGTTCTGGTCGACAACACCGCGCAGCATAAGATCTTCTCCTTTATGGATGGTTTTTCTGGTTACAATCAGATCAAGATGGCTCCCGAGGACATGGAGAAGACAACCTTCATTACACAGTGGGGCACCTTCTGTTACAAGGTAATGCCTTTTGGGTTGAAGAATGCTAGGGCAACTTATCAGCGCGCCATGATCGCTTTGTTCCACGACATGATTCACCATGAGATTGAGGTTTATGTTGATGACATGATCGCAAGGTCCCAGACTGAGGAAGAGCACCTTGACCATCTCCAGAAACTGTTCGACAGGTTGAAGACGTATAAGCTGAGGTTGAACCCGAACAAGTGCACCTTCGGGGTAAGATATGGTAAGATTCTGGGCTTCGTCGTTAGTGATAAAGGTATTCAGGTGGATCCTACAAAGGTAAAAGCCATACAAGAGATGCTGACTCCTCGCACTGAAAAAGAAGTTAGAGGTTTCTTGGGACGTCTGAATTACATCGCCAGGTTCATTTCACATCTGACTCCTACTTGTGAGCCAATCTTCAAGATGCTAAAAAAAGATCAAGTGGTAAAGTGGAATGATGAATTCCAGACCTCTTTCGAAATAATCAAGGAATACCTTCAAGAACCACCAATTTTGATGCCTCCAGTAGAAGGAAGGCCTTTGATATTATACTTGACAGTGCTAGATAATTCAATGGGGTGTGTGATGGGGCAGCATGACGAGTCTGGCCGAAAAAAGAACACTATTTACTACCTTAGCAAAACATTTACCGACTGTGAGACCCGATACTCATTGCTCGAGAAAACTTGTTGCGCTTTGGCATGGGCTGCTCACCGGTTGAGACAGTATATGCTGACTCACACTACTCTTTTGATATTAAAGATTGATCCAATCAAGTATATCTTCGAAAAGCTTGCTCTCTCCAGAAGGATAGCAAGATGGTAGATGATCCTAACTGAGTATGATATCCAATACACAACCCAAAAAGCAATCAAGGGGAGTGTATTGGCGGATCATCTGGTGCATCAGGCCGTGGATGAATACCAATCCATGAATTTCGAGTTCCCGGATGAGAACATCATGTTGGTGACCGACTGTGAAGAACCTGGACCGGATGAAGGACCTGAGGAAGGATCCAGATGGTCTATGTATTTTGATGGAGCATCAAACGCGTTGGGTAATGGCATTGGCGCTGTGATCATATCTCCTGAGGGTTATCATACTCCGTTCACCGCCCGATTATGTTTTAACTGCACCAACAATATGGCAGAGTATGAAGCATGTATCATGGGTCTTCGAGCTGCTATCAACCTGAGGATTAAGTTCTTGAGTGTATTTGGAGATTCTGCTTTAGTGATCAGTCAGATCAAAGGAGAGTGGGATATGAAGCACCCAAATATTATTCCTTATAAAGAGTATGTACTGACATTGCTCCCGCACTTTGAGCAGATAACCTTTGAACACTTCCCGAGAGAAGAGAACAAGTTAGCGGACGCGCTGGCTACCATGTTTTCTATGTTCAAAGTCAGGTGGGACAATGAAGCTCCCCAGATTACCATTGAGAGGTTGGACGAACTCGCACATTGCTGTGACATTGAAACTGAAGAGGTAGCAGATAAACCCTGGTTTCACGAAGTAAAGAGGTATCTTGAGGCTCAAGAATACCCCGAGGGGGCATCTGTTAATGATAAGAAGTTTCTGAGAAGGTTCGCTGCAAAGTTCTTCATCAGTAATGGGATCTGTTGTACCCCAAAATTTGCCCTCTCATTTCATCAACATTTTCTCACCACAAGACTCTTGGAACTCAAGATCAAGTTAGGGTTTGCTCTGCTCAACACCTCTCCTTGCACTGTTGACCCAAATTAGGGTTTGAGTTTGCACAGGGATGTGTTGACCTAAAATTCCCAAAGTGACTTTCATGCTTCATGTTGGACTTACAAGTTTATCCATACCAAGTTTCAAGCCTTGATTCCAATCTTTGCCCAATCAATTGGACAATTGACCTAGAAATCAGCTGTATTGGGGGAAAAGTCAATTGTGGCCAATTGACAGTCAAACCTCATGATTTTTGACCCACATCAACATAAATAACTCACATGAACCATTTGGTCAAGTTTGTATCACAATTCCACAAGCAATTTGATCAGATCACCAAAAGGGTAAAATGGTCATTTTTAGGGTTTTGACTGCACAAAGGCAATTTTTGACTGTTTGACCTAACCAATGGCAAACCAAGCTCACATATGGACTCAAGGACTCAATGGATTTATCTTGATCCATTCAACAAGTTTAAAAGATCTCAAATGCATAGGATTGACAGATGAATTTTTCAGTCAACTGATTAAAATTTGACTGTATACTGAAAAGTCAAACTTTGACTTTTTTGGTCAAAATCAAGTGCCAAGATTCATTTTTCATCAAGACATGTCAAATTATGAAACTTGTTCATCAAGAAACCCAAAATTGCAAATTAGGGTTTAAAATGAGAAAATTTCATAACTTAGAATTTTTCTAAGTTATGAAACTTCCTTATTTTTTCCTAACTTTGTCCCATTTTTTCACCAAGATTCAAATGGATTCAAACAAAACTTGAAACATGAAAGTTGTAGTCCATTGCAAAATCTACAACTTTGAATCATAAATTTCTCTCAAAGGAAGCTTGTATCTCAAGTTATGATTTTTGGAACAAGGGTGCAAAACATTTTTAACTTAGAGAAAATTTGACCTATTCTAGGCAGGATTTTTGTCCAACTTCTTGGCCATTTTTCACATGGTTCCACTTGGAGTTTAAATTTTCATTACAAAGATGGATTGTAGTACACATTCCAAGCTTTCCAAATTGTCTAAGAACTTCTCAAACACCCTTGTGGTTAGAGAGAACCGAATTTGCAAAGTTGGCCAAAACTCACTTTTGTTCATGGCCAAAGCTTGTTCATAACATTTGCATTTTCAAATCAGCTTGTACAATGCTAGCTTGCAGGCCTCAAAACCAGTTTTACACACCTTAATTAAATGCCAAACCATTGTATTAATGTATTATTTCATCCATTTGGACATTACATGCTAAACTAATCCTTAATTAGAAAAAGCAAATTTGCCATTTTGGAAAAGTAACACTTTATGTCAAGTTACATGATCTTTGAAGTACAAGTCAGATCTTTGAGGCAAAGTTTGGTAGACAAATCCCACTGATCAAGAGAAAGTGCTGCATCATGCTTGAGAGCCTTGTACAGGCCTATATCACAACTTGACATTTCTTTGCTTACATTGGAAGAAACATTGCAAAAACTCTCCATCTCGCATTCCTGTAAACACAGCCAAACACAAACTTTATTCTCATCTTCCATACATCCCAACTGACCTAAGGCACGATTAAATCATCCCTCATACCTCCCAAAACAGAAAAACACCATCTTATTGCCAAAATAGGGTACCTGCTGCAGATTGAGGTCCACAACTCAATCCACTCGTGCACTTTGGCTAAAAACCTTGCAAACACATTTCATACCATCCATTGAAGTTATTCCAACCCCTAAACACCAGTTGTAACACCCCTAACCTCATCTGCCATTTTCATTTTTCAGTTTTGCAGATGAACTTCAATAGCTCGATTCAGAGTGATTCAAAGCAAGCTAGGTGTTGGAGAAGCATCCTTGGACTTCAGGAAAGCTCAACCAAAGCTCAAACTCCATTGAAGATACCTACATTGCTCTGTTCAAGTCAAGCTGAAACAGGTAAAACCATGGACTTCTATCTCTCAATCTAGGAAGAGTTAGGCTTAGGTTTGTGAATGAAACATGCTCTACTCATAGCCCTGAAGCCATACATATGATTACTTTTCATTTATATTAAGTATGCTGTGAGAATTTTAGCCATGAACATTGAAGAAAAATTAGGTCAGAAATTGGGGATGAAGAAATTCTCCCTGGTTTCTTAGAGTTAGGTCAAGTATTTTATATGTCTGAATTTGTCTCTTGATGCTCTACATTATTGGTGTTATGAGTTTTTGCTAAAAGTTAAAGAATCAAAAGTTAGTATGATGAACAAGAAGGCGCGCGTTTTTTGAAACAGAAGCTGGAGGTTGAAGAAGGTTGACTTGGGCTGGGCCTGAGTTTGTTTTGCTCTTTGCACACTTTTTTTTTCATTTGCACCCCCCTGGCCCATTGTGTGAAATATTTATTATTTTTGCATTTTTCTTTTTGATTCTGACTTATTATTTTTTGCTCAAACATAAAAAATATCAAAAATATTTTTCCACACTTTTTTGCATTTATTTGGCATTTGTTTGCTTTATTTAAACATATATATGTAAATAAATAGAAAACCTCTTTTATTTAAAACCCTAAAAATAATACAAAAATATTTATTTTTGAGTTATTATTTTTTTATTATTTACATTTTGAAAACATTTTCTAAAATATATATTTTTTGTAAATAATTAATATTTTATCTTTTGTACATATTTAGCATATTAAATATATATAAATATACATATACATATTTTATTAAATATTTAGAACAAAAATATAGAAATAATACATTTTTATTTTTATTTAATATTTGACATCAAAAATTACTTTTTTACAATATACTTCTTATTTTTTTGTATATAATTAACAAATATTGCATATAATTAATAAATAAATACTATTTATTCTAAAACTAGGGTTTTGCCCTAAATGACAAAAATATTCAAAATTTGACCTTTTTATTTTTGTTTATATTTCACATTGAAAAATATTTTCACATACATAAAAAATCATTTTGTGCATAATACATTTTGCATATTTATTGTATTCATTTAAATATTGTACAATTAAATATGTGTATATTCGATATGGATGTAATAGCTTAGAATTTAATTTTTTGTCAAGTATTCCCCAAATTCAAACTTGTACCCCCATCCCCATAATCATTGTTGTAATAGCGTAGCATTTAAATTTCCGCATTTAAAAGCTTTCCAATTATGCCATGATAGACCTAGGGTTTGTATGCAAATAAAACCAACAAATAGCTTGACCTAATTCAAGATAAACATGTATGAAAAACAAACACAATGCACACTTGCACCTTTAGGGTTACTCCACTTGTTGTCTTCAAAAATGGACCATGGTTGCATGTTAAGTGTCTTTGGAAAAACAAAAACAAATCAAATGATCATATCCCCTCGATGACGCTATCAAGTTGCCTAAACAAAAATGATCAAGTCCCTTGAGAAAAAATTGCCAAAGATAATTGGCACTATTGCCTCTATGGTCTAAACGATGACCTGCGCCCGTCCCGTTAACATCCTAACACATGGTTGTTCACCAAATACAATGGTGAAACAACACTGTTAAAAGGGTTAAAACATGAGAAAAAATCTTTGAGAAATTTAGGGTAGATAGCTCTTGGTTACTTGACCAATCTTGCAAAACAATCCTTGCCATTTTTCAAAACACACATCACAACACAACTTCAAAACAAACTTTCAAAAACATTGAAACATCTTTTCAAAAAGACAAACACCCTTGTAAAACATTCAAACAAGAATTGTTACAATGGTTTCCTAGACAAGGCATCTTTTTCAAAACATTTTCAAAAAAAAACACACACACAAAGCACCATTTCAAACAATTGAAAAGCAAAGGCAAGTGATCTAAGCAAGTAACTAAGAGCCCATGGATAACCATGGATAGAAAGGGTGCTAATACCTTCCCTTTCTATAATCTACTCCCCGAACCCAAGAAAACATCTCAAAGGTTTTTCCTGTGCTTTTTAACCTTTCCTTAGGATAAAATAAAAAGTCGGTGGCGACTCTTGCTCAACCGAAACATTTGCGAAAACAAACGCAAAACCCAAGTCAGTTCTCCCACCGTATCACAGGATCCTCTATAAGCATAACAATGATTTAACCTTATTGAGATGTGTGGACAAAAGCGAGGCGGAAAGGATCATGGCAGAGTTACATGAAGGTACCTTCGGAACTCATTCCAGCGGACATACCATTGCAAAGAAGATCCTACGGGCTGGATATTATTGGTCTACTATGGAAGTAGATTGTTATCAGCACTCTCGGACCTGTCATAAGTCCCAAGTCTATGCTGATAAAGTGCATGTACCTCCAGTTCCTCTAAATGTTTTGACAGCTCCTTGGCCTTTTGCAATTTGGGGCATCGACATGATTGGCGAGATCATACCTATTGTGTCTAACGGGCATCGTTTCATTCTGGTAGCTATTGATTATTTCACGAAGTGGGTTGAGGCAGCTTCCTTTGCTACAGTAACCAAGAACATCGTAGCGCGGTTTATCCGACACAATCTGATATGTCGATACGGTGTACCAGAGAGGATCATTACGGACAATGGTACAAATCTCAATAATACAATGATCACTGAGCTCTGCAAATAGTTTAAGATATAACATCATAACTCTTCTCCCTAGCCGAAGATGAATGGGGCTGTTGAAGCGGCTAACAAGAACATCAAGAAGATTGTGCAGAAAACGACAGTGACCTACAAAGACTGGCATGAGATGTTACCATTTTCTCTTCATGGGTACCGTACCTCGGCAAGGACATCGACAGGGGCAACACCTTACTCCTTGGTGTATGGCATAGAGGCAGTCCTGCCCATCGAAGTCCAGATACCCTCTCTTCGGATTATGAAGGATGCGGGTTTCAACAAAGACGACTGGATCCAAACCCGGCTTTATCAACTGAACTTAATCGATAAAAAGAGGCTTACTGCTATTTGTCATGTTCATACGTATCAAAAGCGAATGATCAAGGCTTTTAATAAGAAAGTTAGACGACAAGAATATCAAGTTGGGGATCTGGTGATCAAGCACATCATACTACCGCAAGGTGATCCCAGGGGCAAATGGACTCCTACGTAAGAAGGGCCATTTATGGTTAAGAACATTTTATCGGGAGGAGCTATGATTCTAACCACCATGGATGGTGACGACCTTCCTCACCTCACCAATGCAGACATAGTGATAAGATACTACGCATAATCAAAGACCCGCTAGGTTGACCGGCCTAGGCAAAAATAAGGGCTTCCCAGCAAACCAAAAGGGTTCGGGCAAAAGTAAGGGATGAAAATGAAAAAAATTGTACACCTGGAAAGTCGAAAACCTGAAAAGGCGACTTGGCCAAAAAAGGGTATTGTGGTGGACTGAAAACCCGAAAGGGCGGTCCAGGAAAAAATTAGGGATCGAAGCGTAACACTATTTCTCATTGGATCATCTTGCAACCAGACTTCGGTATTTACTATCAAGCTCGAACGACGCCAATCAATCTGATCTACCTTCGACCAAGTAGCAAAGTGATGATACGCTCGAAGATATAAAGGCAATAGCAGAGTTGGAACCCGATGGGATTGTTTCACATAGCTGTTTTTCTTTCTTTTTATACAAAATGTATAATTTATGTTCCCTCGGTGGCGTTCTCTTACTAGGACGTCAGCCTCTTGTACAAAATGCCTATTACAGGCCAATTTCAAAAATCAATACAATTCAATTTCACAAATTTCAATTTGTTTTTTCTTTTTCTGTTTTGTTTTGCAAGAACATCCAATGATTCATTTTTGATATATGCATTTGAACATAATTGCTGCTCATAAATATTTACATACGAAACAAAAGACAATTATTCGTAATTCCAGGAACAGGGGCAAACAAGAAGTGTCCAAACCTTACGGATGCTCTATCCACCAGGTACAGGGACAGATCCAGCTTGAGAATATGACTAAAGGTATATACACTCCCCTCAGAGCAGGAAGTATTCAAAGACAGTGGTGTTAACTCCCCCCAGTCGAGGTTCATAATCGCGAATGAGTCGGCAAATTTCTCCCTAAGCAGAGTTTATCTGTCATCAGCAATAGAAGTTCACCACCAGCGAAGTTTATTTCTCCAAATCAGTAGATCATCCAATAGAGTATCTCTCTTCCCCATAAAGTCATTCTCCTACAAGATTATTCTCAAACAGAGCCTCTCTCGGCGGAATATTCTCCAGCAGAACAGACACAAGTCTCCAGCGAATCATCTTCGATCACAATTCCCAACGAGAACGAAGAACTCACCTCCTTATATTCTCCAACAACAGTCCCGGATTTATTCTCCCCTGCTGGAGAATATCACAAGAACATTGCATATACATACACCGCGGCATATGCATATGCATCATACAGCACAATCTCATTTATTTTGAGAACATCATTACCCAATACATTTCATACATCATGACATTACATACGACTAACTCTTTACCTTTCAGGGAAAGATGCAATCAGGTTCTCACAAGTTTCCCCTGGTTTAGTCAAATCGATACTAAGATTTCTATTCCAATTCAATATTTGAAGCCCGGAAATCGACCGGAAAACAGCTTAATCCTCAGCAAGTTATTGTGAAGCCTGGAAATCAACCAAATAGCAATACAAGATACCATGAAGCCTGGAATCGACCAGATAATAGGTATAAGACACCGTGAAGCCTGGCGCATGGTCAAATAATGGTATAAGACGCTGTGTAGACTGGAGCACGATCAGATAGCGGCAAAGGACACTGAAACCTGGGACACGACCAGATAACGGTATAAGGTATTGCGAAGCTTGGAATTTGACCAAATAAAAGTTTACTCGGCCAATTACTATAAAGCCCAGAAATCAACCGGATATTAGTATGCCTTAAATTCAAGTTGAAACCCGGATGCAACCGGATAACCACTTAATTCCTTCTGAAGCCTGAAGCACGACCGGATAAGAATTGAGAAGTTGCGAACCCTGGAGCACGACCAGATATCAGTTCATTTTCACCTCCTCGACTAAGAGATAATTCCCCGGTAGAATAACTGACAACTGAATCTCCTAAAATTCTATTTCTCCCAAGACAGAGACCAGCATTCCCCAGCGAAATCCTCCTCAACAACAGGTATACGGGTTCTCGCAAAGGAATCTCTTATGTGATCAACACTTCTTCGGATGGCATCTTTAAGCCCATCTTCCTTCATTGACTTGCAAATGGCATATATAAGCCCATTCCCGATATCACAAGACAAGTACCACTTCATGTGAGTGCAAATTTCTAGGCACTCTAGTGTTCAATCATCTTCAACCTTAGGATCACGAAAGGCAGACAAGCCAATCTACATCCTCAGGTTTAAGAAGATTGAACAGGGGAAGTTGTTGTACCCCAAAATTTTCCCTCCCATATTTCTCAATACATGTCAAGTGAGGTCCTCAAATTGCTCAAGGAGGTCCAAGGGTTGACCAGACAAACTCTCTCCTAAGGAAGTCTACCCCAAATTAGGGTTTCATTTTGCATCAAGATGCTTGAGTCCAAAGGATCCCAAATGCTCACAATTCTCCTAATATGTACTCAAGACCATCCATGTCAAGTTTCAAGCCTTACATAAGAAGTTTTCTCAATCAATTGCTCAAAGGCCTGAAAATCGACTATGCTAGGGCAAAAGTCAACTGTGACCCACATACAGGCAAACTTTAAGATTTTTGGTCAACATTCTAATTTTGAAGTATTATTCATCATTTGATCAAGGGTTGATCATGACTCCTCAAGGATTTCTCACAATTCATCAAAGCCCAAAAGTTGCTAAATTAGGGTTTTGTAGGAAAAGTCAACTCAACTTTGACAAAGCATAACTTTCTCATATTTTATCAAAAATGACCCATCCAAAGCTCATTTTTAAGAGGATCTAATTCCCTACAATTCATCCTCAGCTTCCAAATTCAAAATATGCACTCACAAGAAGATATGAATTTGGAAATTATAGGTCATTTTGGAAAGTCAACAAAAACACCTTTTGGGTCAAAGCTTCATACATGAACATGGAATACTCAATTGATATGAGACATAAAGGGTTGCTTAGAGGACATCTTAATATTTCTAAAAAGTCCAAGAACACTTCTCTAGGGTCAAAATTGAGGGAGCTATGCATTGGCCAAGTTGACCCTTTTTGCAAAATTGCCAAAAGTTAAATGTGTCCAAAATTTCATTTTTTGATAAATGGGCCCAACTTTTTATGCTTGCACTGAGTTTGTAATGTGACCCACGACCCATGAGCCTTTCCACTTGTCATTATTTTATTTTTGTTATTTATTTTGATTTTATTTCATTTAAATCAAATAAAATCAATATAAAATAATGAAAATATCAAAAACTAATTAAATCTTGAGATTTTGTGCATGATTAGGTCCATTACACAGCTGGAGACAAGATCAAATCGAGCAAGGCCCCATTTGGACACAAAAAGATTGGATTTGTTTGTTTTGGAAAGATTTGGTGCAAGGATTGAATCATGAATCAATATTCATAATTGGAAGAGATTTGATACAAAATTGCAACCCTAATGCACTCTAGTATACATAAGGAACAAAGGCAGATCAAAAGCAAGAGGCTAGAGGCGTGCAAAGACAGAGAACCAATTTCAAAAATTCAAGGAAAAAGTTGCAAACTGATTTCCAAGTTTTAGGCCATCTCAAGCCATTCTAATCATACCAATCAATTACTGGACTCTCCAGGATCGTGTTTCAATCGCTAGCAAGCTTCCCCACGCCTTGAAACGCCCTATAAGAGTCACACAGTTTGCATATTTTCTTGAATTCGAATACCTTAATTCTGGCATATTTAGCATGATTAATTGACATATTTATAATCCTTGAGATGTTTGCAAGCTAATGGCTATATCCAATTGTATTTCTATTGATTGTACAGCAGAGTGCCATGGCTAGGGTTTTTTCTTCATTTTTAGGGTTTTCTCGTACAGGGAAAATTAGCCATTAATAATGGTACCATGATGCTCGTGAGGTTGCAACGAGTTGATTGGTACCATTGGTTTTCATTTATCATACACATACAGGATTTTGAAATGAACAAGGGTTATACCTACGCTTGGTGTCTGTAGGTAAAAATCTTTCATCTAAAACGATGGAGGCAACAAAGAAGACAATGGCGTGGCAGGTGGTGAATGGCAAGTTTGAATTTCGCGCGTTTTGAGGACTAATATTTGTTTGTATTATATAATAATTGTTTGCTATTGTAATGACAACTAATCATTTTGGCTTAGTTGGCAGCGTGGCAAGGGGATAATGCTTAAGGGCCTGGGTTCGATCCCCAGGTCCCAATATTTGCTTCACATTATTTTTCCTTACATGATCAAGTGCGCTGGTACCCCATGTGTCCACCATGCATCATCAGCTTCCAACCATCATATCACCAACAAGCCAGATCTAAGGCCTTCTCCTTGAAGGTCCACCATATGCCTGAGTCAAGCATGCCCACAGGATCTAGCAAAGTCAATAGGGTCAGGAGCTTGTTAGGCCCAGAACTGCAAATAGCACCCCCCTTCTTGCTAAGAAGCCAGGCCCATCTTTCTTTCTTTTCTATTTATTTCTTTTATTTATTTAATTTACTTAATTATTTTCTAACACAATTAATTTCTTTTGTCACAAAAAATCATAAAATCAAGAGTTTCACAAAAATTAGAATTAGGTTTTATTTTATCAAATTTAATATAATTTAGTTTAATTTAATTTAGAGTAATTCTAAATTTTTTTATAATTAAAATCAATTAGAAAAATAAGGGTTAGATTTAATTTAATTTTTATTTCTTTTCTCATAACAAAAAATACAAAAATAGGTTAATTTAATTATTTTTTTTCTTAATTAAAATTAATTAGTGAATAGGTTATTGTTATTCAATAGAACTTTATTTTCTCAAATAACACAAAAACACAAAAAAAAAATGATTTTTCTTGTAAATTACAATTAGGTAGTTTGGGTCAAAACCCTAAATCTCTCGTTTTCGATTCATCGCGCGCGTTTATTATTTTTTTCAATATTGATGTAACTGTCTATGGTATGTAATAGTTTAATCTAGGATTTTCTTTATTTATCGTTTTTACGGGGTTTTTTGGCTATGTAATTAATCCCTACCCCGAAGCCTTGTAATAGCGTAGGTTTTATTTTCTCGCATTTTAATTTTCGCAAATGTTAACTGTTTAGATGTATGTTAATAGGATTTTATGACAAGATTACATGATAATTTTAAACGGCTAGAAAACCCTAATGTGCAAAGATAATAACTGAAATCAAATCACTCGCACATGCACATTCCTAGGGTATAATCTCACTTCGGTTGCCTTCGGTAAACAGTCATTAAGTATAGGGTGTCTTAGTGATTGTCCTCCTGTCTAACAAAGATCAAAAGTCCCGTTCGGAAACGTCGCCTCGAAAATGTTGCCTCGAATATGATCTTAAGACTCTAGGGTTATACTAAGACGTCCTAATATTGCTTTGGTGATCGTACGTCCCTTACGAATTGACCCTTACAATTCCAACGACGGTGCTACCTATTTCTCAATAGTAGGATAGCATTGTCTAAAGGAAACAAGAACAGAAACAATATTTTTTTCGAGTAGGTAGATGCTAATAGGTACTTGCTCAAAATCAAACTCTTCACACTTACACTTTTTTTCAAACAAAGTTTTCAAAAACACTTCATAACACTCTTGAGGACAGAAACAAGAGTTAAAATAAAGTAAAACAAAACTTTTCAAAACAAACACACACAAGCAATTTTAAAAGATGAGCAAGTACCTAAGAGCCCATGGAAAACCATGGACAGAAAGGGTGCTAATACCTTCCCTTTTTATAATCTACCCCCCGTACTCAGAATATCTCAAAAAAGGATATTTTTTTCTGTGCTTTTTTCCTTTCCGGTTGGATGAAATAAAAGTCGGTGGCGACTCTTGCTTACCGCGACATTTTGCGAATACAAAACGCAAAATGCAAACCAGCATTTTCAAAACAGTCGGTTCTGCCACCGTATCACAAAGGGCGAGAGAAATCCTGCCTCTTTAAAAGCAAATTCATACATCGGAAATCGAGTCCCCGAAAAACCCAAGCAGATTCGACTGGTAGGCTTGGGGCGCAAGGGCATCCATGATGCAGGGACATCCTCTCCCCGGACCTCGAAAGTGTTAAACGCGTCAGAAGAGTTGAGGAAAATCTTGAGGTGATCTCCAAGGGTTCGGGTTCTACCCAGTCCAAGTTCCTCCCTACATCCTCGACAAGGGCTACCTCTTCAACAGGGGGATCAACTTCAACATTTTGGGTCATCTTACCTGAAAGGCAAGGGAAAATAGTGAATTTGACGGTAAAATCAAATCCACCCTTCCATCGTAAATCAAGTGAAAGGGTGAAGGATTGGTCGAGGACACATCCTCGATCAGGAACCTCGATGGTAACCATTATGGCCGAGGACTTTTCCTTAACATAATGTCTGACGCAGGGGACGAGGATCCTCTCGACATGTGACGAGCATAAATTTTCTTCGCCTTCCGAAGAGAAACCTCCATGTCACGTTTCATCGGGAATGCATGAGCTCCATCAGGAAACTCTTGAGTTTCATCGGGAAATTCATGGGTTTTGCCGAAAACTTCATAAAACTTGTCGGAAACTTCATAGAGCTCACCGAAGAATTCATGCACTTACGGGAAACTTCATAAAACTTTTCGAGAAACTCATACATTCATAGATAAATAAAAGGAATCCTAAAAATACTCACAAAGATAGAACACTAACCAAGGAATAGGAGTTGGCAGCAGAGGCGACGACTATATGGTAGCGACGGTAGCAACGAACGTGAGGGAGGCAAGAAGAGAGTGAGAAATGGTAAAGTCTCATATGAGATTCCTCTCACCCTTTTATAGCCAAACTCACTGTATATGGGAACACGCAGAAGGACATCATAACCTAAGCCATCATAGGCTAGAGTGACACATTAAATAGCTATCATGCGTGGCACGCGAAATGATTCGACATTTGTTCTCCCAAGACTCGTTGTTGCATATTCACATGCGTCAAACCAGTGCACTAACTCTCCATGTTTCCTCAGTTGGGAACTTACCCGTGACTCTTAGTTCACACATCCTAAAGTCGAGCTCAAACACCACCCTTCCTCAAAACCTTTTTTACACTTTATGTTGGGAAAGACCTCGCAAAGGAACATGGTTGGGTAATGGTCGAGTATAACCAACCATCAGAAATGATGTCGAGTTTGGGCTCCTCGTGCGCAGATTCAAGGAAGGTTGTTGACCCATGTTGTCGAGCATTAATGAAAACTCAACCAGGAAAAATACCATATGGGCCCCACCGTCGAGGATTCAAAGGAGAATTCACGAGCAAGCACACCCCCACGGTTTCCTGATGAATACTGATTGCTTATCCTATTTTCGACATGCAAGTTGACTCTAAGTCATAGCTCTTGTACCTAGGAGCAAGGACTTAGAGGGCTCATGTTCTGGACTGGTCCTGTGGCTGGCCCACTATAGGGCATGGCCTAGTTTGGCACTATCTCAAGAAAGGCCCAACATCATGGCGCAAGTAATCATGGCCATTAGAGAATCACTCCCACGTGCCCCTCCGTGGGCACGTGGCCAACTGACCCGAATATCACATAACCTCTTTCCCTCCAGGTAGAACTGGTCTTTCATCATCTGAGGATCGCGAGACAGCTGACCCAGGATTATGAGCACGTGTTGCTCTACTTCACTCACGTGAATCCTGATAGTCTCTATATTGGTCTTGGGAACTTGGCCCAAACAGATATCTTGGCTCAGCGTTGGGGGTTATAAATACCCTCTTTCACTATAAGGTTAGGTACATTAGTTATTCTACTCTAACTCTATACTTACACTTTCACTCTGAACCTCACTTTGGCATCAGAGTATATTGCATGTACCCCTTCCCATTCACTTCAACAACCACTAAATCCAAGTGTTGCATGCCACTAAAGATCCATTTTGGTCAGGTATGATCAGAAATATTGTAGTGTTTGGAGTGCCTAGATATTTTCTTATAGTTATGATATTGTTTAGAATATTCCTGGTATCTCTAGAGTTGAGAACTCTCTAGAATTAGCGTCTCTAGAGTTCTCCTTAGACTACTATAAATAGATATGTAATCATACACTTATGTATCAAGAAAAATACAAAGTCCTCTATTCCATAAAGAATTCTCCTACCTATCAAGTTTATATTCAAGCCTCCAATGTTCCTAAACATTTTCCCTAAATATAAAAGGCCTTATTTCCAACAAAGTGGTACTAGAGCTTCAAGATCCTTAAAAGATGGCGAATGGAGGTTTCCATTTTCAAATGTCGATTCTTACGAGGAATAATTATGAAAATTGGAGTATCAAGATGAAGGCACTACTAAGAGCTCAAGATGCATGGGATATCATTGATAAAGGCTTCAAGGAACAAGATGAAGCATTTCTAAACCAAGGGGTAAAGGAGACGTTGAAGGAGTCAAGAAAGAGAGACAAGAAATCTCTCTTCCTCATTTATCAATCGGTGGACAAAGATACATTTGAGAAGATATCCAACACAACAATGGCTAAAGAAGCATGAGACAAGCTTCAAACTTGCAACAAAGGAGTTAAGAAGGTAAAAAAGTTTCGTCTTCAAACTCTTTGAGGTGACTTTGAACATTTATTTATGGAGGAGTCCGAGTCAATTTCTGATTATTTTTCTCGAGTATTGACCATCGACAATAAACTTAAAAGAAATGGTGAAGATGTTGACAAGGTGAAAGTCATGGAGAAAATACTTTGCACTTTAAATCCAAGTTTTGACTTTATTTTTACCAACATTGAAGAAAACAAGGATTTAAAGACCATGAATATTGAGCAACTAATGGGTTCGTTACAAGCATACAAAGAAAAACAAAAGAGAAAAATTAAACAAAATGAGGCTATGGAGAAACTACTACAACTCAACATAAAGGAAGCAGGCTATGCAACTTACAAGATCCAAAGAGGAAGAGGTTGTGTCCAAGATCATGGACATGGACAAGTACATGAAGGAGAAGGAAGAGGCCGTTACAACAACTACTCCAACAACTTTAACAATGGAGAAAGAAGTTGGAATCCACAAGCAAGAAGAGGTCATGGAAGATGAAATTCATGGTCTTGGTATGACAAATTACAAATCAAGTGCTTCAATTGCAACAAGATTGGTCAATACGCATCTGAGTGTAGATTCTCGAAGAAGGTTGAAGAGAAATCTAACTTTGTAGAAGAAAAAGGCGGAGAAGAAGAAACCTTTCTACTCACGTGCCAAAACAAAGTTGAAGAGAAAAGAAACAAGTAGTACCTCGACACCGACGCAAGAAACTACATGTGCGGCGATCGAAGCATGTTCATAGAAATTAATAAAGCGATAACTGGTGATGTCGCATTTGGAGATGACTCAAAGATACCAGTCAAAGGAAAAGGTAAAATTCGCATACGCTTAAAGAATGTGAGTCATAAATTCATATCCAATGTCTATTATATGCCCAATGTGAAGAATAATATTTTGAGCTTGGGAAAATTATTAGAGAAAGGATATGACATCCACTTGAAAGTACATAGTCTTTTCTTGAGATATTGTAGACATAAATTGATTGCTAAGGTGCCTATGTCAAAGAAAATAATGTTCCTCTTGAACATTCAAAATGATAAGGCAAAGTGTCTCAAGGCTTGTTATACTGATTCTTTGTGGCTACGACATCTACGATTTAGGCACATCAACTTCGATGGTCTAGAATGTTTGGCAAAGAAGGAGATGGTGAGAGGTTTTCCTAGCATCAACCACTCAGACCAACTTTGTGAATGATGTGTAATTGGGAAGCAATTCTGAAAAGTTTTCCAAAGGAATCAACACCAAGAGCAACAAAGCCTCTGAAGCTCATACACCCCGATGTATGTGAACCAATCAAATCCAACTCTTTTTGGTAAGAATAAGTACTTTTTCCTCTTTATTGATGATTATTCTAGGAAAACATGGGTTTATTTCTTCAAGGAGAAGTCAAAAGTGTTTGAAAACTTAAATAATTTCAAATCCCTTATGGAGAAAGAAAATGGTATTTCCATTAAGGCCATGAGATCTGACCAGGGAGGAGAGTTCACTTCAAATGAGTTCAACAAATATTGTGAAGACCATAGAATTCGTCACCCATTGACAATGTCAAGATCCCCACAACAAAATGGAGTAGCAAAGAGAAATAAATGGACTATACTTAACATGGTGAGAAGCATACTCAAGATCAAGAAGATTCCAAAGGAGTTTTGGGCCGAAGTAGTGGCATGTGTGGCTTACCTGAAAAATAGTTCCCCAACAAGAAGTGTGCATGAAAAGACACTCCAAGAAGCATGGAGTGGAATGAAGCCTGATATCTCTTACATCAAAGTGTATAGAAGCATTGCAAATACACATGTTCTATACGAAATGAGAGCAAAGCTCGATGATAAAAGTGAGAACTACGTGTTTGTGGGTTATGACTCAATCTCCAAAAGGTAAAAGCTCTACAATCCAAATAGTGGAAATATTTTCATAAGCCGCAACGTGGAGTTCGAAGAAGAATATTGTTAGGATTGGAGTGTTCAAGAATACATGTATGATTTTCCTCCTTACTTTGAAGAAGAAGATGACAGAGAACAACCAATGATAAAGGAACATATTACACCACCTGCCTCACCTGCACCAAGGTTGGATGAAACAAGTTCAAGTGAGAGGACACCATAACTAAGAAGCACTGAAGAGCTTTATGAGGTAATCGGAAACCAAAATAACATTAACCTCTTTTGTCTTTTTGGTGATTGTGAGCCTCTAAACTATCAAGAAGCGATATAAAACATAAAGTGGAGAGACACCATGGACGAAGAAATCAAGTCAATCACGAAGAATGATACGTGAGAACTTACTACACTTTCACGAGGACACAAAGCAATTAGAGTAAGATACATGTACAAGGCGAAGAATAACTCAAAAGGAGATGTTGAGAGATATAAAGTAAGATTGGTGGAGAAAGGCTATAGTCAAAGACAAGGAATTGACTATGATGAAATATTTAATCTCGTTGCTCGTCTTGTAACTATTAGACTGGTCATTTCTTTGGCAACCCAAAATGAATGGAAGATCTATCAAATGGATGTGAAATCGGCCTTCTTGGATGGTTTTCTCAAAGAAGAAATTTATATCAAGCAACCAATGGGCTATGAAGTAAAAGGGCAAGAAGAAAAAGTCTTGAAGTTGAATAAGGAATTGTACGGTCTCAAGCAAGCACCAAGAGCTTGGAATATTCGAATTAACAGGTACTTTCAAGAAAATAACTTCATCAAGAAAGACGTGTGTCTTGTATGTAGATGACTTGATTTTAACATGAACAATCCAAGCATGTTTGAAGAGTTCAAGAAAGACATGTCAAATGAATTTGAGATGACGGGTATGAAGCTCATGGTATACTATCTCAGCATCAAAGTAAAGCAAGAAGACAAAGTTATTTTCATAACCCAAGAAGGTTGTGCCAAATAATCCCTTAAAAAGTTCAAGATGGATGACGCTAATCCAGTTGGAGCTCTGGTGGAATGTGGCAGAAAGTTGAGCAAGCATGAAAACTAAGAGATTATGGATCCAACTCTATACAAAAGTTTGGTTGGAAGTTTACGTTACTTGACATGTACAAGGCCAAATATTCTCTACACCGTAGGAGTCGTAAGTCACTACATGGATGCTCCAACAACAACTCACTTCAAGGCGGCAAAGAGAATACTTCAATACATCAAAATCACAATAAACCTTTACTTGCATTATTACTCTTCTAACAATTATGAGATTGTTGGCTATAGTGATAGTGATTGGAGTGAAGACTTGTATGATAAAAAGAACACCATTGGTTTTGTGTTCTTTATGGGAGATATTACTTTCACTTGGATGTCAAAGAAGCAACCAATAGTCACACTATTAACTTGTGAAGCAGAGTATGTCGCCGCCACATCATGTGTTTGTCATGCAATTTGGCTAAGGAATTTGTTGAAAGAGTTGAAAATGCCACAAAAAATCCTATAGAAATATTTGTTAACAATAAATCAGCATTTGCTTTGGCAAAGAATCTAGTCTTTCATGAAACAAGTAAGCACATCGACACCCGTTACCACTTCATAAGAGAATGCATTGAGAAAAAGGAGGTGAAGTTTAAGTATGTGATGTCTCAAGATCAAGCTGCTGACATTTTCACCAAGCCACTCAAGTTGGAAATTTTCGTAAAGTTGGAGTATGTTTGGAGTCACAAACCAAGTTTAAGGGGGATGTTGAAACTATAAACTTAATTTGGGTCTAGTTATTATTTGTATGTTGTTATTTTGGACTTAGTTATTTTGCGCTTAAGTAGTTTTGATAAGGTTTCTAGAGAAATCTTGTAGTGTTTGGAGTGTCTAGATATTTTCTTATGGTTGTAATATTTTCTAGAATACTCTTGGTATCTCTAGAGTTGAGAACTCTCTAGAATTAATGTGACTAAAATTCTCCTTAAAATACTATAAATAGAGATGTAAGCATACACTTTTGTATCAAACAAAATACAAAATCCTCTCAAAGAAT
Source organism: Vicia faba (assembly GCA_948472305.1). NCBI lineage: Eukaryota > Viridiplantae > Streptophyta > Magnoliopsida > Fabales > Fabaceae > Vicia > Vicia faba. Next base: position 687,390,354 of record OX451735.1, on the reverse strand, counting down.
TCTCCTACCAATCAAACTTTTATTCAAGCCTCCAATATTTCTAAATATTTTCCCTAAACATAAAAGAGTTATTGTTTCCAACAATATATATATATTATGTCATTAGTTTGAACCAACTTGTTCATTTTCTTACTCGCATCCTTACACATCTACCTTTATCCTCATCCTACTACATTTTATTAAAAAAAATCAACGTTGCCCTCGTATATTTTTAACTAATTTATTATTTTATTTTTTAATATATTTTTAACTTTTATTTTATATATCGGAAGACTTTGTAAAAGTATTCCGGAAGTCATTTTTAACGTTAACTTTATTTTGTGTACTAGAAGACTTTTCAAAATATTTCAGAAGTCAATTTTTTACATTAATTTTTATTTCGTATATCAGAAGACTTTACAAAAAAAATGTTTCGAAACTCAGTTTTAATGTTAACTTTATTTTATATTCCAGAAAACTTTTAAAGTGCATATGTAATTTTAAAGTTGGGAATTAAGTCAAACGAACCAGTTCTTTATTAGTGTTGTACAAGGTTTCACAAAAACGTATGTTTCTAGGTGATAGTTATTTACAGTGGCACTTCGATTAAGTGATGGAGTGTAAACTCTAACAGCCACTCCATCCCAAATAGTGGTTTCATTATATTAATACCATTCAAGCAGCTCTTTAGGATTAAATTCCATCCCTTTGAGGGGTAGTATGAAATAGATGAGGTCTAGACATGACTTAGTTTTACAAGTGAATTAAAACATTAGGGTGTGTTTGCAAGCCTAAGCTTTCATGGTAAAAACATGTTTCTAACCAACTCTATAAACTTCAACCTGTGTATTTTTACTGTGCTCGAAAATGGACAAGCAAACCGGAATTTAGTGATACTAGCACATGATTTAGTGTATCAGTGTAATAATCATCTTAGGCCATTGTTATGCATGCTGGGTAAATATAGAATAAGCAGCACGTGACCCATGACTCTTTAAATTATATAATCAACTATCTATTTAAGCATTAACGATGGAAATAGACTGAACTCACTTAGATTTTGACAAGTCTGAATTTAATTAGATAAAAAATTTAAAACATAAGTTTAATTTGTGATCTATTAAAGATTTGTTTTTAGACCTATTAACCTACATAAAAGCTATTTTATTGAACATTTTCAAATAAGCAATTTAATTCATGTTAAAATAGACTAACAAATTAAAAGATTAATTAGAGTAAATGCTTATTTGTATTTAATTTTTCAAGTTTATCTATTAACATATATTTTGTGATACTATTTGTTTGAAAGAACTTATAAAAACAACTTATGAAATTGTTTATAAGATTTTTTTTCAGCGTATTTTTATAAGTCTTTCTAAACATCTAAACTTTATTTTTATATTTTAATTTAAAATACAAACATCATATAATAATAATAAAATTATTCATATTTATTTAAATAGACTGATATGATAGGCTTAAAAGGCCTTATTTGTAGTCTGTGACCTAGTCTTTTTAACTAAATAGGCTTATAAAAAAAGCCTAAGTCTTTTCTATTTTTAAAAAAAAAATCTAGTTTGGCCTAGACCTATGTAAGCTAGTCTGTAGGCCAATGTTATTGGCCTGACTTATTTTCACCCCTACTAAGCATGGAACATACTAATGATCTCCCTAATATAACCTTTCTAACATAAATTAATTACACTAAATTATGCCCATTCTTGTAATTGACTAAATAATATTTCATTGCCCAGTCAGAATAACCCATATTGCCAAGTGGCGGAAGTTTTTTTATACTCATTTCAACTCCTTCTCATTTGTGCATCACTTGTTAGTGTCTCATTGGTCCACCCAAAACATACTTCATCGCACTCCACGCTTCTCTGTTTCTGTTTCTGTCTTTTCTCTTTCTCCTGCTTGTTTTCTTTCTTCTCTTTTTTTCATTCAAACCCTAACCGCAGTCGCACCCTTTCTCCACCTTATTCACGGCCACCATCACCTCTAATGAAAAAACTAAAGTCATTTTGTACTCCTCATCTCTCGGCCTTCCTAATAAACCAATTAGAGTTTTATTTCGAACAACTTCGCGACCGTCCACCGTTTCTCCATCTTCGACAAATTTAGTAAGAACGACCATCGTTTCTCCTTCTCCGACCCTTTTACATTCCTATTAACATAATAAAGTTGGGTATTTGGTCTTTTCACTAAGTTTTTTTATTGTTTTCTTTTTTTCATCTACATAAAGGAAGTAGGTGATACCATATCAAGTTTGATGGATAGAGTCACCACCTGTGATGGATAGAGTTCGAAAAATCACATTGCTAGAATATTTCATAGGTCTCTTTTAAGAAAATGAGTTATAGTTCAGTCTTACAAACATGATTGGGCTGGTCATTAATCTTACTGAAAGATGCTAAAGGAACCGTTGTGAAGAGTTATTTAGTTGATTACATCAGTGGGATCTTATTACAGAGTTGGTGACTGCATAGTTACTGACTTATAGCTTGATGTTTCAGTTGAATATTGTGAAGGAAAGGTTATTTGCAGGGTGTTGCTTAAGGCGGTGACGGTTGAATTCACGGAAGCTGAAGTATGTGTTAGTTGGAAATTTTGACAGAATTGAAATATGAAAGTAGAAATGAAGAATGTCGAAGGAAATCTAGTTTTAAAAGGAATATGAAAATATCTCATACAGATTTCGACTGACCAGACTACGGATAGCTTGATTATATAAAATGGTGGCGAAAGTCTTATTGTTGCGAAATACATGGGAATTAAGAAATTTCAAGTTTTGAATTTGAATGTTTCGACAAGTCATGTTATTGGTTTGGCGCTTTGAATTGAAGAAGAATTTAAATTCAAATGGTTTGATCTTATCCGAAAGGATGCATGGAAGCGTGAAGGTTCGAATATCATGCAAACATCAAACATGACACTCTTGTAGAGAAAGACCGTTATGGTCGAATTAGTATAAATTAGAACCTTTGTGTTAGGATTAGTGTGTTCACTTTTGTATAAATCACTCAAATAAACTCGAAGTATCAAGTGTTAGAGAAAAGAGTTACTGAGAATGTACGTATGAAACACCAGTTTTTTTTCATTCAGAGTCATTTATCTTTCAAAAATGTCTTTTATGTTTCATTTAAGTTTAAGTTGAAATATATTTACATTCCTGTTTTTACTTTAAACATTTTTCTATCTTTATCTAAAAAGCCTTTGTTTTACCTTTACTTTCATTGTAATTATCTTTTCGAGAAAGAGTAAATATCCAGAAACATTAGAACATCAAACTTAAACATATGTCCTAGGATCAATCTAGTCGATCCTGTGAGTAACCAAAATTATTTTTGTTTTGGAAGACTAGCGGTTGTTTACCAAATTCCAGGGTAAACAAATTGGCATGCCCAGTGTGACCAGTGTCTAAGTTTGTGTCATAAATTTCATTTTTTGTTTTATTTAGTCTATTTTGTTTGACATTGTTGTATGAGATTAAGGAGTGAAAAATTAGCCAAAACTAACTAACCAATACCAAAAAGGAAATACACTAGGAAGATGGTTAACCCACCCAATAACAATGTAGAACAACCACCCCTTTTCGACAGGGGAAAGTACGAATGCGTTATCTGTAACTTAATTGATACTCGTTCAAACAAATACGGAGGGAATATCAATAAATGCCTTTAGTGGTCCAGTTCTATCCCCAATGCATACACACGGTTCAATAGTAACCACAAGACCACCAGAGACGAACAATTTCAGGAATTTTGCATCTGGATTCACAATGCCAATGGATGGATGCGAGTAAACTTATGGCATGCCAACAATGATGATGGCTAGCCTAAACAATAGTACATCAACATTCCCTGACCCAAGAATGTCTACATTTTCACCACTACAAGGATCAGGATCAGAAAATAATAACTTGGGTCGAAATGTCCCACCCCCAGGATTCGCTCCTCAATTACCTACTCTCACAACGAATTCTGCAACAATATTTAGACAACAAATGGATGATAGCAATCATGAAATGGTTGGTATTTTAGCCTAACAAATAGGTACAATATTTAACCCATTAATCCAAAGTGCTTCTCAAACTGACCAACAAAATGCCCAAACAAATCAGCAGTTGGCACCGCATATGGCACAAATTACAGATTTCTTTAACGCTCCCCAAGTCCCATTTCGACAGGCCCGTCGAGATTGGATGAGAGAAAACCAGGGTTTAGTAGTCGAAGAGAACCCAACAATCAATCAAGTGCAACCAATTGTGAAAAATGTTGGCAAAGTCAAGTTGGGCCAATAATCGAACAAACCAGGGTTGAACAAGCCATACCAAGTGAAATTCCATCCCAAAGGGTAGTGATGGTCAACTGTAACCAAGACGCAGACGAAATCCTTCAACGTATTCGACAATGCGAATACCTAGGAGAAAAATAATCTGGTAGCCATGGGTCAAAAGAATAATGGCTAAAAATGGGGTAAATATAGGCCTTGAAAGGCTAAATTACACAGCCCCTTTGTCTGAATATGTTCTACAGGCTGAATTACCCAAGGGTTGGGAAGTCCTAAAGTTCACAAAATTCTCTGGTGACACCAGAGAATCCACTATCAGACATATACTAGGTGTCTTACAGAGGCTGGGGACATAGCAAATGATGAATACTTAATGATAAAATACTTCCCTATTTCGCTAACCGAAAATTCTTTCACATGGTTCACCACCCTCCCAGCGAATTTCGTCCATGATTGGACTCGCTTAGAGAGGTTATTTCATGAGCAATTTTACATGGGGCAATCGAAGGTTAGTCTCAAAGAATTGGCTAGTATCAAAAGAAATTTGACTGAGTCAATTGATGATTACTTAAACAGGTTTCGTTTATTGAAGGCAAAGTGCTTTACACAAGTGCCTAAACATGAGTTGGTCAAAATGGCTGCTGGCGGTTTGGATTATTCCATTCGAAAGAAATTAGAAACCCAATACTTGAGGGATATGGTCCAATTAGCGGACCGAGTTCGACAATTCGAACGTCTGAAAGCTAAAAAGGATAGGGTGAATAAAAACAATAGAAAAGAAAGGGTGGCATATGTCGAAGCCGGAGAAGATGAACATGAAATCAATAGTGACCCTATAGGCTTCGAAGAAAGTGAAGTGGACTTGGCTGATTAAAGCCAAGCCCACCCTATTCTTGTAAAGTCTTAGCCCCTTCGAATGGCAAGAATTCTGTCGAACCTAAAAAGAATAATAAATTCCCTAAGAAAACATACACTTTCGACGTAACAAAATGTAATGAAATTTTTTATTTATTGGTGAAAGATGGCCATATGATAGTGTATTCTGGCACCAAAATTCCTCCGTTCGAACAACGGAAGAAAATAAGTTTTAGCAAATATCATAATTTTTTAGGGCATAAAACTTCACAATGCTTTCTTTTCAAGGATCTAGCTCAGAATTCTATTAGAGACGGAAAGCTAAGGTTCGGAGAAAAAAGTAAGATGAAAGTTGACGTTGATCCTTTGCAGGTAGCATATACCAACTATGTTGAACTTGTAGACATTAATATGGTGGAGACCACTGAAGGTCCCATCAACCAGGGCCCCGAGGACAAAATCACTGAAGATTTTTCTACAAGTGTCGAATCCAAGGAAGCTACTGAAGGCTTCATTACCAAAAATGCTGAAATGAAGGAGGATACTAAAGGCCTCAAATCAAATTCTAAGAAGTCAGGATCATTGATGGTCCCAATCTTGAAGTCAACATGGTGGAGATGAGCCAACATGCTGAGATGGGTGATGTCGAAAGGCTCATCCAAAAAGAAGAAGAACAAATGAAAGAGGTATATCCATAAACAAGAGAGAGTCTGTTGGACTTTCTTGTTTGGTGTCAAAATAAGCACTATGAGGCTCTCATGTGCCCTAGATTCAGCCCAATATATGATAGAAAGGCTATAGAGAACTACGAAAGGGTTCAAGTTGCTCGAAATAGGGGAAATTGAAGAGATGCTAAAAGTTGGTTTGTGTTCGACAAATGAGGAGTCCCTTGAAGGATAGACAGTCCTTATTCTCAAGTGAATCAAAGGGTAACTTTCAAGCCACCAGCCAACACTCCAACCAACAGATGGGTGAGATCCATTGAGAATAGGGGGCCAGGGCAAGAGAAGTGGATGAGTTTTGAATTTGGAAGAGGCTCACATGTAGCCTACAGGAAAGAGTTTTAAGTGTCGAAGCTGAAAGCCTATAAGTCAGAGAACTATAAGGGAAATAATCCAATATCGAGGTCTCAATGGAGGAGACATCAGAGGATAAAGAAGAAACAAGAGGAAATGGTTGCGAAGGACGTGGGTGAATCTAGCACCAAACAACTTCCTCCTTAAAACAAAACTGAGGAGAAAAAGCTAGTGGGGAGGAAACTTTTTTCCCTAAGAAAGGAGGAAATCAACGAAAAAAGATAAGAAAAATCAATAAAAGATGAAGAAATGTTAACTGACAACTTTGACTCAGGATGAGTTGTCTCTGTTTTTAAATTGTAATGTGGTTTCTGTACTACCACATGAATACAACCAAATGACTGAAGCTGAAGAAAGTGAAGGGGCTGATGATGTTGAAATGGCCAGGCATAGGCCAATTTGTTATTATGTTATGAACAATGAAGCAATAGAGGAACAAAATATATTCTTCGAGTGTCCAGATCAAGGCATGAAGAACAATCTGAAACCCTTATTCATTAGGGGTAAGGTGGAGAATGTGGGGATTAATAATATCCTAGTAGATGGAGGGGTAGTAGTGAATCTTATGCCACAATTCATGCTCAAAATAATTAGAATGTTTGATACGGACCTCAAACCTCACAATATGGTCCTATCAAATTATGAAGGCAAATTGGGCCACACTTTAGGAGTAATCCAAATGGACCTTACAGTGGGATATATCATCATACCCATCATGTTCATGGTAATTGCCTCAAGGGAAAATTACAACTTGTTGCTTGGGCGTGAATGGATCCATGGCGTGGGGGCAGTTTCATCCCCACTTCTTCAAATGATTGCAATTTGGAGAGAAGATGGCTTCGTCGAAAACATACAAGTAGATCATAGTTATTATATGGCTGAGATCATTCATGTTGACAGAACAAATTTTGACAGGAATCTTGCCAACATAGGCCCATGAAATCCTGTAGAAATTTCCTACTCACCAACAAAAAATGCCATCTATATCCTCATTTTGTACCCAACCCACAGATTTCAGTGGGATAGGGAAGTAATGGGGGAAAAGAATGGTGTGATGGGAGTTCCAAGACTTCGGCCAACAGGATAGGGGGATGAAGACGATGATTATGTTCTAGTCCAGTTTTTTCAAAAATATTTCGGCTTATTTAGCCTGAAATAGATTAAAAATGGCCTTAAAGGCTAAAGTGAAGTATATGGTCGTCGAAGCCAACAATGGAGCAATTTAATCAAATGGACCTGGGGTCAATTTAAGCTAGAACCCTCTGACGAAGTAACACCCTTTGATGAAAAAGACCAGAGGATGGATGCAATATACGACGAAGAGCCTTTGGGACTCGAGAAAGATCCAACAAAGTCAACTGCGGAGATGATGGCACAAGGTCCTCTCGAAAAAATTATTTAGGCGATGGGTCCAGCAAAAGACCCACTTACATCAATGTAAAACTTAACATAGAAGTGAAGGTCAAGGTGATCCAACTGCTGAAAGAATATAAGGATTATTTTACCTGGGATTATGACGAAATTCCTGGGTTGAGTAGAGATATCTTCGAATTGAAGCTACCTATAAAGGATGTCAAGAAGCCCATCAAGCAGACTCCAAGAAGATTTGCACCAGAAGTTCTCTCAAAGATAAAGGAGGATATCGAAAGACTCTTCCAATGTAAGTTCATCAAGACTACAAGGTATGTGAAATGAATCGCAAATATAGTACATGTTATTAAAAAGAAATGATCCTTAATGGTTCCCATTGATTTTCGTGATTTAAATTCTACAACCCCAAAGAATGAATATCCCATGCCTGTGGAAGAAATGTTGATTGATTCAGCTGTAGGCTACGAGTATCTTAGTATGATTGATGGATACTCTGGGTACAATTAGATATTCATTGTTGAACAAGATGTGCTCAAAACAACTTTTCGATGCCCAGGGGCATTAGGCACCTATGCATGGGTTGTTATTTATTTTGGATTACAAAATGTTGGGGAAACTTACCAAAGGGTAATGAATTCAATATTTCAGGATTTTATTGACACTTTCGTGCAAGTTTACATTGATGAAATAGTTGTAAAATCTATGTCAGATGAAAGTCACTTGGATCACCTTCGCCAATCATTCAAAAGAATAAGGAAACATGGATTGAAGATGAATCCCCTTAAGTGTGCCTTTTTTGTGTAGGCAGGTGATTTCCTAGGCTTTGTGGTCCATAAGAAGGGAATAGAGATTAACCAGAATAAAACGAATGCCATAATGGAAGCAAAAGCACAATTAACGAAGAAAGAGTTGCAATCTCTACTTGGGAAAATAAATTTCTTAAGAAGATTTATTTAAGGCCTTTGTGATACGGTGGTAGAACCGACTGTTTGATACTGGTTTGCATTTTGCGTTTTTTATTCGCAAAATGTAGCGGTAAGCAAGAGTCGCCACCGAATTTTATTTCATCCAACCGGAAAGGAAAAAAGTACAGAAAAAATCCTTTTTCGAGATATTCTTAGTACGGGAGGTAGATTATAGAGGTGTTAGCACCCTTTCTATCCATGGTTTTCCATGGGCTCTTAGGTACTTGCTCATTTTTAAATTGCTTGTGTTTGCTTTGTTTTGAAAATTGTTTTTACTTCGTGATAACCCTTGTATCAGTCCTCAAGGATGTGACGAAGTTTGTTTTGAAAATTTGTTTGAAAAGTGTAAGTGTGAAAAGTTTTGATTTGAGCAAGTACCTACTAGCATCTACCTACTCGAAAAAATATCGTTTCTATTCTTGTTTCCTTTAGACAGCGCTATCCTACTATTGAGAAATAGGTAGCACCATCGTTGGAGTTGTAAGGGTCAATTCGAAAGGGACGTACGGTCATTAAAGCAATATTAGGAAACCTTAGTAATAACCCTAGAGTCTTAAGATCTTATTCGAGGCAACATTTTCGAGGAAACATTTCCGAGACAACATTTCTGAGGCAACATTCGAATGGGACATTTTGATCTTTTTAGACTGGAGGGCAACCACTAAGACACCATATGCTTAATGATCGTTTACCGAAGGCAACCGAAGTGAGAGTATACCCTAAGAGTGATATGTGCGAGTGATTTGTTTCAGTTATTTATCTTTGCACATTAGGGTTTTCTAACTGTATTAATTTTGTCATGCATTCTTGCCATACAATCCTATTAGCATACATCTAGACAGTTAAGTATTTGCAGGAATTAAAAATGCGAGAAAATAAACCTAGCTATTACAAGGCTTCGGGGAGGGGGATTAATTACATAACCAAAAAAAATTGGGGATTTAAACAGTAAATAAAAACCCTAAATTAACTATTACAAACCATGAATAGTTACAAAATAATGGAAAAATAATTAACAAACGCGTGGCGAATTAAATGCGAGGCGATTAGGGTTTTGACCCTTTGACTAATCCTATTGGCGATTGATTAAAGAAAAAAAATGTTTTTTTTGCCATGTTTTGTTATTTGTGAAAATAATGAATAATTAAATTAAAAGAAAATCATAAGTTCTGATTAATGTTAATTTTTGAAAATAAATTAATTAATTCTAAACAACCTATTTTTGTATTTATTTTTATTTTTATTTGAGAAAGAAATAAAAATTAAATCAAGAGTTAACCTAATTTTCTAATTGAGTTTTAATTGTAAAAAAACAAATTAAAGTTACCCTAGTTTTAATATTAATCTAATTAATTAACAAAATTAAATTTGATTAAAAAAAAACCTAATTCTAATTTTTATGATTTCTTGATTTTGTGATTTTATATAAAAAAGTGATTAATGGTGTTAATTAAAATAATTAAAAAAAAATATTAAAAGAATTAAAAAAAGAAGAAATAAAAAAGTGAAGAGATGGGCATGTGTTGAATACCATGCCGGGGGGTGTAAATATGATTTTCTTGGCCCAAATAAGCATTAAGCCTGGTCAGCGCTAGATCTGGCATGGGCGTTGACTTGAGGAGTATGGTGGACCTTCATTGTTGGCATGTTGGATCTGGCTAGCTGGACATTCGGTTGATGGATGTTGATGGTATATGGTGATCACCAAGAAGGGCAACACGTTGGATTAATTATCTGAAAATAATACAAATGAAAACACTAGGACCTGGGGATCGAACCCATGCCCTTATACTCAATTCCAGCGCTTGCTTTCCAGCTGAGCTATGATGGTTAGTTGTAACTATAATGATAATAAAATATAATATAAGAAAATCAAAAGAACTGATTCCAAAGCGCACGAGATTTAAACGTCCTAATGGCTGGCTGACACGCAAGCGTCTTCTTCCTGGCAACCGTCGTTTTAGAAAACAAGACTTTTACCTACAGACGTTCACTGTAGGTATAACTCTGTTCATCTCCAAAATTGCATACGAGCAAGATAAATGAAAAGTACTGGTACCAACTAACTCGTCTCATCCTCACGAGTATCATGGTACCAAAATCAAGTCCTAATTTTGCCTGCATTGAAAAACCCTAAACAAGAACAAAAAACCCTAACAATGGAAATATCAGGTCCAGGCATCAAAAATGCAATTAAATGGCATGGTTAGCTTGCAAACATGATAATAAACACGAATGTAACATTCAAAAGTGCTAATGATGCAAGAATTGTGATAATCGAATTGCAAAAATGTGTCAAATCGTGAAAGGCGTAGCGCGCGTTCCTGGGCGTTTTGAAGCTTACAAAGGATGTTGTTAGCTTCCTGAGATGTCTAGCAAGCGATTGGAATGGCTAGGAGGGCTTGAGATAGCCTGTGGAATGAAAACCAACTCCCACTTTTCTTTGAATATTTCAGTTTTGTTCTATGCTTTACACGACCTCTAACCCTTGTTTTTTGATCTGGAAAGCTTCATTATATAACCTAGAGTGAATTAGGTTAATAAACTTGGCATGAATCTTTGCATTTATCCAAGATTTGATTTGATTTTCAAGTTGTATGATATGTTCTTATTTTGAGCCAAATCATGCCTTTCTTGTACCAATTGGCCTTAACTCGAATTGATCTTGTAATCTCAGCATATCTTGATTGCTAAACTGTCAAAAAAAACAAATCAAATCATATCTTTGTTAATTTTCATCATTTATTTGATTTAATCCACTTTTTAATTAATGAAAAATCAAAATAAAATGAAAAATGAAGCACATAATGAGTGAGTGATCATTTGAGTCATGGACCACATTATAGTTGAGGTGTAAGCATAAAAAGTTGGGCCCATTTAGCAAAAAATGCAAATTTGAGCATATTTGACTTTTGGCAATTTTGCAAAAATGGTCAACTTGTCCAATACATAACTCTCTCAATTTTGACCCTAGAGAGGTGTTCTTGGACTTTTTAGAAAGCTTAGGATTTCCTCTAAGAAACCCTTTTGGTCTCATCTAAATTTAATCTACCATGTTCATGTATGAAGCTTTGACCCAAAAGGTGTTTTTGTTGACTTTTCAAAAGGACCTATAATGTCAAAATTTATATCTTTTTGTGAGTGCATATTCTGAACTTGGGAGATGAATATGAATTGTATGGAATTGTATATTCTTAAAAATGATTTTTGGATGGGTCATTTCTGATAAAGTATGAGAAATTTATGCTTGGTCAAAGTTGAGTTGACTTTTCCTACAAAATCCTAATTTAGCAACTTTTGGGTTTTGATGAATTATGAGCAATCCTTGAGGAATCATGATCAACCCTTGATCAAATTATGGATAATACTTCAAAATGAGGATGTTGACCAAAAATCTTGAAGTTTGACTGTATATGGGCAACAGTTGACTTTTGACCTAGTACAGTTGATTTTCAGGCACTTGAGCAATTGACTGAGCAAACTTCTTCTACAAGGCTTAAAACTTGACATGGGTGATCTTGAGAACATATTAGGACAATGGTGAGAATTTGAGTCCTTTATGGTTCACACATCTTGATGAAAATAGAAACCCTAATTTGGGGTATACTACCTTAGGAGAGAGTTTGTCTGGTCAATTCTTAAACTTCCTTGAGAAATTTGGGGACCTTACTTGCCATTTGTTGAGAAATATGGGAGGGAAAATTTTGGGTTACAACAGTTGCCCCTGTTAAATCTTCTTAAACCTGAAGCTGTAGATTGGCTCGTCTTCCTTTCGTGATCTGAAGGTGGAAGATGATTGAACACTAGAGTGCCCAGAAATTTGCACTCGCATGAAGTGACACTTGATTTGTGATATCGGGAATGGGCTTATAGATGCCATTTGGAAGTTGAGGATCGAAAATTGTCGGGGATGGGCTTAAAGATGCCATCCGAAGAGATGTCGATCACATAAGAGATTCCTTTCCGAGAACCCGTATACCTGTTGTTAAGGAGGACTTCGCTGGGGAACATTGGTCGATGTCTTGGGAGAAATAAAGTTTTAGGAGCTTCAGTTGTCCGTTACTCTACTGGGGAATAACTCAGGTTTGAGGAAGCAGAAGTGAACTGCGTACCTAGTCGGGATATATGCTGCACCGCGACTTACTGGAGAGATGTGAAACCAATCGTGTTTGATCGGGTCCTAGTCTTACAATGTTGTGGACTGCCGTCTGGGGATAAGAGAGGAAAAACCCGGATAGTAAGGTTATGAGAAGGAACCTGGATAGCAGGGTTACTTCGAGATGAAATCCTGGATAGTAGGGTTACTTCGAGATGAAAGCCTAGATAGTAGGGCTGTGAGAAGGAACTTGGATGGTAGGGTTACTTCGATATGAAAGCCTGGATAGTAGGGCTGTGAGAAAGAACCTGGATGGTAGGGATACTTAGATATGAAAGTATGGATAGTAGGGTTGTGAGAAGGAACCTAGATAGTAGGGTTACTTCAATATGAAAGCCTGGATAGTAGGGCTGTGAGAAGGAACCTGGATGGTAGGGTTACTTCGATATGAAAGTCTGAACAGTAGGGATGTGAGAAGGAACCTGGATAGTAGGGTTACTTCGATATGAAAGCCTAGATAGTAGGGCTGTGAGAAGGAACCTGGATAGTAGGGTTACTTCGATATGAAAGCCTGGATAGTAGGGATGTGAGAAGGAACCTGGATAGTAGGGTTACTTCGATATGAAAAGCCTGGATGGTAGGGCTGTGAGAAGGAACCTGGATAGTAGGGTTACTTTGATATGAGAGCCTGGATGGTAGGGATGTGAGAAGGAACCTGGATAGTAAGGTTACTTCGGTATGAAAGGCTGGATAGTAGAGTTGTGAGAAGGAACTTGGATAGTAGGGCTACTTCGACATGAAAGCCTGGATAGTAGGGCTGCGGGAAGGAACCTAGGTAGTAGGGTTACTTCGACATGAAAGTCTGGATAGTAGGGCTGTGAGAAGGAACCTGGATAGTAGGGTTACTTCGAAATGAGTTTGGGTAAAACTGCAGAGGGAACCTGGGTAAGGTTGCTTTGTGATGAGGTTGTGTAGGACTTCTGTGAGGAACCTGGATAAGGTTGGATTTCTCGCACCGATGATTACTCTGTTTAGCTTCGAGTATTAATCATGGACCTGCTGGAAATTGTTGATAATAATTGTCTTTCCTACACGAAATACAGGGTTAGTTATGTGCGATGCATGAGATGCATTGTGATGAGGTTCTCAAAATAACTGAGATTACGTTATATGTAATGTATGCACGTGTCATGATGTATGAACATGAAATGCTGACGTAATAATTTGAGTCCGGGGAAAATAAATCCCTGACTGCTATTTGGAGAGCATAAGAAATGGTATTCTTGACTGCTGTAAAAACCATAGCTCCTCTACTTCTGTTGGGGATGGTGAACAAAGATGACTAGCTGGGGATTCACATCTATTCGGCGGGTGAAAATTTTGCCGGAAGAGAACCTGTCTGAGGATAACTCTGCAGGGATAACTCTGTTGGAGATGAGATACTATGTCGATGGATCATGCTGATTTGGAGAAATAAACTCAGTTGGGGATGAATTTCTGTTACTGGTGATAATGAATTTTGTTGGAGATTCAATTTCTGCTTGTGAGAGAAATAAACTCTGCTTGGGGAAAATTTACTGACTTACTCACGATTGTGACCCTCAGCTGGGGAAAGTTATATCCTATTCGGGAAAGCTAACATCACTATCTTTGGATACTTTTTACTCTGTAGGGAGTGTATGTACCAATACTCATGTTCTCAAGCTATCTCTATCCCAAAACCTGATGGGCAGAGTAATTGTAAGGTTTAGGCACTTCTTATTTTCCATGTTTCTAAAATTACGAGCAATTGACGTTTGTCTTTTATGTAAATATTTATGAGCAGCAATCATTTTCAAATGCATATATAAAAAATGAACCATTGGACGTTCTTGCAAAACAAAACAGAAAAAGAGAAAACAAATTGAAATTTCTTGTGAAAATGAGTTGCATTGACTTTGAAGTTGGCCTGTAATAGGCGTTTTGTACAAAGAGGCTGACGTCCTAGTAAGAGAACGCCGCCGAAAGATAGAAATTACAATTTGTGTTAAAGAAAGAAAAAAAGCTATGTCAAACGACCCCATTGTGTTCCAACTCTGCTATTGCCTTTATATCTTCAAGCATCTCATCACTTTGCTGCTTGGTCGAAGGTGGATCATATTGATTGGCGTCGTCTGAGCTTGGTAGTCAATACCGAAGTCTGGTTGCGAGGTGATCCAATGAGACATAGTGTTACGCTTCAATCCCTAATTTTTTCCTGGACCGCCCTTTCGGGTTTTCAGCCCACCGGGATACCCTTTTTTTCCCAAGCCACCTTTTCAGGTTTTCGACTTGCCGGGTGTACAGGTTTTTTTCATTTTCATCCCTTACTTTTGCCTAGGCCAGTCAACCTAGCGGGTCTTTGGTTATGTGTAGTATCTTTTCACTATGTCTGCATTGACGGGGTGGGGAAGGTCGTCACCATCCATGGTGGTTAGAATCATAGCTCCTCCCGAGAAAATGTTCTTAACCACAAATGGCCCTTCGTATGTGGGGGTCCATTTGCCCCTGGGATCACCTTGCGGTAGTATGATGCATTTGATCACTAGATCCCCGACTTGATATTCTTGACGTCTGACTTTCTTGTTAAAAGCCTTGATCATTCGCTTTTGATATGTCTGACCATGAAAGATAGCAGTGAGTCTCTTTTCCTCGATTAGATTCAGCTGATCAAGTCACGTTTGGATCCAGCCGTCTTTGTTCAAACCCGCATCCTTCATAATCCTGAGAGAGGGTATCTGGACTTTGATGGGTAGGACTGCCTCCATGCCATACACAAAATAGTAGGGTGTTGCCCCTGTCGACATTCGTGTTGAGGTACGGTATCCATGAAGAGAGAATGGAAACATCTAGTGCCAGTCTTTATAGGTCACCATCATCTTTTGCACAATCTTCTTGATGTTCTTGTTAGCTGCTTCAACAACCCCATTCATCTTCGGCCGGTAGGGAGAAGAGTTATGATGATGTATCTTGAACTGCTTGCAGAGCTCGGTGATCATTGTGTTATTGAGATTTGTACCATTATCAATAATAATCCTCTCTGGTACACCGTATAGATAGATCAGATTGTGTCGGATGAACCGTGCCACGACGTTCTTGGTTACTGTAGCAAAGGAAGCTGCCTCAACCCACTTCGTAAAGTAATCAATAGCCACCAGAATGAAACGATGCCCGTTAGACGCAGTAGGTCTGATCTCGCCAATCATATCAATACCCCACACCGTAAAAGGTCAAGGAGCCATCAAAACATGTAGGGGAACCGAAGGTATATGCACCTTATCAGCATAGACTTGGCACTTATGACAGGTTCGAGAATGCTGGTAACAATCGGCTTCCATAGTGGACCAGTAGTATCCTGCCCGTAGGATTTTCTTCGCCATGGTATGTCCACTGGAATGAGTTTCGAAGGTACCTTCATGTAACTCTGCCATGATCATTTCTGCCTCGCTCTTGTCTACACACCGCAGTAAGGTTGAATCATGGTTACACTTATAGAGAATTCCATTTCTAAGAAAGAACTTCGTAGCGAACCTTCTCAAAAACTTCTTATCATTAACAGATTCCCCCTCGGGGTATTCTTGAGCCTCAAGATACCTCTTTACCTCGTGAAACCAGGGTTTGTTTGCCACTTCTTCGATGTTAATCTCACAACAGTGTGCGGGTTCATCCAACTTTTCAATGGTAATATGAGGAGCTTCATTATCCCACCTGACTTTGAACATAGAAGACATGGTAGCTAGCGCGTCCGCCAACTGATTCTCCTCTCGTGGGAAATGTTCAAAGGTTATTTCCTCAAAGTGTGGGAGCAACGTCAGTACATACTCTTTGTAAGGAATAAGATTCGGGTGCTTCGTATCCCACTCGCCTTTGATCTGACTTATCACCAGATCGGAATCTCCGAATACACTCAAGAACTTAATCCTCAGGTCAATAGCAGCTCGAAGACCCATGATACATGCTTCATACTCCGCCATGTTGTTGGTACAGTTGAAACATAAACGGGCGGTGAATGGAGTATGACAGCCCTCAGGAGATATAATTACAGCACCAATGCCATTACCCAATGCGTTCGAGGCTCCATCAAAATACATAGACCATCGGGATCCCTCCTTGGGTCCTTCATCTGGTCCAGGTTCTTCGCATTCGGTTACCAACATGATATTCTCATTCGGGAACTCGAAATTCATGGACTGGTAGTCATCCACAGCCTGATGTGCCAAATGATCCGCCAATACACTCCCCTTGATTTCTTTTTGGGTTGTGTATTGGATGTCATACTCGGTTAAGATCATCTGCCATCTTGCTATTCTTCCGGATAAGGCGGGTTTCTCGAAAATATATTTGATCGGCTCCATCCTTGATATCAACAAGGTAGTGTGAGTCAGCATATACTATCTTAGTCGGCGAGCAGCCCATGCCAAAGCGCAGAAAGTTTTCTCGAGCAATGAGTATCGGGTCTCACAGTCGGTAAACTTTTTGCTAAGGTAGTAAATGGCGTGCTCTTTTCAACCAGACTCGTCATGCTTCCCCAGCACACACCCCATTGAATTGTCTAGCACTGTCAAGTATAATATCAAAGGTCTTCCTTCAACTGGAGGCATCAGAATTGGTGGTTCTTGAAGGTATTCCTTGATTCTTTCAAAAGCATTCTGGCATTCATCATTCCACTTTACCACTTGATCTTTCTTCAGCAGCTTGAAGATTCGCTCATAAGTAGCAGTCAGATGTGAAATGAACCTGGCGATGTAATTTAGACGTCCCAAGAAACCTATAACTTCTTTTTCTGTGCGGGGAGCCGACATCTCTTGTATGGCTTTCACCTTTGTGGGGTCTACCTGAATACCTTTGTCACTGACAACAAAACCCAGAAGCTTACCAGACCTTACCGCGAAGGTGCACTTGTTCGGATTCAACCTTAGTTTGTACGTCTTTAACCTGTCAAACAGTTTCTGGAGATGATCAAGGTGCTCTTCCTCAGTCTGGGATCTAGCTATCATGTCATCAACATAAACCTCGATCTCGTGGTGAATCATATCATGGAAATCGACCATGGCGTGTTGATAAGTTGCCCCAACATTCTTCAACCCAAAAGGAATTACCTTGTAACAGAAGGTGCCCCACTGTGTAACGAAGGTTGTCTTCTCCATGTCCTCATGAGCCATCTTGATCTGGTTGTAGCCATAAAAATCATCCATGAAGGAGAAGATCTTGTGTTGCACGGTGTTGTCGACTATAACATCAATGTGAGGAAGTGGGAAGTCATCCTTGGGGCTTTCCCTATTCAGATCTTTATAGTCCACACACATCCGTACCTTATCGTCCTTCTTAGGTACCGGAACGACATTGGCAACCCACTGCGGATAAGAAGTGACAGCTAAGAATCCTGCGTCGAACTGTTTCATGACTTCTGCCTTGATTTTCTCTGACATTTCAGGGCGCATAGGTCGGACTTTCTGCTTTACCGGAGGGCAGTCTTCTTTAGTTGGCAGGCGATGTACCACAATATCAGTGTCTAAACCAGGCATGTCTTCATAGGACCATGCGAAGATCTCAACATAGTCACGTAGCATCTGTATTAACCGTTATTTGACACTAGGCTCCAGATTCGCACCTATTTTAACCTCTTTCATGTCTTCCCCTGTACCCAAATCCACTGAATCAACTGGCTCTTCATGAGGCTGTATGGCCCTTTCTTCCTGCTGTAATAGTCTAGCAAGTTCTCCAGGCACCTCACAATCATCCTCACCTTCATCCTCGGCTTGGTTGATCGGATTTTCAAAGTCATAACTGGCAGTAGCAGAGCTGTTATCAAAGGGATCCAGAGAGGATATGGATATGCAGTATGATACGTGAGTGTGTGTAAGAGAATAGTTGTTTTGATAAATTGAAAAATAGAAAATAAAAACAAGGAGCGCAAAATTTGTATGCAAGAAACGTCCAATGCTTTATTAATGATATATGAAATGACAAATAATAGCCCTCACAAGCAAAGCCAAGGTTCCTCGGGTAAGGCACCAGGCCATAAAGTTTCAAACTGTTTATTACAAATCTTAAGACAAATGAGTCAATTACTGCGGAATAAAAGAAACAGGTATGAAGTCCCTAGCCGTCCAGTTATTCGGTCCACCGTTGGTCGTTAGGTAGATCCAATTGTCGATGTCTGTATCCTCTTCATTGTCTTCAATTGCATTAATTCCCCGATTGCTGATGTGTAGAGGAGGCCTTCCATCCCGAGCGCGCCTAACAGCCTTTTGAGCCCCTGTAGTAAAGACCAAACCAAATTTGTCAGTTTTGTGAGTGAAATCAGGGAGCTGACCCCAATTGGTACACCCACCTTCTTCAACCACAGCCATGGCGTCCTTAAGAGAAGCCGTCTTCAATGGAGGTTTGTTGGTAGTAACTTCAGTTGATGCCGAGAATGGAGGGACCTCTTCGAAATTCTGACAAGGAGTTTCTATGAATTCCCCATCCATCTCTATGTAGCGGAAGGAATTGAGGTGACTCACCATATATTTTTCTTCACCTTGCACTGTGACAATCTTTCCCTTCACGGGGTATTTCACCATTTGGTGGAGTGTGGAAGTAATTTCCCCAGCCTCGTGGATCCAAGGACGACCCAACAAGCAAGAATACAACGGCCTGATATCCATTACTTAGAAGGTGGACCCAAAAGTCTGAGAACCCACTTTGACAGGGATGTCCACCTCCCCATGCACCATTCTCTTTGATCCGTCAAAAGCCCTTACCACAATGTTACTAGGCTTTAGAGTCAAACCCTCACAATCCAAACGGTCCAACGCTTTCTTCGGCAGAACATTCAGTGAAGACCCGGTATCTACAAGCACATGAGCCATAGTGGTGCCCATGCACTCAATCGAGACATACAGAGCATCATTATGATTCCTTCCTTTCGGTGTCAGATCCGTATCTGAAAAACCCAGCCCATTGTCAGCAGTCAGGCTGGCCATGCAATCTTTGAATGGATCTGCTGAAGTTTCCTGCGGCACATGCGCAGTCTTGAGAAATACAATCAAAGCCTTCGCATGGGCTTCAGAACACAATAGGAGAGACAACATGGATATCTTTGATGGAGTCTGCCCTAGCTGCTCGACCACATTGTAGTCGCTCTTCTTAGTGATTTTTAGTATTTCCTCTATCTCTTGCTTAGAGGCTTCCACAACGATATTCTTAGGTGCCTCCGTCCGGGTAGGTTCACCTATAATTTCCTTGCCCCGAGTCCCAGATGTCACAGCAGTAGGGGTAATAACTGGAGTAGGAACAGGAGAAACGTCAGGAGTGCTAGTTGGAGTAGAAGTTGGAATAACAGTAGGCTTGTTGATAGTCTTCAGGGAAATCTAGGGAGAGAAGACCCTTCCACTTCGGGTAACTTTACTAGTCCCGACAATATTACTAACATCTGTATCACCTTCTTCAATCTTCAGATCTTGCTTAATGCCATGATAGTACACATCAGCACCGTAATTCCATGGGACAACCTTGTCTGAGGTGTACGGGATGGGACCAGGAACAATGATTATCAGCGGAGCAATTCTTTGAACAGGTGTAATCCTAATAGGTCTTCTCAAGGAAACCTTGGAAGGATTGGCGGAAATGGTTATAATAGCGTCGCCCTCAACAGGAACAACAAGATCACAGTGTTCTTGAACAAAATCTCTTTATTATCCATCAGGCGCTGAACACCTGACTTCAACAAATGGCAACCAGAAGGTAGAATCGAACACATGTGGCAACCTTCACCACAACTCGGAAATAAATTGTCCAACAGCAAATTCTTCTTAACAGTCATAAGAGGAGTGGAAATTTCTTCAACAGAGGTCACAAACAAATCAGTGTCGACAACATTAACTCCACGACCATGTTTTGGCATGGGTGCAGTTATAACATTCGACTTTTCTGGAGCATCGAACTCTATCTCCCTGGCTTCAAGCAAGTCTTGTACTTTGTTTCTCAGAGCCCAGCAATCATTTGTATCGTGGCCAGGATTCTCAGAATGGTAGACGCACCGCGCGTTGGGATTGTATCTGGGAGATGTAGTATTTGGATTCTTGGGAGCCTCTCTCAAGGTTGCCAAGTTGGATTTTAACAGATGAGGCAGAACTTCAGCCAAAGTCATGCTGATGCGGGTAAACTGACATTGTGGTCTTTCTACCCTTTGCTGATTGTTGCATTGTGGAGCAACTATGGGTCTTAGTATCACTACAGCATTTACCGTTTGACAGTGTTCAGATCTGCTTTGGCCCCTCGGGCTATAGAAAGCACTGGCTTCCTTCTTACCAGCGAAAGGCTTCTTAATTGAACTCGAGGAGGCATCCTTCTGTATTTTACCACTCCGAATTCCAGCTTCTACTCTCTCTCCAGTTAAAATCAGCTCAATGAAACCAGATAACGAGCTGCCGATTAAGTGATTGAAAAATGGACCAGACAGCGTCCCTAGAAACATATCAACCAACTCCCTATCAGACAACGGGGGTTGAACTCTCCCAGCCAAGTCTCTCCACTTTTGAGCATAATCTTTAAAACCTTCACCTACACCAATGGACATACTCTGGAGTTGAGTACAAGTGAGAGAAAGGTCGGCATTGTACTGATACTGCTTGTAGAAAGCAGCGACAAGATTTTCCCAGTTTCAGACACTGGCTCCCTCCAACTGGTAGAACCATTCAAGCCGAGTCCCTGACAGACTATCTTGAAAGAAGTGCACCCACAAATTTCTATCAGCGGTGTGGGGTTGAATCTTCCCGACATACAAGCGGAGATGGAGTTTTGGGCAGGACACCCCATCATACTTGGCAAAAACTGGAGCTTTGAACTTATGAGGGATGACCACTCCCGATACCACTCCCAATTCTCCGAAATCCAAACCAGGTATCTTCTGAACTTCCATGGAACTCAGACGGTCCTCTAACTATTTGTATCTATACTCAGTAGGAGGATATTGCTCATCATTGTAATCCGTATCGTTGTCAGAAACTGCAGGACTAGGGTCTTTTTCCCTTTCTTGGTTCTCCCCTTCCTTGGATGAAGAGGTCAGATCAGTTTGATGCTTCAACCTTTCTCAAAATCTTCTGCCCCTATTCAGAATACCAGTCTTCTTCTTCTTCTTCTCTTTCATAATGAGGGCTTTCAGATCCTCTTGCCCTTTTTTCAGACCGATGAACATCTGTTGGAACTGGGGTTTTGTGCCTGAAGTTCTTTGATGACTTGATCGGAAGACATTTCTGCTGAAATAAACAGCGAAGAAGATGAGAAACCTATAGTGGTACCTGTAATGATGTGTATGATAATGTGATGCATATGTAATGATTTCAAAGACTTCGGAAAATTTAAATTTGCAAACCAAAATAAACAAAAACTTTATTAGCTTGAATTTGAAGGTTCAACATGCCTTTAAGGCGTTACAAATAAGTAAATAAAACAAATCTAAAAACTAGAAAAGGAAAATCAAAAGTCCCATGGACGCTTTCTCTTTGTGCTGATATAATCATTGAGTACTATTTCTTCCTGGAGCTGCCCGGTGAGCTTTAAAACCTTCCTCTCTTGATCATGGAACTGTTCCCTGTAAGTATCTCTCTCATTCTTCAGCTGAATTCAAGACCTCTGTAACTCCCCAAGATAAGTGGACATGTAAGGATAGAGAATCGTGTAAGGAATTCCTTCTTCAGTAGTGGGCTCCACAATCACTGGTAATACGGCCACATAAGGCATCATAAGCTTTTGGGCACGAGCTTGTACCCATTGGAGGTAAGGCTCCATAGAAATGGAAGTCTTTGGTCCCAATTCTTTGGGGTCAGATCTGTTTACCATGCCCCAAGCTCGTATGAACCTCCAGCGATACTCCTTAACATCATCCTCATAGTTGAATACAATGCTCTGAATAAGTAACTCATGGGGACCATCCCTTCGAGCTTGACCAAATTGTCGCAAAGCTAGACAAGGATTGTAAGTTATACCCCCTCTGATACCAAGTAATGGGAAATTAGGGTACTCCCCACAACGGTCAATAATAGCAATGTCTTCCATAGCTCGGGAACACCAAAGCATATCCGTATGAGCGAGTGACATTATCATGTGCGACCAACCCAAACCTTCTTCGTTCTTCAGTACAGAATTAGGGAGGTGAGAAATAAACCACCTCGACAACAATGGCATGCAGCACATAAGGGTCCCTCTTCTCTTCATGGTACGAGTATGGAGAGCGTGTAAAATATCTCCAAGCAAGGTAGGCACAGGGTTGCGAGAAAGGAAAATCTTGATAGCATTCACATCTACGAAGGAGTCCGGATTAGGGAAGAGAACTAAACCATAGATAAGAAGAGCCAAGACGTCCTCAAAAGCCTGAAAATCCATATCATCCCAAAATAGCTGAGCCTGGTCTATCATAAATTTGGCTAGAAAACCCTCGACTCCACTTCGAGTTTCCCAATTGGATACCACGTCGGTCCGTCTCAGATGTAAAGCTGAGGCAATGACTTCTGGCTTAGGAACTTCTTCTATACCTATGAAGGGTACCTGTTCAAGAATGGATATGCCCAATAGCTGAGAGAATTCTTCCAAGGTGGGTACCAACTGGTAATCTGGAAAGGTGAAGCAGTGATGCTTGGGATCGAAGAACTGAAAAAGTACGCTCATCATCTATTCATCAAGGTTTGAAGTAACCAGGATGAGAAGTTGACCATGTCTCTTAATGAAAGTAGAAGTTTCAGAAACTCTTGATGCTAGCTCCTTAAGTTGGGGAGGTATATGCACAAAGCTGATTCGGATGGTATTTCTATGCATGGAAGCCATGATCTGCAAAACAAAACAAAGATAAATTCCCTTGGTCTTTGAAATGGTTAGTATAATGAAGCATGAATGCCATGTTATGATGCATGATGTCATGATAAACCACAGGTATAGAAAACACATGCATTGCAAACACAATTAAATCACACAAAGCCCTTAGGTTTAAGGCTTGCATGAGGTCAAAGGTAATACCCTCTTGAAGTTAAGTTGGTTCCAAACCTGTCCTAGAAAAGTAACTGGGTTCTAGAGGATCTCAATATCACCGACCATCCTTTATCGGTCATGGTTTCAGCTCACGCAATCTTTTCTTGCAGCCAAAATATTCCGAAATTCTGGTCTCAATGAGTGTAGCATCGAGTATCAACCAGTTCTCAGCTCTACACCGAGGTCGGCTATCTCGCTACTTTCTAATGGCCAAGTTGGGCGATTAAAGGTTCTAAGGTCAGTTGATGCTTCACGACACCACGTAGCGGCCCCGTATTCTCCTCGTTTTACCACAAGGGATACCAGTACCAACCAAAGTGCCACACCAATGTAGCTACTGCTTCAACCGTATCGGTCTATGCCGTACAGTTCCCTCACAGTCTATTGCTACTCACCTAAAAGGTATTCCCCAGATCCGGGTGTAGAATCTATAGTAACCCCAAACAAAAACCCTAAAAAATAAAGCAAACAAAGAAATCAAGAGAAGCAATTTGAATGACCTAGATCCTAAGGTATACCCCACTTATAAATCCCCAGCAGAGTCGCCAGTTCTGTGATACAGTGGAAGAACCGACTGTTTGATACTGGTTTGCGTTTTGCATTTTTTATTCGCAAAATGTCACGGTAAGCAAGAATCGCCATCGACTTTTATTTCATCCAACCGGAAAGGAAAAAAGTACAGAAAAAATTCTTTTTCGAGATATTATGAGTACGGGGGGTAGATTATAGAAAGGAAAGATGTTAGCGCCCTTTCTATCCATGGTTTTCCATGGGCTCTTAGGTACTTGCTCATTTTTAAATTGTTTGTGTTTGCTTTGTTTTGAAAAATGTTTTTACTTCGTGATAACCCTTGTTAGATATACGAGCACTTCCCTCACATCCGTGAGCGGGAGATCCGTTATGTCTTGGCTAGTGTTCCATGTGTGAGGAGATGAAAGGGAAAGCAAGCCCATCCAGGAGGTGTGATGGAGTTCAGGAGGATGCTTGATGCACTGACCGTAGAAGATGTCGTCTGGACACCATTTACATCTCACCGGCCTCATCGTGCATTTGATGAGTCTACTTTATATTCAGGGCATATTAGAAGGGAGAACCATGTGGCTAGACAATTTCTTGGGAGGTATATAGGCCGATATGGTATGTACAGGGCATCCCTCGTCTAATTCCAGAGACTCCAACTGGTGGCATTGGCAGGTGGTTTCAGAGTTGCATCATCAGCTCTCCCTGTGAGATCATGGATACAAGAGTTATGGTGAAGCATCCATCACAATGCGATGATGAATACCTGGGGTGGTTTCACAGTGTGCCAAACTCTAGGGTCATACCACCGGCTATAACATCTGATGTTCCAGGGCCTTCACGTGTCAGGGTTTCTGCCGAGCCTCCACCACCTCGTACACCTCCCGCAGGTGATCAGGACAATTGCCTATAGTTTATTATTGTTCATTTAGATAACCTCATGAGTTAGCTAAACCCAGATGGTGAGATTTATACAAGTTTAGCTAGGTAAGCTGACGTATCCCGTGGAGGGCCTATGTAGATCTGTTTTATTTTGGTTGTAATATATGTATATTTTGTGACACACAAACTTCTTATTTATTGCATAATATTTTGGCAATTACATGTTTCGAATCGATGATAAACGTAACATAAAACAATATAACAAACATAAACCAAAAACAACTAAACATTAAAACCTAAGCACTACGGGATAATTCTGGACATTTCAACATCTTGATTATGTCGTCGATGGATCTTTGGATCTCTGCATCCAACTCGATCAGACGATTAGTTATCCTACGACTAAATTATTTCCATATGGCCTTCACATCTTCATCATTCTTCAACTCGACCAGGTTGTATTTCATCCTTCCATTTGTACCAATTCAATCCTCATGAAACTAGATCTTTGTCACCCTTCTATTATCGGAATCAGGCAGCAAATCATTCAACTTTTCTTTCAAGGTTGCAAGGGACGTGGAGCCATCTGAAATATTGAATTCAACAACAAGGTTCCATCCGTTGTAATAATCAGATACTGAGGAAGAGACATTTTTTGAGATGTTTTACTTTATAACATACACCCCCTATTTATACAAATGGAGACGCATTCTAGACCACACAAATTTGTCGGCGTAATCTGAACCCTCCAAAGACGTCGACAAAATCTCGACCATTAAAAAAACTTGAATACATGAACTATCGGAAATTTCAGTATAACTCAAATTTTCAGTACTGCATGATAAGTTTGAAATTTACTTAATACTGAAAAATTAAAATACATTATCGGAAATTTACATACACTGAAAATTTACGTATACCGAAAATTTTGTTGGGGTGTACCGAAATTCTCGTTTGTATCGAAAATTTTAATAACTCTATCGAAAATTTTATCTAAAAACTTATTTGTAACTCAACAAGGATAATTCTAGAATAAAAATAATTAAGAGTGACATATATAATTTAGATGGTGGGATGTTAATTCCTCACCATATTTGTACAAACCAAAAAGAATCACCATATTTGTACAAACCAAAAAGAATCTCTAGGCATATTCTTACTTTTCAATATAAATTAGATCAATATTAAGTCTAAATATTAAATTAATAATTTAAATATTAATTCAAACCAATTAAATTAATTTTAAAAAATTAAATATAAATTAAATTAAACCAATCAAAACCAACTTTTATTTTGATAATATTATTTAATTGGGTTTAGTTGTTAACGTAACTAATATCTATTAAAATTGAAAGTTGAAACATATTTTTTTAAAAATACTTGAAATATAAAGTGACATGAGACGCAACCAAAACATGAATAATTAATATATAATTCAATATTTTTAGTGTAATATGATACAAAAATTTACTTATTCTCACGATAAGTGACACAAGACGCAACCAAAACATGCATAATTAATATATAATTCAATATTTCCAATGTAATATGATTGAAAAATCTATTCATTCTCACGATAAAGCCAATTTGTTGTTATTTTGTACAAGTTGAGCTAATTATTTACACTTGTGTGTAATGGTGAATAAATGATTGAATTAATACTTTATAAAGTGGTACGAAACACAATCAATTAGATCCAATATATAAATATTATTTTTATCGTGTATATGTTATTGTTATAGGAAATGAGATCTATATCAATTTCTTCGTACATATTCTATTGAAAAATTTAATAAAAACATTTCAAAATAATGTTTCTTGAGATGTATTAAGACAAGACAAAATCATCTAAAATTTCATTTTGGGTTAATAATACAAATACAGATGACATTTAAAAAATAATTTAAAATAAAAATAAACGCACGAGTCTTTTACTAATATAGCAAAATTTCAAATTGCATAATTAATATTTAAAAAATGTTATTCTTACACAAATATTTTACATTTACACATTATTTAACTTTTGATTAATATGATGAACACTAAAATATTATAATAATAAATTATTTTTAAAATAAAATAAAAATTTATTTATTTATTTATTTATTTTAAAATTAAAGAAATACATATACAAAATTATGTGATTAATCAACTTCGTAACTTCATCAATAAATATTTTAAATTTTATTAATCAATTTCATAATTATTAAAAATCTAAGTATTTTTAAACCAATTTTATAACTTTATTAACCAACATTTTATATTGTATTAACCAACTTTATTTTATTGTTAAAAATTATTTTTAATATTTGAGCGTTTATTAACCAACTTCTTTATTTAATTAACTATTTTTTTATATTTCATTAACCAACTTTGTTTTACTACTAAATTATTTTTAATATCTTAATGTTTATTAACCAACTTCATCAGTTAATTAACCAATTTTTTTATATTTTATTAACTAATTTTATTTTACTATTAAAATTTACTATTTATGTACTGTTTATGGACAGTGTTCACGATACTGTTAATAAATATATATTTTTATTTTTAAAAAAATATCGTTCACTATATAAATAGTGTCAACAATATTTTAGTGTAACTATTGGTGTAAAATTGTGGTGTAGAAAATATTTTATACTAACTCTTTTGTATTTGTATTGTGAATAATCTAATTAGTAATGAATCATAATGAGAAGAGAATAACCAAGTTATCAAGTAAAAGGGTAGGAGATAAATAAGTCACCTGTAAATAGGTGAGAACCCTAAAGACTACATCTTTAAGTACAAGCCTACATAGCTGACATTGAAAGCATAGAAGGATCGCTAGAAAAATCAAGGGGTCAGGCATATTTAAATTTATATGTCAAATAATTATTTTAAGGCGATCTATGGTCTTTGTTGATTGTAACTCTCCTAAAAACTATTTAGAGCTTACTTTAAACAATGGGTGTCACTCCTTTGCTCAGTGTAGACGGGAGGTAGCCCTCTTTTTTTTTAATTGATAAAATTATGCATGATGGTTTCCAGAAGAACCTATCCTGCCAAAGAGTTTAAATTTTCAGTATGAGAAGAACACACACTATGGATGAAAGAAATCAATATGTCACAAAAAAAAAAAAAATAGAAATCGTAGAGGACAAATTGGTCGGTCTCATATGAGTAAAAACTAGTTGTAAAACTCGACGACATCTTTAAAGTACTGTGAATTATTTGTGTGTCATTCACCTGGTACAAAACCCGGTTAGAGACTTACTCTCCGACAAAAGCTACGACTCTCCTAGATTGAAAGCGACATAGCCCAAGACTTTCATTGGGGGAAATTTAATCCAACACCTCCACGGGAGAGGGGGCTTTAACCCAATACCTCCACGGAGGATACTTTAACCCAAGACTTTCAGTGGGGGCACTTTAACCCAAGACCTCCACGGGAGGGCATTTTAAACCAAGACCTCTACCAGGGACTTTTTAATCCAAGATCTCCACTAGGGGCGATTTAATCCAACACCTCCATCAGGGGAGATTCGCCCGAAAACCCCAACTAAGGGTTATCCAATACAGGATTTATCGCAAGGCGAGTACCTATCCAACTCTTCTGAAGCCAGAGTCTCGAAAGAATTTGGAGGGTACAAGACTGGCATAGACTTAAGAATCCTAACTCGCATGATGAGTTCCTGTCCACCCCTCAAAAGGGGCACGCCACTAGAATTTGAAAAATAAACATAAAACATGAGCATGTTAAAATCAAATCTCTAAAACATCGTACGCAAAAAACTAAATTGCCTAGAGGCTTTCAAGCATGAGTAAATAATCAAGTCGCATAAAGACGCTTTAATAAAAGAAAGAAAAATAAATCGCCCAAGAGTATTCAACATGAAACCGCCATAAGGCACTAAATGGGAGAAAGCAAAGTTTTAGCTGACTATAGGTCTTAAAAGATCACAAACACAAAGGAAAACAAATACGCATGACAAGGACTTAAGAGTCCTGACCCGAATGATAAATCCTTATTCGCCTCCAATAGTCCAAAATCTCCAAAAGGCATTTGGAGAGAAACAAGAAGGACATAGATTCCTAGCTCAAAAGCGCCAAAAGGAACTTGGAGTAGAACAATAAGAACAATGACTTAAGATTCTGGAGTTGTTAGTATCAAGTGAATTTTCGAGGACGGAAATATTTTAAGTCAGGGAGAGTTGTAACACCCCGATCTCGTTGAATTATTTTATTTAAATTAATTAGATGATGTGATGTATTTGTACATATTAGTAAATATTTTATTCCATTGTGATGCATTTTTTGGGAATTAGAGGCCTTAGGAATTATTGGAGTTAAGATGATAGGGGTGTATGACCAAAAGTGTAGAAACACGAGGTGTAGAGAGATAAGTAGTTTATTAGCACTATTTGTATTAAAATATTAGATTTAATACTATAGTATAATAATTAAATAAATATTATTAGTAGAATAATAGAATTATTATTTTATTTAATTGGGAAGGGAAATGTTGATATTATGATTTAGGGGTCCTTGAAATAAAATAGACTTGAGAATAGAGAAGAGAAATACAACGTAGAAAAAACAGAGCAAAAGATCATAGAATAGAGAACAAGAGGAAAAGGTTAGGGCAAAAAGTTTCACTCTAAGAGTCAAGAACCGACAAAATCCAAGGTAAGGGTGAGATTCTAACATTATAACGGGTTGGGTGTGGTAGTGTTTCGGTTTCATGATTGTGTGTTCTTGATTTTTTCCCTATTTTGCTTTGTGGGGTTTTACCATTTGATGATGTATATTGAATGGAATTGATAGGAAATGTTGGTGAATAATTAATATTATTAGAAGGCACTGTTTTGATTGGAATATTGGGAATTGGGGTTTTGAAACAATGATTTTTGTATTCAGAAAAATTGAAGATTTTTTAACTCCGCATCAGGTGTAACCGATTAGTGCATGGGAGGTAATCAGTTACCTTGTGCAAATTTGGGTGAAATGGGAAAAATTAAGAAGGTGTAATCGGGTACTACATGGGTGGTTGTAGCGGTAGAAATGTTGAGATTAAAGCATTGGATTGACTTGACTCGCACATATCAAATAAAAATGGCCACCGCGCTTTATTGTTTCCATAGGAATGGGAAAAGAGCGAATAACCCAAAAAAGGGGGGAAAGAATTTAGGTACGGGGGTTGGCTATGCAAAGGGAGGGTATTAACACCCTAAACATCTACGGTACTCCACAGGAACTTCTTTGAAATTTGTATATTTAGTTATAAATGTTGTATACAAAAATAGACGGTGAGGATGAGAGAAGAAGTATCTTTTACAATTTTTTTACCCGACGCGGTTGCAAATCTTTAGTGCCTATCTACCACCTTCTATACAATATGGGATCATGGTACTCGTAGTTCACCTTTTTTAAAAATTTAAAACACAACTGTGTTGATTAATTTTAAGAAACGAGACATCATCGTCATATCCGAGTTAGAAAACAAGAGTTTTGAAAAGGAGGGAGAAGATTTTTTGAAATTAAAGAAGATGGGAGGAAATGAAGGGACTATCCTAAAGCATAAGGTAAAATCTAAGGAAAAGAACAATCTAACGAACAAGAAGTCAACACTTGACATAAAGAGTCAATGTAGAATTATCATCCTTTGGATTGAAACCAAGCAAGCAAAGATACTAAACCTCTTAAGAATACCAAAAGCTTCAGATGCATTAAGTCTTCACAAAAATTGGGCAGAGTAACAGTTGTATACAGAGGAATTCCCAATCACAAACAAAACATATAATTAAAATAACCTGCACATAAAGAAAATCAACTAAATGTCTTAGGGTATATCCTAAGAGCTCCAGACAAAATAACAACAGAGTCACAAGGTCTCAATGGTAGTCAAGACTTCTAATCCTAAGTCCAAGAGGCCCACAACTCCATAATGCCAAGGATAGTAACCAAATATTCCAAGTAACATTAAGACCTTTAAATGTTCAAGTTGATTATTACGTCTCTTCAAAAAGAAAAGGAAAGTTTAAGTGAGCAAAATAAAAATGACATAAAAATAAGTGCTCAAGTGAGCAAAGATAAAATAACATGGAATTTAAATGCTAAATTAAATGGTGCGTAAAAGTAAAGGCATAAAATAAAAGCATATTGTAAAAGCACAAAGTAAAAGTCAATTATTATGAATTAGAAGTTAGAGGTTAGTTGAATGACCATCTTGAAACTTACATTTGAAAACTCATTAGAAGATTGATAAAATCAAAGTTTCTCAATAACAAGTTTCATTTGCTTTTTGTCAAGTATATAATTCATTTCAAGTTCTCGAGGCGACATCATATGATCAACGATGTTTAAATGATTCACTTAGACCAAATTTTATGAAGGTTCATTAGAGGATTGATACTATCAAAGCCTCCTAACAATGAAACTCAAGGTTATTGGGTAAAAGGTTTCAAATTAATATACTTGGGCTAGCAAACATAGTTTTGGGCCACAAATGATCATTTCTCAAATCGGGACAAAGTTTAGCGTTATGTTAAGCAATCGTAAGTGGACCTATGTAGAAGGCACACCTATTTTGAGGTCGGTCAATAGCAATCTATGTACCACATGTTAGAGAAATGATATGTAGATAATTCTCCAACAACATGTAGCACAAGTAAGAAGGGAATAAGATGAAGAGAGATGGGATGTATTAGATGAAATTAGGGTTTCAAATATCATCATCATTCATCCATTTTGGTGGATTTGGTTTTTTAACCTATCAACACTCAAGATCCAATGAGGTTGAGGACTTGTCCCAAAATAACATCCAAATCAGGACCAAACAAAAAATAAAATAATATTAAAAAACAATACTTAAATGGTTAATAAAAGGGAAATAATTAGTAAAATACACAAAGTATATTAAAACACCAAATTAAAATCCCAAAAAAAGTCAGAAGTCAAACATGAGTTAATAAACATTGACAAATTTTTTTGGAATTTTTTTAAGTCGGAAATCATTTTTTAAAATTTAAAGAAATATGCAAAATAAACCAAAATTGTGAAAAATATTAAAATCAGAAATAAACATAAAACGAGGTCACCAATATTTGCCAAGAGTTCATTCTTTTCTGATATAACTGACCATGACACAAAGCCGTCATTCTCTTTTCTTCAATCAAATTCATCTGGTCAAACCTATTCTGGACCCATTCAGCCTCTGATAGCTTGGATTCCATTATCACACACAAAGAGGGAATCTCAACCTCGATGGGGGGCACTGCTTCCATACCATACACAAGAGAGAACAAGGTTTCCCCTATTGAAGTGCGGACAGGTGTACGATACCCATGCAAAGAAAAAAAGGATCATCTCATGCCAATCCTTATAGGTAACAACCATCTTCCAATGATCTTCGTAATGTTTTTGTTAAGTAGCTTCAATAACCCCATTCATCTTAGGTCTGTAAGGAGACGAATTGTGGTGGACAATCTTGAATTTTTCACAAAGTTCTATCATTATCTTGCTATTCAAATTTGAGCCGTTGTCAGTGATAATTCTGCTTGGCACGCCATACTGAGATATAAGATTATTCTTGATAAAGAGTACTACCACATACTTGATGACATTAGCATAAGAAGCTGCTTCTACCCACTTGGTGAAGTAATCAATTGTCACCAAGATGAAACAATGTCCATTCGACGCTTTGGGTTCAATTATTCCAATCATATTAATACCCCACATAGGAAAAGGCCACGAAGAAATAATAACATTGAGAAGCGTTGGAGGCACGCAAATTTTGTCAGCATAAATCTGACACTTATGGCACTTCTTCGCAAATTTGTAATAGTCAGATTTCATTGTCAGCCAATAGTAACCTGCCCTAAGCATCTTCTTTGAATTCGAATGTCCATTGGCATGGGTACTAAAGGAACCTTCATAGATCTCATGCATCAACATTTCTGCTTCGTGTCTATCCACGCATCTGAGCAAGACCATGTCATCATTTCTTTTGTATAACACATCTTCACGGAGGAAAAAGCTACCTGCCAACCTTCTCAATGTCTTTCTATTTTTTTTCGATGCACCAATCGGATATTCCTGAGTCTGGAGAAAGTGCTTGATATCATAATACCAAGGTTTTTTGTTTGACGTTCCCTCTGTCGCAAACACATGAGCTGGATTATCCAGACGTCAAACTGTGATCTGAGGTACATCGTTCCAAACATTTACTTGTTACTTAGAAGCCAGAGTGGCTAAAACATCTGTCATCTGATTCTCATCTCTGGGAATATCACGGAATTCCACTTTATTAAAGAAAGGTAATAATCTACTTGCATAATGTTTGTAGATAATCAAGCCAATCTGACGAGTATCCCATTCCCCTTTAATCTGCTTTATTACCAAAGCTGAATCTCCATATACATCTAGAATTTTGATTCTGAGATCTATAGCCTCTTCAAGACCCATGATACAAGCTTCATACTCTCTAATATTATTGGTACAATTGAATGCTAATATTACAGTAAAAGGGATATGTGACCCATGGGGAGTGATAATCATAGCACCAATTTATTTTCCATAAGCATTTACAGCTCCATCAAACATAATACCCCATCGGGTTTCAGGATCAGGACCTTCCTCAGGAAAAGGTTCATCACAATATTTTACTTTCAAATACATCACATCCTCGTCAAGGAAATCATATTTAACAGACTGATAGTTATAAACTGGTTGGTGAGCAAGGTAGTCTGCCAACACACTGCTTTTTATAGCCTTCTGAGTACGGTATTCAATATCATATTCAGACAAAAGCATCTGCCAACGGGCAATTCTTCCAGTAAGAGCAGGATTTTCAAATGTATATTTAATTGGATCCATTTTAGAAATCAACCAAGTAGTATGATTCAACATATATTTCCGCAATCGCTTTGTCGCCCAGGCCAGAGCACAACATGTTTTTTCTAGCATAGAATACCGTGACTCATAAACAGTAAACTTCTTGCTAAGATAATAAATGGCACATTCTTTTCTTCTTGTTTCATCTTTTTGTCCCAAAATACAGTCCATAGAATTATCAAACACAGTCAAATACATAATCAATGGTCTTCCTTCAACAGGAGGGAGCAAGATAGGAGGTTCAAGCAGATATTCTTTAATGCTTTCATATGCCCTTTGACAATTATCTGTCCACATACACCCTTGATCTTTCTTTAACAGCTTGAAGATTGATTCACATGTTGTAGTCATATGGGAAATAAATCTGGAGATGTAATTCAAACGTACAAGGAAGCCTCTAACTTGATTTTTAGTTCTTGGTGCAGGAATTTCTTGAATTTCTTTAACTTTATTAGGATCAACTTCAATTCCGTTTTACCTGACAATAAACCCTAGAAACTTTCCCAAATGAACCCCAAAAGTACATTTATTTGGATTCAAGCGGAGACGATATTTCCTCAAATACTGAAACAACTTCAACAAATCTTATATATGCCCTTCCTCAGTATGAGATTTGGCAATCATATAATCAACATATACCTCAATTTCCTTATGCATCAGATCATGGAATAAGGTTGTCATAGCCCTCTGGTACGTTGCACCAGCGTTCTTCAACCCGAAGGGCACCACTCTGTAACAGAATGTTCCCCAGGGTATGATAAACATTATTTTTTTCATGTCCTCAGGGTCCATCTTAATTTGATTGTATCCGGAAAACACGTCAATGAACGAAAATACTTTGAACTTTTTTGTACTATCGACTAACATATCAATATGCGGAAATGGGAAATCATCTTTCAAACTTGCTTTATTTAAATCTCTATAATCGACGCACATGCGGACTTTTCCATCTTTCTTTAGTATTGGAACAATATTGGCAATCCACTGAGGGTATACTGATGTCACCAGAAAACCGGCATCAATCTGCTTCAAAACTTCTTCTTTAATTTTCACTGCCATGTTGGGGCGGGTTCTTCGCAGCTTCTGCTTGATCGATGAACATTCTGGCTTAAGTGGCAAATAGTGTTCCACAATATTAGTTTCTAAACCAGGCATATCTTGATAAGACCAAGCAAATATATTACATACTCTTTCAAAAATTCAATCAACTTGCTCTTCAAATCGGAATGAAGAAGTGCCCCAATCTTGACTTCTTTTGGATCTTCCTCTGAACCCAAGTTAATCATCTCCAACGACTCCTTATACGGATGAATGGTACTTTCCTCGCACTTAAGAAACCGTGAAACCTCTTCTGGGATTTCATCATATTCTTCTTCTTCGACCATATACACAAGATATTCAAAGTTGGGAGAGGATGCAGGGTCATTATACTCAACGGGTTTTTTAATTAATCTCCACATGTGATTTATGATTGATTTTAGAAACTGACACGTGTAACAAGCGAAAAAGTCAAAAATAAAGACATAATTTGGGAATCAAAAACAACTTTTATTAATGATTTTAAAAATCAAAACAACAGATATGCCCATACAACATCAATACTTTCACCTTGGGCAGAGTGAAAGATTTTTTGAAAAGATTAACAAATTACTTTGAAATGTGAATGTAAGAAGGAACATCGACAGTGATCCAATTCTGGACTCTGACTCCATGTGTCACGAAGTTTAGCATCTCTTGCTCTAATTCATCTTCAAGAATATCGTTGATCCTTGGAGTAGTTGGATGAAGATATCCTTAACTGTGAAAGATGTCTTAATATTTACTCAAAGTGGATTTTGGCTTCACGACTTCCTTCTTCATGGAGAAACTCAAACCAATGCCATTACTATTCATAGGAGGACTAATAACCTTCCCCCACACATTTCAGCTTCTGGTGCAAGGTTAAAGTAATAACTCCTTTTTCATGGATCCATGGTCGTTCCAATAAACAACTATAGGCGAGAACAATAACCATAACTTGTAAACTAATATTAAGTGCAAACCTATGTGAATGGGAAAATCTATTTCTTTGATGACAGACTTCCTCGAACCATCAAGACTTTCACTATAATGTCACTTGGGCGCATGGGAGCCCCATGGTACTTAAGTTTCACGAGAGTACTTCTTGGTATGACATTCAAAGCAAACCCATTGTCAATCAGCACATTGGACAAAGAGTCATTCTTACAATTCATAGAAATATGAAGAGCCGAGTTATAGTTTTTTTCTTCATCAGGAAACTCGTCATCACAAAAGCTCAGATTGTTACAAGATGTAATATTCCCCACAACACTGCTGAACTGATCCAGAGACATGTCACTTTCAACAAAAGCATGATCCAACACTCTCATCATAGATTCCCAATGAGCAAAAGAGTTTATTAACAAGGCTAGAATGTAAATCTTAGATGGAGTTTGCAATAACATATCCACAATATTGTAATCACTCATCTTGATGATTTTCAACAAGTCATCCACATTCTTTTCCAAGGCAGCACCACTAGATTCTCTTATCATTTTTTAGGTTCAAAATTCTCAACAATCTTTTTATCAGAATTAACATCTCCTTGAAAGGTAGGGGCGAAGGCACGACCACTGCGAGTTACCTGACTAACTTCAGTGATATTCTCGACGTGGGACAAGGATTGGATAGGAATTTCTACCCCATCTTATAGGATAGTTGCATTGTACTTATAGGGCACAACTTTGTCTGATTCATATGGGATAGGACCAGATAGACAAATAACCAAGGGAGCAACAAAAATCTTTCTATGGTACTCAATCTCTACAGGAGCAGGAACACCAAAACACGGCACAATGACATTCACCCCCACTTCAGAATATTTAGGAATCTCATAATCATTATTGGAGAACATACCTTCATCAGAAGAAAAGAACTCATCAGCAGAAACATATTCATAATCAGATATGGCCTCAACTAAGTAATCTTCAATCACATTAACTCCATTGTAATCATCTCTATTGCCAGTGACTTTGATAATACCATTATCTAGCAACAACTGAACACCTTTTCTTATGATAGAACAACCAGAAGAATCCCTACAACAAATCTGACAGGACCCATAATGATGTTCTTCTATGCCATCCATGTGACAAAACGTAGCGTGCAGTTGCACCAAATCATCATTCATGTAATTCACATAAAAAATCCAGAATTCACCATGACATCCATAAACCATATTCACATCTTCTTTATATTCAACCCTTGGTCTGATTATGTGGATAAGACCTTCATCCATCATTTCTTGAAGATCAACTCTCACTTTTTCACATCCATAGACATCTGTACCACAAATACTACAACCAACATGGTCATGTGTATAATAGCTAAATTCACAGAGATTAATATGCATCTTCACTAAATCACCCCTGACCAGGTTGATATCAAAAATCAAGAAATCTCCAAGACACCCAACAAACATATTTACAACATTTCCACCTCCATGTTTGGGTAGTGGATTATCCTTCACATTAGGACCAACATCTTTAAAAGATAGGAGACTAGATCTCGCCATCTTCTACACTTCAGACTTCAAGGGAAAATAGTTTTCAATGTTGTGCCGTGGGGCTCCTTGATGAAAAGCACAACTCTGATCCACCTTACAATACCATGGTAAAGGTGAATGTATAGCAGGGGGAGGTCTAGTCTGCACCAATTTCTTCTAAATCAAATTTGGAAGTAACTCTGCATAACTCATTAGAATATGGTCAAAAGTTTCACTGTTTTGACCTTATCCTTGATTACCTTGATGCGATGCTCTCTGATAGGCAACAACAATCAGAGCTACATTGACAACTAGAGTCACAGAAGCAACTTATTGTTGGTACTGATGATGTCTTCTCAAAGGTCTAAACTTTCTTTCCTCAACGACATCATTTGTTTCACTTTCTTTCTTTCTAGAAAACCCATATGATGATTTCTTTGTTCCTTCATCTTTTGTCAAGCGTCCTTCCCTGGAAGTTTCTTCTAGACGAACACCCATACTTACTATATCAATGAAATCACTTGGCACACTGGCAACCATCCTTTCATAGTAAAATGATCTGAGGGTTTTCAGGAAGACCTTGGTCATTTCTTTCTCTCTCGTCGAGGGTACCACTTGGGCAGCAACTTCGCGCCAATGCTATGCATACTCTTTGAATAACTCCTTAACTTTCTGAGCCGCTGCTCTCAATTGGTCACAGTCAGGTGCCATAAACATGTTGTACTTATTTTGCTTGATAAAAGCTTCACCCAAATTATTGAAGGTGAGAATGTTGCTACTGTCCAATCCCATATACCACTTTAAAGCAGCACCAGTTAAACTATCCTGGAAGAAATGGATAAGCAAGCGTTGGTCATCAGTATGAGTGGACATCCTTCTTATATACATCACCAGATGGTCACGAGGACAAGAGTTGTCCTTGTACCTCTCAAATACAGGCACTTTGATATTTGCTGGAACTTTTACATTAGGAACTAAGCAGAGATCACTGACATTTTGTCAGAATAATTCTTTCTCTCGAAGTGCCTTCACTTCTTTCTGAATTTCATTGAACTGATCCTTAAAATCATCAAATCAATCATAGAAGCCCAAACTTTCACTTGGTGAAGGAGCAGGATGATAAATTTCATCATTGATAACAGGCATAACATTCATTGTAGGAGGCGCAACATGATGAATCTCATTATTAGCAACAGGAGTAGCATGCACCATATGAGGTGCAAAAATAGCAGCAGTTTGAGAAAATGGAGTAAGTTGAGCAGCAGGATTGTAACCTTCTGGCATGAAATTTTCAGGCATTCCTCACGGGTAACCCTGAGGCATACGGTATTGAACAATAGTAACAAAAATAACAAAAATGGGAACTGACAGAAACTTCGAAGGAACAATCGTCTATTGTGGCTAAGTAGACGGAGGAGAAAGAGGAAGAGGTTATGGCTAATTTTGAGCAACCACCAACGATTCTACCGAAACAATCAGATTGGCCATACCACCCCTTAAAGAAATAACTTACTCACGCAGCTCACGATTCTCTTGTTCAAGATTTTCCATCTTCTTCATGGAATTAGCCCGAGTATTGTATCGATGAGACATCTTGCTGATTGAACGAAGTAGAGAAACACAGTAAGACACCTAAGTATGAACATAAATGCAAGAATATGCATAAAATGATGCATGATATGCAATGCATATGCTTTATTTATCATTATTTTCATTTTAAGGAACTCAAAGAATTATAGACAATTGCAGATATTAAAGTACTAACATATTTGGAAATACTGAAAATTTCATTATAATAATAACTTCGGAATGGATTACAACTTTTAGTACAAGTTTCAATGATCCTAAGTACAAGAGAGTAAAGATATAATCTAGAATCCTAAGGAACCGAAACTGATGAAGACCTCTCCACACACTAACGCTTTCCCATGAGTCTTTCAATTTAAGCCTTCAACTGCTTGTTCTCTTCTGCATACTTGTCGGTGACTTCTTTCCAACCACCGGAATCAGAAAATCAGTGACCGGGACCTGGATGAGCTTTAGAGGAAAATAAATCCTCTTGCTTCTCCATCATCTCCACAACACGACTCTCAAGAATCTAAATCAAGTCATCCTTCTCTTTCAATTCTATTGAGTAGGATACCTCCAAAGTCTGGTACTTGTTCTTCCATGCTTCCTTCTCTTGTTGCATCCTAACCAAGGCAAGCTAAAGTTCTTCCACATCATCTAAAAGGGGAGGAGTGGTCCTCTCAAACATATCAGGTATAGGTTCTTCACAAGAATATGGAATATTTAACTGAATTTCCCTTGCTCGTATCCAACAGAGATGAGGCTCCAAGGAAATAGCTCCTCTTAGTCCCAGATCTTTTCTACTCTTCCTATGAATATGGCACCAAGCCTTTGCAATATCTTCCTTAGCTTCCTTATGATCCTCTCCTTATTTGAGAAAGAAACCACTCAAATGAATGCTATTTGGCTTGTCTCTCATCAGATATCCAAGTTGACGATGCGCGAGAATGGGATTATAGTTGATTCCTCCTTTTGTACCAAGAAGAGGCACATTGGGGAAACTGCCACAACTATCAATAATCTCCACATCATAATAAGCTCAATGATACCAATTAATGTCAGAATGAGTGAGAGCTATAATCTTCGGGGCCCAATGAGGTTCCTTCTTGAGATCCCAAAAAGCAAAAGTCTGAGGTAAGTGAGAAATAAACCACTGATATAACAACGACGTGCAAAAGATGATCATTCATCCTTGGTAATGATTTCGAAGGTGGATGGAAAAATAAGTGTCTCCTAGAAATGTAGGGATTGTATTTCCAATAAAAAAGATCCTAATGGCATTTACATCCACAAATTTGTCGATATTAGGAAACAAGAATAACCCATAGGCAAGCAAAGAAAAGACGGCCTCAAAATAAATTGTACTCCTGATCTTGGCAAAATAACGAGTTATCTAATATAAATTAATAAGGTAAACTTATAATTCCTCCTTTGGTAGTCATGTTAACCTCAATCCCGAATTTCTTCAAATGAGTCACGGCAACAATCTCATGAGACTTAGGCTCTCTCTCTAAGTCGGTGAAAGGAACATGATCAGTAATAGGTAAACAAAGTAAGTAAGAATACTCTTCCAATGTAGGTATCATTTGACAATTCGAGAAATTAAAACACTGACACAATATATCATAAAACTGGACCAATGTAGAAAGAATACCCTCCTTCATCTTGAGCTTAATAAGAGGCATTACGGATCCATACTTCTTTCGGAATTATATGGAGCTCTCAATCTCAGGGATCAAACTCATTATTTCCTCTATCTTAGGATCTTTGAAAGTGTACTTCTGAGTCTTTCTTTTTCCAAATTCCATGGTCAAAAGGTACTTGAGATATTTGCTAAAAGTGAACCTTAAGTCCCTTGAAACAATTGTTTTAAGGAATGCTCATGGATGCATGAATGCATGATGCAACAATCACATAAGATCACAAACATGGGGGGGGGGGGGGGGGGGGTTCATAGGTTCGACGTCACGAGCATGGAGTCAAAGGTACTACCCACAAGGTATGAACTAATGGTTTATCACCTACCAAACAAGGTTCTAAAAGGTTCCCAGAGTATACATCCTTCCTCCGGATATTACCAACGTCCCATTTAACTTAGTAATTAGTAATATTCTCAAGAAAAACTCGTCTGAGTGTAGCATCGCGTGACAACCACTTCCGGATTACTCCGTCATAGTTTCCGCACTACACCTAAAAGGCCAAGACGGGTTAAGGGTTCTACGGTCCTCAGTTTTAAAAGGCTCCCTGGTTAAAAGCAACACATCTTCCCGATTTCTTGGTGTTGTACCCCAAAATTTTCCCTCTCATTTCTCAAAAGATAATCCTAGACCCTCAAGTTTGCTTCTATCAAGTTTCAAGTCTTGGATTGCAATTTTTCCAAGAAAGTTGTTCACAAGGGCAAAATGGTCAAAAGCACACTAAAAAGTAAAACTTTGACTTTTTGAGCAAAATCAAGTTTCAACAATTATATTTCATCAAGACATGAAATTAATTCATCAAAATCAAAAGTCGTAATTTTCTTTGAAAAGATCAAATTTCTAAACATTTAGAAAATTTTCTAAGTGTTAAGAGAATATGATACTTCAGAACTTCTGGGCTAGCCTCCACACAAGTGCAATCAGAATTTGCAAAGACGGTTCAAAATATGACTCGTCAATCAGAATATATGGAAGCAATGTTCTTCGGTCAGATCATGACTCTTCAGCATATGGAGGTTATGTTTCTTGTCTTCTGCTATCAGAACATCACCAAATCCCAAAACCTCATTTGAGCAGCCTACTGCCCTGCTATAGCACAATCCTGCAACCAGCTGCTGATCCAGTCCACGCCTGCACTTTCTCAAACCCATTATTTTCACCAAATTAACATACAAAAGCTGTGATTAAAAAGCAATGGAACAATATGCCAAAAAAGGTTTAAATCCCATTTGTTTTCCCCCCCAAAACCACAACAAACTCACCTATAAATAAGTTTCTCCATCACACTTTAAAGGGGCTGGCTTTTGAAAAGAGAGAATTATAAAAGAGAGAAAAGAAAATAGTAAAACATTCGTGAACCCTGAATTCCTAAACAAAACCAAAACCTTTGTTCTTCCCTTTGAATCAAAGAACACAACATTTTATGTTCCGTTGTTCTTGCTAACTCTAGAACATCTGAAGGCAGCAGCTCAAGTCCCAAACACACGTTCCAAATTCAAGGTAAGTCTTTCTGACTTTGAATCTTTTCATTCGGAACATCATTAAATATGTAAATATCATAGTATTAATGTTGTCCATATCATTGCATAAGTAGAAAAAAACTATGGATCAAAACTTCTTGAATAAAGCTAGGCTCGGAACTAGGATTAGAACTTATATAAACTGTTATGCTTTTATCTTTATGATTTGCTGTTGTTAAGAACTGAATAAGTTGTTGATGAGATGATTAATGTAAGGAAGGAGTTGAAGTGTAACACAACTTCTGGGTCTTTCTCTCCCGCTGTTTTAGCACAACACATAACTTCTGAGTTCTCTTAATTGTTTTTAACACGCACAGAACTCCTGATTTTCATTCAATGTTTAACACAAAAAAATAACTTCTGACTTTTTGCTCACTGTTTAACACAAACAAAACTTTTGACTTTTTGCTCACTGATTTAGCACAACACAGAACTCCTGATTTTCACTCACTGTTTAACACAAACACATAACTTTGACTTTTTGCTCACTGTTTAACACAACACATAACTTCTGATTTTTTCCCACTGTCCAAACAGAACCCATAACCTTTGTTTTTTCCCTCTAACATTTATTTCAAGATTCCAATGGCATCAACCCAGAACTTCTGATCACCTCTGACGTTTCTTTCTGAGCTACAACATACAATGTCAGAACTTCTGGTCCCCTTCATTTTCGTGTTTAGCAATGTGCTGATCCTGTTTTCATTAAGTTTCCCCTTTTTCTCTCTTATTCTCATTATTTTCAGTATTAATTTTATTAAACATAAAAAGGGCATACAAATATTTTCTTTTATCAACTAATTATTTTCTCTTTAATTTGTTAGGACAAAAAACCATTTCCAAAAAACAAATCCTTTCCTTTTCTTATATTCTACAATTCAATATGATTGTAATAGATAAATAGGATTTAAAATTCTTACAAACCCCCATTTGTAAATTTGTACCCCCATCCCTAAATGATGTAATCGCGTAGGACTTTACATTTCCATAATTTATCACTTTCAAATATAAATGCTAGTAATTAGAGTGTGTATGACAAGACATAAAATCAACAAATAGATAACCCTAATCAAGACTAAATTCATGTAAATCAAACACACTTGCTCACTAGCAACCTTAGGGTAATCACACTTTGTTTCCTTTCGTAAAATATTCATGTCCCTCGAATATGGGCATTTTAGCAAAGACCCTCGATAAAAGATTGTAGTCCCTCGATGACCCTCAATGTTGCCTTCGGTAAACGATCTAGTCCCTAAATGATATTGCTAAAACATCCCATAGGTTGCCTTCTATGACTATACAAATGTCCCACGCTCATCCCTTCACATCCAACGATGGGATTTCTTACCAAAACAATGGTAAGATAACAATATCTAAAGGAGGAGGAAAATAACGTTTAAGACCTTTTGAGTAGGTTGATGTGCGATCGACCTAATGTGTCTAACGATATCTTAACTGCAAGTGAACAGCATATCATGGTAGTAATAAAAAGATGTCGAACCCACAGGGACCTTGTAATCACTCTAGTGCTATAAAGGTTTGCTAGTTTAGCTAAGGAGGATGTTGTCACGTTTGGTTTTTTAGAGGTTAAAGTAGAGGAAAACTAAATCGAATTAAGGGAATAA
This sequence comes from Vicia faba, assembly GCA_948472305.1. Lineage (NCBI taxonomy): Eukaryota > Viridiplantae > Streptophyta > Magnoliopsida > Fabales > Fabaceae > Vicia > Vicia faba. The sequence goes on along the minus strand of OX451735.1, from coordinate 687,346,464 downwards.
TAATAATGATAAAACAGTCGGTATGTAATATAGTGAACCTAAGTGGATTTAATCGAACATAAGCATATAAAGATGTTTAACTTAGATGGTTATGTAGAAATTATCAGTTTAAAAACCCTCAACTCACACTTTCGTGGTCTTATCTCGGATTATACCCCTAAAGCCCTATGCCTGCTCTCGCTAGCCCATAAGTGTTTAGAAAATACTCTTTGAAAACTTAATAAAATCTAATTCGTTTTAAAGCGCTCTTGCTGTATTTAAATCAAATGCCTAACTTTAGCTATCCGGTTAAAACCTCACACTCTCGTGGTCTTGATCCTAACCTATTCTACTTTTCTTACTCTCGTAACAAAAAGATTGATTTTAATTATATAAAGTCACAGCCAGAAATTAAGTTAATTTGGATTTTAGCTTAGGAACAATTTAATCCATTTAGTTACTATTATCACATCCCGACTCTAGAAAATTAGCTAGTCATGGTACTTGAAACGGACAAACGGGAAATATAATCGGGAAACAATAAAACATTCATGATAAATAAATAACGGTAATTTAACGTAAACAAATTGTATTAAAATTAAATGCGATTAAAAACCTGAATAATAATACTATTCCTCAAGCTCCCTCTTCCACAAGTCGACAAGATTGGAACCTTCGGAATCGGAACTTGAAACGAAGTCTGAGGCTAAAAACAAATTCTAACTAAGATAGCAATTTCCTGATGTTGGAAATAGCTATTAAATGGTAAAAGGGAAATAAAACAAGAACAAAAAAAATGCAAACTGATGGTTCGTAAATTTGGCAGGGCTTCTGCAAGAAATTCTGTAAATAAAACTCTGTCCCTATTTCATTGAAATCTCTCCTATTTATAGAGGAGAAATTGGCAGTTAAGAAATAATAGGAACGTGGACTTGTACTTCTTTAGTGGAGAAAAACTAGGACTGGGCTTTGGTGAGGTTGAGAGATTGTAGGAGTGAATACTCCTTTCTTTACGTTGCCCACGTATCCATGTTCTTCATAACATTAGTTTAGGCGCGTGACGGTCGTAAGGCTAAGGTGACGGTCGTAAGACGCTTAAATAGCGCGTTACATTCTTCAATGATGTGTGACGAGTATTCTTCATGATGTGAGCGCGTTACGGTCGTAATAGATGTGTCACGACCGTCACAGCATCAAAATCTGCAAAACTTTGCAGATTTGTTCCTTTTCTTCTGATTTTCATGTTAGCTTTCTTCATATGATCTCTTTCACTAAATTGACTTGAAACATGTTGTACCCGTGAAAAGACATAAAAAACTCAGAACAATCGGGAGTTAAATGGATTAATATAGTATGAAAATGGATTAAAAACGTAGCAATTATATGATACGATTTCTCGTTATCAAATTCCCCCATACTTAAACCTTTGCTTGTCCTCAAGAAAATAATCATTTAGAAAGATCGGACAAGTTTTTTTTCCAGACGCACATGCATAACATACCTTTGGTTTTCAAAACAATTACGGGAAATCAATCGTTAGTTTGACCGATACTTAAGTAAAACACTAACGATACGCTAATGACACAAGCAATAAGCTAAGTCGTGGAATTCCATTTTAAACAAACTTCCCAATAATTCTATTATAATTCTACCCAGAGTCTCTTGTACCTATTTCACCCGGTTTGTTCTAGCGCAATCACATTAAGCCCTTTGTCTTAACACGCACATAGTGGAGTAACCGGTTAGTGACTTTGATCCTTTTTGGCACTGGGTCTGGTACATGAATGTGGCAACCCTACACATATTATCCAAATTGGAGGTTGTGGGGGATAGAGCCGTAGCACGCCCTACCAAGTTCAGAACCAGATACCTCTGAACAAACCAACAATGGACTCCTTCATTGTTTGCTCATCTCGTATATGCGACCTTATATTTTGGTGCAAATTTTCCTTTTTAGCAGCGAGATAAGAAGGATATTTCATTGATTAGGCATCAAACACTTATATTCATCGGTTCCCCACGTGGTTTGTGTCAAGACGGTGCTGACTGCTAGTATAAACTACTAGGGGTTATTTTTATAACTAAAACTTAAGATATAGGTATAACGGTTATTGAAACGGATCGCGTAAGTAGGAAGTCTAAGGTGTCATAACCGTATCGATCTTGCTGAATCGTTCTCGGCTTCCTAACTAGGATTTCATTAAGATAGGTATGTAGGGCTATGCGAAGATAAAGAAAAAATTTCCAGTATGGCTAAATAAAGCGGGGAAGAATTTAAACTGAGAAATATCGTAAAAAATTACTTGTTTAATGGAAAATGCGGAAAGGGAAATATACCTCTCCCACACTATATCAGACATTGTCCTCAATGGCGGGGAAATACAATTACAAAAAGAAAAAAGAAAAAGCAAAAGCAAACTACTTAAGAATAAAAAACTACTGATGGCCACGTCCTCTACTCCTGGTGCGTGATCGCCTGGTGGGCGTAGCTTCGGTATCAGTGTCATGGTAGCCAAGAGTGCTGACGTCCAACCTTAAAGCGTTTAGTTCAGACAGGGCCTCGTCCAACCTCTCGTTCATGCTCTGCTGGCCACTCAAAATCTTAGCGTTATGTGCACATAAATAGTCATACTGCTTCTGTTGTCTTCTTTCAAGTGCGACACCCATTTGATTTTGCTGATGGATGGCTTGGAGAACGTCTTCAAGAGTGATAGGAGGTGGTGCGGATGAAGGTCCCGGAATATCGTGAACGGGGGCAGATCTGTCCAACTCTTCTTGCATCTCGTCTGCGGGGGCATCAGGCTGGTCTTCATGAATAGGAACATGGCCCTCGGGAGCTGCAGGATCGAATAGCCAATTGGCTCTATTTTGAGGGTCGATTCGGTCCCTGCAAGGCAAATTAATGTTATTATAAACGATGTTTCGGATCACAAGATGGAATTTGCCATCTTCCCGCTCATAGATGAGGCGGGCAGCTTTGTAGTGGTCCAGAGTAAGCAATGTCGGCGCCATAGAAGGCATATCAGTGAGAGCGGCACCATGATTCAAAGCTATAGCAAGATAAGTGACAATCCCTCTGAAATAGAAGGGTTTGTCTCCTCTAGCGCAGATGGAGTGAATATGGGCCAATAGAAATGGAGCAGCGTTGATTTTCTGGCCGGTGAATGCACAATGCATGAAGAAAAGCTCCTTGGAGTTGAGCTTGTGGTTGCTATCTCGGGCGAAGATGGTGTTGCAAAGGATGCGGTGAAAATATCGGATAGCCGGATTATGGATATGGGTGGCATTGAGGTGGTCGTAAGAGCCGACACAAATGTTTGTCATGTTGAGCCATAAATTAAATGCTTCCTTGCCGAAATTATCCGGCACCCGGAGGTGGGCACCTTCGTCGGAACTGAAACCGAGCAGCCACGCGATATCAGTTTGTGACAGCTGATACTCAGTGCCAAACATACGGAATTTGGTTACGCCAGAGAGTTGGTTGGTGGCTCCAGTAGGGGTAAGGTAAGAAAATGAACTCAGAAACTCCAAGGTCAGAGTTTCGTAGATGGGTTGCGGTTGGCGGCACAGATTCCACAAGTTTACATTCTGCAAAAGTTGTCGGACGCTCTCAAGCAGTCCCAAATTCCTCAGACAGTCGAGGTCAACATACCGAGTTGGTTGGAGACCGCGGCGTTGGAATTTTTGGAATTTTAATCTCTGGGTTTCACCTTGGTCTCCTACTCTGAAGGTGATGTTGGGGATTTGCTGGTTGTTGGCCATATTGCATGCAAGAGGTTGAATCGTGAAAGGGGGTTGGAATGTGAGTGGGGAAATGGAGTGGAGTAATGGAATTTAATTGTTGGAGTGGGTGATTTAAGAAAAAATTGAATGGGTGGCGGAACGGTTTGGGAAAATAGGAAGGTAGAAGTGGGAAGGAGAACGACTTCTGTAGTAGCAGAAGAAGTTTTCAAACGCGCGTGACGACCGTCACAGGAGGTTGACGGGCGTAACACAGTGAAACGCGTGTTACGCTCGTCACAGGTTTGTTACGACCGTTACAGCTACAAATAATTGCACTTATGAAATAAATGAAGCAGTTTAATTCCAACACACCTTATAACACAGTAATTCAGCACAATAAACATGCAGATCAATTCCAACACACCTTATAGCAAAATTTTGCAGAATGATAATTAATATGCAGTGAATTTAATTTTTTGCTGTAGCACGCATTACATTTAATGAAAATAAAAACAAACTGAAATTGAAATAAATATTTGTTTTTAACAGAAATTTAAAAATTGTAGAAAGTAAACTTGTTTAAAATGAAATTTTAAATTTTTGCAGAAAGGGAAACTACCTAGAAACATAAAACAGAAAGAAAAGTAAAAACAAATGCTGATCACTGCTACTTCATCCAAGCCGCGTTTTTAAATCTTCGAAAGCTGCATTTATGTGATAAAATTGCTCCATAGTTATGTCAGTCAAGCCTATTATGTCCAGACGCATACTCTTCAACTCGTCCTTTATTCCATTAATATCAGTTTGATAAACATCCAGTGTGGTGAAGATTTTGTTCAAATTCTCAGTGTATTCTCCTTTGGTTATTTTAGGGGCATCAATATCCTCTGCAATGTTGTTACTGTCATAGTAACCAGAAGGGGTCTCAGGATCACTCTCATCAGACATCTTAGCATCAGTAACTTGGTAAGATTGTGGTGTCTCATGTGTTGAAGGATGGTCAGGAGGATTTAACTTATAAAGCCAGTTGTCGCGATTGTGGGCACTCACTTTAGCATGGTTTGGAAGTGTAAATAAGGTGACAACTTCATCCCTTATCAGGTATTCGAAAGGTGCAGGACCTAGATTTCCTATTATTCGTAGGTCAAAGCAGAAATCAATATTCATAGGGAGGATTGAACCAAATTGTGTACACCTATGCAGTTGGTATCTAAGTCTGAGGGCATTGGAAATCATGGTGACTAGGCCTCCTACGATGATCGGTTCATTAGGGTTCTGAGCAATGCGAGAAAAGGTTTGCATCATGAATGACACAACATTAACAGGTCGGCCTTGGGTCATACATTGCAGTAAAAACATCTCATCCTTAGACACTGGAGTACGATTCTGTTCTTTTCCGAATACAATATGGGCTAGAATCTTATGAAAATAGCGGATATCGGGGTTGTGTATTTCATTGTTGTCCATGTTATCCGGCTCAGGGTGATAGTTTTCGGTTAAGGTTCCCCAAAAGTAATCTAGCTCGAAGTCCATTAATTCCGCCTGGGTGGTAGTAAAAGCAAAAGGTCTGCTAGGGAATCCTAGTAGGTCAGCTAATTCTTTATGGTTATAAACGAATTCAATACCGGATAGTCTGAAAGCTATAAATCCTTTTTTGGTTCCGAAACCACGCTCAGGTATGTGAACTACGGAGCTCAAAAATTCAAGGGTAAGCTCGCGGTATGTAACAAATTTAGACTTAATGTGGGCTTTTTCCCATCCCAGTTGGTTAAACAGATAAAGGACACTATCCTTAATACCTAAAGTGTCCATGGTTGGTTCATCATAATACAAAGTCATACCGATGTTCCTATGTGATAATTCCTCAAATCTCCTCATTTGGTTCCTTCCTCTAAAAGTGGTTTCCATAGTGAATATTAAGTGGGGAAACAAATCAGGGGAGAAGGTAAGATAGAAAAAAACTTTTCAGAAATCCTGTAGCAAGTAAAGTTGTTTTAAAATCAGCAGCAGTTTTATAAAGATTTTTAGAAAAAATGAAAGAGAAAATAATGAAAATAAGGCTTTAAAAGAAATAAATGCAGAAACGGAAAGGAAAATCAAAAGTAATAAATAAAAACAAACGGAAACAATAGCAAAAACAAATAGGTGGGTTGCCTCCCACTAAGCGCTGTTTTTAACGTCATAAGTCTGACATAGTGCTTAGCAGTAGATCATTCAGGGAAAATAATGGATAATTCTAAAAGTTTTAGACTATTCGTGTAGTTTCTATTCTCAACGTGATGATATTGTTTTAATCGCTGTCCGTTCACTATGAACGGATCACTATTCCTGTCCTTAATTTCTATTGCTCCGCTAGGGAATACTTTTGTAACTTCAAAAGGCCTAGACCATCTGGATTTTAGTTTTCCAGGAAAGAGCCTAAGTCTAGAGTTAAATAGTAGCACAACGTCTCCCACACTGAATTCTTTCCGGGATAAGCTCTTATTGTGCCATCTTTTAGTTCTTTCCTTGTATATCTTAGCATTCTCATAAGCGTCTAATCTCAATTCTTCTAGTTCGTTTAAGTCGAGGATTCACTTCTCTCCAGCAGCAGTGTAGTTTATATTGAGTGTTTTGATTGCCCAATATGCCTTGTGCTTTAATTCTACCGGGAGATGATAGGACTTTCCGTACACAAGCTTGAAGGGTGTAGTTCCTATAGGGGTTTTGTAGGCTGTCCTATAAGCCCATAAAGCCTCGTTAAGCTTAGATGACCAATCTTTCCTAGATATGGCGACAATTTTCTCTAGGATTTGTTTAATTTCTGTGTTCGAGACTTCAACCTGTCCACTGGTTTGTGGATGATATGGTGTTGCTACGCGGTGTTTGACTCCATACTTAGATAATAATTTGTCGAATATTTTCGAAATAAAATAAGAGCCACCGTCACTAATGACAAGTCTAGGCACACCAAATCCTGGAAAGATTGTGTTTTTAAAAAGCTTAATTACTACTCGTGTGTCATTTGTAGGAGAGGCTATAGCCTCAATCTATTTTGAAACATAATCGGCATCTACGAGTATATACTTGTTTCCGAAAGAAGATGGGAAAGGTCCCATGAAATCGATTCCCCAAACATCAAATATTTCTACTTCTAGTATTCCTCTTTGAGGCATTTCATCGCGTCTTGAAATATTACCGGTGCGTTGACACCAATCACAGTTTTTAACAGCGATGTGGACATCCTTCCATAGATTAGGCCAGAATAGGCCGGATTGTAGGATCTTTGCACAAGTTTTAGAAGTGCTTGCATGTCCGTCATAGGGAGATGAATGACAGTGAGAGATAACATCTTCTATTTCTTCCTCAGGTATGCATCGGCGGAAAATTCCGTCCGGTCCTCTTTTAAATAATAAAGGTTCATCCCTATAATAATACTTGAGATCATGGAAGAATTTCTTTTTCTGTTGATAAGTTAAGTCTGGTGGGAGCGCGCCTGCAGCTAAGTAGTTGACTATGTCGGCATACCATGGCAATCCCATGGTTGTATAGATCGCTTCCACGTCTTCCTTGGCTTTTGGTATGTTTAGATCCAGTTGAGCTAGATCGCTTCTTATTTGCGCTATCAGTTGTTCATACGGGAAATCATCGTTAATTGGTACTTTTTTGGGTTTTATACCTTCTAATCTTGACAAGTGGTCTGCTACGACGTTTTCCGTTCCTTTTTTATCCTTAATCTCTAGATCAAACTCTTGCAAAAGTAGGATCCATCTGAGGAGTCTTGGTTTTGCATCCTTCTTGGTTAGTAGATATCTGATAGCAGCGTGGTCTGTGTAAATGATTATCTTTGCTCCTACTAGGTAAGAACGGAATTTGTCAAGCGCAAAGACAATTGCTAACAACTCTTTCTCAGTTGTGGCATAGTTCATTTGAGCCGAGTCTAGCGTTCTACTGGCATAGTAGACTGCGTGAAGTTTCTTGTCCTTCCTTTGTCCAAGAACTGCGCCTATGACGAAGTCACTCGCATCGCATATGATTTCAAAAGGTAATCTCCAATCGAGTGGTTGCATGATTGGTGCGGTGATGAGGGCTGATATTAGAGTTTCAAATGCTTTAAGACAATCTTCATCGAATATGAACTCAACGTCTTTCATTAATAGACCGGTAAGTGGTTTAGTGATCTTCGAGAAATCTTTGATAAATCGTCGGTAGAAACCGGCATGTCCTAAAAAACTTCGTATTTCTCGAACGATCTTAGGTAGTTGAAGTTATTTTATGACCTCTATCTTAGCTTTGTCAACTTCAATTCCCTTGTTAGATATAACATGTCCTAGTACGATTCCTTCTCTGACCATGAAATGGAATTTTTCCCAGTTAAGCACGAGGTTTACTTTCACACATCTTTCTAAAATCTTTTCTAGGTTTGATAGGCATCCTTCAAAACTTTGCCCGCATACAGAGAAGTCGTCCATGGACACTTCCATGATGTTATCGATGAAATCTGCAAAAATTGACATCATACATCGTTGAAAGGTTGCTAGGGAATTGCACAATCTGAAGGCCATTCGTCTGTAAGCGAATAGGGACATGTGAATGTAGTCTTCTCTTGATCATCAGGGTGAATAGGAATTTGGAAAAATCCGGAATAACCGTCTAGATAGCAGAAGTAGGAATGTTTGGCTAATCGCTCTAACATTTTATCTATGAAGGGTAGAGGAAAATGGTCTTTTCGAGTAGCTTTGTTTAGTTTTCTATAATCAATGCACACTCTATGCCCATTAACCACTCTTTGTGTTATCGGTTCGCCTTTTGCGTTCTTCACAACAGTGATACCTCGTTTCTTCGGTACGACGTGTACTGGGCTAACCCATTTACTGTCGTAGATTGGATATATGATTCCTACTTCCAATGGCTTCTTAATTTCATCTCTGACTACAGTGCTAAGGATTGGGTTAATCCTTCTTTGAGGTTCTCTAGAGGTTTTGCAATCCTCTTCTAGCATAATACGATGCATACAAATTGAAGGACATATTCCTTTCAAGTCGGATATGTTATAACCTAATGCAGTCGGGTACATCCTTAGGACGTCTAAAAGTTTCTTAGTTTCGAGCGTTCCTAAACTGGAATTGACTATAACTGGTCGCGTACATTTGGTATCTAGGAATTCGTATCTTAGGTTCCTGGGTAAGGTTTTTAATTCTAAACCCGGTTTCTTTGGATATGGCATATGATCAGGTGTAAGTGCTAGACTTTTGCTTAGAATATCATCTTGGTATGGTTCACGCCAATTGTCGTCTTCGAATATCAGAGGGGTTTGGATTTTCATTATTTCAGAGTACGTGGTCTGTTCTGCTTCCATCTCTCTTACGCACTTGTCTATAACGTCGATTAGATAACATGTGTCATTCATGGCTGGTGCTTGTAAGAATTGAGTGAGGATGAATTCCACTTTTTCCTCTCCAACTTCGAATGTCAGTCTGCCCTTCTTTACGTCAATTATAGCTCCAGCTGTGGCTAAGAAGGGTCTTCATAATATGATAGGAGTAATTGAGTCCTCAGTAATGTCCATGATTATGAAATCGGTCAGGATATAGAATTGACCTATTCTAACTGGAACGTTTTCCAGTATACCTACAGGGTATTTAACTGATTGGTTAGCTAATTTCACGAACATTTTTGTGGGTCTAAGTTCTCCCATCTCCAGCTTTTTGCAAATAGATAGGGCATGACACTGATACTTGCTCCCAAGTCGCATAGAGCTTTGTCTATGACAAACTTTCCAATGTTACAAGGTATAGAGAAACTACCTGGATCTTTTAACTTAGGGGGCATATCGTTTTGAATAATAGCGCTACACTCAACAGTAAGTGTAACTGTTCCGTTGTCTTCTATCTTTTTCTTATTAGATAGGATTTCCTTGAGAAATTTAGCATACGAGGGCATCTGAGTGATAGCTTCTGTAAACGGTATTGTGATATTCAGTTGTTTCAAAAGTTCAACGAATTTCTTGAATTGGCCCATCGTTTTGGAATTGGTAAGTCTCTAAGGGTACGGAATCGGCGGTTTATAGGGTGGTGGAGGCACATAAGGCTTCTGTTTCTCCACTGCCTCTTGGTTTTCGTTTTCCTTTGGTTCATTCTCATTTTCAGTTGGCTTGTTCTACTTTTGGTACATGGCTGGATTTTCGAGTCTTGGATCAACATGTCCGTCAAGTTCTTTTCCACTTCTCAGTATTACAGCGTTAGCTTGTCCTTTTGGGTTAGGTTGTGGTTGACCAGGGAAAAATCCAGCTGGGGCAGCAGTAGATGCTTGTTGTTGAGCCACCTGTGAAATTTGAGTTTCAATCATCTTATTATGGGTAGCTAAAGCGTCAACTTTACTAGATAATTGTTTAATCTGCTCATTAGTATGTAAATTTTGATTTTGAACATCTTTATTAGTCTGAGATTGAGAAGCAATGAAATGTTCTATCATGATTTCAAGATTAGATTTCCTAGGGGCATTGGATGTATTAGGTCCATTATTGGGGTGATTTGAGATAGCTTTTGGATAGCCAGGTGGCGTGGCAGGAGCTTGTCCAGGTGCGTACAACGCATTGTTGCTTTTATATGAAAAATTCGAATGATTCTTCCAACCAGGGTTATAGGTATTGCTATAAGGGTTTCCCTGTACTTAATTCGCTTGTTCAGCTGGAACTCCTGTTAGAAGTGGGCATTCTGGAGCAAGATGTGATTGAAGACCACATAGATCGCAAGCTTGAGCTACTGCAGCTACGGTAGCTGCGGGAGCGGTGGTAAGATTTTCTAGCTTTGGGGTAAGGGCTTCCACTTTAGCGTTGACTTGATCCAGACTATTCACTTCAATCATGCCACATTTTGTTTGAGTTTTTTCCATATTAGATCTTTCGCTTCCCCATTGATAATGGTTCTGAGCCATGCTTTTGATAAGTTAATTTGCTTCGGTATATGGTTTATCCATCAATGCGCCACCAGCAGCAACGTCTATAGTCAATCTTGTGTTGTACAAGAGACCGTTATAGAACGTATGAATGATCAACCATTCTTCTAAACCATGATGAGGACAAAGTCTAATCATGTCCTTATAGCGTTCCCACGCTTCGAAAAGTGATTTGTTATCTTTTTGTCTAAAACCATTGATGTTGGCTCTGAGCATAGCAGTTTTGCTTGGTGGGAAATATCTAGCCAAAAAGACCTTCTTCAACTCATCCCATGTGGTGATTGAGTTTGAAGGAAGAGATTGGAGCCATGCTCGAGCTCTGTCTCTTAAAGAAAAAGGAAATAAGTGCAATCGTATCGCCTCGGGGTTTACACCATTCGCTTTTACAGTGTCTGCGTACTGCACAAACACTGACAGATGTAGGTTTGGGTCGTCAGTAGAAGATCCATAAAATTGGTTTTGCTGAACGGTGGATAGAAGCGAAGGTTTCAACTCGAAATCGTTTCGAGCGATAGCAGGAGCAGCAATGCTGTTGTGAGGTTCCGCTTGAGAAGGAACTGCGTAATCCTTAAAAGCACGAGGTGGATTTGGTACGTCAGCCATCTTCGATTCTTCAATTAACTCAGGGATTGATATATCAGGAAGCTTAGTCGGAGGAAGATTGTTGAGATCACGGTATTCTTGAATTCGGCGTCTTACTCTAAGATAATGTTCGATATCGTTGATTTGTAGATGTAAAGGCTCGCTTCGGGAGCGAGTATTTGGCATACAACAGAGGGAAAAATAAATAGTTGCCTTAGTCTATAAGTGCTACTTTATGAGTGAACTAGTGACTAAATCAAAGTCCCCGGCAACGGCACCAAAAACTTGATGTGCGATCGACCTAATGTGTCTAACGGTATCTTAACTGCAAGTGCACAGCCTATCGCGGTAGTAATAAAAAGATGTCGAACCCACATGGACTTTGTAATCACTCTAGTGTTGTAAAGGTTTGCTAGTTTAGCTAAGGCGGATGTTGTCACGTTTGGTTTTTTAGAGGTTAAAGTAGAGGAAAACTAAATCAAATTAAGGGAATAATAATAATGATAAAACGGTCGGTATGTAATATAGTGAACCTAAGTGGATTTAATCAAACGTAAGCATATAAAGATGTTTAACTTAGATGGTTCTGTAGAAATTATCAGTTTAAAAACCCTCAACTCACACTTTCGTGGTCTTATCTCGGATTATACCCCTAAAGCACTATGCCTGCTCTCGCTAGCCCATAAGTGTTTAGAAAATACTCTTTGAAAACTTAATAAAATCTAATTCGTTTTAAAGCGCTCTCGCTGTATTTAAATCAAATTCCTAACTTTAGCTATCCGGTTAAAACCTCACACTCTCGTGGTCTTGATCCTAACCTATTCTACTTTTCTTACTCTCGTAACAAAAAGATTGATTTTAGTTATAAAAAGTCACAACCAGAAATTAAGTTAATTTAGATTTTAGCTTAGGAACAATTTAATCCATTTAGTTACTATTATCACATCCCGACTCTAGAAAATTAGCTAGTCATGGTACTTGAAACAGACAGACAGGAAATATAATCGGGAAACAAGAAAACATTCATGATAAATAAATAACGGTAATTTAACGTAAACAAATTGTATTAAAATTAAATTAAATGCGATTAAAAACCTGAATAATAATACTATTCCTCAAGCTCCCTCTTCCACAAGTCGGCAAGATTGGAACCTTCGGAATCGGAACTTGAAACGAAGTCTAAGGCTAAAAACAAATTCTAACTAAGATATCAATTTCCTAATGTTGGAAATAGATATTAAATGGTAAAAGGGAAATAAAATAAGAACAAAAAAAATGCAAACTGATGGTTCATAAATTTGGCAGGGCTTCCGCAAGAAATTCTGTAAATAAAACTCTGTCCCTTCTTCATTGAAATCTCTCCTATTTATAGAGGAGAAATTGGAAGTTAAGAAATAATAGGAACGTGGACTTGTACTTCTTTAGTGGAGAGAAACTAGGACTGGGCGTTGGTGAGGTTGAGAGATTGTAGGAGTGAATACTCCTTTCTTTACGTTGCCCACGTCTCCATGTTCTTCATAACGTTAGTTTAGGCGCGTGACGGTAGTAAGGCTAAGGTGACTGTTGTAAGACGCTTAAATAGCGCGTTACGTTCGTCAATGATGCGTGACGAGCATTCTTCATGATGTGAGCGCGTTACGGTCGTAATAGATGTGTGACGACCGTCACAACATCAAAATCTGCAGAACTTTGCAGATTTGTTCCTTTTCTTCTGATTTTCATGTTAGCTTTCTTCATATGATCTCTTTCACTAAATTGACTTGAAACATGTTGTACCTGTGAAAAGATATAAAAACTCGGAACAATCGGGAGTTAAATAGATTAATGTAGTATGAAAATGGATTAAAAACGTAGCAATTATATGATACTATTTCTCGTTATCATAGGTAGGTTCCTCCTAGTTTCTCGCTTGCTCACAACAAAATATTTTATACACCAACACTTCACTTTGAAATATTTTTCAAAAGACAAAACACTTTGTAGGCGTTCTTATAGAGACAATAACCATTACAAAGACATTACTTTTCAAAATACTTTCAAAACTCACATTATAAACACACTTTCAAACAAAAAGCAAGTGATCTAGCAAGAAACTAAGAGCCCGTAGATAACTACGGATGAAAAGGGTGCTAATACCTTCCCTTTTCATAACCTACCCCTCGAACTCAAGAAATAATCTCGAAAGGTCTTTCCTGTTCTTTTCAACCTTTCCTTTTGGATAAAAGAAAAGTCGATGGCGACTCTTGCTATACACACAATTATGATCAAACGCAAAACACCTAAGTCAGTTCTCCCACCGTGTTAGAGAATTGGCGACTCTACTGGAGAATTACTTAAAAGTGGGGTTACCTTAGGGATAGATCACCTTTAATTGCTTTTCTTTGTTTGATTTATATTATGGTTCCTTGTTTGGGTTTGTTTCGATCCTTTACCCAGATCTGGGGAACCTTTTTAGGTAAGTAGAAATAAGTTGTGGAAACTGTGCAGGGTATACCGACATGTTCTAAGAAATATCTACGTTAGTGTGACACATTTGTTGGTACCGGTAACCCTTGAGTAGTCAAGGAGAATACGGGGCCGCTGTGTGGTGTCATAAAGCACTAACTAACTTTAGAACCTTACTTGAACAACTTGTCCATTAGTAAGTAGTGAGGTAGCCGGCTTCGGTGCAGTCTGAAGTTGGTTGATACTCGATGCTACACTCATTGAGATTAGACTTTTGGGATATTTCGGTCGCTAATAAAGAGTCTTGCGCTGAAACAATGCCCGATGAATAAAGATCAGTGATATTGAGATCCCCTGGAACCCGTTACTTTCTAGGTCAGGTTGAACCAACTAAACTTCAAGAGGGTACCTACCTATAAAACCTCATGCAAGCCTAAACCTAAGGATTTGTTTGATTTAACCTGTGCATATGTTTGTACATAACATTATAACATCATACCATATCATTTTAGACTAACCATTTCAAGGATTTTGAGATTCATCTTTGTTCTGTTTTGTAGGATATGACTCCCACTCGCAGGAACACAACCCAAGTCAATCTTGTACGAGTACCTTTTCAGCTCAAAGAGTTAGCATCAAGGGTCCCTGAGAATTCTCTGTTTACCAAAAGACATGGACGACTTCTTAACTTTGTCACCTCAAGCTTTTATGAAGATATGATGAAAGTGCATTTCCAGTTCTTTGACCCTTTGCACCATTGCTTTACCTTCCCCGATTACCAGCTTGTACCAACTATGGAAGAGTTCTCTCAACTCTTGGGGATTCCTGTTCTTGATCAACTACCTTTCAACGGTACTGAAAGGAACCCAAGCCCTGAAGAGGTTTCCCAAGCTTTGTACTTGCAACAATCCGACGTCACGGCTAATTGAGAAACAAGAAGTGGTGTAAAAGGATTCTTAGCCAAATTCTTATTGGAAAAAGCTCAAGACTATTGGGATAATCTGGATTTACGAGCTTTCGAAGAAATTTTGGCTCTTCTCATCTATGGGTTGGTGCTATTTCCGAATCCTGACCAACTTATAGATGTAAATGCTGTTAAAGTCTTTTTATATCACAATCCAGTGCCTACTTTGTTGGGAGATGTCTTGCATTATCTCCACTCTCGCAACATGAAGAGAAGAGGAACCCTCATGTGTTGTACTCCTCTGTTGGCTAAATGGTTTATTTCTCATCTTCCCCGATCCATTGTGAAGAATGAGCAAGGTTTGAGGTGGTCCAATATGCTGATGTCACTCAGACATTCAGATATCCACTGGTGTTCTCGATCCTTGGAGGACATTACTATCATCGACCGTTGTAGGGAATTCCCTAATGTCCCTCTGCTTGGCATTATGGGAGGCATCACTTATAACCCTTTCTTATCTCTGCGACAGTTTGGTTACACAAGAAGAGATGGTCCACATGATGCGCTCATTCAAGGTGTGGTGTTCGACTATGAAAGCGACGATCAAGGCTACCGTCAGAGGTTTATACGAGCTTGGAGGATGGTAAACAAGGTGGATAGTAGGACATTGGGACACAAGAATTTCATTCCCCTTGAGCCTTACCTTAGGTAGGTACCGGCTCGTGCCCAGAGTCTCGCAATGCCTTACCCTTATATCCTCCCTATTATCATAGAGCTTGTTGTTGAAGGAGATGTCCCGTATACTGTCCTTCACCCCAACATGCCTACCTCTCTCGAAGACTTGCAAAGGGATTGGATTCAGCTAAAGGAAGAACGAGACACTTTCGAAGCCCGATTCTACGCCAGTGAGAGGAAAGTTCTGAAACTCACCAAGCAACTTCATGAAGAGTGGAGTCTGAACGCCTACATCGCACCAAAGAGGATCTGTTCAACCTTGTTGTCTTAGGAATTTTATATTTTCATTTATTTCATTGTAAGCCCAAAAAGGCATGATGTACTTGAACTTGGATTTATTAATGCAACATGTGTTCCTTTTTTGTCTAAAGCAAATTAAAATCTCTAATTTCCTTGAAATCATTTGCATATGCATCTTCATTCATCATAACACAAACAAGTTTCTTACAACAGGGCTCCTTATCTTTCTACTGTTTATTTCAGTGAGATGGATATAGAACAGATAGTAAAAGATCTTCAGACGCATAACGCTCAGTTTCAACAAATGTTCTTGACTCTAGCAAAAGGACAAGAGGATTTGAAAACTCTGTTGATCAAAGAAAAGAATAAGAAAGCGAAGAAGCCGACCAGTGTTTTGAATATGGGAAGAAGGTTCAAAGGACCAGCCAGACAAACTCTAGATTTCGTAACATCATCGGGTGAAGGAGATAATCAAGAAGGAAAAAACAAGGAAGTGAATAACCATCCAGAGTCTGAAGAAGAAGAAGAGGTTGATTACTCTGAAGAGCAGTATCCTCCAACTGACGATAAATACAAGTAGTTGGAGGATCTCCTCAATGCTATGGAGATCCAGAGGGTACCCGGATTGGATTTTGAAGAGCTAGGACTTGTCTCAGGGGTTGTCATCCGACAGAAAATCAAGGTCCCCACTTTCGCTAAATATGACGGTGTCTCTTGTCCAAAGTTACATTTTAGGTCATACGTCAGGAAAATTCAACCCCATACTGCGGATAGGAACCTATGGGTGCATTTTTTCCAAGAAAGCTTGTCAGGGATGCAGTTGGATTGGTTCTATCAGTTGGAAGGGACCAATATTCGCAATTGGGAAGATTTGGATACCGCCTTCTACAAACAATACCAGTATAATGCTGACTTAGCTCCAACTCGAACACAATTGCAAGGCATGTCTATGAGTACATGTGAAGGTTTCAAAACCTATGCTCAAAAATGGCGGGATCGCGCGGGAAGAGTCCAACCCCCTCTATCTGACATAGAATTGGTGGATATGTTCTTAGGCACATTATCTGGACCATTCTTCAACCACCTGATCGAAAGCTCCCCAGCTGGATTTACCGAGTTAATCATGACTGGTGAACGGGTAGAAGCGGGTATAAAAAGTGGCAAAATTCAGAGAGACGTATCCTCGAGCACGATGAAGAAACCCTTTACCGGAAAGAAGGAGGTCAGTGTTGCATATGACCATAGGAATCAAAATAAAACTGAACGTCGCCCGACGGTAGGGGCTGTTATGATTTCTAATCCTGCACCAAATCAGCAGAGAAATTATCAACGCAGGCCAGAGGCGCCCATGAGACGATTCACCAGAATCAACATGACCTTATCCCAAGTTCTGTCACATCTTTTGAAGTCCAATCTAGTAACCCTAAAGGAAGCTCCCAAGAACCCCAATACAGCTTATCCTTGCTACAAACCGAATGCTCGATGTGCCTATCATTCTGAAAGCCCGGGGCACGGTACAAACAATTGTTGGGCCTTGAAGAATATGATACAAGACCTTATCGAGGCGAAAGAGGTCGAGTTTGATCCCCCAGAAACACCTAATGTGATAATGGCGCCAATTCCAAAACACGGTCAAGGTGTCAATGCTGTTAATGATGAGTGTTTTGTTTCCTTCGTGAATGATTTAACTACTCCTCTTTTGACCATTAAAGAGAATCTATTGCGAGCCAGTTTGTTTCCGGGTTGTAATGAAAATTGTCAATTATGTGTGTCTCTACCCAATGGATGTTTTTTACTGAAGATGGGTGTACAACGTTTGATGGCTAACAAAGAAATCATGTTTGAAAAATTTCCTCTTATCAAAAATTCCTGTGAAGATGTCTCGATAATCACCATTTCCGACAATCCTTCCAGGGTCTCCACTAAAAGACCCATTAGGATTACATCTGTTTCAAAGTCTGCTCCCCTAATCATCACCATGCCAAGGCCAATACCATATTCTTCAGATAAAGTTGTTCCCTAGAACTATGGGGCTGACGTCTATTACTATGGCGTCAAGCAAGATCTGTTGGCTATCCAAGACAAAGTTGAGAAAGACAATTATCCTGACATCATCTATATCGTTGGGACCAGTAAGATAACAAGAAGTGGAAGAATCTTCTCACTTGAGATCTCTCCAAAGACCATTGCTACCCCTGTAATTATTCCCACTACTGCTCCTACCAGCATTCCCAGTAATACTCTTGTTGACAATCCTATTGTTATCCCTGCTGCCAAGACAAGGGGCAAGGAGGTGTTATCTGAGCCTGTCCAGACGAAGGCGCATCCAAAGGATATTCCTGAAGCTTCTAGAAAGGAGATAGAAGAGATACTAAAGATAATCAAGAAAAGCAACTACAACGTCGTGGAACAGTTGGGGAAACCCCCCTCAAAAATATCAATGTTGGCCTTACTCTTGTGTTCTGAGGCCTATGCCAAAGCCTTGGTAAAGTTTCTAAATACCTCCCACGTTCCCCAAGAGACTTCCATTGACCAATTTGAGAATTGTGTGGCCAGTTTAACTGCTGGTAACAAATTGGGATTTTCAGACGCTGACTTGACTCCCAAAGGAAGGAAACACAATGATGCCTTACACGTATCTATTGAGTGCAGGGGCACTACACTAGCCCATGTTCTGGTGGATACAAGCTCATCGTTGAATGTCTTGCCCAAAAATGCTCTTGATCGGCTAGACAACGAGGGACTCACTTTAAAGCCTGGCAACATTATAGTGAGCGCCTTTGATGGTTCTAAGAGGATAATACACAGAGAAGTTGACGTCCCTATACAAGTTGGAACTCAGACTTTTGATTCAACTTTCTATGTGATGGATATCCGCCCTTCCTATTCCTGTTTATTGGGCCGACCTTGGATTCATGGCACTGGTGCCGTCACCTCTACATTACATCAGATGTTAAAGTACCCAATCAAGGGGAAAATCGTCATTGTGCATGTAGAGGAGGAATATATGGTCAGCCACCTGAACTCTTTCAGGTATGTGGAAATGGATGGTGAGTTTATTGAAACTCCGTGTCAGCATTTCGAGGAGGTCCCACAAACAATTGCGATAGCCAAGACTACTACCAAGACTCCAAAAGTTACCAGACCGCCATTAAAAATGGCCTCGTTGAAGGATGCTAGAGCAGTGATTGAAGAAGGTGGATGCACTATCTGGGGTCAAGTTCCGGATATTCCCTACAAATCCAACAAATTTGATTTGGGTTTTACTTCGGAAGCACAAAGGGTTATTCGACGAACTCGCGCCGGAGGACCACCTTTACGTATCAACAATCAGGGGATCAACGCAGTGAAAGACAATGATGGCAGTTGTGACATGAACGAGTGGATTTTTCCAACCATCAATGGAGGACTCGACAATTGGGAAGCCAAAGAATTTGTCCCTATTACTTTTATCCAATAGTAATTGTCTTTTAAGTTTTTGTCAGACTTGTAATAATTAAACAATTTAGACTTTAAAACCTTGTGTCTTACCCGAGGCACAATGATCCATTTGTGAGGGTTATTACTTCATATTCATATGTCATCAATAAATCATGGACGTTTTTGCATGCAAAATTTTATGCTCTTTATTTTCCTTTTTATTTTCAAAGATAGCTATGCTCTTACACACACTCACATATCGAAATGCAGATCCACATCCACTCAGGGTCCCATGGGTAACAATTCTGCTATGGCCTATCATGACTTTGAAAATCCGATCTACCAAGTCGAAGACGAAGGTGAGGAAGATTGTGAGGTACCAGGAGAACTAGCCAGGTTACTGCAACAGGAAGAAAGGATCATACAACCCCGCGAAGAGCCATTGAAACAATTAACTTAGGTACTGAGGAGGACAAGAAAGAAGTCAAGATAGGTGCCAACCTAGAGCCTAGGTTCAAGAAGCGCTTAACTCAGTTACTACATCACTATGTTGAGGTCTTTGCCTGGTCATACGAAGACATGCCAGGGCTCGACACTGACATTGTAGTCCATCGTCTGCTGACAAAAGAAAACTGCCCTCCAGTAAAACAGAAATTTCGTCGCATGAGGCCAGAAATGTCAGAGAAAATCAAGACTGAAGTCATGAAATAGTTCAACACCGGATTATTAGCTGTCACCTCCTATCCACAATGGGTCGCCAATGTTGTTCCAGTGCCTAAAAAGGACGGTAAGGTACGTATATGTGTGGACTATAGAGACTTGAATAGGGCAAGCCCTAAGGATGACTTCCCTCTTCCCCACATTGATATTCTGGTTGATAACACCGCATATCATAAAGTATTTTCCTTCATGGATGGTTTCTCCGAATACAACCAGATCAAAATGGCACATGAGGACATGGAAAAAACGACTTTTGTCACACAGTGGGGCACGTTCTGTTACAAAGTTATGCCATTTGGGTTGAAGAATGTTGGGGCAACCTATCAGTGTGCCATGGTAGCTCTGTTTCACGACATGATCCATCACGATATAGAGGTCTACGTGGATGACATGATAGCCAGATCTCGGACTTAAGAGGAACACCTTGACCATCTGCAGAAACTGTTTGAAAGACTGAAGAGATACAAACTAAGGCTAAACCCTAATAAATGCACTTTTGGAGTGAGGTTCGGTAAACTCTTAGGCTTCATTGTCAGCAGCAAAGGTATCGAAGTGGACCCTGCAAAGGTAAAAGCAATACAAGAAATGCCTTCTCCTCACACTGAGGAAGAAGTCAGGGGATTCTTAGGACGGTTAAACTACATCGCTAGATTCATTTCTCACCTAACCGTTACTTGTGAACCAATATTCAAATTACTAAAGAAATATCAAGTTGTGGAATGGAACGATGACTTCCAGGCTGCCTTCGACAGGATCAAAGAATACGTTCAAGAGCCTCCCGTTTTGATGCCGCCAGTCGAGGGAAGACCTTTGATCATGTATCTAACTGTCTTGGAAAATTCAATGGGGTGTGTGCTAGGGCAGCACGACGAGTCTGGACGAAAAGAGCATGCAATATACTACCTGAGCAAAAAGTTTACCGACTGTGAAACCAGATATTCACTGCTCGAGAAAACTCGTTGTGCTCTGGCATGGGCTGCTCTCCGGCTAAGACAATATATGTTGACCCATACTACCTTGTTGATATCCAAGATGGATCCAATTAAGTACATATTCGAGAAACCCGCCCTCTCTGGAAGAATAGCAAGATGGCGGATGGTCCTGACTGAATACGACATTCAATACACTACCCTGAAAGAAATAAGGGGAAGTGTGCTAGCCGATCACCTTGCTCATCAGGCTATGGATGACTATCAATCCATGAATTTCGAATTTCCATATGAAGACATCATGTTGGTAAACGATTGTGAAGAACTCAGACCATATGACGGACCTGAACAAGGATCCCGATGGACCTTGGTTTTTGATGGAGCTTCCAACGCACTCGGCAATGGCATAGGCGTTGTGATCATATCCCCCGAAGGATACCATACTCCCTTCACTTCTAGATTGTGTTTCAACTGTACCAATAATATGGCAGAATATGAAGCGTGTATTATGGGTCTCAAAGCTGCCATAGATTTGGGAATCAAGTCCTTAAGTGTATTTGGAGATTCAGCCTTAGTCATCAGTCAGATCAAAGGAGAATGGGATACGAAGCACCCTAATCTCATCCCCTATAAAGAACATGTTTTGACATTAATCCCACATTTTGAGGAAATTACCTTTGAGCATTTTCCACGAGAAGAAAATCAACTAGAAGACGCGCTAGCAACAATGTCATCCATGTTCAAAATCAAGTGGGATAATGAGGCTCCTCAGATCACCATTGAGAGAATGGACGAACCATCTTACTGTCACGAGATTGATACTGAAGAAGTAGTGGCCAAGCCTTGGTTCCATGAAATTAAGAGATATCTCAAGGCCCAAGAATATCCCGAAGGAGTTTCAATCAATGACAAGAAATTCCTGAGAAGATTCGTTGCTAAGTTCTTACTCAGTAATGGGATTCTCTACAAGCGCAACCACGACTATACTTTTCTTCGGTGTGTAGACAAGAGTGAGGCAGACAAGATCATGGATGATTTACACGAAGGCACCTTTGGCACCCATTCTAGTGGGCACACGATGGCTAAAAAGATCTTACGGGAAGGATATTATTGCTCCACCATGGAAGCAGATTGTCATCAACATTCACGAACCTGTCATAAGTGTTAGATATATGCTAACAAAGTACATGTGCCTCCAATTCCTCTAAACGTCCTAACTTCTCCTTGGCCATTCGCGATATGGGGCATTGACATGATTAGAGAAATCAAACCTACAGCTTCTAATGGACACCACTTCATCTTGGTTGCCATTGATTACTTCACGAAATGGGTCGAGGCAGCTTCTTCGCTTATGTTACCAAGAACGTTGTGGCCCGATTCATCAAACAAAATCATATCTGTCGATATGGTATTCTAGAGAGAATCATTACAAATAATGGTACCAATCTCAACAATACTATGATCACTACACTATGCGCGCAATTAAAGACTCAACATCATAACTCTGCCCCTTACCGGCCGAAGATGAATGGCGTTGTAGAAGCTGCTAAAAAACATCAAGAAGATCATAAAAAAATGACAGTGACCTACAAGGACTGGCATGAGATGTTACCATTAGCCTTCCACGGTTACCATACCACGACGCACACATCAACAGGGGAAACTCCTTTCTCCTTAGTATACAGCATGGAAGTTGTCCTACCAATTGAAGTCCAGATACCTTCTTTGAGAATCATAAAGGATGTGGGGTTGAGTGAAGATGAATGGATTCAAACTCGACTTGGTCAGCTGAATTTGATTGATGAAAAGAGGCTTACAACTGTCTGCCATGGCCAGATGTACCAAAAGCGTATGATTAAAGCTTTTAACAAGAAAGTCAGACATCTGGTATATCGGGTTAGTGACTTGGAAATCAAGCGTATCATACTACCACAAGGTGATCCCAGGGGAAAATGGACTCCTACATACGAAGGGCCGTTTGTGATAAAAAACCTATTTTCTGGTGGGGCAATGATCTTAACCACTATGGACGACGAAGATCTTCCGCACCCTGTAAACATGGACATAGTTAAAAGATACTACGCATAAACAAAGGCTCGTTAGGTAGACTGGCCTAGGCAAAAATTAGGGCATCCCGGCAAACCGAAAGGGTTCGGGCAAAAATTAGGGATAAATACAAAAATCTGTACACCCGACAAGTTGAAAACCTGAAAGGGCGGCTGGGCAAAACAGGGTATCCCGGTGGACTGAAAACCCGAAAGGGAGGTCCAGGCAAAATTTAGGGATTTAAAGCATATGACTATGTCCCGTTGGATCACCTTACAACCAATCTTCAGCATCAATCGTCAAACTCAAATGGGTCTAATTAATCCAATCAGCTTCGGACAAAGCAGCAAGTGGATGGGACGCTCAGAGACATGAAGGCTATAGCAGAGTGGGAATCCTATGGGATTATTTCACATAACTACTTTGTATCATTTTTTATTTTTACGATGACATCCTCTTTCTAGGATGTTCGTCTCTTTGTACAAAGATACTTATTTAAGTTAATACAATGATATTCCTTTGAAAGTGCAAAACTATCTGTCTCTCTTTTACTATTCCTGTTTTGTTTGCAAAAAACGTCCAGTATTTATTTTTGAACATATGCATTTGAATGTAATTACTGTTTATAAATGAACGCATAAAAAAGGAAAACTAAACAGAAAGACAATTACAAATGACTTTAAGAAATGGGATAACATCTATGTGCTATTTCATTAAAACCATGCAGGTACTTTCTCCAATAGAGCAGAAGCAAGAACATCCTGTTACAGGATCATTGTCATATCCCCAGTGTTGTACCCCAAAATTTGCCCTCCCATATTTCTAAATACATGTCAAGTAAGGTCCTCAAATTGCTCAAGGAAGTCCAAGAGTTGACCAGACAAACTCTCTCATAAGGCAGTCTACCTCAAATTAGGGTTTTATTTTGCATCAAGATGCTTGAGTCCAAAGGATCCAAAATTCTCACCATTGTCCTAATATATTATCAAGATCATCCACGTCAAGTTTAAAGCCTTGCAGAGGAAGTTTGCTCAGTCAATTGCTCAAATACCTAGAAATCGACTATGCTAGGTCGAAAGTCAATTGTGGCCCACATACAGTCAAACTTCAAGATTTTTGGTCAACATCCTCATTTTTAAGTATCATTCATCATTTGATCAAGGGTTGATCATGATTCATTAAGGATTGCCCATAATTCATCAAAACCCTAAAGTTGCTAAATTAGGGTTTTGCAAGAAAAGTCAACTCAACTTTGACCAAGCATAACTTTCTCATACTTTATCAAAAATGACCCATCCAAAGCTCATTTTGAATAGGATGCAATTCCCTACAATTCATCTTCAGATCCCAAGTTATAAATATGCACTCACAAGAAGATATGAATTTGGACCTTATAGGTCATTTTGAAAAGTCAACAAAAACACTTTTTGGGTCAAGGCTTCATACATGAACATGGAAGACTCAATTGAGATGAGACCAAAAGGGTTTCTTAGAGGACATCCTAATATTTCTAAAAAGTCCAAGAAAACCTCTCTAGGGTCAAAATTGAGAGATTTATGCATTGGCCAAGTTGACCTTTTTTGCAAAATTGCCAAAAGTCAAATATGTTCAAATTTGCATCTTTTGCTAAATGAGCCCAACTTTTTATGCTTGCATCTCATTCCTAACATAGTCCACGAACTATGGGACCCCCCCATGCTTTATTTATTCATTTATTTAATTTATTCTGATTTTTATTCATTTAAAATTCAAATAAAATCAAATAAATCCTAATAAA
Organism: Vicia faba; assembly: GCA_948472305.1. Classification (NCBI taxonomy): domain Eukaryota; kingdom Viridiplantae; phylum Streptophyta; class Magnoliopsida; order Fabales; family Fabaceae; genus Vicia; species Vicia faba. The sequence goes on along the minus strand of OX451735.1, from coordinate 687,322,028 downwards.
TCATATGTTGCATTTTAGGGATGATCTTTTGCATTGAAAGAAGATATTATATGCTATCAATTGAAGATCAACTCGTGAAAAGTCAATTTGGTTGGAAAATATTTGATTTGAGCAAAATTGAAAAAGAATCATATGCCATGAAAGATCAAATCAAATCTCCATGATGAGCAAGATTGAGGTCGTTTTTGTTGACCTAATACTTTGTATTACATATACAGAAGAAAACCAAGGCATATAGGGGTTAGAAGCAGTCATGCAGAGGTGAAACAAAACTAAAAAATTTGCAAGAAAAATGGTGATTCAATTTCCATATTAGAGGCAAATTCATACCATTCTCACGACACCAACATGTTCTTAGACATCTCCAGAAGGAATTCCAACCATTTGCAAGCTTTCTCACGCCTGGAACTGTAAAATATAGGTATCACGACTTGCTTCCAAATTCAAATTCAGTTTCATTGATTCACTCATTTATTGCATATTTTAATGATATATTCGTGTTTGTCATTGAGTTTGAAAACTTTTGGTACCACTTAATTGTATTTCTAACGCCTGTACATGAAGTTGCCATAGCTAGGGTTTTGTGTTCTTGATTACGGCTTTGCAGGATACACAAAATTGAGTAATGATTCTAGTACCATGAGACTCGTGAGGATGAAACGAGTAGAATGGTACCAACCATGGCCATTTATCTTGAGTGCACGCGATTTTGGAGATGGACAGGGATATACCTACAACCAATGTCTGTAGGTAAAATTTTGTTTACCTAAAACGACGGATGGGAGGTAGACGATGATGCGTGTCATCCTTTGGTTGGGCCATTTAAATTTAGCGCGTTTTTTCTAGGATTTAGTGTTTTCATTAAATAATATTTATGTCTTATTGTATATACAAACAAAACACTTGGCTCAGTTGGTAAGCGTGTAGGGGGAAAGTGCAAAGGACCTGGGTTCGATTCCCAGGTCCCAACCTTCATTCTTAATGTTTTTTAATAGGTAATCCCACGCTTTTCAAGTCAAGACGCTCACCGTGCACCATCAGGATCTGGCCCTCTAATTCATCAATGTCCCCAGATCAACATACCATCATGGGAGGACCACCATGCGCCTCAGTCAAGCATGCACACTGGATTGGGGCAAAGTCAAACAGGCCTCTGTCCATTTGGGCCCAGGAATTTACATTCCAACCCCCCTTTTGCTCAATACAGGCCCATCTCATCCTTCTTTATTTATTTATTTTTAATTCTTTTAATACTTTCTTTAATTGTTTTTAATTCACTAATTAATCTTTTTTTTTTCATAAAATTATAAAATCAATAATTCACAAAAAAATTAGAATTAGACTTTTTTTTATCAAAATTAATTTTATTAATTTAATTTAATTTAGTCTAATTTAGGGAAATTGTAATTTGTTTTTTTCATAAATAAAAATAAAAAAATAGAAATTAGGTTAACTGTTGATTTAATTTTATTTTGCTCTTTATCTCAAATAAATAAAAATACAAAAATAGGTTGTAGATTGATTAATTCTTTTTTTTCTTAAAATTAAAATTAATTAGAAGTAGGCTTTTCTTTCTTTTAATTTAACAATTTCTTTATTTTTTTAAAATAACAAAACAAAACAAAAACATTTTCTTAATTAATCACAATTAGGTTTAGGCAAGGGTCAAAACCCTAATTATCTCGTATTCAATTCACCGCGTGCATATTATTTTATTTTGTCAATATTGTTGTAACGGTGCATAGTTTGTAATAGTTTAAATCTAGGGTTTTTATTTATCGCTTTTTCCCGGGTTTTTGGCTATATAATTAATCCCCTCCCCGAAGCCTTGTAATAGCGTAGATTTACTTTCTCGCATCTTAATTACTACAAATATTTAATTGTCTAGATGTATGTTATTAGGCTTATATGACAAGATTGCATGATAATTTAATACAGTTAGAAAATCCTAATATGCAAAGATAAATAACTGAAACAAATCACTCGCACATATCACTCTTAGGGTATACCCTCACTTCGGTTGCCTTCGGTAAACAATCATTAAGCATAGGGTGTCTTAGTGGTTTCCCTCCTGTCTAAAAAAGATCAAACGTCCCATTCGAATGTTGCCTCGGAAATGTTGCCTCGAATATGATCTTAAGACTCTAGGGTTATTACTAAGGTGTCCTAATATTGCTTTAGTAATCATATGTCCCTTTCGAATTGACCCTTACAAATTCCAACAATGGTGCTACCTATTTCTCAATAGTAGGATAGTGTTGTCTAAAGGAAACGAGAATAGAAACGATCTTTTTCGAGTAGGTAGATGCTAGTAGGTACTTGCTCAAAACAAAACTTTTCACACTTACACTTTTCAAATAAATTTTCAAAACAACTTCGTCACACCTTTGAGGACTGATACAAAGGTTATCACAAAGTCGAACTTTTCAAAAAAACAAAGCACATACACAAGCAATTTTAAAAGATGAGCAAGTATCTAAGAGCCCATGGAAAACCATGGATAGAAAGGGTGCTAATACCTTCCCTTTCTATAATCTACCCCCCGTACTCAGAATATCTCGAAAAAGGATTTTTTTTGTACTTTTTTCCTTTTCGGTTGGATGAAATAAAAGTCGGTGGCGACTCTTGCTTACCGCGACATTTTGCAAGCACAAAATGCTAAATGCAAACCAGCATTTCAAAATTGTCGGTTCTGCCACCGTATCACACCCAGCATGTAGTCTAATGGTGCCTTTTGCCTTCATATCCCTGACGGAGCAAAAACTTCTGGTTACCACCTCAAAGATTCCCCAGCAAAAATTGTCCAGCTTCTCAGGATCCCCAGCAGGATTTCATAAAGCCCACAGGAAATACACAGTGTTCCTCTTCCCCAACAAAGTTTATTTCTCTGATCATGGGAACCCATCCATCAACATTTCAAGTTCAACAAAATATGAATACTTACACTCCTTATTCCCAGCAACAGTCAGGGATTTATTTTCCCTAATCCAATAACACTACAGTAGAGCAACTTAATTTGTACATACATTGCATTCATACGTCATAACATTAACAACACAAATGCATATATCACAATCTCATTGCACTATGCATTTCATGCATCACGACATTGCATACAACTAACTCTTTACCTTTTCAGGAAAGATCAATCAACATAAAATTATTATCAAATTTTCAATAAGACAAGGAAAATATCTATGAACAAATCAATTATAGATCAATTCCCGAAACAAGACGGGGTGACTATCTACACGACAACTACTTCCTTCAGACTCCTTCCAATTCAGCCTAAATCTCTCAACGGTTTATCCTGAATCTTTCCCAGTAGACATCTTCTCTAGTTCAGATAAATCGCTCCAAGATTTATTCTGATTCTTTTCCAGACCTCTGCTGGTTCAGTTTAAATCTCTCAACGGTTTATCCTGATTCTTTTCCCATTAGATATCTTCTCTGGTTCATAGAAATTGCACCAAGATTTATTCTGATTCTTTTCCAGATCTTTGCTGGTTCAGTTTAAATCTCTCAACAATTTATCCTGATTCTTCCCTAGTAGACATCTTCTTTGGTTCAGATAAATCGCTCGAAGATTTATTCTAATTCTTTTCCAAATCCGTGCTGGTTCAGTTTAAATCTCTCAACAGTTTATCCTAATTCTTTCCCCAGTAGATGCTTTCTCTGGTTCAAATAAATCGCTCCAAGATTTATTCTGATTCTCTCCAGTTAAAGAATACTCAAAACCTCTTTTGGTTTAGTTTAAACCTCTCAATGGTTTATCCTGATTCTTTCCAAATAAGACACTTTTTCTGGTTCAGATAAGTCACTCTAAAGATTTATCCTGATTCTTCCCAGTTAAAGATTATTCAAGACTTCTGCTAGGTTCAATTTTAAATCAACCAAAGGTTTATTCTGATTATTTCCCCACTTGAAGTCAAGTTTAGACTTAGTCTAATTTCTGTCAACGGTCACCTCCGGATGGCATCTGTAAGCCCATCTCCGCCAACTCTCCATAATTCCTCTAAATGGCATCTTTAAGCCCATTCCTACACCTCAACCACAATATCATCAAGTGCAAATTTCTGGGAACTCTAGTGTTCAATTATCTTCTACCTTCAAGTCACGAATGGCAGACTCGCCAATCTAACTCTCCAGGTTTAAGAAGATTGAACAGGGGAAACTGTTGTACCCCAAAATTTTCCCTCTCATTTCTCAAAGGATCATCCTAGACCCTCAGGTTTGCTTCTATCAAGTTTCAAGTCTGGATTGCAATTTTTCCAAGAAAGCCATTCACAAGGGAAAAATGGTCAAAAGCACACTGAAAAGTCAAACTTTGACTTTTTGAGCAAAATCAAGTTTCAACAATTATATTTCATCAAGACATGAAATTAATTCATCAAAATCAAAAGTTAGAAATTGCTTTGAAAAGATCAAATTTCTAAACATTTAGAAAATTTTCTAAGTGTTAAGAGAACATGATACTTCAGAACTTTTGGGCCACCCTCCACACAAGTACAATCTGAATTTGCAAAGATGGTTCAGAATATGACTCGTCAATCAGAACAAATTGAAGCAATGTTCTTCAGTCAGAACATGACTCTTCAGTATATGGAGGTTACGTTTCTGGTCTTCTGCGATCAGAACATCACCAAATCCCAAAACCTCGTCTGAGCAGCCTGCTGCCCTGCTATAGCACAGTCCTGCAACCAGCTGCTGATCTAGTCCACGCCTGCACTTTCTCAAACCCCATATTTGCACCAAATTAGCATACAAAAGCTGTGATTAAAAAGAAATGGAACAATATGCCAAAAAGGTTTAAATCCCATTTGTTTTTCCCCCCAAAACCACAACAAACTCACCTATAAATAAGTTGCTCCATCACACTTTCAAGGGGATGGCTTTTTAAAAGAGAGAATTATAAAAGAGAGAAAAGAAAACAGTAAAACATTCGTGAACCCTGAATTCCTAAACAAAACCAAAACCTTTGTTCTTCCCTATGAATCAAAGAACACAACATTTTCTATTCTGTTGTTCTTGCTAACTCCAAAACATCTGAAGGCTCAAGTCCCAAACACACGTTCCAGATTCAAGGTAAGTCTTTCTGACTTTGAATCTTTTCATTCAGAACATCATTAAATATGTAAATATCATAGTATTGATGTTGTCCATATCATTACATAAGTAGAAAAAAAATATGGATCAGAACTTCTTGAATAAAGATAGGCTCAGAATTAGGATTAGAACTTCTATGAACTGTTGTGCTTTTATCTTTCTGATTTTCTATTGTTAAGAACTGAATAAGTTGCTGATGAGCTGATTAATATATGGAAGGAGTTGAAGTGTAACACATAACTTCTGGGTCTTTCTCTCCCACTGTTTTAGCACAACACATAACTTCTGAGTTCTCTTAACTGTTTTTAACACGCACAGAACTCCGGATTTTCACTCACTATTTAACACAAATACAAAACTTATGACTTTTTGGTCACTGTTTAACACAAACACAGTACTTCTGACTTTTTGCTCACTGATTTAGCACAACACGAAACTCCTGATTTTCACTCACTGTTTAACACAAACACAGAACTTCTGACTTTTTGCTCACTGTTTAACACAACACAGAACTTATGATTTTTTCCCACTGTCCAAACACAACCCAGAACCTATGTTTTTGCCCTATAACATTTCTTTCAAGATTCCAATGTCATCAACCCAGAACTTATGATCACCTCCGATGTTTCTTTCTGAGCTATAACACACAATGTCAGTACTTTTGGTCCCCTTCATTTTCGTGTTTAGCAATGTGTTGATCCAGTTTTCATTAAGTTTTTCCTTTTTCCCTCTTATTCTCATTATTTTCAGTATTAATTTTATTAAACATAAAAAGGGCATAAAAAATATTTTCTTTTATCAACTAGTTATTTTCCCTTTAATTTGTTAAGACCAAAAACCATTTTCAAAAAACAAATCCTTTCCTTTTCTTATATTATACAATTCAATATGGTTGTAATAGATAATTAGGATTTAAAATTCTTGCAAACCCCCATTTGTAAATTTGTACCCTCATCCCTAAATGATGTAATAGCGTAGGACTTTACATTTCCGCAATTTATCGCTCTCAAATATAAATTCTAGTAATTAAGGTGTGTATGACAAGACATAAAATCAACAAATAGATAGCCCTAATCAAGACTAAATGCATGTAAATCAAACACACTTGCACACTAGCACCCTTAGGGTAATCCCACTTTGTTGCCTTTCGGAAAATAGTCATGTCCCTCGAATATGGGCGTTTTGGCAAAGACCCTCGATAAAAGATCGTAGTCCCTCGATGACCCTCAATGTTGCCTTCGGTAAATGATCTAGTCCCTAAAAGACATTGCTAAAACGTCCCATAGGTTGCCTTCTATGACTATACAAACGTCTCACGCCCGTCCCTTCACATCCAACGATGGGGTTTCTTACCAAAACAATGGTAAGATAGCAACATCTAAAGGAGGAGGAAAAGAACGTTTAAGACCTTTTGAGTAGGTAGGTTCCTCCTAGTTGCTCGCTTGCTCACAACAAAATATTTTATACACCAACACTTCACTTTGAAACATTTTTCAAAAGACAGAACACTTTGTACGCGTTCTTATATAGACGAGAACCATTACAAAGACATTCCTTTTCAAAATACTTTCAAAACCCACATCACAAACAAACTTTCAAACAAAAAGCAAGTGATCTAACAAACATGTAAGAGCCCGTAGATAACTACTGATGAAAAGGGTGCTAATACCTTCCCTTTTCATAACCTACCCCTCGAACTCAAGAAATAATATCGAAAGGTCTTTCCCATTCTTTTCAACCTTTCCTTTTGGATAAAAGAAAAGTCGATGGCGACTCTTGTTATGCGCACAACTGGGATCAAGCGCAAAATACCCAAGTCAGTTCTCCCACCGTGTTACACTTGGTAAACAAATACTATAGTCAAAGGGACCTCCACTGAGTGGAGGATCTCATGTGTTCTTTTTTGGGATTCCTCCCTCAAAGTTAACATGATTATATCGCCCGTCCTATATTAAGTTTGCCCAAGTCCGGTTAGAGTACTTGTGAGAAATCACCAAGCACCTTCAAAACTAGGAAAGTCCAGACAAACATATATACAACATATAATATACAACAAATAATAGCACATACATAATATAAATAAATACAGGCTTAACCCACTTAGAGACGAACCAGCATTTGGTCGATCTGTCCCTAGTGAAGTCTCCATTTTAAAAAATTTAAAACACAAGTGTGTTGGTTAATTTTAAGAGATGGTACATCATGTTCATATCCGAGTGGAAAAAATACTTACTATCCACGATTACGAGAAAAGAGAATTTGCATCATTGTCGTCAAGTCCGGACTTAGGATATAACTTGGATTTTAAAATCAATAAAGCCCCACTCAATATCCAAATGGAAACTATCTCATTTCACTACATATCGTAGAAGTATAGTAGCTCACATCACTACAAGGACTGATAATAGTCTAATCTTTTTGAGAAAATTTTAAAGTAAAAAGCCAAAGTGGCAAAAATAGTTTGAATGAGGTTGATTGACTTTTAGTCTTCTCATAAAATGTCAAAGTATGATTAAGTTGGTTAAGACATTTTTTTGTTGAAAATGAATGGACCTAAGTCCAAGTTTATTATGAAAGTGATTCAAGTTAGAAAACAAGAAGAGTTTTGAAAAGGAGGGAGAATATTTTTTGAAATTAAAGAAGATAAGAGGGGATGAAGGGACTATCCTAAAGCATAAGGTAAAATCTAAGGAAAAGAATAATCTAACTAACAAGAAGCTACCACTTGACATAAATAGTCAATGTAGAATTACCATCCTTTGGATTGAAATCAAGCAAGCAAAGATACTAAACCTCTTAAGAATACCAAGCTTTAGATGCATTAAGTCTTCACAAAAATTGGGCAGAGCGACAACTATATACAGAGGAATTCTCAATCACAGACAAATCATATAATCAAAATAATATGCACAAAAAAAATCAACCCAATATCTTGGGATAGACCCCAAGAGTTCCAGACAAAATAACGACAGAGTCACAAGGTCCCAAGGGTAGTCAAGGCTTCTAATCCTAAGTCCAAGAGGTCCACAACTTCATAATGCCAAGGATAGTAACCAAATAGTCTGCATAACCTTAAGGCTTTTAAAATTTCAAGTTGATTATCACGTGTCTTCAAAAAGAAAAGGAAAGCTCAAGTGAGAAAAATAAAAATGACATAAAGAGAAGTGCTCAAGTGAGCAAAGATAAAATAACATGGAATGCAAATGCTAAAATAAATTGTGCGTAAAAGTAAAAGCATAAAATAAAAGTATAAAGTAAAAGCATAGAGTAAAAGTCAATTGTTAGTTAATTAGAAGTTAGAGGTTAGTTGAATGACCATCTTGAAACTTGTATTTGAAAACTCATTAGAAGATTGATAAAATCAAAGCTTTTCAACAATAAGTTTCATTTGCTTTTTGTCAAGTATATCATTCATTTCAAGTTCCCGAGGCGACAACATATGATCAACGATGTTTAAATTATTCACTTAGACCAAAGTTTATGAAGATTCATTAGAGGGTTGATAATATCAAATCCTCCTAACAATGAACCTCAAGGTTATTGGATCAAAGGTTTCAAATTAACATACTTGGGCTTGTAAAAATAGGTTTGGGCCACGAATGATCATTTCTTGAATCGGGACAAAATTTAGCGTTATGTTAAGCAATCTTAAGTGAACTTATGTAGAAGTCACACTTAATTTGAGGCTGGTCAATGGCAATCTATGTACCACATGTTAGAGAAATGATATCTAGACCATTCTCCAATAACATGTAGCATAAGTAAGAAGGGGATAAGATGAAGAGGGAGGGGATGTATTAGATGAAATTAGGGTTTTAAATATCATCAACATCATTCATCCATTTTGGTGGATTTCGTTTTTTAACCTATCAACATCCAAGATCCAATGAGTTTGAGGAGCTTGTCCCAAAATAACATCCTAATCAGGACCAAACAAAAAATAAAATAATATTAAAAAAAAAAATACTTAAATGGTTTATAATAAGGAAATAATTGGTAAAATATACAAAGTATATTAAAACACCAAATAAAAATCCCAAAAAAAGGCAGAAGTCAAACATGAGTTAATAAACGTTGACACGTTTTTTTAGAATTTTTTTAGGTCAGGAATTATTTTTTAAAATTTAAAGAAATATGCAAAATAAACCAAAATTTGTGAAAAATATTAAAATTAGAAATAAACATAAAATGAGGTCACCAATATTTGTCAAGAGGTCATTGGATCCTTCCATAATTTTCTAGAATTTTAAAATCAAGAAAAGCATTTTTAATCAACTACAAGAAGTCAAATAAAGTGAAAAAATCATAAAAAATATCAAAACGTAAAATAAAATTGTGAAAAAATAAAAATCAGAAAGAGAAAAATCCAAAGTATTTTTGAGAATTTTTTCAGAATTTTAGAAGTTGAAATGATTTTTTTTATGAATTTTTGAAGTTAAAAACAAAAAAATCAAAAAAATCAGAAAATAAAAAATGTCAAAATAATGTGGACCATCTGATCATAGTCAAAACACGTTAGTGAATAGATCCAAAGGACCTGGCGCGTTGTGCTTGATATGAACCCTTTTAAAAATTACACAGGATCAATTTTTATTAAATAAATTAAAATAAAAAGCAACTTTAAATGTGGCATATTGGATGGAGTGTGACTCACTTAAATAATCAAATCCAAAGGCTCATGAAATGCGCGTATGGTAAAGTGAAACTCCAAATCTATTTCAAAAAATAACGTGGCTAAATGTCATTGGTTGAACACGGACATGTCATCGTCTTCAATCTCCAGCCAACCTCAAATCGTGATCTTCAAAACTGTAAAATTAGCAAGCTAGACTAGTATCATTTGAAGCGTCTCACTGAGATGAACTCAACCATGGTCTCATGAAAAATTTATATAAATTGTACAATGTTTTCTTTGCAAAAAACACAAAAAATAGAGAGCACTAAATTTCAAGATTACATGGTCAATTCTCAACGAGAACGAAAGCTGTAAAAAGTGTGAGATTCAGAGAGATGAGGAGAGTAGGTTAGGAACTTATTTGAGGCAAAACGAATGAGTAATATACCTGAACAAAGTATGAGAAAAGTGCTCAGAAACTGGACTTCTACAACACGATTTAGGACTCCTCAAGGCTTTATTCTTGTTGCGTTAGGTTCAGGGAAGTTAAAGGATTGGGAATGAATAAAGAAATTGGATTGAGAAGTGGAGAAAAGATGAATTCGAAAAATAAAAAAAGTGAGTTGCATAGAGAAAGTGGTAGGGTAATTTTGGTTGTCCAAGCTTGAGGAAATGATTGTAATATGTCCCTCTATTTATTGGAGAGTGAATGGTGAAAATAATTGGAAGAAATAGTGAGGTTTAGAGGGAAATTGAGTGAAGCCTGAAAAAGAGAAAAGTGTGACTTTAATTTTCTTAAAACTCAGCTAATTCTTGCGTTTCAATGCTCTAATCATGCTTTGGGACTTTGTTAAACATATTTAAATAAAAAACGCGCGACAAAATGGTCACTAGAAGCCACCACATTGAAATTGTAATCTGACTACAAAAAAAAACTGAGTTTCATGATGCCAACTTTGAATCCATGTGTTATACCCCAATTTCCCCCCTAAGATCTCTCGTCATTTCAATATCAACCGAATCACATCAAGATCACACACTAGGTTTTGGTTCTTCTTCCTATCTTTAGGTTTTCTCATGTGGGATCACCAAGAACTTTGGTTTGTATGTTTTGTACATGTATATCTTGTGTTTATTAACTTTTATCCAACAAATACATGTATGTATGTTTGCTCTATAGATGTTTGCATTATAGGTGATGGCACAACACATTTTATCAAGATGATTCATAGGTTCATGAGTTTATTTCCATGCCTTCCTCAATAAGATTAATTGAGACTAAAACTTCATCCTTGAGTATTCTTTAATACAATGTCATGACAAGGCCTACTATGATTCTTCATGCTTCAATTTGCCAAATGAAGTCAAAATATGCAAGATTGATTCGAGAAGTTTGACCTAATTGGACAAGTTCTTGGTTCCTTGATTACAAGTGCATAACTCTCTCAATTCTCAACATTTGGAAGTGAGTTTTCTTGCCATGGGTTCATGTTATCATTTATAACAACTTTTATTCATATGGCAAAAGCAATTGTGCAAGAAAAATTGTCAAAAGTTGAAAGGGTTTCCAAGTCATTTTGATGCTTTAGGGGCTAGGGTTTTGAATTTCTAAGGGCTATATCTTGTTAATATTTTGAGATTTTTGAGTGATTCCAAAGATATATTTCTCTTTAAAGGGTTATTAACAAATCACTTCAAGAGTTTCAAGCAATTTATATATGTAAGATCACTAATGATTGAGAATGATTACAAGTCCTCTAGATAGGCCATCAAATTCTTTTATGTGACTTCAAAGGATCATAACTTGGTCAATTTTTATCACCTTGAGCTCATTATTAATTCAAAATGATATTAAGGATGTTAAATTTAACTCTCTTTTTGGTTCTAAGCTTGTAAATGATTTCAAGATACTTTTTGAGCTCAAAATATTATAGGTCATCTCATGGATTTCCACCAATTTCACAAGATCATAACTTGTTCAATATTTGGAATTTTTGAGTGATATAAGTTTCAAAATACTCTTTAGTAAGTCTACTTAAATTTAGAATCAATTATCAAAGCTCAATTTTGAAGGAAGACATTGTTTGGAATCAAAACATTTTAGGTCATTTTTGAAGAAGAAACTTAGAATTTTTTCTAAGTACAAAAGTCAGCGCATTTTTCTTGATTTTTACTAAGTATAACTTTCAGCTCAAGCATCCAAATGAAATATTTATTGGCACATTGTAAAGAGTTTCACATGATCTTTCCAATGCATCAAGAATCAACTCGTAAGGCTTCCTAAATTGCACACACCATGAGTTCAAAGTCAGCTACTTGAAACTAAAATTTTCTCCAAAGTCAGAATTTGAAATCCATAGTTTGCCTTCTAATCACCAATTTTGCACGTGTTTTTGATCTAAACATGATTAACAAACTTGCTCAGACTTGTTTAAGCATCAAAATACAGGAGTTGGACGAGTTTTAAGTGAATTAGAGTCACGTTTTTCCACTTTCTGGCTCTATCTAATTTCCCTCCAAACCTCACTATTTCTTCCAATTCTTTTCACCATTCACTCTCTTATAAATAGAGGGACATATTTCACTTATTTCCTCAAGCTTGGATAGCCAAAACCACTCTTACAAGATCCCACACGAACTCTTGAGCTTGATTTCTATTTTTTCATTTCCTCACCTTAATTCACAAAACATTCATTCAGTTAGCTTCCTTGACATTCATCGAAGCTAACCAGATCCTTAGCAAGAAGAATTATGCATAGAATCAAGTGACAGAAGTCCAGTTTCAGAGCAATTTTCTACTACTTCGTTCAGGTAGAATTCTCAACCAAATTGAACCAAATAAATCCCTATTCTACTCTACTCATCCTTCTGATTCTCATACTTTTTACGATTTTCATTTTCATTAAGAATTGAGAATGATACTTGGAAATTTCGTGCTCGCTTTTTTTTTGTTGCTTTTTTTCTTTCAAAAAGAGCCTTGTGCAACTTATAAAAATTTGGCACGAGGGTACCATTACAATTGTCTTGAAGAGATGAATCTAATGGTACCTGTCTGGTTTTCTAATTTTACAATTTGTGGAACTCCAATCTAGAGCGTCTAGAGGTTGAAGAAGACCTACGTGTCGTGCTTCAACCAATGATAGCATGACATGTATTTTTTTTGAATTCTATCCAGTGTGCTTGCCTTACCATACACACGTTTTGAGAGACCTTGGATCTGATTACTTTCATTAGTCAGACTCCATCCAACGTGCCACATAGTCACTTTTAATTATTAAAAAATAATTTTGTGTGATTTTCAAAGATGACCATATTATGCACAGCGTGTTAGATCCCTTGATTTGCTTACTAACACGTTTTGACAATAATCTAATGGTCCACATTTTTTTGGCTTTACTTTTATTTTCAAATTATTTTATATTTAATTGTTTTGAACTTCAAAAAATTATAGAAACTTCTGATTCAAAAATTATGAAAAAACTCACAAAAATATTTTCCAATATTTTATTTCATATTTTTATTTTCTCACAATTTTAGTTTTAGATTTGATATTTTTTATGATTTTTCTTTTGTTTTGACTTGTTTTTAATTGTTTAAAAATACTTTTTGATATTTTTAAATTATAAAAAAAATTCATAAAAATCATTTTCTTTATTTTTGACTTTGGGGAATTTTTCTAGAATTTTATTCTATTTTTTAATATATTTAATCAATTTTCACTTACTTTAGTGACTTTAAATAATTTAAAAATACTTTTCTAATTTAAAAAATTACCATTTTTTTTGCAAAAATACTTGAGATCATCTCTGAATTTTCTATAGTTTCTTTTAATTTTTATTTGATATTTTGAATATAATTTGTTATTTTGCCTTTTATTTTCACTTTAAAAACAATTTAAAAATCATTTTCTTATTCTATTTTGCTTATTAAATGCAATTTTATTTTTTTAATATATTATGGTTGAGTTTGAACTATTTGATTTTTAATCATGAGCTCCATTAACATCATTGGGTCTTGGGTGTTGAGTTTAACTCCACCAAAATGAATGAGTGATTTTAATGATAGTTTGATTAAATTCTTTGGTTCAAATATCTTTCCTCCATCTTATTTCTTCTTTGACTTTTCTTGTGCTATAAGTTTCATGAGTGTGGTTTCTGTCACATCTTAAGACTTGTGTAGTACATACATTGCTATTGACCGGCCTCAAAATAGATGCGACTTCTACATAAGTCCACTTATGATTGCTTAACATAGTGCTAAATTTTGTCCATATTCAAAAAATGATCATTCGTGGCCTAAAACTATATTTGCAAGCCCAAGTATGTTTAATTTGAAACCTTTGATCCAATAACCTTGAGGTTCATTATTAGGAGGCTTTGGTCTTATCAATCCTCTAATGAACCATCATAAACTTTGGTTTAAGTGAATCATTTAATCATCGTTGATCATATGTTGTTACCCTGAACACTTGAAATGAATGATATACTTGGCAAAAAGCAAATGGAACTTATTGTTGAGAAGCATTGATTTTATCAATCTTCTAATGAGTTTTCAAATGCAAGTTTCAATATGGTCATTCAACTAACCTCTAATTTCTAACTCACTAACGATTAACTTTTATGCCTTTACTTTTATGTACCATATACTTTGGCATTTACATTTCATGTCATTTTTATCTTTGCTCACTTGAGCATTTATCTTTATGTCATTTTTGTTTTTCTCACTTGAGATTTTTATTTTCTTTTTGAAGATACTTAATAACCAACTTGAACGTTAAAAAACCTTAAGGTTACTCGGACTATTTGGTTACTATCCTTGACATTATGGAGGTTGTGGATTTCTCGGACTTAGGATTAGAAGCCATTGATGCCCTTAAGACCTTGTGGCTCTGATTGTTATTTTGCTTGGAGTTTTTGGGGTTTACCCCAAGACATTGGGTTGATTTTCTTTGTGTGTAGGTTATTATGATTATATGATTTGTTTATGATTGGGAATTCCTTTGTATAAAGCCATTACTCTGCCCAATTTTCTAAAGAGTTAATGCATCTGAAGCTTGGTATTCTTAAGAGGTTTAGTATCTTTGATTGCTTGGTTTCAATCCAAAAGATAGGAATTCTACATTGACTCTTTAGGTCAAGTGTCTGCTTCTTGTTGGTTAGACAGTTCTTTTCCTTAGCGTTTACCTTATGCTTTAGGATAGTCCCTTCATCTCCTCTCATCTTCTTTAATTTCAAAAATCTTCTCCCTCCTATTCAAAACCCTTCTTATTTTCTAACTTGAACCGCTTTCACAATAAACTTGGAGTTAGGTCCATGCATTTTCAAAAAATATTTTTTTTAATCAAACTTTAATCAACTTAATCATACTTTGACATTATTTTGTGAGAAGACTAAAAGTCAATCAATCTCATTAAAACCATTTTTTCCACTTTGGCTTTTTACTTTATAATTTTCTCAAAAGATGAGACTCATGTCAATCCTTGTAGTGATGCGAGCTACTATACTTCTATGATATGTAGTAAAGTGGGATATTTTCCACTTGGGTGTTGAGTGAGGCTTTATTGATTTTAAAATCAAAGCTAAATCCTCCACTTTGAGATGATGTAAATTGTCATTTCTCATAATCGTGGGTAGTAAGTATATTTTCCACTCGGATATGATGATGATGTCTCATCTCTTAAAATTAACCAACACACTTGTGTTTTAAAATTTTTAAAAGTGAACTACGAGTACCTTGATCCCTTATTGCATAGAAGGTGGTACGTAGGCACTAAAGGTTCGCAACCACGGCGGGTGAAAATTTTTTAAAAAAGCACTTCTTTTCTTATCTCCACTGTCTATTTTTGTATACAACACTTATAGCCAAAATACACAAATTTTTAAAGAGGTTCCTGCGGAGTACCATATATGTTTAGGGTAATAATACATTCCCTTTACATAACCAACCCCCGTAATTAGATTCCCTACCCTGTTTTTTGGGTTATTTTCTCTTTTCCCATTCCTCTGGAAACAATAAAGTGCGGTGGCGATTTTTATTTGATCTATGCGAGTTAATTCTATCCATTGACTTAGTCTCAACATTTCTACCGCTATAGAAAAAAATGGCGACTTCACTGGGGAAAGATCGACCAATTGCTGGTCCATCTCTAAGTGAGTTGAGCCTATCTTTTTTTTAATATATTGTGTATGTGCTATTATTTGTTGTATATCATATGTTGTATATATTTTTTGTCTAGATATTCCTGGTTTTTAGGTTGCTTGGTGATTTCTCATAAGTCCTATAGTCGAACTTAGGTAAACTTAAGATAGGACGGGCATTATAGTCATGTTAACTTTGAGGGAGGAATCCCAAAAAATGAGACATGAGATCCCCCACTTAGTGGAGGCCCCTTTGATTGTAGTATTTGTTTACTGAGAAATTAGGAAGACGTACTGCTTTCGACTTGGGAGCCTACTGAAGTTGAGGACCTTAGAACCCTTAACCCATCTTGGCCTTTTAGGCGTAGTGCGAAAACTATGACGAAGTAATCCGGAAGTGGTTGTCATGCGATACTACACTCAAATGAGTTTTTCCTGAGAATATTACTGATTACTGAGTTAAACGGGACATTGGTAATATCTGAAGGAAGGATGTAGACTTTGGGAACCTTTTAGAACCTTGTTCAAAAGGTGATAAACTATTAGTCCATACCTTATGGGTAGTACCTTTGACTTCGTGCTCGTGACGTCGAACCTATGAACCCCTCCTCCCCCCCCCCCCCCTCATGTTTGTGATCTTGCGTGTGATTGTTGCATCATGCACTCAAGCATCCATGAGCATTCTTTAAAATAGATGATTCAAGGAACTTAAAGTTTACTTTTGAAAATATCTCAGGTACTTTTAACCATGGATTTTGGAAGAAGAAAGACTCAGAAGTACAGTTTCAAAGACCCTAAGATAGAGGAGCTGATGAGTTTGATTCCTGAGATTGAAAGCTCTACATATTTTCAGAAGAAGTATGGAGTTGTCGTGCCTCTTATGAAGCTCAAGATAAAGGAGGGTATTCTTTCTACATTGGTCCAATTCTATGATCCATTGTGTTGATGTTTTACTTTTCCTGATTATCAGCTGATGCCCACATTGGAGGAGTATTCTTACCTATTTGGCTTACCTATTACTGATTGTGTTCCTTTCACTGGATTAGAGAGAGAGAGAGCCTAAATCTCATGATATTGCTGCTATGACCCATTTGTAAAAGTCTAAAATTGAGGCTACTATGACCACTAAAGGAGGAATTAGGGGTTTATCTGCTCAGTTTCTATTGGAGAAAGCTCGTTACTTTTCCGAGATGAAAAGTACGGTTGCTTATGAGGCTATATTTGATTTTCTCACCTATGGTTTGTTCTTGTTTCCTAATGTCGACAAGTTTGTGGATTTTAATGCCATTATGATCTTTATGATTCAGAATCTGGTCCCTACCCTGCTAGGAGATACTTATTATTCCATCCATCTTCAGAATTTCTATCAAGGAGGGATGATTATATGTTGCACGCCATTGTTATATAATGGTTTATTTACCACTTATTGAGGTCTATTGCCTTTTAGGATACCAAGAAGGAACCTCGTTGGGCCCTAAAGATCATGGCTCTCACTCATTATGACATTGATTGGTGTCACCAAGCTTATTATGATGTGGAGATTATTGACAGTTGTGGTAGTTTCCCCAATGTTCCTTTTCTTGGTAAAAAGGGAGGAATTAACTACAACCCCGTTCTTGCGCGTCGTCAGCTTGGATATCCAATGAGAGATAAGCCAAACAACATTCATCTGAGTGGTTTCTTTCTCAATGAAGGGGAAGATCACAAGGAGGCTAAGAAAGAGATTGAGAAGGGTTGGCACCATATTCATAAGAAGAGTAGAAAAGATTTGGAACCAAGAGGAGATGTTTCCTTAGAACCTCATATCCATTGGGTACAAACAAGGGGAATTCAGTTGAAGATGCCTTATTCTCATGAATAACCTATATCTGATATGTTTGTGAGTATTACTCCACCTCTTTTAGATGATATAGAAGAACTTCAGTTTTCCTTGGTTAGGATGCATCAAGAGAAGGAAGCATGGAAGAGCAAGTACCAGACTTTTGAGGTATCCTACTCAACAAAATTGAGATTCTTGAGAGTTGTGCTGTAGAAATGAAGGAGAAGCAAGAGGATTTATTTTCCTTTAGAGCTCAGCCAACACCTAGTTTCTCACTTTCTGACTCTGGTGGTTGGAAAGAAGTCACCGACAAGTATGCAGACGAGAACAAGCAGTTGAAGGCACAAATTGCGAGGCTCCAAGGAAAGCTCCAGTGTGTGGAGAGATCTTAATTAGATATGGCTCCTTAGGATTTTAGATTCCATCTTTACTCTCTTGTACTTAGGATCATTGAAATTTTTACTAAAAGTTGTAATCCATTCCGAAGTTGTTATAACAAATTTTTCAGTATTTCAAAATGTGTTAGTACTTTAATATTTTCAAATTTCCTATGATTCTTTGAGTTCCTTGAAATAAAAATAATAATAAATAAATCATATGTATTACACATCATGCATCATATTGCACATATTCTTCCATTTTTATTCATACCCATGTGTCTTACTGTGTTTCTCTACTTCGTTCAATCAACAAGCTGTCTCATTGATATAATACTCGAGCTAATTCCAAGAAGAAGATGGAGAATCTTGAACAAGAGAATCGTGAGCTGCACAAAGAAGTTAATATTTAAGGGCTGGTATGGCCAATCTGACTGCTTTGGTGGAATCTCTGGTGGTTGCTCAAAATTAGCCACCTCCTCCTCCTCCGTCTCCTCATGTTGCTCAGCCACAACAAACGACTGTTATTTCAGAAGTTTAGTCGGTTCCCATTTCTGTTACTCCAATTACTGTTGCTCAATACAATATGCCTCAAGGATACCCATGAGGAATGCCTGAGAACTTCATACTAGAAGGTTATAATCCTGATGCTCAAGTTGCTCTGTTTGCTCAAGCAGTTGCTATTACTGCAACTCATGTGGTGCATGTTTCTCCTGCTGATAGAAATGAGATTCATTATACTGTTCCTTCTTCGATGAATGTTGCTCCGTTTATTAATGATGAAGTTTATCATCCTGTTCCTCCACCAAGTGAAAGTGTGGGCTTCTATGACCGATTGGATGACTTTTAGGACCAAGTGAAATTATGGGCCTCTTCGAGGGAAATAATTATTTGGGCAAAATGTCAGTGAACTTTGTTTGGTTCCTAACATAAAAGTGCCAATGAAGTTTAAGGTTCCAGAATTTGAGAAGTACAAGGGCAACTCTTGTCCTCGTGACCACTTAGTGATGTATATCAGAAAGATGTCCACTCATAATGATGATCATCGTTTGCTTATTCATTTCTTCTAGGATAGCTTAATCGGTGCTGCATTGAAATGGTATATGGGTTTGGACACTAGTAGTATACACACCTTCAATAATTTGGGCGAAGATTTTATCAAGCAATAGAAGTAAAATATGTTTATGGCGCCTGACTGTGACCAACTGAGGGTGATGGCTCAGAAGGATAAAGAGTCATTTAAAGAATATGCACAACATTGACGAGAGATTTCCGCCCAAGTGGTACCCCCAATGGGAGAGAAAGAAATGACCGAGTTCTTTCTAAAAACCCTCGAATCATTTTACTATGAAAGTATGATCGCTAGTGCACCGAGTGATTTCATTGAGATGGTAAGCATGTGTGTTTATCTAGAAGAAGCTGTCAGAGAAGGGAACTTGACAAAAGACGAAGGAACAAAGAAATCATCATATGGGTTTTCTAGGAAGACAGAAAGTGAAACAAATGATGTCATTGAGGAAAGAAAGGCTCGACCTACGAGAAGACGTCACCAGTACCAACAACAAGTTGCTTCTGTGACTCCAATTGTAAATGAAACTCTGACTACTGTTACCTATAAGAGACCACCTCCCCATGGAAATCAAGGGCAAGGTTAGAGAAGAGAAGCTTTTGACTCTATTCTGATGAGTTATGAAGAGTTGTTGTCGTCTCTGATTCAAAAGAAATTGGTTCAGACTAGACCTCCTCCTGCTATACCTTCTCCTTTTCCATGGTATTATAAGGCAAAACAAACTTGTGCTTTTCTTCAAAGATCCCCAGGGCATAACATCGAAAATTGCTATCCTTTGAAGTATGAAGTACAAAAGATGGTGAGGTCTGGTCTTTTATCTTCTAAAGATGTTAGTTCTAATATAAAAGATGATCCATTACCCAAAAATAGAGGTGGAAGCACCGTGAATATGGTTGTTGGTTGTCTTGGGGACTTACGAATTTTTGATATTAACTTGGTGAGAGGAGATTTAGTGAAGATGCATGCCATTCTCTGTGTGTTCAGCTATTATACCCATGAATGTGATAAGGTGAGAGATGATCTTCAAGAAATGATGGATGAAGATCTTATCCACATAATCAGACTAAGGGCTGAATATGAAGAAGAAGTAAATATGGTTTATGGTTGCCTCAGAGAATTCTGGATTTTTGATGTGAATTATATGAATGATGAGCTGGTACTAGCAAGTCACGGGCAATAGAGATGATTACAAAGGAGTTAATATGATTAAATATTACTCTGTTGAGGCCAGGTCCAACGATGAACATGTTTCTACTGATGAATTCTTTCCCTCCGATAACGGTTATGCGATGCCTAAATATTCTGAAGTAGGGGTGAATGAACTTGTGTTGTATTTTGGTGTTCCCTCTCCTATAGAAATTGAGTACCATAGCAAACCTGTTGTTACTCTAGCGGTTATTTATCTGCCTGGTCCTATCTCATATAAGTCATATAAAGTTGTGCCTTATAAATAAAATGAAACTATCCTGGAAGATGTTGTGGAAATTCCTATTCACCCTTTGTCCCATGTTGAGAATATTGCTGAAGAGAGTTGGGTAACTCGCAGTGGTCGGGTCTTCGCCCCAAATTTTTGAGGAGATGTTGATTCTGGAAAGAAGACGTTTGAGAATGTTGAACCTAAGAAAGTGGTGGGAGAATCTAGTGGTGTCGCGTTGGAAAAAGATGTTGATGATCTGTTGAAAATCATCAAGTTGAGTGATTACAAGATTGTGGATCAATTATTGCAAACTCCGTCTAAAATTTCCATTCTAGCCTTGCTAATAACTCTTCTGCTCATAGGGAGTCTTTGATGAGAATACTGGATCAGGCTTTTATGGAAAGTGATATGTCTCTGGATCAGCTCACCAATGTTGTGGGGAATATTACATCTTGTAATAATATGAGTTTTTGTGATAATGAATTGCCCGATGAAGGAAGAAATCATAACCCGACTCTCCATATTTCCATGAATTGTAAGAATGATTCTCTATCTAATGTTCTGATTGACAATAGGCCTGCTCTGAATCTCATACCAAGGAGTACACTCATGAAGCTTAAATACCAGAGGGGCTCCTATGCGCCCAGGTGGAATCATAGTGAAAGCATTTGATGGTTCAAGGAAGTCTGTCATCGGAGAGGTGGATTTTACTATTCATATAGGACCACACTTATTCTAGATCACTTTCCAAGTTATGGATATTTCCCCCACTTACAGTTGTTTATTGGAACGGCCATGGATCCATGAAACATGAGTTGTTACTTCAACCTTTCACCAGAAGATGAAATTTGTTCGTGAAGGAAAGGTGGTCATTGTGAATGGTGAATAAGCTTTGTTAATATCTCATTTGTCCTCCTTCAGCGTTGTGGAAGCAGATGAAGTTTCTGTTGGAACTTAGTTCCAAGCTTTATCTATTGACAATATAAGGAAGAATGACGATTATATCGCCTCATTTAAGGATGAACAATAGGTAGTTCATAAAGGCCCTAGCAAGGTGTGAGGGCAAGCTATTAATCCACATGTGAACAAGAATGGCGCAGGTTTCGGTTTCTCCATGAAAAAGAAATTGTGAAGCCGAAGTCTGCTTTAAGTAAGTATCAGGAAATCTTTCATAGTGTAGGGTATCTCCTTCCGACTATTCCAAAGATCAATGTTATTATCGAAGATGAATCTGAGTAAGAGATGTCGAACTTCGTGACACACAGATTTAGAGTCCAAAATTGGATCACTTTCAATGTTTCTTCTTGCAATTATATTTCAAAGTAATTTTGTTTTTTTGATTAGTCTTTTCAAAAATCTTTCACTCTGCCCAAGGTGGAAGTAATGATGTTGTATGGGCATATCTGTTGTTTTGATTTTTAAAATCATTAATAAAAGTTATTTTTGACTTCTAAAATTGTGTTTTTATTTTCTGCTTTTTCTTGGAAATGGTAATAAAAAAACTTTCAAAATAAATGATAACTAAATAAATCTGCGTAACCACTTGTTACATGTGTCAGTTTCTAAAATCAATCATAAATCATATGTGCAGATTAATTAAAAAACTCGTTGAGTGCAATGACCCTGCACCCTCTCCCAGCTTTGAATATCATGTGAATGTGGTTGAGGAAGAAGAATATGATAAAATCCCAGAAGAGGTTTCGCGGTTGCATGAGCACGAGGAAAATGCCATTCAGCCATATAAAGAGCAGTTGGAGATAATTAACTTGGGTTCAGAGGAAAATCCAAAAGAAGTCAAGATTGGGGCACTGCTTCATCCCGATGTGAAGAGTAGGTTGATTAAATTGTTAAGAGAGTATGCAGATATCTTCGCTTGGTCTTATCAAGATATGCCTGGTTTGGATACTGATATTGTGGAGCATTATTTGCCGCTAAAGTCTAAATGTCCACCAATCAAGCAAAAGCTGCGAAGAACTCATCCTGACATGGCAGTGAAGATTAAAGAAGAGGTTTTAAAGAAGATTGATTCCAATTTTCTTGTGACATCAGTTTACCCTCAGTGGATTGCCAATATTGAACTAATACCAAAGAAAGACAGAAAAGTCCGCATGTGCGTTGATTATAGAGATTTAAATAAAGCAAGTCTAAAAGATGATTTTCCGTTGCCGCATATTGATATGTTGGTGGATAGTACAACAAAATTGTTCTCATTCATGGACTAATTTTCCGGATATAATCAAATTAGAATGGCTTTTGAGGACATGGAAAAAAAGATGTTTATCATACCCTAGGGAACATTCTATTACAGAGTGATGCCCTTCGGGTTAAAAGGCGCTAGTGTAACGTACCAGAGGGCTATGACAACCATATTCCATGATCTGATGCATAAGGAAATTGAAGTATATGTTAATGATATGATCGCCAAATCTCAGACCAAGGAAGGGCATATAGAATATTTGTTGAAATTGTTTATGCGTTTGAGGAAGTATCGTCTCCATTGAAACCAAATAAGTGTACTTTTGGTGTGTGGTCAGGAAAGTTTCTAGGTGTAGCGGTATAAATGTTGAGACTAAGCCATTGGATTTACTTGACTCGCACAAATCAAAATAAAAATTGCCATTACGCTTTATTGTCTCCAAAGGAATGGTAAAAGAGCGAATAACCCAAAAAAAAAGAGGGGGAGAGAATCTAAGTTCGCAGGTTGGTTATGCAAAGGGAAGGTATTAACACCCTAATTATCTACAGTACTCCACAGGAACCTCTTTGTAAATATGTATGTTTTAGCTATAAAATGTTGTATATATAAAATAGATTATGGAAATGAGAAAGAGAATTATTTTTTATGATTTTTGCACCCGCCGCGGTTGTGAACCTTTAGTGCCTACGTACCACCTTCCGTGCAATAGCGGATCAGGGTACATGTAGTTCACCTTTAAAAAATTTAAAATGCAAGTGTGTTGGTTAATTTTTAAGAGACGAGACATCATCGTCTTATCCGAGTGGAAAACATACTTACTACCCACAATCATGAGAAAGGAGAATTTGTGTCATCTTAAAGTGGAGGATATGGCTTAGATTTTAAAATCAACAAAGCCTCACTTAACACCCAAGTGGAAAAATGTCTCACTTCACTACATATTGTAGAAGTATAGTTGTTTGCATCATGTCAAGGATTTGACAAGAGTCTAATATTTTGAGAAAATTTTAAATATAAAAGTCAAAATGGCAAAATAGTTTGAATGAGGTTGATTGACTTCTAGTCTTCTCATAAAAATGTCCAAGTATTATTAAATTAATTAAACTTTGATTAAGAAAAGGTTTTGAAAATGCATGGACATAAGTCCAAGTTTATTATGAAACAAGAAGAGTTTTCAAAAGGAGGGAGAAGATTTTTGAAATTAAAGAAGATGGGAGGAGATGAATGGACTATCCTAAAGCATAAGGTAAAAGCTAGGGAAAAGAACCATCTAACCAACAAGAAGCCAAAATTTGACACAATGAGTCAATGGATAATCCCATCCTTTGGATTTGAAACCAAACAAACAATTACAAAAAAGACCTCTTAAGAAAACCAAGCTCCATTTGCATTAAGTCTTCACAAAAATTGGGCAGAGTAACGGCTGTATACAAATGAATTCCAGATCACAGACAAAGCACGTAATCACAATATCCTGCATACAAAACAAACAAACAACCTAATTTCTTGGGGTAAACCCCAAGAGCTCCAAACAAAGTAACAGTTGAGGTCACAAGGTCTCCAAGATAGGTTAAGGTCTCTAATCCTAAGTCCAAGAAGTCCATGTCTCAAAAATGCAAAGGATAGTAACCAAGTAGTCCAAGTAACATTAAAGTTTTTTATAGTTCAAGTTGATTATTAAGTATCTTCAAAAAGGAAATGAAAAGCTCAAATGAGCAAAATAAAAAAAATGACATAAAAGTAAATGCTCAAGTGAGCAAGGATGAAAATAACATGAAATGTAAATGCTAAAATAAACGTGCTTAAAGTAAAGGCATAAAGTAAAAGCTTAAAATAAAGTCAATTGTTAGAAATTAGTGGTTAGTTGAATGACCATCTTGAAACCTGCATTTGGAACTCATTAGAGGATTGGTAGAACCAAAGCCACTCAACAACAAGTTGCATTTTCTTTTTGTCAAGTATATAATCCATTTAAGAATTCTCAAGGCATCATTAAATGATCAATGATGTTTAAGTGATCCACTTTGACTAAAGTTGATGAAAATTCATTAGAGGATTGGTAGGACCAAAGCATCCTAACAATGGATCTCAATGTTATTGGATCAAAGGGTTCAAATTAACATACTTGGGCTTACAAACATGGGTTTGGGCCACGAATGATCATTTTCTCAAATCAGGACAAAATTTAGCGCTATGTTAAGTAATCGTAAGTGGACTTATATAGAAGTCGCACCTATTTAAAGGCCGATGAATAGCAATCTATGTAACATATGTTTTGAGACATGATATAGGAATCATGCTCCAATAACATTTAGTACAATAAGAACGAGATAATATGAAGAGGGATTGGGTGAGAAATAAACCACATTTGAACTGAAAATTAAATCAAACTATTATTAAAATCATTCATCCATTTTTATGGAGTTAGACTCAACATCATGGATCCAATGATGTTAATAAAGTTCATGATCCAAATTTCATAGTCCAAGATCAGCCAGAATATATATAAAAAATAAAATTGTATTTAAGATAAGAAAGTAAGATTTTAAAAATGAAATAAAGAGGAAAAATAGAAATGATATTCAAAAAAATCAAGAAAAATTAAACAATACCATAGAAAAATCAGAAATGAGCTCAAATATTTATATGAAATTTTAGGTAATTTTTTAAAGTCAGAAACTATTTTTTAAAATTAAAATAAATAGGAAAAAGAAACCAAAAATAAATAAAAATAGTAAAGTCAGAAATAAAAAATAAATGAGTTCACCAATATTTGTCAAAAGATCATTGGACCTTTCCCTGATTTTTCCATAATTTAAAAATGAAGAAAATTATTTTTTAACAATTAAAACAATTCAAATAAAGTGAAAATTTATAAAAAAAATATCAAAACACAAAATAAAATTGTGAAAAAAATGAAAATTTAAAAGAGAAAACTTAAAAGTATTTTTCATAAATTTTTCAGATTTTTTGAAGTTGAAATGGATTTTTTTATGATTTTTTGAAGTTTAAAACAATTTAAATGTAAAAATCAGAAAATAAAATAAAGTCTAAAAAATATGGACCAATGGATGAGAGTCAAAACGCGTTAGTAAGCTAATCCAATGGATCAGACGCGTTGTGCATATCATGGTCATTATTGAATAAAACACTGAATCAAATATTAAATCATATTTTTTTGAAAATTCCAAATGGCACGCTTTCATTGGTTGAAGGATGACACGTTGGTCATCTTCAACCTCCAGCTAGTCTCGAAACCAGGTTCCTCAAACTGTAAAATTAAAGCTCGAGACATGTACCATTAGCTTCGTCTCATCAAGATGAAGACAACCACACATTCACAAAAAACTCATATAAACTGTAGCTCAATCGTTTTGGAAGAGAAGTTTTGAAAAGGGATTTGAAATTTCATGGTCAAAACATGTTTCTAGTTAAAAACAAATGTTGCGACTAGAATCTGGATGACGAGAGCTTCACAATAATATCAAAGTTTGAGAGAATTGGTGAAGGAATCTACCTATTGAAGTTAAGTTGAAGAGCTCTGAAACTAGACTTGGCGAGCACAATTCAGGGAGTTTTAGAGCTTAGTTCTTCTTCTTCTAGCTTCAGTGAGGATCAGGGAAGGTAAATTGACAAATAAAAATGATTGAAAATGGTTGTAAGAGAAAATTTGAAGTTGCAGAAAATTATGTTCAAGAGAGAGTTTGGCAGGGTGATTCTGGCTTTCCAAGCTTGAGAAAATGAATGAGGGATGATACTCTATTTATAGGGAAGTGAATGGAATTCTCAAGCGTGTGAAATTATCAAATTTGGAGGGAAGTCATGTGAATTTGTAGCATGGTAAAAGTGTGACTCGTTTTGCATCAAAACTCAACCAAATCTTGCGTTTTATGATGCTAAATACTTTTGAAAAAGTTTCTACACACGATTAGAAGTGAAAACGCATGGGAATTTTATGATTAGAAGCCGAAAAAAGATTTCAAATTCTGTCTTTTGAAGAAACTTCAGTTTCAAGTTACCAAATTCAAATCAATGGCATTTTCAACTCAAAGAGTCTTGGGACGTGATTCTTGAAGCTTTAGAAAGATAAGATTACAAGCTTCACAATGTGCAAAGAATGAGATCAAATGGATGCTTGATCTGGAAGCTGTCATGAGTCAAAGTTGAGAAAAAGAGGTTGACTTTCTATACTTAGAAAATTTTTAAGTTTTTCTTCAAAAATGACTTGTAATGTCTTGCATCCAAACATGGAATTCCACTTGAAATTTTCTCTTGACCAAAAAGTACGACATGAAGTAGATCTCTTGAATGTAATTTTGAGACTTGAACCATTCAAAACCTCCAAAAATTTAGAAAGTTATGACTTGTTGAAGTTGGCCAAAATTCATGAAATGACCTATAATCTTTTGCATCCTTAGTGCATCTTCCATCCATTTTCATACTTTAAACTTAAAGTATGGGTTAAAGTTCACATCTTTAAGGTCATTATGGAAAAATAATGGGCTCAAGGTGATTAAAATTGACCAAGTTATGATAATTTTAAATCACCTAATGGAATTTGAGGGTTCATCTAGAGGACTTGTAATCTTTCTTCATCATCAAGTTTCTTCCACACAAAATTTACTTGAAACTTTTGAATTGATTTATTGATAACCCTTTGAAGAGAAGCATTTCTTTGGAATCACTCAAAAATACCAAAATATGAGCAAGATATACCCCTTTGAAGTTTAAAACCCTAGCTCCTAGAGCAAGAAAATGCCTTGGGACACCTTTGTAATTTTGACTAACCTTCTTGGACAAATACTTTTGTCATGTGAATAAAAGTTTTTGATGATGATAATGAGAAACCATAGCAACCAAAACCACTTTCAAATCATGAGAATTGAAGGAAATATGCACTTGTGATCAATGAAATCAAAGACTTGTCCAACTAGGTCAAACTTATTCAATCAACCCTTGTACCTTTGAACTATTTTTGACAAGTTAAAGTATGATGAATCATAATAGACTTTATCATGATATTGCTTCAAAGTATATTCAATGTTGAGGCTTGAGTCTCAACGAAGCTTTGTTGAGGAAGGCATAGAAATGAACTCATGAATCCATAGATTAATCTTGATGGGATGTGTTGTTCTTTCTCCTACAACATCATCAATTAGGGAAAACACTTATTGTGTTCATTAGTTAAAGGATAATAAAAAAATAGATGATCATAAAATACAAGTTAAGGTGCTTGGTGATTCCCCATAGAGCAAGGCTAAAGATAGGGAGAAAAACCAAACCCTAGTGTGTGATCTTGATGTGATTAAATTGATATGATGTGATAGAGGGATCTTAGAGTCAAAAATTAGGGTACGACATCTTACCTTATTTAAGTGTCTTCTATCCGGAGATGTGAAGGTTAAAAATCTTCATGTCGACGCGATTGAAGATACTTAAATATAAAATAAGCCCTATTTTGGCCCTAAGATGCCATGTAATGCTTATGATTATGAATGCAGATGAACAAATCTAAAAAGGGCGCAAAACTCCATTGAGGATGTAGCACATAAAGCAGGGATCAAAAGAGAAACCCGACCAGGAAAATAAATCACTGGTGAACAAAAGACAAAACTCTGTTGGGGTAGAGCCCCAAGAGGAGATAAATCATCATCAACTCAAAAAAATTGAGGAGAGAAAGTGAAGGATAATGGTGACCAACAGATGACTATAAACCATCCACTCACTGAGGAGATAGCAAGAAAAAGTAACATCGACCCACCATGGAAAGAAATGGTAAGATAGTACCAGTAAATTTCAATATGTAGTCAATACTCATAACTGAAAACAAATGAACTTTTTCGGAGCAATAGAAACTCAACGACAAACTCCCTTCCATAATGACAAGGCTACCATTCATAGGAAAAATATCTCAACAACCAACTACCTTCCATAATGACAAGGCTACCATTAATTGGAGTAACGAAATCTTAGCAACAAACTGCCTTCCATAATGACAAGGCTACCATTCATCGGAAAAAGATCTCAACAAAAAATTACCTTCCATAATGACAAGGCTACCATTCATTGGAGTAACAAATCTCAGCAAAAAACTACCTTCCATAATGACAAGGCTACCATTCATTAGAGTAACAAATCTCGACAACAAACTACCTTCCATAATGACAAGGCTACCACTAATTGGAGTAACAAATCTCAACAACAAACTAACTTCCATAATGACAAGGCTACCATTCATTGGAGTGATAAATCTTGACAATAAACTACCTTCCATAATGACAAGGCCACCATTCATTGGAGTGACAAATCTCGACAACAAACTACCTTCCATAATGACAAGGCTACGATTCATTGGAGTAACAAATATCGACAAATAACTACCTTCCATAATGACAAGGCTATCATTCATTGGAGTAACAAATCTAAACAACAAACTACCTTCCATAATGACAAGGCTACCATTCATTAGAGTGACAAATCTCGAAAATAAACTACCTTCTATAATGACAAGGCTACCATTCATTGGAGTAACAAATCTCAACAACAAACTACATTCCATAATGACAAGCCTACCATTCATTGGAGTAACAAATCTCAACAACAAACTACCTTCCATAATGACAAGCCTACCATTCATTGGAGTGACAAATATCGACAACAAACTACCTTCCATAATGACAAGGCTACCATTCATTGGAGTAACAAATATCGACAACGAACTACCTTCCATAATGGAAAGGCTACCATTCATTAGAGTGACAAATCTGAATCTTCTCTGGGAGCTATCAAATTCACTGGGGAAATACAGGTTGCCCAAATAAAGAGACCCTTTATTTGCTATTATGAGTAGGAACTGCAATAATGATTTCCTGGGGAAAGAAATATTACTTCCTGGAGAAAAAAGTAGGACCTCCCGGGGAAATGCCAACATATCCCTGTTGAGGAAGTAAAATATTCTTATGAAAAATAAATGTACATTCTCAAACTAGGGCTTAAAGCTTGCAGAAATCAAAATAATGATACTGCAGGGGACCGCCCATTCAAACCAGAAATAAACCGAAGTGAAACCGTCAATAATAAATCCTCATGAGAAATAAACTCAAGAGGGAAACACATTCTATCCAGAAAAAGAGCTGAACGAGAAGGCTAAAGCATAATTCTTCCATGAGAGCCAAACTCAATGGGAAATTGAAAGAATATACACTTTCTGCTTAAGGTTGACACTCTATTGGAAAGAGGATAACACAACTCTGCAAAACAGGATAATATGCAAACAAGATATTAATGAATGCGAATGAGCGATGATTTGCTAAATTCATATAGGCTTGGTGTATGTATGAATGCATAAATGTTATTATGTATATGCTGACAAAACAGACATATAATACTGGGGACAAACGGGCAAAAACAAGTAGGTACAGTCAATACTCAGCTAAATCACATCCAAGATAGAATTTTTATACGAAAGTAAGCACCAACTGAGGAAACAAATTCCTATTTCATAACTTAACTTTATTGGGAAGGAACAAAATCATAAAATTAAATCAACACAAACATAATTATATAACATCTTCCTCCAGGCTCCATCGGGGAATAACACACAGACTTGAATGGGGAAAACAAAAGTTTCAAGGTCTGTGTTTCTTCTAAGGATGACATATTTACTTCATTGGGGAGAGAAAAAACACCTCGTCGAGAGGAAACCAAAATACATCCTTCAAAACTGAGAGTGATGACTAATCCAACCTCTGGGGAGAAAATATAAAACCTTAAGGGAAAAACAAATTCCAGGGAAAGATATCGCTTCAGCTTTACTTGGGAATTTAAGAGGTTGAACATTACAACATGAAACTAAACTTATGAGGATTTTATATCAAATCCAACAGTTGGCAGAAGAAAACCCAAAAGGTCGACAACTGATTTGACACTTATTAATAAAGGCATTGCCCTTGCCTGGTTACCGAGAAGACAAAAAAATGCTAGCGCTGTAAAAGGGCGATGTTTTGAAAGTGATTCCAACCTAGCATGCACAGAGAGAAGAGACTTTCATTACATGAGTGAAGACCTTACTGGGAGATCAGAGATAAAGACTTCATATCAGGCAAACCCGAGATCACAATGTACCAAGACTCTACTGGTGAAAATCGGATTACAAACCCAACATCGCAACATACACCAATTGGTCCCATCTTCAACTAATTGGGAAACACATGAAGATCATACTCATTCCAGCAGAGGTTCCTTGGGAGAATTTTCTTGGGGAAATCATACTTTAAAAAATTTCTGAATTTGTCCGTCACTGGAATCACTATTTTTGTTCTCCTTGAGTCACAAAATCTAAAGCAATAAGTAATTTGTAAATTCTTTTAAAAAAAATTGTTATTTAATCTGTTTGCTTTGATCATTACTATCAATAATAAATAATGTCTTTGTAAGCTGAATAAAATAAGAATTGCAAGGCATTAGATAAAAGCTCAAACTTTATTAATAGGATGGTAGTCTGTGAATGGCGAGACTCCATAGATGATTATAAAGTTTAGAAAATGGTAGTATACATTCTAAAAGATGCATTGAGTTACAATGACCACTATTCTCCCTAACAACTTTGAATTCCTGGGAAGAGACTTCGCTTAAAGAGTAATGAAAATCTAAGAAGATTGTTGCTTCAATGATCAAGTCTTGTCTGATGCAGTTACTTACTAGAAAATATCTAACTTGTGCCTAGGTTGCCCTTGCGGGTTTTCAACCTACCGGGAAAAATTTATTCTATTTATGTCTATAATTTTTTCCTATACCTCCCTTTAGGGTTTTCGGCCTACCAAGCGCTTCCTTTTGCCTAAGCCGCCCTTTCGGGTTTCGTCTTAGTGAGTAGTTCTTTTATTTCTCTAGGCGAAGTATTTCTTGACTACATCAGCGTTCACAGGACGTGGGAACTCCTCACCATCCATTATTTCAAGAATTAATGCACCGCCAAAGAAGGTTTTCTTGACAACATATGGGCCTTTAAAATTGGGAGTCCACTTGCCCCTAGAATCAGTGTCGAAAGACATGATCTTCATGAGCATGAGGTCGCCTTCTCTGAATTCACGAGGTTTGACCTTCTTATCAAAATATTTCTTCATTCTATCTGGTATAACTGACAATAACACAAGGCCGTCATTCTTTTCTTTTCAATTAGATTTAGCTGGTCAAACCTGTTCTGGACCCATTCAGCCTCTGAAAACTTGGCTTCCATTATCACGCGCAAAGAGAGAATCTCAACCTCAATGGGGAGAACTTCTTCAATTCCATACACAAGAGAGAACGGGGTTGTCCCATTTGAAGTGTGTACAGATGTTCGATACCTATGCAAAGCGAAAGGGAGCATCTCATGCCAGTCTTTATAAGTGATAACCATTTTTTGGATGATCTTCTTGATGTTCTTATTAGCAACTTCAACAGCCTCATTCATCTTTGGCCTGTAGGGAGATGAATTGTGGTGGATAATCTTGAATTCTTTGCAAAGTTCTGTCATCATCTTGTTATTCAAGTTTGAGTCATTGTCAGTGATAATCCAGTCGGGCACACCATACCGACAAATTAAATTATTCTTGATAAAGCGCACCACCACTTGCTTAGTGACATTGGCATATGAAGATGCTTCCACCCATTTGGTGAAGTAGTCAATTGCCACCAAAATGAAACCATGTCCATTCGATGCCTTTGGTTCAATCATTCTAATCATGTCAATACCCCACATAGAGAAAAGCCATGGGAAAGAAATAACATTGAGAAGTGTCGGAGGCACATGAATTTTGTCAGCATAAATCTGGCACTTATGGCACTTCTTTGCAAATTTATAACAGTCTGATTCCATTGTCAGTCAATAGTAACCAACCCTAAGCATCTTCTTTGCCATCGAATGTCCATTGGCATGGGTACCGAAGGAACCTTCATGGACTTCATGCATCAACATGTATGTGTTCACCGTGTTTTCTAGTAAACAACCGCTGATCTTCCAAAAATGGGTAAAATTTTGGTTACTCGCAGGATCGATCAGTTTGATCCTAGGACATATGCTAATTTTTGGTGTTGTTTGGACATAAATGCTAATGTAAGTGAAGAACGCACGTTCGACTGGGAAAGGGATGAGTTTGAGTGCAGAAAGTAAATATAAAAGGGGTTGAGAAGAGTTTAAGTGCAGGAATCTGGGTAAAAGTGCAGGTAAAGTGAAAACAAGATAAAAAGGCAAGAAATGTAAAGAGAGAAATAAAAGACTTTGGTTATAAAATGTGGTGTTTCAAACGTACATTTTCAGTATTCTTTCTCACGCAACGGGTACTTGAATAGTATTAAATAATTTGTACGATCAGTTGAACACACGAAAATCTACATAAACTTCCTATATTTATACTAAAACTAGGTAACCGTCAAGGAGTTGCCCTGCTCTAGGATGAAGAAAAGTGTCTTCTGCATGCGTTTCGACCCCTCTCTTCACGCCGCGTTTCTTTCCTTAACTGCCAAGCGAACTGCTTTTCCCTTATTTCTTCAGATTAAAAATCTTTTGTTGCAGATACAAAGTTTCCTCCTGTTCGAAGACTCTGGAATCCTTTCAGTCGAAGGGTGTGAGAACCTTCTGGTCAAAGATTCATTTTAACTTCGAAATTTCTCCAAGTATTTTTCCATTCTGTCGAAGCCTTTCCAACTTAGACTTGTTCAATCTATTTTTGACCCATAAGACCAACTTGTTGTAGGTGTCGAATTTAGGAGCTAACAGTATGCTTTATGTTTATCCACGCATCTCAGCAAGACCATGTCATAATATCTTTTATACAACACATCTTCATTGAGGAAAAATCTGCCTGCCAACCTTCTCAATGTCTTTCTATCTTTATTTGATGCACCAACAGGGTATTCCTGAGTCTGGAGGAAGTGCTTGATATCATAATAACAAGACTTTTCATCTACTATTTCCTCCACTACAAACACATGAGACGGTCTATCCAAATGTCACACTGATATGAGACACATCATTCCAAGTATTCACTAGATACATAGAAGCCAGAGTTGCCAAAGCATCCGCCATCTGATTTTCATCTCTGGGAATATGATAGAACTCAACTTTGTTAAATAAAGGTAATAGTCTTCTAGCATAATCTTTGTTAGGGATCAAGCCAGGATGACGAGTATCCCATTCTCCTTTAATATGATTCACTATCAGAGCTGAATCACCATAAACATCTAGAACTTTGATTATAAGATCAATGGCTTCCTCGAGCCCCATGATACAAGCCTCATACTCCGCCATATTATAGGTAGTCAAATGTTAGCCTTGCAGTAAAAGGGATGTGTGATCCATGGGGAGTGATAATCACATCACCAATCTCTTTTCCGTAAGCATTCACAGCTCCATCAAAAACCATGCCCCGACGAGATTCAGGATCAGAACCTTCCCCAGACAATGGTTCATCATAATCTTTCACTTTTAGAAACATAACATCCTCACCAGAGAAATCATGTTTAACAGACTGATAATCATCAACCAGTTGGTGAGCTAGATAATCCGCCAACACACTGCTTTTTATAGCCTTCTGAGTGTGGTATTCAATATCATATTCAGACAACAGCATCTGCCAATGGGAAATTCTCCCAGTAAGAGCAGGCTTCTAAAAAATATACTTAATTGGATCCATTTTGGAAATCAACCAAGTATTATGATTCAACATATATGGTCGCAACTGCTTTGCCACCCAGGCTAGAGCATAACATGTCTTTTCCAACCTAGAATACCGCAACTCACAATCAGTAAATTTCTTACTAAGATAATAGATGACATATTCTTTCTTTCCTGTTTCATCATGTTGTCCCAAAATACAGCCCGTAGAACTATCCAACACTGTTAGATACATGATCAATGGTCTTCCTTCAACGGGAGGGAGCAAGATGGGAGGTTCAAGAAGATATTCTTTGATACTTTCAAATGCCCTTTGGAAATCATCTGTCCACACACAACTCTGATCTTTCTTTAACAACTTAAAGATCGGTTCACACGTTGCACTCATGTGGGAAATGAATTTGGAAATGTAATTTAAATGCCCAAGGAAGCCTCTAACTTGCTTTTCAGTCCTTGGCGCAGGAATTTCTTGAATTGCTTTGAATTTATTTGAGTCAGCTTCAATCCCTTTCTGACTGACAATAAAACCTAACAACTTCCCTGAAGAACACCGAAGGTGCATTTGTTTGGATCCAAACGGAGATGATACTTTCGCAAACACTGAAACAACTTCAACAAATCGTCCATGTTCCCTGCTTCGTTCTGTGATTTGGCAATCATGTCATCAACATATACCTCAATTTCCCTGTGCATCATATCATGGAATAGGGTTCTCATAGCCCTCTGGTACGTTGTACCAGAGTTCTTAAACCCGAAGGGAATCACTCTACAACAGAATGTTCCCCAGGGTGTGATAAACATTGTTTTTTCCATGTCCTCAAAAGCCATTCTGATTTGATTATATTCGGAAAATCTGTCCATGAATGAGAATACTTTGAATTTTGAAGTGCTATCAACCAGCATATCAATATGTGGTAATGGAAAATCATCTTTTGAACTAGCTTTATTTAGATCTCTGTAATCTACGCACATTCAAACTTTTCCATCTTTCTTTGGTACACGGAAAATATTGGCAATCCACTAAGGATACACTAATGTCACAAGAAAACCAACATTTATCTTCTTTAACACTTCTTCTTTAATTTTTACTGCCATATCAGGGTGAGTTCTTCTCAACTTCTGCTTGACCAGTGGGCACTCTGGCTTCAAAGGCAATTGATGCTCCACAATATTAGTATCTAGACCAGGCATATCTTGGTACGACCAAGCAAAGATATCCACATACTCTTTCAATAGTTCAGTCAACCTTCTCTTCACATCATGATGCAACAATGCTCTAATTTTGACTTCCTTTGGCTCCTCCTCTGAACCCAAATTTATGGTCTCTAACAACTCTTTATACATCTGAATGTCATTTTCCTCGTGCTCGAGCAACCGTGAAACTTCTTCTGGAATCTCATCATAATCTTCTTCTTCTGTCCCAAACACAGGGTATTCAAAGTTGGGAGAGGGTGCAGGGTCATTGTATTCAACAGGTTTATTAATTAATCTGCACATGTGATTTATGATTGCTTTTTAGAAACTGACACATATATCAAGTGATCATGCCGATTTATTTACAATTATTATTTATTCCAAAAATGGTATTTTCTAATTACCATTTTCCAAGAAAAAAAAGCAGAAAATAAAACACAATTTGAGAATAAAATATATATTTTATTAATGATTTTAATGATCAAAGCAAACAGATAAGCCCATACAATATTAACTTTTACCTTGGGCAGGGTGAAAGCTTTTTGAAAAGAAAAACAAAACAAATTATTTTGAGACATGGATGCAAGAGGGAACATCATAAGTGACCCCGTTCGGGATTTTGACTCCAGGCGTCACATAATTTGGCATCTCCTGTTCTTCTCCATCCTCTATAATGGTACTAACTCCAGAAGTAGTTGGATGGAGGTAGCCTCCGCTGCGGAAAATGTCCTGATAGCTGCTCTCAGTAGACTTTGACTTCAAACTCTTAACTTTTCCATTCTTTGTAGAGAATCCAAAACCAACCATGTTCTTGTTTACCGGAGGATCAAAGATTTGCCCCATACTTTACTTGGACCATTGCGCACAACCTATTGAGCATCTTTGAACGAAACCATAGAATTCTCATTCTCTCTTACGTTATCAACAAATGGAGCTTGGAACTGCATCCCCACAATAGCTTCATCTTCCTCTATAACACTGAAAGGTAATAGATGAGATATCAGCAATGCTTGCTCTCCATTTATGATAACCACCTTGCCTTCACGCACGAACTTCAGCTTTTGGTGTAGAGTGGAAGTGACAGCCTCTGCTTCATGTATCCATGGCCTTCCCAGTAGACAATTATATGCGAGCATAATGTTCATTACTTGGAAAGTGATCTGGAACAAGTACGGGCCTATGTGAATAGGCAGATCGACTTCCCCAATAACTAACTTCCTTGATCCATTGAAAGCTTTGACAATAATACCACTTGGGCGCATGGAAGCCCCTTGATATTTCAACTTCATCAGTTTACTCCTCGGTATAACATTTAAGGCGGACCCATTATCAATCAACACATTTGATAATGAATCATTTTTATAGTTCATGGATATGTGGAGAGCTAGGTTGTGATTCCTCCCTTCGTCAGGAAATTCATCATCGCAAAAGCTTAGGTTATTACAAGATGTAATATTACCTACCACACTGCTGAATTGATCTTACGGCATATCACACTCCACGAAGACTTGATCTAACACCCGCATTAAAGATTCCCTATGGGCAGCAGAATTCATCAACAATGCTAGGATAGATATCTTTGAAGGAGTCTGCAATAGCTGATCTACAATTTTGTAAACGCTCATTTTGATAATCTTCAAAATATCATCCACAACTTTTTCCAGGGTAGCACCACTGGACTCTCCTACATCTTTCTTATTCTCAACACCTTCTGTAACTTTCTTCTTAGCACTATCACTTCCCCTAATAACTTGTGCAAATACACGACCACTGCGGGTCACCCTGCTAGTTTCAACAATATTCTCAATACTAGATAAAGGTTGGATGGGAACTTCTACACCATCCTCTAAAATAGTAGCATTGTACTTGTACGATACAACTTTATCTGACTTGTAAGGAATGGGCCCTGGAAAGCAAATCACCACAGGGGCAACAACTGGCTTACTACAATATTCAATTTCAACATGGGCAGAATCAACGAAACAAGGCACAATCACGTTCACACCTTCTTCCAAAAATTTGGACATCAAAGAATCACCTCTGCAGAACATATCCTCATCTGAGGAAAAGAATTCATCCGCAGAAGCATATTCATCATCTGATTCATCCTCAGCCAAGCAAACCTCGATCATATTAACCTCATGGTAATCATCTCTTTGGATTGACATCTTGATTGTTCCATTATCCAATAACAACTGAATACCGGTTCTTAAAATGGAACATCCTTGGGAATCCCTGCAGCAAACCCAACAATATCCATAGTGATGCTCTACCTGACCAACCATGTGGCAGAAAGTAGCATGCAATTGCACGAGATCAGCAGTCATATGGTCCACATCAAAGCTCCTGAACTCTCCAGGACACCCAAAGAATGTTCACTTCCTCCTCATATTCTGCCCAAGGCCTGATTATATAGATGAGGCACTCATCCATTATCTCTTGCAAATTAGCCTTTATCATGTCACAACCTTGTATACTAGTACTACAGATACCACAACCAACATGGTCATGTGTATAGTAACTAAACTCGCAAAGACCTGCATGCATTTTTACCAAGTCTCCTTTGACCAAATTAATATCATAAACATGGAAGTCCCCTGGACAACCAACAACCATGTTGACAACATTCGTTCCTCTATTCTTTGGCAGAGGATTATCTTTTACATTAGGACACATCTTTGAATGACAAAAGGCCAAATCTAACCATTTTTTATACCTTGAATTTCAGAGGATAGTCGTTTTCCACATTATGCCCTGGTGCACCTTGATGGAAAGCGCACATCTGATCTACCTTGTAGTACCAATGCAATGGTGATGGTATGGCAGGAGGTGGCCTAGTCTAAACCAACTTTTTCTAGATCAATGCTGGGAGTAGCTCCGCATAACTCATAGGGATATCGTCAAAAGGCTCTCTTCTCATATTATTCCCTTGACTTCTTTGAGGGGCTGGTCTTTGATAAATGATTGTAGTCGGTGATGCATTTACAATTAGAGTTACTGAGGAAACCTGTTGATGGTGCTGATGATTTATTCTAGGAGGATTAACCCTTCTCTTCTTGAATAATAGCATTTGTCTCTCCTTCTTTCTTTTTAACAAATCCATATGATGGTTTCTTCACACTACCAGAATTTTCACCTTTTGTCAGACGACCTTCTCTTACAGCTTCTTCCAAACGGACGCCCATTCCCACCATCTCGGTAAAATCACTGGATGAACTCTCCACCATTCTTTCATAATAGAACTCACCTAGAGTCTTCAGAAAAATCTTTGTTATCTCCTTTTCTTCCATTGAAGGAATCACCCGGGCGGCTACTTCACGCCATCTCTGTGCATATTCTTTATATGACTCCTTGTCCTTCTGGACCATGGCCCTGAGTTGATCACAGTCAGGCGCCATGTCCACATTGTATTTATACTTTCTAGTAAACGCTTCACCCAAGTCATTGAAAGAATGAATATTGGCATTGTCTAGGCTCATGTACCATTTCAACACTGCACCGATCAAACTATCTTGAAAGAAATGAATTAACAGGCGTTGATCATCTGTATGGGTAGACATTCTCCTTACATACATTACTAAGTGAGCACGAGGGCAAGTGTTGGCCTTGTACTTTTTGAACTCCGACACTTTGAACTTTGCAGGTATCTTCACATTTGGCACCAAACACATATCATTCACATTCTACCCAAATAACTCTTTTCCTCTGAGGGCCCTCAATTCTTTCTACATCTTATCAAATTGGTCTTAAAAACCGTCCATTCGATCATAGAAACCCAAGCTTTCATTTGGTGGAGGAATAGGGCAATACACTTCATCATTAGCAAACGGGACCGCATTCACTGAGGGAGGTGCATCATAGTGAGTCTCATTTCTAAGAGCAGGGGTGATATGCACCACAGGAGATGCAGGAGCAGCAACAGTCTGAGCAAGTGGAGCAACTTGAGAATCCTGATTATAACCTTCTGACATAAAGTTCTCTGGCATTCCCCAAGGGTATCCTGGAGGCATACGATTCTAAACAACAATAGGTGGAGTAGTAGAAACAGGAACAATCAGAAACAACCATTATCTGTTGAGGCTGAGCAATTGGTGGCTAATTTTGAGCAGCCACCAAAGATTCCATTATAGCAGTGAGATTGGCCATACCGACCTTCAGAGCAGAAACTTCCTTGTGCAACTTGCGATTTTCTTGTTCTAGATTATCCACCTTCCTTCTGAAATTGGCTCGAGTGTTGTTCTGATGAGACAACTTGCTGAATAAACTAAAGAAGCTCAGTAAGACACCTGGGTATGAACAAAAATGAAAGAAGTATGTACAATATGATGCATGATATGCAATGCCCATGATTTATTTTATTATTAATATTTCAAGGAACTCAAATATTTATAGACAATTTCTGAATATCAAAGTAATAACACATTTGAAATATTGAAAAATCTCATTATAATAATCTCAAAACGGATTACACTTTTTAGTACAAGTTTCAATAATCTCAAGTACAAGATGACAGTCTAAAACCCTAAAACACAAAGTTGATGTAGATCACTCTACACGCTGACGCTTCTCTGTGAGTCTGGCAATCTGAGCCTTCTACCTCTGGTTTTCTTCCACATACCTGGTGGCAACCTCCTTACAATCATCAGAGCCAGGAAGTGAACAACTAATGCCTGACTGAGGCTTAGAGGAAAATAAATCCTCTTACCTCTTTGTTGCCTCTACAACATAACTCTCAAGAATCTCAATCAAGTCGTCTTTCTCCTTTAGGCCCGCTCGGTAGGATACCTTTAAAGTCTGGCACTTATTCTTCCAAGCTTCCTTTTCTTGCTGCATCCTGACTAGAGAAAGCTGAAGCTCTTCTACATCGTCTAATAAGGGAGGAGCCGTCCTCACAAATATATCAGGCATGGGTGCTTCACGAGAATACGACATCTTCAACTGGATGGCTCTTGCTTGTACCCACTAAAGATAAGGCTCCAAAGAAACAACCCTTCTAGGTCCCAAATCCTTCATGCTCTTTCTGTGAATATGACGCCAAGCCTATGCAATCTCCTATTTAGCTTCCTTATGAACCTCTCCCTCTTTAAGGAAGAAACCGCTCACATGAATACTATTTGGCTTATCCCTCATCGGATATCTAAGTTGTCGTCGTGCAAGAACAAGATTATAATTAATTCCTCCTTTTGTACCAAGAAGAGGTACATTGGGGAAACTACCACAACTTTCAATAATATCTACATCATAGTATGCCGGATGATACCAAACAATATATGAATGAGTGAGGGCCATAATCTTGGGAGCCCAAGGAAGTTCCTTTATAATATCCCAGAAATCATCAGATCTAGGTAAGTGAGAAATAAACCACTGATACAACAAAGGCGCGTAATAAACGATCATCCCCTATGATAAGAATCCCGAAGATAAATGGAGTAATAAGCATCACCCAATAATGTAGGGACTGGGTTCCTAATCATAAAGACCCTGATGGCATTGATATCAACTAATTTGTTGACATTGGGAAATAAGAACATTCCATAAGCAAGTAGAGCAAAGGTGGCCTCAAAAGCAACCGTACTCTTCATCCTAACGAAGTAGAAAGCTTTCTCCAATAAGAATTGAGCTGGTAATCCTCTAATACCTCCTTTGGTAGTCATGTGGGCTTCAACCTCAGACTTTCCCAGATTGACCAAAGCAGAAATCTCATGAGATTTTGGCTCACCCTCCAAAACAGTAAAAGGAACACAATCGGTAATAGGTAAACCCATCAGATAAGAATACTCCTCTAATGTAGGCATCAATTGATAATCAGGAAAAGTAAAGAATTTATACATCGGATCATAGAACTAGACCAAACTCGAGAGAATTCCCTCCTTCATCCTGAGCTTCATAAGAAAAATGATGGACCCATACTTCCCCTGAAAATCTGTAGAACTCTAAATCTCGGGAATTGGACTCATCAATCATCTATCTTGGGATTTTTGAAACTGTATTTCCTAGTCTTTCTCTTTCCGGAATCCATGGTCCAAAAGTACCTGAGATATTCACAAAGAGTCAACTTTTAAGTCCCTTGAAACAAAACGTCTTTAGAAGATGCTCATGGGTGCATGAATGCATGATGCAACAATCACACACAAGATCACAAACATAGGGTTCATAGGTTCAACGTCATAAGCATAAGTAGAAGGTACTACCTATAAGATATGATCTAAGAGTTTATCACCTGCCGAACAAGGTTCTAAGAGGTTCCCAGAGTCTATATCCTTCCTTCGGATATTACCAACGTCCCGATTGACTCGGTAAATAGCAATATTCTCAGGAAAAACTCGTCTAAGCATAGTATCGTGTGACAAACATTTAGAATTACCCCGTCATAGCTTCCACACTACACCTAAAAGGCTAATATGGGTTAAAGGTTCTACGATCCTCAGTTTCAGCAGGCTACCAGGTTGAAAGTAATACGTCTTCCCGATTACTCGGTAAACGACACTACAGTCAAAGTGGACTCCACTGAGTGGGGGATCTCATCTCTCCTTTTTTGGGATTACTCCCTAAAAAGTTAACATGACTACACTGTACGTCCTATCTTAGTTCCCCCAAGTATGGGTATAGGACTTATGAGAAATCACCAAGCACCCTAAAAACTAGGAAAATCCAGACAAACATATATAGCACATAATATACAACAAACAATGGCACATATACAAATATAAACAAAGATAGGCCCAACCCACTTAGGGATGGACCAGCAAGAGGTCAATCTGTCCCCAGTGAGGTCGCCATTTTTTTCTGTTGCGGTAGAAATGTTGAGACTAAGCTATTGGATTGACTTTACTCGCACAAATCAAAATAAAAATCG
This sequence comes from Vicia faba, assembly GCA_948472305.1. Taxonomy (NCBI): domain Eukaryota; kingdom Viridiplantae; phylum Streptophyta; class Magnoliopsida; order Fabales; family Fabaceae; genus Vicia; species Vicia faba. Next base: position 687,279,588 of record OX451735.1, on the reverse strand, counting down.
CCACCGCGCTTTATTTCTTCCAAAGGAATGAGAAAAGAGCGAATAACCCAAAAAAGAAGAGGAGGAGAGAATCTAAGTTCGGGGGTTAGTTATGCAAAGGGAATGTATTAGTACCCTAAACAGCTATGGTACTCCGCAGGAACCTCTTTGTAAATCTGTATGTTTTGGCTATAAAATGTTGTATATATAAAATAGATTGCGTAGATGAGAAAGAGAAGTATTTTTTATGATTTTTGCACCCACCACGGTTGTAAACCTTTAGTGTCTATGTACCACCTTCCATGCAATAGGGGATCAGGGTACACGTAGTTCACCTTAAAAAAATTTAAAACACAAGTGTGTTGGTTAATTTTTAAGAGACGAGACATCATCGTCCTATCTGAGTGGAAAACATACTTACTACCCACAATCATGAGAAAGTAGAATTTGAGTCATCTCAAAGTGGAGGATATGGCTTGGATTTTAAAATCAACAAAGCCTCACTCAACACCCAAGTGGAAAAATGTCTCACTTCACCATATATTGTAGAAGTATAGTTGTTTGCATCACTTCAAGGATTTGAAAAGAGTCTAATCTTTTGAGAAAATTTTAAAGATAAAAGCCAAAATGGCAAAATAGTTTGAATGAGATTGATTGACTTTTAGTCTTCTCACAAAAATATCTAAGTATTATTAAATTGAATAAAGTTTGATTAAGAAAAGGTTTTGAAAATGCATGGACATAAGTCCAAGTTTATTATGAAAGTCGTTCAAGTTTAGAAACAAGAAGAGTTTTCCAAAGGAGGGAGAAGATTTTTTGAAATTAAAGAAGATGGGAGGAGATGAAGGGACTATCCTAAAGCATAAGTTAAAATTTAGGGAAAAAACCATCTAACCAACAAGAAGCCAACATTTGACACAATGAGTCAATGGAGAATCCCATCCTTTGGATTTGAAACCAAACAAACAATTACAAAAAAGACCTCTTAAGAAAACCAAGCTCCATTTGCATTAAGTCTTCACAAAAATTGGGCAGAGTAACGGTTGTATACAGATGAATTCCAGATCACAGACAAAGCATGTAACCACAATAACCTGCACATAAAACAAACAAACAACCCAATGTCTTAGGGTAAACCCCAAGAGCTCCAGACAAAATAACAGTTGAGTTCACAAAGTCTCCAAGATAGGTTAAGGTCTCTAATCCTAAGTCCAAGAAGTCCATGTCTCCAAAATGCAAAGGATAGTAACCAAGTAGTCCAAGTAACGTTAAAGTTTTTAATGGTTCAAGTTGACTATTAAGTATCTTCAAAAAGGAAATGAAAATCTCAAATGAGAAAAATAAAAAAAAATGACATAAAAGTAAATGCTCAATTGAGCAAGGATGAAAATAGCATGAAATATAAATGCTAAAATAAATGTGCTTAAAGTAAAGGAATAAAGTAAAAGCCTAAAATAAAGTCAATTGTTAGAAATTAGTTGTTAGTTGAATGACCATCTTGAAAATTGCATTTGGAACTCATTAGAGGATAGGTAGAACCAAAGCCTCTCAACAACAAGTTGCATTTGCTTTTTGTCAAGTATATCATCCATTCAAGAATTCTCAAGGCATCATTAAATTATCAATGATGTTTAAGTGATCCACTTTGACCAAAGTTGATGAAAATTCATTAGAGGATTGGTAGGACCAAAGCCTCATAACAATGAATCTCAATGTTATTGAATCAAAGGGTTCAAATTAACATACTTGGGTTTGCAAACATGGGTTTGGGCCATGAATGATCATTTTCTCAAAGTGGGACAAAATTTAGCGCTATGTTAAGCAATCGTAGGTGGACTTATATAAAAGTTGCACTTATTTTGAGGTCGGTCAATAGCACTCTATGTATCATATGTTTCGAGACATGATATATGAATCATGCTCCAATAACATTTAGTACAATAAGAATGGGATAAGATGAAGAGGGATGGGGTGAGAAATAAACCACATTTGAACTAAAAATTTAATCAAACTATTATTAAAATCAATTATCCATTTTTAAGGAGTTAGACTCAACACCATGGATCCAATAATGTTAATAAATTCATGATCCAAATTTCATAGTCCAAGATCAGCCATAATATATATAAAAAATAAAATTGTATTTAAAATAAGAAAATAAGATTTTAAACATGATTTAAAAATGAAATAAAGAGGAAAAATAGAAATTATATTCAAAATAATCAAGAAAAAGTAAACAAGACCATAGAAAATTCAGAAATGAGCTCAAATATTGATATAAAATTTTTGGTAATTTTTTAAAGTCAAAAACTATTTTTTTTTAAAATTAAAAGAAATAGACAAAATAAACCAAAAATGAAGAAAAATAGTAAAGTCAAAAATAAAAATTAAATGAGGTCACTAATATTTGTCAAAATATCATTGGATCCTTCCTTAATTTTTCTAGAATTTAAAAATGAAGAAAAGTATTTTTTAACAATTAAAACAATTCAAATAAAGTGAAAATTTATAAAAAATATCAAAACAAAAAATAATATTGTTAAAAAATGAAAATCATAAAGAGAAAAATCAAAAGTGTTTTTCATAATTTTTTCAGATTTTTAGAAATTGAAATGGATTTTTTATGATTTTTTGAAGTCTAAAACGATTTAAATGTAAAAATAAAAAATAAAATAAAGTCAAAAAAATATGGACCAATGGATGAGATTCAAAACGCGTTAGTAACCTAATCCAAAGGATCAAACGCTCTATGCATATCATGGTCATTATTGAATAAAGCACTGAATCAAATATTAAATCAGATTTTTATGAAAATTCCAAATGGCACATTTTCATTTATTGAAGGATGACACGTTGGTCATCTTCAACCTCCAGCTAATCTCAAAACCATGTTCCTCAAACTGTATAATTAGAGCTCGAGACTGGTACTATTCACTTCGTCTCATCAAGACGAAGACAACCACACCTTCGCGAAAAAATTATATAAACTATAGCTCAATCGTTTTGGAAGAGAATTTTTGAAAAGGGATTTGAAATTTCATGGTCAAAACGTGTTTCCAGTTGAAAACAAATGTTGCGACTAGAATCAGGATGATGAGAGCTTCACAATAGTATCAAAGTTTGAGAGAATTGGTGAAGGAATCTACCTATTGAAGTTAAGTTGTAGAGCTCTGAAACTAGACTTGGCTAACATGATTCATGGAGTTTTAGAGCTTAATTCTTCTTCTGTTAGATTCGGTGAGGATCAAGGAAGGTGAATTGACAAAGAAAAATGATTGAGAAAGACTGTAAGAGCAAATTTGAAGTTGTAGAAAATTGTGTTCAAGAGAGAGTTTGGCAGGGTGATTCTGGCTTTCCAAGCTTGAGAAAAAGAATGAGGGATGATCCTCTATTTATAGGGAAGTGAATGGAATGCTCAAGCATGTGAAATGATCAAATTTGGAGGGGATTCGTGTGAATCTGCAACATGGGAAAAGTGTGACTCGTTTTGCATCAAAATTCAACCAAATCTTGCATTTTATGATGCTAAATGCTTTTGGAAAGTTTCTAAACACGATTAGAAGTGAAAACGCGTGGGAATTTTTTGATTAGAAGCCAAAACCAAGATTTCAAATTCTGACTTTTGAAGAAACTTCTGTTTCAAGTTACCAAATCAAATCAATGGCGTTTTCAACTCAGGGAGTCTTAGGACATGGTTCTTGAAGCTATAGAAAGATGAGATTACAAGCTTCACAAAATGCAAAGAATGGGATCAAATGGATGCTTTATGTGGAAGTTGTGATGAATCAATGTTGAGAAAAAGAGGTTGACTTTCTATACTTAGAAAATTTCTAAGTTTTTCTTCAAAAATGACTTGTAATGTTTTGCATCCAAACATGGCATTCCACTTGAAATTTTCTCTTGACCAAAAAAGATGGAATGAAGTAGTTCTCTTGAATGAAATTTTGATACTTGAACCATTCAAAATTTCCAAAAATTTAGAAAGTTATGACTTGTTGAAGTTGGCAAAAATTCATGAAATGACCTATAATCTTTTGCATCCTTAGGTCATATTCCATATATTTTCATACTTTTAACTTAAAATATGGGTTGAATTTCACATCTTTAAGGTAAGTTTGGAAAAATAATAGGCTCAAGGTCATAAAAATTGACCAAGTTATGATCATTTGAAATCACCTAATGGAATTTGAGGGTTCATCTGGAGGACTTGTAATATTTCTTCATCATAATGTTTCTTCCACACAAAATTTCCTTGAAAATTTTGAAGTTCTTTATTTATAACCATTTTAAGAGAAGAATGTCTTTGGAATAAATCAAAAATACCAAAAGATGAGCAAGATATACCCCTTTGAAGTTCAAAACCCTAGCTCCTAGAGCAAGAAAATTCCTTGGGACACCTTTGCAATTTTGACTAACCTTATTGGACAAATACTTTTGTCATGTGAATATAAGTTTTTGAGGAAGATAAGGAGAAACCATAGCAACCAAAACCACTTTAAAATCTTGAGAATTGAAGGAAATATGCACTTGTGTTCAATGAAATCAAAGACTTATCCAACTATGTCAAACTTCTTCAATCAACCCTTGTACCTTTGAACTATTTTTGACAACTTGAAGTATGATGAATCATAATAGACTTTGTCATGATATTTCTTCAAAGTATCTTCAACGTTGGGGCTTGAGTCTCAATGAAGCTTTGTTGAGGAAGGCGTAGAAATGAACTAATGAATCCATAGATCAATCTTGATGGAATGTGTTGTACTTTCTCCTACAACATCATCAATTTGGGAAAACACTTATTGTGTTCATTATTTAAAGGATAATCAAAACATAGATAATCACAAAATACAAGTGAAGGTTCTTGGTGATTCCCCAAAGAGCAAAGCTAAAGATAGGGAGAAGAACCAAACCCTAGTGTGTAATCTTGTTGTGATTAAATTGATATGATGTTATAGAGGGATCTTAGGGTCAAAAATTAGGGTACAACACTAGGTTTCATTGTCTGCCAAAAAGGAATTGAAGTTGATCATGATAAATTTAAGGTGATTTAAGAAATGCATGCAACAAGAACGAAAAAGCAAGTTAGAGGCTTCCTTGGATGTTTGAATTTCATTTCCAGATTCATTTCTCGCATGACTGCAACATGTGAATCAATCTTCAAGCTGTTAAAGAAAGATCAAGCTTGTGTGTGGTTAGATGATTGCCAAAGGGATTTTGAAAGTATTAAATATATGTGTTTGAACCTCCTATCTTGCTCCCTCCGGTTGAAAGAAAACTGTTGATTATGTACTTAACTGTGTTAGATAATTCTATGGGCTGTATTTTGGGACAACAAGATGAAATGGGAAGAAAAGAATATGCCATTTTTCATCTCAGCAAGAAGTTTACTGATTGTGAGCACAATATTTGTGCTGGAAAAAACATGTTGTGCTTTGGCCTGGGCGGCAAAGAAATTGCGACAATATATGTTGAATTATACTACTTGGTTGATTTCTAAAATGGATACAATTAAGTATATATTTGAAAAGCCTGCTCTTACCGGAAGAATTTTCCGTTGGCAGATGCTGTTGTATGAATATGATATTGAATACCGTACTCAAAAGGCTATAAAAAGCAGTGTGTTGGCATATTATCTTACTCATCAGCCAGTTGATGATTATCAGTCTGTTAAATATGATTTCCTTGATGAGGATGTGATGTATTTGAAAGTAAAATATTGTGACGAACCTTTGCCGAAGGAAGGTCCTAATCCCGAATCCCGATGGGGCATGGTGTTTGATGGAGCTGTGAATGCTTATGAAAAAGGAATTGGTGTTGTGATTATCACACCATATGGGTCACATATCCCTTTTACTGCTAGGTTGGAATTTGATTGTATCAATAATATGGCAGAATATGAAGCTTGTATCATGGGTCTTGAAGAGGCTATAGATCTCAGAATTAAAATTCTTGATGTATATGGTGATTCAGCTTTGGTAATTGATTCCATACAAAGATTATGTAAGGAGATTACGACCTTTTTTCAATAAAATTGAATCCCATCATGTTCCCCGAGATGAGAATCAGATTACAGATTCCTTAGCCATCTTGGCTTCCATGTATTAAGTGAATACTTGGAATGATGTACCTCGGATCACTGTTTGACGTCTTGATAGACCCGCTCATGTGTTTTCTATAGAGAGTACGTCAGATGAAAAACCTTGGTATTATGATATCAAGCACTTCCTCCATACTCAAGAATACCCGCTAGGTGCGTCAAATAAAGATAGAAAGACATTGAGAAGGTTGGTAGGTAGCTTTTTCCTCATTGAAGATGTGTTATACAAAAGCAATTACGACATGGTCTTGTTCAAATGCGTGGATAGATACAAAGCAGAGATGTTGATGCATTAGATCCATGAAGGTTCCTTTGGTACCCATGCCAATAGACATTCATGGCAAAAAAGATGCTTAGGGAAGGTTTACTATTGGCTGACAATGGAATTTGACTGTTACAAATTTACGAAGAAGTGCCATAAGTGTAAGATTTATGCTGAAAAGATTCATGTGCCTCCAACGCTTCTCCATGTTATTTCTTCCCTGTGGCCCTTTTCTATATGGGGTATTGATATGATTGGAATGATTGAACCCAAGGCGTCAAATGGACATTGTTTCATCTTGGTGGCAATTGACTACTTCACCAAATGGGTGGAAGCAACTTCTTATGCTAACATCACCAAGAAGGTGGTAGTAAGATTTATCAAGAACAATCTTATATGTCGGTATGGTGTGCCAAGAAGGATTATCACTGACAAAGGCTCAAATCTGAATAACAAGATGATGACAGAACTTTATGAATAATTCAAGATTGCCCATCACAATTTGTCTTCTTATAGGCCTAAGATGAATGGGGTTGTTGAAGCGGCTAATGAAAATATTAAGAAGATCATCCAGAAGATGGTCGTTACCTATAAAGATTGGCATGAGATGCTCCCTTTTGCTTTGCATGGGTATCGTACATCTGTCCACACTTCAACAGGGGCAACCTGTTGTAACTGGTTTTAAAATAAGAGTCGTCACCCTTAATTTTTATCCTAAGGAAGGGAATATAAAGGTTAACCCTAAAAGTCAGAGATTCTAGGTTTTCTTGACTCGGTTTTAAACGAAGGGAAGGTGTTAGGCACCCCTCATCTACCTTGTTCACAAGGATACTAGGTTTAATACTAATCTTTAGAGAATAGGGTTTTAGTTTTTTATTAGGGAAACTCGCCACAATTTTAGTCGTATGCCTACGTATCCTCTTATGAGGAATCAAAGTCCCAATACGTAGTTCGCAGTTGGTTCGTGTTTTTATGGGTTAAAAATTATACTTGAATCTCCCGCATACTCAGTCTAGGTGTACGAATAGCGGAGATATTAGACGGAGTACACAGTTGATTCAAATATACTTGTGAGCCTTTTTTAAGAATAATTATTAGATTAATTTGATTTACGAAAATAATGTGTCGTTGGTTAAATATTTTTTACTATATTAATTATGAAAATAGTATAATCAAATGCATGATTAAAATAAATAATTTAATGCAATAAAATATATTTGAATGTATTTAGAAAAAATATTATGGCTTATATAATAATAATAAAATAAATAATATTATAATTAATAAAAATATAAGAAAATATAAATATAAAAATAAAATTATAAAAAATAATAAATAAATAAAATAAATAAATTAGAAAAACGCATGGGGGTGCAACTAATGCTAAGTTAGTAAAGAGGGGATCTTACTAGCATGGGCCTGAATTCATATATTGAATTCAGGCCCAAATAGCAAGGGGTTTGGTTTTTATTCTGTGCAGCAAAATGGGAGGGTGTGAAGAGCCAGGGCCCAAGTCCAGATTTTGGACATGGCCCCTTTGGCCTGGGGGGGGGGGGGGGGGGTGAAAACATGCGTATGAGTAAAACACAGTTGCGAGGGGGGTGTAGATAGTTGTAGGCTAGGCCCAAAGATTTGAGTTTGTTTGGACTGAGTGCTGCCAAGCGCATGGTAGTTATCATGGGCACGCGTACTGGTGACGTATGATTAAGATCACACAACTATCAATGAGGGTATAGGGTAACTACTATAAGCGCGCATGTATGGGATTGTTACGCATATATATTTTGTTTTATCAAATGAAATTCTTCATTTTGTCATCACCATCTTCTCTCTCTGTGTATCAAACTCATTTCCTCTGTTCTTTCTGAATAACCACTATGCCAAAATTGACTTTAGACAGCGCCACATAGACAACGCTTATGCCTAAAGTGCTGTTATAGGTTTTCAGAAAAATTAATAATTAAAAATTAAAGGAGAAGCACTACTAAAGGTATACTATAGACAACGCTTATTATAAGCGATGCTATAGGCCTTACCATAGACAGCGCTTTCTTTCCCTAAGCGCTGCTATAGGTTTTCAGTAAAAAAAATTAAAAAATTAGAATAAGCGCTGCTAATGGTTATACTTTAGACAACGCTTACTAAAAGCGCTGCTAAAGGTGTTATTCTAGGAAGCGTTGCTAAAGCCTAAAGCGCTGCTAAAGGGTATACCTTAGACAGCGCTTTCCATAAGCGCTGCTAAAGGGTATACCTTAGACAGCGCTTTCCAGAAGTGCTGCTAAAGGCATTACTCTAAAAGCGCTGCTAAAGCCTAAAGCGCTGCTAAAGGTAATACCTTTAGCAGTGCTTCTTGAAAGCGTTGTCTAAGGTAATTAAATTGTGTCTTAATCCCTAAATTGGTTATCAGATTTCTAGAAATCCCAAATCGTACAAACGAAACCCCACACCCAGAAATCGCTCTTGTTCATCTTCTTCTCCAACTCGTCTCCTCCCATTCACCGTCCAACCGTGGTTCTTCCTCCAACTCTTCTCCAACTCGTCTCCTCACCGTCCAACCGTACTTTGGTGGTTCTTCCTCCACGCAAAAGCAACTCTCTCCGGTGTTTCGATAACAACAACAGGCCAGTTCCGATAACACCATTTATGCACTTTTACATTATTAAGTTGCTCTTTTCTATTGAATAAAAATGTGGGTGGTCATGATACTAGCTAGAGCTGGGTAGGAAGGAAACAATGCTTTTGTGAATAAGTGATTTTGTTTGGGGGATAACGCACCCTTTTGTGAATAAGTGCTTTCAAGAATCTCAAGAATCTCAAGAATGTCAGTGCTTTTGTAAATAAGTGCTTTTGTGTGTGAATTTAACTTATTCATGTTTTTTTTTACATTAACAGGAAGCTTATCTAGTGAAATTTTCTTGGTTACAGGCACTACGGTGAGAAACTCTTGCTCTTTCTATTTCTTTGCTTCCAAGTTTTGTATTACTATAGTAAACCTCTATGGTCAAAAACAAAACTAGTTCAATTTTGTAACATGTGATTATTTATCGTGCAATTTTAATATGTTTATAAAAGCATATTATTTTTTTAAACTTGTATATCACCTGCTAACTAAATAGCAATTACCAACAGCCAAATAATGTGTAGTGAGATTCCCGAACTTGTGGTTATGGTATTGATAATGTGAAGAAAAAATAAATCATAATTAGGGGTGTTCAAAAAATCCACAGAACTGAACTGAACCACAGAACCGAACTGAACCGTTTTTAAATAACCGAACCGTTATTCATGGTTTATGAACCGAACCACATGCCATCAAACAGTTCAATAACCGAACTGAAACCATAGTTAACCAAACCATAACTTGCTGAACCGAACCATAATTAACTATCCTTACTTGTGATATGGTATTCCTTAGTTATGTTGGAACTTTAGATCAATTTTTATATTTTCTCCGAATTGATTTTTTAGAACTCAAATTTATTTTAAATCCGTGTATACTTTGTGTTTTGACAGAAATGCATTATACCGTTTTGTGCCCTAATTAGTGTTTTTGTTTAACTTATATAATAGTTAAAACCATGGATAAAAAATGGATGTGTGCCAATCGATTTTCAAAAGAGTACGAGAATGGGGTATTAGAGTTCGTTAAGTTTGCTGTTGAACACGCTGAAGACCCGAATAGAATGAAATGTCCTTGCTTGGGTTTTTTTTTATGTGGGTCGGGTTGTTGCAGATGGATTGAAATCGCATTTACTAATGTGCGGAATTGATCGAAGTTATACGTGTTGGATATTTCATGGTGAGAAAAGCATCGAGAATGTTGAACTGGGGGTGAAAAGTAATGCGACCTATATTTCGTACGATAATGCCACGGATACATATGATTGTGATCGAGTCGAAGAGATTGCAGAAGCACTTGAAGAAGATCTTCAAGATTGTACCAAAATGTTTGAGAGGTTGGTAAGCGATGCGGAGAAACCGTTGTATAAAGATTGCCCCAAGTTCACAAGATTGTCAACGGTATTAAAATTGTATAACTTAAAGGCGCGCAATGGATGGTCGGATAAAAGTTTCACACAGTTATTAGCCCTTTTGAGAGATATGCTTCCTGGGATAATGTTCTTCCTAATCGAACCTACGAGGCCAAAATTTTTTTGTGCTCTATTGGCATGAGCTATGATAAGATACATGCATGTCTAAATGATTGTATTTTGTTTCAAAACGAATATGCATCGTTGAATGAGTGCCCAAAGTGAGGTTTATCTCGATATAAGAAAAAATTATCTCCAGCGAAAGTCTTATGGTATTTTCCTATTATTCCGAGATTTACACGCATGTTTCGTAGTGAAACCGATACTAGACACTTGACTTGGCATGCAGATGAAAGAATTATCGATGGAAAGTTTCGACATCCGGCAGATGTACCACAGTGGAAGAAAATTGATAATGATTATCCTGATTTTGGAGGAGAAACAATAATCCTTCGCTTGGCATTATCTACAGATGAAATGAACCCGCATGGTCTTCAAAGTATCTCACATTCCACATGGCCTGTAATTCTTATGATTTATAACCTACCTCCATGGCTATGTATGAAGCGCAAGTACATGATGTTATCTATGTTAATTTCTGGGCCTAAACAACCAGGGAATGAGATAGATGTATACTTGAAACCTTTAATCGAAGATTTGAAGATTTTGTGGGAAAACGGTGTGGAGGTTTATGATGGATATAGGAAAGAAAGATTCAATTTGAGGGCGATGTTGTTTGGCACAATTAACGATTTTCCAGCATATGGAAATCTATCTGGGTATAGCACAATTAATGATGTCATATTTATTATTGATTTTAGGGCATTTTACCTTGTCAATTGATATTGCTTTAGAGGAGGGTGCGTTATTACCAATCCCAGATGAAGTTTCGGATGCAACATTGGTGGGAGAGGCAATAGGAGCGTTTGTTGCATGGCCGTCAAGACTCGTTCGCATAGATGATGAGGTATAATTAAAACCATTATGAACCTTTTAGTACTCAAATTTTTTATGTTCGTTTTACTTACATTATTTTTCCATGGTAATGTTAGACTCCTACAAAACCCAAACCAAAAGATAAAGGGATTACGCGGCCAAAGGAGTCAGTGACAGCAAAAAAACAGGTACAACATAATTATATGATATTTATGATTAGATAATGTTAATTTGTCGTCCTATACTTGACCACTCTAATTTTATGATATTTAGATTATTCCTGCTAAAGAGATTGAAGCTGTAAGTAGGGGTAAGGAGCCTGTAATTAGCAACATTCCCACAGAAACAAAGAGTGTTGCTAAGAGGACCGGGGCTAGAAAGAAAACTACTTCACAATATAGGTCGTGCCTTCAGACATATATAAGCTTCACAACTATTTCGCAAGGTGGTACTTCTCTTATACCCCTGGATGAAGGGATTTATGGTTCTGAAGGCATGACATCAATTGGTAAGGAGGATTTGGAAGAAGTTTTTGGACACTTGACATTAGGCATCGCTGTTATCAATACATACATCAGGTATACTCCAATCAACTTTGTTTAATTAATTGCAGAATTTATTTACTCATTTCAATGAATAATTAATGTTAATGATGTTTTTATTTAAGGTTACTGTATGACAAGTTGATTCGCCTGCGTGGATTGGAGTCCAGATTCGCTTTCATAAATCTCAATGTTGTCCACGCAGGGTCAATCATCTCAAAACCAGATGAAGTAATAGCATTTTTGCTCAGTTTATTTATGGCCAGCAAAGATACAGAAAGATTGTTCTTTTTACCATATAATACTGGCCCTAAGTAAGATTTTCATTCTAAATTTCCTCTATTATAATTTTTCGTTTTTTAATGTTGTGCAAAAAATTTCCGTCTAACCTTTGTTTAATATTCCAGTGGACACTGGTTATTGGTTACAATTAATCCTGTGAGAGAAATTGTATATTATCTGGATTCATTTGGCAATGATTGGACAACATACCCAGATATGAAGAAGACGATTGACACGTAAGTGAGATTGTTCCAAAATATTACTGTGTATATTTAATTATTTATATGCGATAGTTCTAAATATTCATTATTTTTTTATTATAGCATTCTACAAAGTTTTCGAGCACAAAGAAATATTCAAGTACCAAGGAGTAGAGTCAACAATATTTCTTGGATCAAAGTGGAGGTATAGATTTTCACAATTTTGATTATATAGTGATGATACTTGATAAAACAAGTTAAGGTGTATATCTTGATGTATATCCGTATTTTCTTTCCATGTGTAGTGTCCTCGTCAGCGTAATGATGTAGATTGCGGTTATTTTATGTTGAGGTTTATGAAAGAAACTATTCTTTTGGACCGATTACAGATTCCATCCACGGTATGAATTTCTAACTTAGGAATTATTTTAATATTTCTCATAAAATGACTTAGTATTTTAATTAAATCATACTATGTTATATTATTATGTAGTACTTTGATGAATTCAAGTGTGCTTCATACTCAAAAGATCAATTGGATGAACTTATGGAGGATTGGTGCCAATTTGTTATGGAGTTGAGAGTTTTATTATAAGGTATAACTTTGAGTTTTGAGAATATAATATATGTCGTTATAGTTGTGTTACAATATTATTGTTTTTGTTGTTGTTATTTGGTAACTTGTATGAATTATTTTTTGATTTTGTTTTAGGTTATATAGGTGCAGCTCGATGTAGAAGATAGAGTTATTTTGTAATTCATTGTTGATTTTGTTTCATTGTTGTATATACTAATATTGTTGTTGTGTATATTGTGCAAAAAGGATTGAAGAGATGAATATTGATGTTGTTATAATATTGTTTCATTGTGGTATATTGATGTTGTTGTTGTTGTTTAAAATGTTATAATGAAGCTATAAATTCTGGTGCAAAAATGGTGAGATTAAATTTGATAGGCAGCGTTTTGTTTTAAATGAAAAAAATATATATTTAAAAAAATAATAAGGAAAAGCGTTGCTAAGGGGGGGGGGGGATAGACAACGCTTTTAATGAGAAGCATTGTCTAAAGTGTTAGAAAAAAAATTATCTTAAAAAAATAGTTAGGAAAAGCACTGCTAAAGGGGGGGGGGGGGAGGGGGGGGGGGGGGGGGGGGGGGGGGGAATAGACAGCGCTTTTAATGAAAGCGCTGTCTAAAGTGATTGAAAAAAAAATTAAAAAATAATAAGGAAAAGCGTTGCTAAAGGGGGGAATAGACATCGCTTTTACCAAGCGCTGTCTAAAGTTCCACATTAAAAGCGCTGTCTAAAGTGTAAGCGCTGCTAAAGGGGGTACCTATAGCAGCGCTTTTGAAATTACATAAGCGCTGTCTATACCTTTAGCAGCGGAGGTTTTAGCAGCGCTTTTAAGCGTTGCTAAAGGCCTAAAAAAGCGATGTCTAATCCCTTGTTTGGCATAGTGAACCCCCCAAACAATATCCTAAACCCTAAATATTACCGGCGGCGGTGGTGACGTAAACGAACCCTTCTCCACTCAAATAGAAACCCACAATCACCCCAATTAACCCCAATCAAACATCAATCAAGAAAAATGCAAGAAAAAATCCAGGGTTTTATTACCTCCTTCGTGAATATGTCTGTCTGGATTCTGGAAGGCAATGCTCAAAGGGAAGCTAGGGTTTCAGATATTGAAACCCAAGGCTAGAACGATGAGTTTGGGAGGTAGCGACAAGGTGACTCGGTCAAGGATCTTTCGACTCAACAAAATTCTCTCAATTGTTTATCTGTAATCGTTTTTTCTGTCAATCCTTTCCGTTTGTAAATTTTTTCGCCCATTTCTGTTCTTAATTCTTTAGTTTTTATAGCTAATTAGGAATTATGTTTTAGGAAAAAAAATTATTAGGTTCTTTATTTTTGATTTTGATTAGGAAATTAGTATTGATTCGCTATAATTGTATTGATGAAGATTCGATTAGTAGGGATTTGTTTATGTTTTTAGTGTTGATTTGGTTTTATTGAATTTTATTGTATAGTCTGATGAATGGATTTGTTTCTGCATTTGTTCTACTCTGTTTCCATACTTAAACATGTGCTATTCTCTTTCTGATTTGAAGAGTAAATATTTTACACTAAAGCAATGTGTTACATCTATTAATCTGAACAAGGCTTGTTATCTCTTTGACTGTGCGTATTTTAATTGGGTCTAGGCCACCTGAGTTTGGACTAAGCCAATGGGAAGCCCGTTTTTGTTAACGTTTCAAAAAACAAAGATCCCTTTTGAATAAGCATAATTTTAATAATAATCAATCATATGACAAACAATTAGTAAAATTGAAAATTTAACAAAAAGTCAGGAATTGATTTCCTATTGTTTTAAAAATGTTGGGCCATAAAAAAGAACTAAATGGGCCTTATTGGTGCACCAACCCCTATTTGTTAAAATAAGCCTTAAAACAAAAATGCATTATTTCATACACCATTTTCCAATATTGAACTAGACTAAATGATTACATGGGCCCTTTCTAACTTAGAAAGGCCCATGATTTTTTAAAATAATGTACACCTATTATAGAAATGCATCTCCTCTCAAAACACAAATAAATCCTTAATGGGCCATCAGATATTGATGGCCCACTTTAGATAAATACAACTTTCTTCCATGTGCCACACCCCCACAGAAGTAAAAACTATATATTATGATTTAATTAACTAGAAACCTAAATATAATATAAGGGTAGGGAAAATTTTGGGTATGACAATTTTCCCTATTTAATTTCTTTTCGATTGAATAGTGTGAGAATACGCATGTCTCACACGTTTTGATCGAAAATATATTAAATATTGGAAGAACCCAAAATTTGTCCGAAAGATTATAAGAATACGTTGTACAGTGTTCCCTTGAATGTGAAGGGTAGGCGTAGATAATGATGTATCATCTAACCCGCGTTCACACCAAAGTTTGTTTGACTTAGATATGACGATGCAGATAACCTGTCAATATCTAAGAAAAGATCGCTTACATATTTACCATAACCTAAGAGGTAAAATAATACAAGTTTTGTAAAGTTGAATTATTAACGGTTGGAGACTAATATAGTAAGTTTGATTTGATTTGGTTTCGTCCATTTGTCGCAACCTAGGGGATGAATAAAACAAAGTCTGATAACACATTGCTGCATGGAGACTGATGCAAAGAGTTATATCGAGGAAGAAACTTGATAATGACATTGCTGCCTGGAGACTGATGCAATGGATTATGTCATAGAAAAAGTTTGATAACAACATTGTTACATTGAGACTGATGCAATGGAAAAAGTTTGATAATAACATTGCTGCATGGAGACTGATGCAATGGAAAAAGTTTGATAATAACATTACTGCATGGAGACTGATGGAATGAGTTAGATCGCAGAGGAGGAAACACATTGTTGTGCGGAGACTGACACAATGAGTTAAATTGCAGATTTCACACATTGCTGCATGGATCCTGGTACAATGAGCTAGATCACAGAGGAGGAAACACATTTCTGCATGGAGACTAACACAACTAGTTTAATTATAGATTTCGCACATTGCTGCATGCAGCAAGAAATGATTAGATATATCATAGAGAAGGGAACACATTGCTGCATGGAGACTGACGCAATGAATTGAATTGCAAATTTCGCACATTGCGGCATGGAGCCTGCCACAATGAGCTAGATCGCAAAGAAGGAAACACATTGTTGTGTGAAGACTGACATAATGGATTACGCAAATTTATTTGCATATCATTCGCAACTTAGGGGATAGATATTTGAAAAGAGCTTGATAAGTACATCGCTGCATGGAGACTGGGGAAATGGATTACATAGATTTATGCGCATATCTATCACAACCTAGGGGATAGATATTTGAAAAGATCTTGATAACAACATCGCTGCATGGAAACTAATGCAGTGGGTTATATCGTAGATGAGGAACCTATATATTTATCACAACCTATGGGATAGATAATTGAAAAAATCTTGATATTCACACATCACTGCATGGAGACAATCAATGAGTTATATCTCTATATTCACACATTTCTGCATGGAGACTAACATAATGGGTTATATCATAGAAAAATCTAGATAACAACATTGCTGCCTGGAGATTGATGGAATGAGTTATATCGCAAATTTCCCACATTATTGTATGGAGACTGAGACAATGGGTTATATCGCAGATTTTGCACATTGCTGCATGGAGCCTGGCGTAATGAGCTATATCGTCGATTTCATACATTGCTGCATGGAGACTGACGCAATGAGTTATATTTCAAGAAAAGCTTGATAACAACATTGTTGCATGGAGACTGATGCAATGAGTTACATCATAGATTTCCCACATTGCTGCATGGAGACTGGCGCAATGAGTTACAACACAGATTTCCCACATTGTTTCATAGAGACTGACGCAATGGGTTATATCGCAGAAAAAGATATTTTTGATGATCAAATCTTAGATAACTAGATCCAAGATGCAATCTAATTTTTTTAATGGTTGTGTTTGTTCTCAACCAAGTAGATGTTTAGCATAAAAATGCCAGGTTTGAAGATTGAAGCTGAAGTATCGCTGATGATGCTGGTTATGTCTGTTCTCAACCAATGCTATAAACATGAGGAATTGAACCACAAAATTCAGTGATGATGTCGGTTGTGTCTATTCTCAACCAACACTATCACCATGAAGAAATAAACCCCAGAATTTTGCAAATGAAGTCGGTTGTGTCTGTTCTCAACCAAGGCTTGATCAATATGATAACCAAATGAAATTGAATGTTTTGAGAGGTTCGAACTTGGAAAGTTTTAACTTGATAATTACAAGTGTAATTCCTGGAGGCTCGTGATGACTAGGCATTAGATATGAATCGTAGGTAAGTTGCCTAGTGAAATTTTTATAGATGTACCTTTGATGGTTGTGTCCATTCTCAATCGAGGTAGCTATAATGATAGAAAAATGAATGGATAGTGCTAAGCTTGGAGTTGAATTTTGAGTTCGCCTTAGCTGGTAGTCATGCCTTGAGATATTTTGCAATTTTAATAGGCATATATGATTGAATGTAATGTATGCATGTATGTTTGATATGTTTATGCTTGATGCATGCATGATGCATGGTATGTATGTTTAAGATGATAATATTATGACTTTAAATGATGCGATGATTGATAAATGCAAAGCCTGTTTTATTTGAATTGTAGAATCAGTGCCTAAGGCAAGATACCAGTTGAGAACTGGTGATGAGGAATTAGCTTCCAAACGGAAATTGGAACACTGCTATACGATAACTAGATTTTTAAAATGATGCACCAGACAGGAGTTGGGCTTTAAACCAACATTAGTGGGGCAACCAGAATATTATCAACTTGGGAAGGTGAGACAGATAGCAAGATCGATAATATCGGTAGGGTCACCAGAAGACGTCGATCATGTGTTTGGAAAGCGTGAGGCTGCTCACGAATTTTACATAAGGCTGCTTACGTATGGACAAAGAAATGAGGTTGTGTGAGGCTGCTCATGCTTTAGTTTGACGAAGAATACTTGTATCATAGACTCACTGAGAGGGTTAGTCTGAGAGATGTTAGAGATTGTAATAATGACTCCCCTAGAAATTGACTTTAGATTTTTACAGGGTCCTAAGTCTCGCTCTATGATATGTCATGTATGCATGCAGATGTAGGCGTTAATGTGTAGAATGACTGACCAATGCATGTAATGGGTGACTTGGATATGCGTCAATGAATGTTGAAATTTTGATGTGCCAATGAGAATTGGGCTCTTTTTAGATCTATGATGTCGGAAGTCGTCATCCAGATGAGATGATAAGCATAGCTCAATTCTGGATCGAAATAACGTAACGAATGCATGACAATGATTTATGAAGACTCGTGTGCTTTTAATTGATGCCCCTATCATGGGTCATGGATGATTAAAGTGTAGAGGTTTTATTATGCAAAAAGGTTGCTTGTCACATGATGGTTGAATGTTATACTATCATGATTTCCCGATACTCGATTTGAACTCGAAGATTGCTAATGTAGGAGAAAGATCCACTGGAGATTATGAAAGTATGTGGAGAGCTTGCCCCTATGTGGACTGTCTTTCCCTAATTTGTTAATAGGTCTTGGAGGAGATTCTCATTGATATGAGCTTGGAAATAGTTTGATCATAATATGAATGACCCCACTATTTTGCACTATGCCCCTGATTAAAAGACTCTTTAAAATGTTTGGCTTTGATGAACCATTTTGAATCAAATCCTTTTGATCGAGCCTCGCATTGGTTTGCCTCAACATGATAATTTTGAAAGATGTGTGAAACAACCGATTGAACATCAACTAATAATGAAATCAATGAAGTCTCCAACAAACGTTTTTTATCCCATAGGAAGGTAAAGTCAAAACTCGAGCAAACTTGAGAAGGGTGAAATCACGATAAATAACCGAGATATCGGGTAAGGGAGTATGTTACGCGAGGGGAAGGTATTAGCACTCCACACGCTCGTAGTACTCTATGGTATCCACTCATGTATTTCTAATTTAATGAGTGTGGTCAAAGTCTATGTATAAAGGTTTTAAGTAATAAATAAGAAAGAGGGAATGCATGCAAAAGAAAAGAGAAAACAATGTAGGGAAAATAAAGTTGTGCTCATTCGGACCCTACCCCAATGCCTACGTATCCCTTTTAAGGAATCAGAGAAGCTGTAGTTCGGCTCACTTGTTTTGATGGGTTTGTGTTTTTTATTTGAACAATGTTAGATTCGATCATTCCACTACGGCTCGACCTTTGGAGAACTACGATCTCTAGTGGAAAGGAACTAACATGCTCTTAGAAGAGAAAAGCCGATTGGCAAAAATAAAGGAATTGGTTGGTGTTTTTTTACCTTAAAAAAATATTTGAAATTCTTAGATTTTTTACGCATTTGCCGAGAAAAAAGAAGGTTTTGTTTTAGATTAAAAGGATGTAAAAGAAAAAAAACATCTAAGGGAGAATACCTAAAAATTCCTAATGTTATCATACAATGATTGATCCTAAAGTTGAGTTTTGAAGGGAAATCTCTACCCTATGTTGACATGCATGGATAACAATCCTAATGTCTATCTCAAATCATCATCTATAGATGAATCAAGAAGTCCTAAAGGATCATATCAAGGATCTATCACCTAAAACTATGTCTACCTCGAACCATCATCTATAGATGAATCGAGAGCTCTTAAGGGAACATGCCGAGGGTATATCATCTCAAAACATGCATACAAAGATGAAATCAAGTAAGCAAGTCAATAGGCTTAAGAGAGCTATCTAAAGGGAGAACACACAATGTGTCATGAGTAGCGCATGCTAACCTAGGTCAAATGCCTAACCAAGATATTAAGGATCAAGGTAGGAAAACAAATCAACAATCAAAAGGCTCAAGAGAGCACACCTAGAGAAATCCTATCTAGGATATCATGCCAAAGAAAGTCTAACAAAACTATCCTATGAGGAACATGCAATGAGAGAAAAGTCTTGATCTCAATTTCTATATTGAGTGACTCATCGATCAACAAAAAATAAAGGAAAGCGATAAAATCCTATAGGGAGCATGCACTGACAGCGAAGTCGTGATCTCAATTTCTAAATTGAGTGACTCATCGATCAACAAGAAACAAAGGAAAGCGATAAAATCCTATAGGGAGAATGCATTGAGAGAAAAGTCATGATCTCAATTTCTAAATTGAGTGACTCATCGAACAACAACCAAGGAAGCAAACACAAGCACATCACATATAGAAAATAAAGTGTGGAATGCCTGCTAAAGTCTTTAAACAACGACTTTGCCACTATGGGGGATCCCAGAAATATCTAGAAAACTATAAAGAGTAAAAGAAACAAAAAGGAGGCAGTGCAATACCAAATGGATAATAATTCGTAGCAAGCAAGCAAAAATGAGAAACCCGAAGAACTTCGAGTAAGCTAGCATCATCAAACAAAGCAAGTCAGAAATCAAATGTATAACATAAGCCTCGAAGAAAACGGTCTGAAAATGATTAACAAAAATGATGTGTATTGAACACCATCAAAAAATTCATCCTGCATGAAAATAAAATCCAGACAAAAACACAACATATATGTGTATTCCTCAAGTCGAGAGGATCAAAGCATAAACTTGTCTGAATCACATATGATCTCACAAATAAAGTGAAATACGGACCAAATAGGATATTGAATTTATGTCCCCCAAATAAAGTGGAACATGAATTAATATCATTATGAGAATCCCTTAGTATGAGTCCTTGCACAATCAACACACATGTCAAAAATAACAAAGAAAAACTAATCTGAAAGAGAAAACACAATGAACAGTGAAGCAAAATAAAAAGGGAAGTTGTTGTTTTTTGGCCTGGGAGCCCGGTTATCAGAATTTGGGTAACCAATTACACTAACTCAAGAATCTGAGAAAAGAGCTACTGACTTGAGGTAACCGGTTACCATAATTGGGTAACCGGTTACCAAAACTTTGAAGATTTTGGAAATTTGCTTATGACTTAGGGTAATCGGTTACCACGTAACAGTTTTGAAATTTTTCGTAAATGAAATGGATGGTAACCGGTTACCCTAACCGGGTGACCGATTACCCTCGTGTCAGAGGCAGTTTTAACATATTTTTTAGTATTTTCAATGGCTTGGTTATTTAATCAAACACAAAGTCTACATACATTCAACACATGATTTTGCATATTTCATGGTTTAGATTCAAATAACACATGATTTATATAAGATCAACAATTAGGCTTCATGCAACATTAACCATTTGATTTAACAATTAAGCACTTTCATGAAACAATCACTTAAGTCGAATAAGCACTTAACTCAATTATCCAATCCCAGATTTACACATTATTATCAAATCAATTCATAATTCTAGCAATAGATCTAAGTTCTGAATTTAAAATTCAACCTAGATTCAATTCATGCTTGATCAAAAAAGTGCTTCTCCAATAATCACTTATTTCAAAAGTTCTTAATTCAAGAAAACTCACTGATAGAAGTGAAAAGGAGGCTTAGGTATAGAGATTGCAACAAACATATCCAAGATCGGAGAAGAATGGCTATTGATATTGACTTTGGATTCTTGATAAAATTGTTGTTGTGTTCTTGATAAAAAAAGTAGAGAAAACTTTGATTTGATCCTTGAGAATTGAGATAATTGTTAGACTTGTGTTTTTGAGAATTGGTGAATTATGAAATCCTCCCCCTTGAAAATACAGATTTCAAGATTATATAGTGTGAGCAAATTAGGCCATGGATGTGCAATTTGATTGGGCTTTGACTTGAAAGCGTAAGCCTGATACGACCATAAAGTTCCATGTCATCATTCGTACAGAATCTTCAAAAATATTCAACACGAAAAATGAAGATAATCAAATATGTGACGCGTTGCTGAAAGAACAAGCTCAATTTGATAAACGACGAGGAAGTTATAAATTTTTGAAGATTTACTGACACTATGTCAGACAAAAATAATTTCTTGTGCAAACTTTTATTGCGTCACGCACGAAGAAGACCAAAAACAAAAGCCTTAGGGTCACCGTTTGCTTTTAGCATCTGAAGGTGAGTTGTAGTAGACTAAGTTTATGAACCAACGCCTCCAGGCTCAGCTCGAAAAGATAATAATCGAGTGAGATATGAACTTTACCGTATCAAACGTTAATAAAAATGAATTTTGGTTCAAAACCAATATGTCTTCAGAAACTTAAAATTCACAGATCCTTCCTCTATGAATCAGCTTTTAGCCTCCCAAGACGACATCAAGATGACATCGAGACAAAATTTTGGCAATCAACACCGCGCACATACGACAATCTTTCCAAAAGTTATGAATTTTTTGGCGCACATAGAATAACGGTTCAGCCCACTTCCTTTGTATTTTTCACTGTATAACTTCCAAAAGAATGGCGTATTCGGGGATCTTCCTTCGAGATTTAGCTTTTGGTCCGAACACGAAAGTTAGAGAGGAAATCCATACAGTTTCAAATCTTCAAGAATCAACTCAAAACACCATTCCATAAACACGAGATACAAATTTTTAAAATAGATCGATTGAAGTACTATTTCCAATTCGCACAACTTTAAATTTACCAGAAACACCCAAATCTTTCAAAACTCGGCATACTTTGAAAAATATGAGAGCTTTGTTGCATTTATGAAATGCCTTGATCCCATGTGTATTGATCCAATGATATGCATGCATGTATATGCTAACAAGAGTACAAGCCAATTAGAGTTATAAAATGAAGAGGGAAAATTTTGTGGTACAACAGCTGCCCCTATTCAATCTTCTTTAACTAGGGGGTGAGATTGACGGACGCCTTTAGTACAACCAAGGTGGAAGAGGATCGATTACTTATTAGAACCATAAAATTTGAATTATGAGACCGGTCGGGTTAGGATAAAACTTTGGTTTTTTTATCAGAAGATGTATGCCAGGTCAAGATTAGATATACGAGACAATTATGGGGTATTCAAGAAAGAGACCAACTACATCAGGCTCTATCAGATATATCAGATACGAAAGAGACCTAACGACATGAAATCGATCAAAGAAGTTTGAAATGGAAGATTTTTACCAAATTGATCTCAATCGGATATCAAGGATGAATGAAATCTGTCAAATCGATCTCTACCGGATATCAAAGATGGAAGAAATCTGTCAAATTGGTCTCAACCAGATATCAAAGATGGAAGAAATCTATTAAATTGATCTCAACCGAACATCAAAGATGGAATACATCTATCAAATTGATCTCAAATGGATATCAGAGATGGAATAAATCTGTCAAATTGATCTCAACCGGATATCAAGGATGGAAGAAATCTGTCAAATTGATCTCAACCAGATATCAAAGATGGAAGAAATATGTCAAATCAATCTCAACCGGATATCAAAGATGGAAGAAATTTGTCAAATCGATCTCAACCAGATATCAAAGATGAAAGAAATCTGTCAAATCGATCTCAGCGGGATATCAAAGGTGGAAGATATATATCAAATCGATCTCAACCAGATATCAAAGATGGAAGAAATATGTCAAATTAATCTCAACCAGATATCAAGGATGGAAGAAGTTTATCAAATTCATCTCAACTAGATATCAAAGATGGAAGAAATCTGTCAAATTAATCTTAATCGGATATCAAATAGAGACCTCTTGAATCAAAAGAGAAACTTAAAGATTGAACAGAGAACTCTTGTATCAAAGGCGAACTTAAAACAACAAGGAGACTAAATGAGGGTAGGCTTTTGATGAAATAATGCTACTCTGAAACGGACTTGTCGGAGATAAATATATGCATGTCTAGTAAGCATTAGACACACACAAGAAAGAGACCAACCAAAACAGACTCTCACAAAGGATATTAGCTTAACTAACAGAAGGAAAACCCGATCAATGCGGATAAACCAAAGATAAAGAACCGACTAAGCAGAACCCCCAAAGGACACCGATCAAAGGTGAACTAGACAAGAGAAATAGACCAGCCAAAGGGGACTCCAATAAGGATTTCCAACACAGGTTAAGCTTTAAAAGGTTGTGAATATGCAAGAACTACAACATCCCTTAAGCCATAAGTGAGACATGATTCTTCAAGAGTAGAAAATTTTTGAATTACCACAAACCAAGTATGAATACTCAAATACTTGAGATATAAGAAAGGTTATATACCGACTCTTACTCAGACTCTAACAGCAAAGAAAACATGGGTACCAAAACCGAAAACTTGCAAGGACAAGAAGAAACCACAACTTAATGGGGAAATGGAGAATACTAAAGAACCGAATGATGGTAAACCAAACTAGACTCCGCTGGGGGAACAAATTAAATCGGTGTGCATAGAAACTTGGTTACTGAAGGTAAAACCAATTGGCTTAGACTTATGCATGTTTGAATTTTTCTTTCTATTTCGGTAGATGCAATGAAATGATGCATGTTTTAGCGATGCATTGGGAACGCACGACAATAATCGGCTGTTGAGGAGACAATGAACTCCCGAACGATTATCTTCGCACATCTGATCTTCTACAAAGAGAAATGAATATGAAATTTAGTGGGGAATCGCAATTCAGACCCAACAACTTCTGAAGATTGCTATCACCGGGCAAATAACTTCCTGGGGGGAATACTGCAAACATAAATCACAGCTCTGAAATAATCGTTAACTCTGATCTAACTCTTAACTCTCTGGGGAAAAATCCAATCCCTTCCTGTCTATGATGAGGAAAACTTCACTAGGAATAGAAACTTTTACTATGGATAATAGAAATTCTTAAATGAAAATAATTCTATTCAGACCACACTGGGGATAACGACTAGAGGTAAGAAACTTCACTTGGGGAAGAAGAGAAAACCTTTGAACCATAACTTGAAATTTGGAACTCGACTATGTAACTTTCCGTCAATACTCTCCTACTAAGGATAAGAGTCCCTTGAATGACAATGATCAATGCATATTGCTCCAGAAAAAGCAACAGACTTGATCCACTGGGGAATAAGCAAGCCTGATGATCAATCATCTCCTCAAGAAAACTTAATAGGGTGAAATTCCCTAGGGAAAAACCGAACTTCACGGGGAGTCAAAAAATCAATATCACTGGAGATAACACCACTAGGAAGGAAATCTTCTCTTGAGAAAAAACAAGCATCTTGGGATAGAAGCTCCACTAGGGATGTCTCAAACACCTTCTATTATCGGGGATAGAAGAGTTATGAATGGCACCATCATGTACACCACACTAGGGAGGCAGGATACCTGCTCCAACGGGAAAAGAAAAATTTTCTTCACTAGGGGATAAAGGCAAATTAATCTAGAGTATCCTTGAAATTCGGCTTTGATTGGACATAAAGCCACCTCTTCCATTAAGTAACAGAGAAGCTTTGGATTATGGCATCAACAACACCAACCGCATTGGAAATAATCATTTATGTAAGATTCATGTCACCAAAGACTTGCACTGGGAAGAAGAAATCAATTCAAATAAGGCAGAAAAACCGACTCCATAGGAATACCAAACCAGAATCTCCCATGGGTAATTGAGAATCTCTTCAAGAAAACTCTTATACAGGCAGATCACACTGGGGAAAAGAGTGCAAACTTCATTGAAGAATAGAATGTGTACTTCATGAGGAAGACAAGGGCTAATCTCACCGGGGGAACCGAAAAATGACGCCTTCAAGGGTAATACGTCAATAATCTTTCAAGAAACCCAAAAAAAAACACTGCAATAAAGAGGCAGAGCATACTCAAGCGAGGGTATGACATTGTTGGAGATACATGATTCTGTCATGAGCACAAGTGTGCATTCACTGAAGGAAATCGAATCTCATTTTACAAAAATCCTTATATTGGTCGCATATGAACCCTTCCTGATTCACTTGCTGATATGCTTCAACCATTCCTGCACAAAGTGGATCACAATAACATGCCCCGGTATGGGATGGCTAGCTTAGCCGTCATATCAGACACCTAAAACTTTAAGCAATTTCAATTACTGACATCATGTGTTGTCAAGCTTTAATGTTTTAAATGCAAAGTTTATCAAAAATGTTGGACGTCTTTTGCAATCAAAACAGTAAAATTAAAATCAAATTGGCATGATTTGAAACAAAACATTTTATTGATTGATTGGCCTGTCAATAGGCATTTACATCAAGAAGCAATTCCTGAAAATAGATAAATGTATACAAAGCATACATAGAAGAAAACTAAGATGACAATGTTAGTGCGGATTTATCGAGACCGACTCTACTATAGCTCTTATGACCTCAAATATCCTTAGTATCTTGCTTTCTGAATAAACTGATTGGACTGATACTTCCCAAGCCAACCCAACAACAATATAAATTGATATTATAGATGCAACACAGACCGTAGTATTCGCTTTGAATCCCTAACTTTTCCTGGATCTCCCTTTCGGGTTTTCAATCCATCGGGATACCCTTTTTTGCCTAAATTGCCTTTGACAGGTCTAACTTAGCGGGTGTACGATTATTTTTCACTTATTCACTCTTTCTTTTATCCCTAAATTTTCCCCAAACCTTTTCTTACTCTTTTAGGTTTTCCGAGATGCCTTTTTTTTTCCTGAGCCAATCAACTCATCGATCATTATATACGAAGTACTTTTTCACTACGTCTATGTTGACGGGGTGAGGGAAATCCTCTCCATCAATAGTTGTGAGCATCATAGATCCTCATGAAAAAATTTTCTTTACAAAATATGGTCCTCCATATTAAGGAGCCCATTTACCCATCACATTTGTATTGTTAAGAGGCAAGATCCTCTTCAGCACAAGATGACCAGCTTGAAAATTCCTCGGACGTACCTTCTTGTTGAAAGCTTTCTTCATCCTCCTCTGGTATAAATGCCCGTGCAAATAGCCGTCAATCTCTTCTCATAAATGAGATTCAACTGACCAAACCTATTCTGAACCCATCCAGTCTCTTCCAACTGTACATTCATCAATATCCTTAAAGAAGGAATTTCCACTTCCACAAGAAGGACTGCTTCCATGTTATATACAAGCGAGAAGGGGGTTGCCCCAGTTGAAGTACGCACAGTGGTACGATAATTGTAAGAACCCATTTCTACCCGATGATTATTAACAAAATCAAAGTTATAAAGTTTTAACATATAAATAGGATGCTACACTTTCAACTTATAACAACGACATTTAATCGAATGTAACATAGATACATAACACTTAAAACTCGGATGAACCAATAGCAACATAGATTAATCTTTGAAAACAAAACAACTTTTATAATTAAGCAGCGGAATCACAACTTTCAACTCATATGACATAACGTCTTTGCCCAACTGAAAACAACTTCAAATCAACAAGTACTTAACGAAATCAACTTAAAATTCAACAACTAAAGTAATGAAAAAGATAAAGCAACAAGTGTTCATCCTCCCAAGTGTTACGTATCAGAGCGACGACACCGACTCGAACTAATGAAGGTAAACAACCTTCACTCTGGATTACCTGCATGTTACCAACATAGGGGTAATATTAAAACAAAAGGGGTGAAATATCAAACAATATAATAGAATGTATGATAAATAATATATTAGTATTAGTTCATACAGATAACCACTTCACAGCTTTTTAACAACATTTAACATAGTTAATTCAACCACACAACGACTCAGAATGCAACACAAAATGCAACTTGTCTTTACGCAAATGCATGTGGTACCAATGGAGCAAAACTCCAACTTAATAATATGCCAATAAATAGAGGCATCAACAAGGTGTAAGCCTTCAAATTTATATTTTTCCAGCCCAGGCCAACTTAACGAGCATCATCTCCAACTTGATATGTGATGTATGTGACACAACGTGAATGCAGCAACAACAACAACAAAAAATAACTCAACATAAATCAATGTTATCCATAAGCCATAACATCAATAAGAATTCAACATCAACTCAACATAAATCAACATTGGCCATAAGCCTATAACATCAACAACAATTCAACATCAACTTAACATAAATCAACATTGGCCATAAGCATATAACATCAACAACAATTTAACATCAACTTAATATAAATCAACATTGGCCATAAGCCTATAACATCAAAAATAATTTAACATATACTTAACATAAATAAACATTGTCCATAAGCCTACAACATAATATCTACCAAGAATTAGAGGCATTTCAACAACATCGGTATATCCTACAACTTCGCATCGTCAACAATATTGATATTACAACAACATAGTATAATTCACAAATACAATCAGAACCCATTGCAATAACACTACATAATTATTCAGCTATACGTCTACATTCGAATATTAGATGTTCTGCAATGGTTCCTCTAATATTAACCTGCTGCAACTATTGTATAAGCTAGTACTGCTATCAACAATTTCCACTACTCCTAGTGCTACTAATTTATTCTCTACTGTTGTTTTATTGCTAATAACTTTCTATTACTATTTCACAATTAATTCCTATTGTCAACTTATTCCTGCCACATGTAATATGCTATTATACTGTTAATAGTTTTCCGATAAGGTTCCTGCAATTACATCCTACTACCATGAATTATCTCTGCTATTGTTTTACTGTTAATAGCTTACAACTTTGTTTTAGCCAATCAATACAGGCAACCCAAAAAATTCATCACTTCCTACAACTTAACCAATTAATAACAACCACATCACAATGACTTATATAAATCAATACTATTATCGACCAAGTTCTATTAATTAACTTCTACTAAAATATTCTACTGTTAAGATCATCCTGCCAAATACTCACTAGCTCTATAATCCAATCCAATCATATATTGCATTACTCCGCTATATGAGCCAGCTCTATAATGTGTGTACTTAATTTTTGCTATTAACCAATTAATAGAATAAGGTAGCAGACACACAGGAAAACAGAGAAACCAAAAGAAAACAGAAACCAAATGTTTAGGGTGTGCCCCTCGTCACCCAAATGCTCCCCTCGACACAAAACAAAAGTCCATGCCACTCGTCATGGAGTTTTTACGCTCGGCACACTCCTCTCCGTTCCATGCCGGTCGGCATGCTCGTGTGCCCCTCAGCACGTTGCTTCACTTTGTACCTTCTGGAACAACACTTGTGCCCCCTGATACAAAGTGTTTCTCACGCAGACTTACTGATTCAACACAAAATTCTCCAAATCTTCCTTCGGTTAACAGTATTTACATAATTACATGATACAACACATTATTTCATTGACATAGAAACATAAAAACTATATCATCAATATTATAATTTCCATCAACAGATAGTAAATTCTGTAAGCAATTCAGAAACATCCATAACATGATAACAACATGATAACAACCAACTTCAGAAATAACAACAACAACACACATACAATGACATTACACTAACCCAGTTAGTACATAATATTCAACATGATTCCCATTATAGAGTCAGAACCCCACCCTTACCTTTGATTTGAGACCCCTCTACAATTCTTCAGTGTAACCTAGCTTTGTCTCTCTTCTCTTTTCTCTACAACTTCTACGTTCTCTTTCTCTCTTCCAACCCTCATTCTTCTTCTACTTGACAAAACTTATTTTCTCATATCAGCTTAACCTTATTTCAGTAATCACATTTTGGCCTAACTTACAAACCCCCACTTACTTTATACCACCATATAAATAAGCCCAACAACTTAATCTTATATTATTTCATTAATTCCAACATTATTATTATTAATCAACTAATTAATTAATTAATAATAATCTAACAACTTATACCAATAATTCTCAATATCTCACAACTTCAACAAATAATCCAAAAATAATTTAATTAATTAATTAAATTAAGAGGAGTTATAACTCTTCCCCACTTAGAATATTTTCATCCTCGAAAATCTACTCAATACAACCACTCTTAATGCGAATTTCACATCACACTCCCTGATCCCCAAGTCGCGTTTGTCAACACTTCGACCACTACTTTCTCGATATAACAATAACTCAACACAATTTAAATCCAATACACACATGTTAATCTTTCAACACCTTCACGACATAATCATTAATAACTTGTCAACCGCTTCAACAATATCTTGATATATCAACATTTAAAGTAGTAACAACCATAACACACTTATACTTGGATATACAACATCACATTATCATCTTAGCAACATTTCCAACACCAAAACACATACACAATTTCATTCCCATATATATATATATATATATATATATATATATATATATATATATATATATATATATATATATATATATATGTAAATTATCAATAAAATATCAATAACTATATTCATATCGTCGTATCACCCTTATAGTGACATTAACATTGCCAACATAATCAACTTCATCATATTATAGAGTACTATCCATCATTTACAATAACCAACAACAAAATCACGACAACGGGAACAAAATCATTATAACATCAAGTTAACAGTATAACTCAACAAGTATACACACAATCCGCCATCAACCAACAACCACATTAATATCCTTATAAAATCAGCAAATATTTACGAGAAAACACAATACCCTGGCACATCATCCCTATATCAACAATCCACCAAATTAAGCATGTAGATCAAGACATATCATCCCCATAGGCTTCTGATATTTAGCCCTTCACTTCTAACGAGTCGTACACGCATACAACTGCGTCATATCATGCTTCAGCTGCGCAACTCTGATCATCCATATTAAGTCATTGTCCTTATTAAAATTTCCATCAAGTATATTATTTATAAGTTTCAATCTAGTTTCAGACTTTTTTTAACATCCTCCATAAAATCGTTGTTCACTTGATATTCTTAATCTTTCACTTTGTGACGTTAGCTCGCATATAAGCCTGTTACTCCGAATTGTTCAATACGCCTCAACTCTTTCCTAGCCACTCCTCTATAAATTCAAACAACGGATGAGCGACTATCCTCACAATATAACATCAATCACTATCAACACGATCTTGTCTACTATCAACAAGAGATTAAGGATGACCAATTCCTCAATTTGTCAATAGATAGCCGACAACCATACTGGAGTATAAATCATCGTTACCAAACTATAATAGTGTTCCTTTAGAACGTGTAATCAAGTCACCTAAAGCACCATAATCTAATAATCTCCAATGAGGTTTACAAATACTTCCATAATTTCCCTCTCATCCGATTCTTGTCGATGAGCCACCAACGCTCAACATATTACACTTTCCATCTCACACGAAAGTTAAGTATTCTCCAACTCAAGAATTACTACTATACCAGTACATTACATGTCATCTCGTTCCAATTCAAATCTCAAAAATGCCGTTCCACACCATTTTGGTGATATAACCTCCCCAATTCTTCTTTTACACATGCCACTACATTGGCTTCATAAACATGACTATAATTCCTCTTAAAATCATCTTCCTTTAAAAGGACATCTTCATTATAATCATTGTTAATCATCATAAACTGCATCTCTACGCGCTTCTCCAATACTTTCACGTCCTTTTTAATATTGATCATCTCATTTCTCAACTTATTCGCCAACCATATATTACGCTTGACCTCGTCTCAAACAACTGCGATAATAACCATTTATGCCCAAAAAGCCGCTAGATTCGTAACCGACTTCAAAGTCACTCCATATATGAATTCATCTACCATATTCGAAAATACTTTCATAGGATAGAATATATTTTTATCTCTTCATAGGTTCAAACGGAACATCAATCTCATACTCAGAAACAAGATATGGATTTCCAAAGTTATCCGAAAACACGAACACCAACGTCATGCAGCGACATACTATTACACACCTTACGGTAACATCAAAACATAATTTCTTTCTACCAGTACCAACACTAACCATTCTTGAAATCATACTCATCTCCTCGAATTTCTGAATTTGACTCGCGATTCAAAGTATTCCAACAATTTCAACAATTTTTATAATCACTCACAAGGATCCCACGACAAGGTCTACAGCACTATGTCACTCTATCACCGTTCAAACGTTGACATCTTATGTAAGGGATACTCAAACCGACTACTTCACAGTCCACCAGCAGCGCTGAAACATCATAACTTTCTAAATTTCATCTTCTAAAAATTATCCTTGTTACTTAACAATCACCTTCAAAAACATCAGGGATTTATACTCTACTCGTATATCAACAAACATTACGTTGCTCCTCATCCTTTGAGAAGTAAACATCAACAATGTCTGATCAGCCTTTCTCAAGATGCTCCAACTTGATTAACAAACAAAATCTTTAATCCATGTCACCTTCAAATTCGGGAAACAATAAAACTTTAACAATATTTGCACTGTCGCTATCAACAGCATACTGAACTAACATCTCACAACCAAAACATATCCGAGAATCAAAGCTTCTCCCCCACTTATCTTCAAACCAACTCCTTCATACAATCGATTGAAAAAGAAAACAAGTATCAATAGTGTGTCGCACAAACGCACTAAGAAACAACACATCAATAATATTCAACTGTCACACTACTCTACTGACTCAACAACTTGGTCAGATGGACCGACCTGCTCTGATACCACTAATGTAACACCCCATTTCTACCCGGCGATTATTAACAAAATCAGAGTTATAAAGTTTTGACATATAAATAGGATGCTACACTTTCAACTTATAACAACGAAATTTAATCACATGTAACATAGATACATAACACTTGAAACTCGAATGAACCGATAGCAACATAGATTAGTCTTTGAAAACAAAACAACTTTTATAATTAAGCAGCGGAATCACAACTTTCAACTCAAATTACATAACATATTTGTCCAACTGAAAACAACTTCAAATAAACAAGTACTTAACAAAATCAACTTAAAATTTAACAACTGAAGTAATAACAACAATAAAGCAACAAGCGTTCTTCCCCCATGAGTGTTACGTATCAGAGTGATGACACCGACTCTAACTAATGAAGGTAAACAACCTTCACTCTGGATTACCTCATAGGAGTAACATTCAAACAAAAGGGGTGAGATATCAAACAATATAATAGAATGTATGATAAATAATATATTATAATTAGTTCATACAGATCACCACTTCACATCTTTTTAACAATATTTAACATAATTAATTCAACCACACAACTACTCAGAATGCAACACAGAATTCAACTTGTCTTTATGCAAATGCATGTGGTACCAATAGAGCAAAACTCCCAACTTAATAATCTGCCAATAAATAGAGGCATCAACAAAGAGTAAGCCTTCAACTTTATATTTTGCCAATCCAGACCAACATAACGAGCATCGGCTCCAACTTGATATGCAATGTATGTGACTCAATGTTAATGTAGCAACAACAACAAATAATAACTCAACATAAATCAACGTTGGCCATAAGCCTATAACATCAACAACAAGTGAACATTAACTTAACATAATTCAACGTTGTCCATAAACCTATAACATTAACAACAATTCAACATCAACTTAATATAAATAAACCTTGGCCATTAGCCTACAACATAATATCTACCAGGAATTAGAGGCATTCACTACGCCAAATAAGCTATTTAATAGCGCTTTTTTTGTTTTTGATAGCGCTTAAAAGTGCTATTAACCGCGCCACTATTGTAAATATTTCTTATTTAATAGCACTTTAAAAGCGCTATTAAAGTACCAATTTATAATAGCGTTTTAATTAAAGTGCTATCAAAGTCAGTATTTTGCATGTTTTTTGTTTGTTTTTTTATAGCACTCTAAACAAAAAGCGCTAATATATAACATATGTTTGATAGCACTTTCAAATAAAGTGCTAATAAATGGTACATATTTGGTACAATATTTTTAATAAGTACAGTACAATATTTTTTCTTATACAATCATTTTTTTTGGTGTAAATATAAAATAACTATATTGAATTCAACACAAATAATGCTTTAAGTTACTCATTGCATATATATTATGATCCATCAAATACCAAATAACATTTTAAATTACCAAATCCTATTGTTTCCAAATATCATAACATATAGAATATTAAGAGGGCGTTTGCATAGCCAAATTTGTAGATGCCCATCTATGAGTACTTCAATCCAAATCCAAAAACATACAATCAAATTCTCTAAACAAAACACCAAAAAAATAAGAAAGGATAACAAAACAATCCCATGTAGTAACCACCTTCATGATCCAAAAGCGTTGAACTCATAGATACAATCACTAATTAGGCAAAATAATTGCTTCTTGTTTTCCTGTATCATAGAAGGAATATTGATTATGTATTGTACAATAAAAACTAATTCAACATATAAAGAATAATCAAACATTTAATATGGGTCTAACAAGAAGCGCATAAAATAAGGAATGATTATTATAAACTAATAACAATAAATCGATATAACTAATGCAATAATTGAACTAATTAAGTCTAACAAGAACATGACTTGTAAATATGTAGACCATAATTTCCATTATTAGATGCATATAAACACTAAACAGAATATAATTCAAATTCTCAAAATATACATAAACACTTAATTGTGTGTAACTTTCTTTTCATGATCCAGAACTAGATATCAAACACCTTACAATTGTTACTACGAATATCTAAAAATTTCAAGTAGAAACGGAAAACTATAAATCAATCATACAATAAGATATAAGTCATTTTTCCGTATTTTCCTATTTCAAAATTTAAATTCGAGACCAAGAAAGAACACTCAGTACCTCTGTGCCATATCTTCTAAACCAATAAAATACTAAAATCATTTATACGACAACTCTAAATCCAACTCAAAAATTAAAATTAAACATCTAAGTCAAAACATTTGAACTCTAAATCCATGAGTAATATTTGTCTTGTTTATCAAGTATCAAGTCAAGGAAAAACTCACCGAAAACATCATCCACCACATAAGTAGCCCAATCCTCCTTAACCTCAGTTAACTTATCATGAGAGTAGGTACGACATTTGTGGTCAAAAAAGTACTTCAAATATGAAAACATCAACAATTAATCGTGTTAGAATTAAATTATATTAATTTAATTTACAAAAGAATAATAATAATAATTAAAATCACGTACATTTGTGGGGATCATAAATTCATTTTCCATGATGACCTCTTTCATAAATCGCATTACAAAGTATCTACAATCAACGCCATTAATTTGACGAGGACACTACAAAAAAAAAATTTATATCGATTAATTTTACTCCACATAATTGTTTTAAAATAACATTAATTTAGACACATACCTTTATTTTTTGCCATGAGATTTTCTTTGACTTTGACACTTTAGGCACTTTAGAACTACTATTAGCACGATAAATTTGCAAAGCGCTAACAAAATGAAATTAACTTCAAATAAGTAATTATATAAATAATAATACGTACATAAATTTTAAATTAAAAGAGTCTATACTCACTTCTCAAACTTTGTTTTAAAATTTTGATGTTTTGTTGGCTCACCATTCAACGGATCCATGTAATATATCACCTCAGCATTGAGATTGATGACAAGCAACACCCAATGTTTCCTGCACCCAACATTTAAATATTGCATTAAAGATTCACATTCATTAGAGTTTTTTCTCGTTAATTTAATAACTTTTTGAATATAAATCTCACCCTAGATTACAAGGTGCAAGAATCATCTTATCCTTGAACTCCTCATCTTTCAAAAGTATTTTTGCTATACCATTTCCTAGATTATCCTCCCGTGATACATGTGGAGATATGAAAGAGAACTTATTTATTAATCCATTTGGACTAATAAACTTGTCATACAAATACCTAGAAATGAACAACAATTGATATTAATATATTTGTCACCAATGTGAATATTAGTCAACAATACAAATAACATTAATATTAATAATATATTTGTCAAATAAGAGAATATTTGTAATAATAGAGGTACCTGGAAAATACAGTGATAATAGATGCACTTAACCAATTGTGATCAAGAATCTCCTTTATACTCTCTACACGTAGTTGCTCTAAAAACTCCTCACCAAATATACTTTCCTCCATTTTTATTTGAATTAATGATCCAACCCTCACCATCTTTTTCACATACATATCAAGGAAAGGTAAATTTGCAATACCAGCTGAACCGCCAACTCTAAGAGACTCTTCGATTTTGAATTTTTTGTTACTTTTGTTGGGTGATGAAACTGAATATTCAACACTGTGTTGAATATTGTTACCTTTGTTTTGGGATTGACCAGGAATCTAAAAAGTTGTATTAATTAATATTAGTGATCAAATAATAAAACAAGTAGCGATCAAGCAACTTGATTATAAGTAATTTACCTTTTCACATTCAGCAACAAATTCAAGAAGTTTCGTTGGCCATGGCACAATTGTTCCTATTGCTTGACCAACCATGGATACATCTCCATCTTCAACAGATATAGGCAATGGGGCATTTGGCACAATAGCAACTTCGATATTAACCTTGACATATCCAGGTGGTAACGTCATGCCATGTACCGTGTTACCTTTGGTGTTATATAGTTTTCCACGAGCAACCAAACAACGACTCGGGGAGGATAAATATATATTAACAGGAAAGAGACCCTAAACCAATAAGATATGAATAAAAAGATTAACATCATTATTGAAAGAACAAACATATCGAATTTGAGAGATAATAAAGAAACCAATTACCTCGGGAATGTTGCCAAATGATCCAGGGTTGCAAGAACCTTTATCACTAGGTAGTCGACTCTCAGCTACTTTTTCTGGTTGTTTCCTTTCTACCACTTGTTCAAGGTGTTGCCTCTGTGCCACTTTTTCAGGTTGTTGCAACCTCTCTGACACTTGTTTAGGTTGTTGCCTTTCTTCCACTTCTTCAGTTTGTTGCCTCTCTAGCTTCTCTCTATCCAACTTATCTCTCTCAATCTTTTCTCTCTCTAGCACCTCCAATCTACTTTTGAGTGAATTACAAAAGCCATAAAAATTTTCAAAATCCATTTGTGTGGGGCGATTTTGGCGTGGTAATATGTCCCTAGAACATACCCCAAAACCATAAGTCCTAACACGTCCAGAGTAGTTTGGGAGATTAAGAGCCTCAAATAATATGTTTGTGGGACCAAGGTCTTGTCTCTCTTCTTCAGATAGAGCTTCTGTTAACTTCTCCTGACATTGATAAGTATAAAAGAAATAACCAATAGTTAGATACAAGTTGCAATTAATGGCTATTCTATCAAAATAAGACACAAAGACTCAATTAATTAAGGAAAATCGAGTTTAATGACTTCAAACTAACTAACAAAATACAAATTCGGTAACAATGATGAGTATAGAAAAAGTGTCACATCTATAATGTGAGCATTTTGGAAATAACATCTATAGTGTCACATCTAAAATTCGACTTACACATTGATCCACAACTCTTTGAACATTCTCATTATCAATCACCCCGCTCTTATTGACGCGGGCAGCCTTCCACACTTGACTACGGTTTATCTCACCAACTTCTGACTCTTCTACATGTATATACATTTTTACAAATTAACATAGCAATTAAATTTTTTTATAATATTGTATAGTACATTTATACACATACTTACCATATCAGCTTCAAGACGAGCACACCCTAAACGTGACTTTCTATAGGGATGTTGAGGATTTAACGCTCTTTCTCGATTCTCATCACTAACTTTCTGCATTTATTATAAAAAACGCATCCCACAACACTATCACTAATACTATAATCATGCAAAACTTTAAGGATCCATATCCAAGTGATAAAAGTATTACCTGAAACTTTGCAGTCATATGTTGGGCTACAAATTTATCCCAATCATCTTGTTTTATACAAAAAGAATATTTGGCCGGACGATGTTTAACAAAACCACCCTTACTATCTTTTAGATATGACCTCGCCATTTTTGTTCTGAATGCCCTGTGCAACTTTCCAGCTTCTCTATATACAAAGGCACGATGTTCCTCGCCAATTATAAAAGCTTTCTGCAAATAATTCAGTTTATTAAAACATAGTTCAGTTTATTTAAACATCCCAATCGATAGATTAACGAAATTAAAATTTTACAACTAGCTTAAGTTAGTGTGTTACTTCAATTTCATCCCAAATGTTTTGTTTATAAACCCCCACAGCCTCTTTATTTTTTTTCGCGCTCCAATTGTCCAAGCTTATTGGAACTAACCGACGAACTGTGACACCAATGAAACTAGCAAAAGTCTTGCTATTATGCTTGATTGGTTGACCTCTGGAATTCCATTGAACCTATAACAAAATTAAAGTGCAAATAAAGAATCAACAGTCTCACTAATAGTGTTTAACATTCAAATAGTTTCAAACAACTTACTCATAAAAGATAATCATGTATGTAACCATCACTCATACATAGTTCAGTAAAAGGAAAATTGCCAAGAGAGTAAACAGTATCATAAAACTCTAGCTATTTTACCTCAATTCTCTTTCCATTGCTTTTGGCTTTGTGAATTTTTTGCAATCGGGTCACACCACGTTTACCAACTGTTTTCTTACTAGACAAACCACTTTCATCATCAATAGAAGCCATATTTCACCTATAAAAATTTAAAAGTTATATACCATACAAGAATAACATTAAGAAGCAATAACAATAAAAAAATGAAAAACAAATAAATAAACCATACAAGATTAAGTCGGCCTTTTCCTCTTCCTTGTAGTTGGATTCCTACTTTTCTGTTTTCTAGTTACATAAAATGATGGATTGATCCAAATCCCATCACTGTGATCGTTTCTCATATAAAGAATATCATCTATAATTGATTCAGACTCAAGGGATTGTGAAGTATTAAAGAAAGGGTCATCCTCAACATCTATATTTGGAGTGGTGTGATCATTTATTTTGTTACTTAGAAACACAATAGACCACTTTTCATCAGCAGGATCAGTGACATAGAACACTTGGTGAGCTTGTGATGCTAAAATAAAAGGCTCGTCTTTATACCCTACTTTATTAAGATCGACCTTCATGAACCCAGGGTCAACTTGAAGGCCATTGTTATTGTCAACCCACTTACAACCAAACACGGGCACTTAAAAGCATGAGTAATCCAATTCCCAAATACGTTCAATGACCCCAAAATATGACAATTTGGAAAATGCGGGATTTCTATTTTTGGAACTTGAGATATGCACAGATTCAGCTACGAGTGTGACACCGCTATT
Organism: Vicia faba; assembly: GCA_948472305.1. Taxonomy (NCBI): domain Eukaryota; kingdom Viridiplantae; phylum Streptophyta; class Magnoliopsida; order Fabales; family Fabaceae; genus Vicia; species Vicia faba. The sequence continues at coordinate 687,240,536 of OX451735.1, read as the reverse complement.
TTGCACAGTGCTTTGATGATCATGTTCTTCTGTATAAAATGTATACTTGTTAATTATATAACCAGAGTACGATAGAACATTTGAATTTGGACCATTTGCTAGCCATCTCAATCTTTCTGAAATTGAATCAGGATTTTTAGCAAATTCTGAAAAAATGTGTTCTTTTAGCCACGGTATAAAACTTCGATTGTGTTCTCTTGTTAACCAATTTTCACTCTTATTAGGGTTCAAACTTTGAAGTATTTCTTTGTGCTTTTCAACATATGGCTCAACCTCATCAGCATTGTGTAGAACATACAAGTGTGATTGCTCCAATTCGATGTCTGACATGGTTACTAGTTTACTTGCACCAATCCCTTCCCCTGTTGTTTTTCCAGAGTGTCGTGACATTGGAATACCTATGGGCTCAATATTAGAGAGGTATTCAGTACAAAACTCAATGGCTTCTTCAACTAAATATCGTTCAACAATACAACCATCTGGTCGACTTCGATTCTTCACGTACCCTTTTATTATCTTCATGTAACGCTCAATCGGGTACATCCACCTCATATAAGCTGGTCCACAATATTGTGTTTCCATTATAAGATGGACTGTAAGATGAACCATTATGTCAAAAAATGAGGGTGGAAAATACATCTCAAGCTCACATAATGTGACAACAATTTCCTTTTGTAACGTCGGTAACTTCTCAGGGTCAATAACTTTGCTACAAATAGCTTTGAAGAAAAAACAAAGTTTAGTTATGGTCCATCGCACATTTTCAGGTAAAATGGAACGTATAGCCACTGGAAGAAAGTTCTCCATTAAAACATGACAATCGTGAGACTTTAAACCCTTCAATTTGAGATCTTTCATAGATACCAAACTCTTAATGTTTGATGAGTAGCCCTCTGGAACTTTAACATTGTGAAGAACCTTACACAAGATCTTTTTCTCTTTTCTTGACAGAGTATGAGCTGCTGGAGGTAGAAATGTACGCTTCCCATCCCTCTTAACCGGCTGTAACTCATTTCTTAATCCCATACTTTGCAGGTCTAACCTTGCATTAATGTCATCCTTAGACTTTCCTGGAAGATTGAGTAATGTACCAACGACACTTTCAAACACATTTTTTTCTATATGCATCACATCAAGGAAATGTCTAACATACAATGACTTCCAATACGGCAATTCAAAGAAAATTGACTTTTTTTTCCATCCTCCCTTTACAAGTTCACTTGAAAATGGCTTTCCAAAATTAGTGCTCAAAAGCTTTACCTTTTGGTATAATTGATCACCCGTCAAAGCCAAAGGAGCTCTATTTTCTTCTGATTCCCCATTAAAAGCTTTTCTCCATTTTCGAAAATGATGGTTGGTATTTAAAAATCTACGGTGTCCAAGAAATACATTCTTCATACAATACTCCAATCGTATTGAATGTGTACCATCTTCACATATGGGGCATGCAAATTTTCCTTTGACACCGTAGCCTGATAGATTCCCATAGGCAGGAAAATCATTGATTGTTCCAAATAACATAGCCCTCAAGTTGAAGGATTCTTTTTTATACTCATCATATACCTCCACACCTGTCTCCCACAAATGCTTTAAATCTTCAATTAATGGAGCCAAGTATACATCTATATCATTTCCTGGTTGCTTGGGCCCAGAAATTAACATACTCAACATCGTGTATTTGCGCTTCATACATAGCCATGGAGGTAGGTTATAAATCAACAAAATGACTGGCCAAGAAGTAAGTTTACTACTTTGAATACCATGAGGATTTATTCCGTCAGTAGACAATGCAAGACGTAGGTTTCTTTCTTCCTTCCCAAAATTTGGGTAATCATGATCAATTTTTGCCCATTGAGGAGAATCTGTGGGATGTCGGAGCATTCCATCAACAACCCTTTCATTTGCATGCCATGTTAAGTTCTTTGCGTCTTCTGCATTATGATACATGCGCCTAAATCTTGGTATTATCGGAAAATACCATAGCGTTTTGGCTGGAGCTGTTTCTTTCTTCTTATAGCGTGGGGCACTACATTTAGGACACATATTCAACGATGCATACTCCTTGCGAAATAAAATGCAATCATTTGGACAAGCATGTATCTTCTCGTAACTCATGCCAATAGAACATAACAATTGTTTAGACTCATACGTTCGACTAGGGAGCACGTTGTTCTCAGGCAAAATATCCTTTAACAGAGTCAACAAGTCTGTGAAGCTCCTATCGGACCATCCATGGCGTGCTTTTAAGTTATACAACTTTAAGACCGTTGACAGTCTTGTGAATTTAGTACATCCATCATACAACGGAGTCTCTGCATCACTTACTATCCGCTCAAACATTTGAGGACAATCACGAAGATCTTCCTCAATTACATTGACAAATTCTTCAACTCGATCAAACGCATAATTCGTATCTTTTTCAAAATCATTTGATGAATCTCTCCCATTGCTCCTTTTTGTGGACTTGGTTTTTTTTTCCCCGTGCATTATCCAGCATGTGTAGCTTTTATCAATTCCATTACATATTAAGTGATCTTCCAAAACATTTGCACTAACATCCGTATAACAACATTCTAAGCAAGGGCATATGATTTTACTAGTGTCTTCAGCATGAGCAATAGCAAACCTAACGAACTCACGAACTTCATCTTCATATTCTTTTGACGCTCGATTGGCAAACATCCATTTTCGATCCATATTTCCTAACAAGTAACATATATAACTAGTTAAAAATTGGTTCTAACAACCAAATTATGTATTTAAGAGTCATATAGCATATGAGATTATGAATTTAATTTTGACTTTATGATCCATATGAGATTATGAATTTGATTTTGACTTTATGATGAACTTGAGTTTGAGCAGGATATATGAAGGAAAATAGCAGCCTTGGGGTGATTCGGCTGAGTGTGCATACTACACCGGTGGAGTTGCGTGAGAAACTTGCTATACCAGAAACTTGCTACACCGGTGGATTAGTTTTGCAGCCAGTGTTGTCTATAGCAGATCACAAAGAAAAGTCGTTTCTTCAAATTCCACTAGATTACAGTGCTATAGTTGTTATTTAACAACACGTACTAAATTGTTGTACTAAATTGTGTATTGCAGAAGGTTTGTTAAAAACTCCCCTACACTACAGCGGTATAGCACTGTTATAGTTGGTACTTGACAACACTGACTGAATCCATATAAGCTGTATCCATTTTGATATTATTTGCTTCTGCAGGCTACAAGTGCTCTGGATACCGTCAGTGAACGCTTGGTTCAAGATGCTCTCAACCATTTGATGAAGGGGAGGACAACATTAGTCATAGCTCACAGGTTAAGCACAGTTCAAAATGCTTATCAAATTGCACTCTGTTCAGGTGGGAGGGTTGCGGAACTAGGCACTCATTTTGAGCTGTTGGCTAAAAAGGGCCAGTATGCTTCACTGGTTGGCACTCAAAGGCTTGCATTTGAATAAATTTATTATGAAGGTCTTGTTAGTAATTACTGTTATACCAAATAGCAATACATGAGACATGGAGCTGGAAGATTTTCTGGCTTGGAGAATGCAGAAGGGGATACTGGTTTTGTTTAGAAGATATCACACAACAAAGAGAAACAACCAAAAAGAAAGAAAAGAAAAGGAAATGTAATTAATGTTTTATGGCAATTTTGGTGTACAAGACCTCATCTTATGTTGATAAAATGGTATTACAATTTGGAATAGGAAGATTTTATAATTTCATTATAACCTTGGTGTTGGTGTCCAAAAATGTACAAGAGAAGTGTTATAGAATGTAGGGTAATGAAATGCCTTTGCACTAGTTGCATTGTTACAAGTGGAGGATTGAGTTTGGTACATTGGCTAGTTTCCTACTTTCTAAAATCTAGACCTGATTGTTATCCGGCTCAGGTGGACTTAGAAGACTAAATTTTACGCTTGAAAAATAATCAACCAAGTGGACTTATATTCTACTATCTCAGGATAAAAACACAGTATGTCATATATAAAATATAAATATTAATTATAGTCTTAAAGAAATATGAAATCATTAGAATATAATATTATATGATTACTTAATTATTTGTAGAAATCATAACCAACCATTATTAAGAAAACTATCCATCTTTTAAGGGCACAGACTAATTAATTATTTGTAGAAATACTTTTTTACTTAATGTTTTCTAATTATAATATTCTTAACCTGTACTCTTAGAATAGCAAAACCTTTTAAGAAAATTGAAGTAAATTTTATGGCTGGCAAAGAAAATAGGTACATTTTGCAACTTGGAAACAGTAAAGAAGATATTGAGTATTCTGTCACCATGAATAAGAAGTCATGTCTCTAGGTATACATATTCCTATCTTAGTATAATACAACTCATTATTGTCTTATGTTTTTTTAATCTTCTTGTATTTAGTTTTGCAATGAAACCTCAACTCTTATGATGTAGAAGAAATGAAGATGACAGCATTTAATTCAGCAAGACACTCAGTTGGTAGACCAAGGAAAGAATTCATAATGAAATCATCAATAGGTTCAACTGTTGCCACACCAACAAGTCTGCACTTTCTCAGCATCGTGGTATCAAAGAAGTCACTGAATGGATGTCAAGTGTAGGTTCTATCATCACTTGTTTATCTATAAGCACTTCTTATGAAAATAAAATGCCAATAAAAAGAACCGTCTTTGAGGGTGTATAAGTCGGGCTATTGCGCATAACCCAAAAGCCCAAAATAGTTTGTTTATTAATAAATTAAGAGTGGAAGAGACACAACCCAATCTGCAAGGAAATGACAGCAACATACAAATTTTTTTATCTGAATCATGGGCGAATATGGCTGCTTAGGAGGTGAGTTTGGAAACAGATGGCTTCAAACTTGTTAGTTCAAAAAGGAATTCGAAAAAATCCAAGAAGAAGAAATTAACTAGGGATAAACCTAGTACATCTAATCCTTTCTCATGAAGTGCATATTCTGGAATATTAGAGGAATTGCAAATGCCTCTTCCAGACTTGCTCTCAAAAGATTAATTTCTGTTAACAATCTAGACTTGGTTTTGGTAGCAGAACCTTGGATGGACTTTTCTAAATTCCTTCAAACTTGGCTTAAGAAGCTCAACCTTAAGCTATTTGCCATGAATTATACGCATGATCTTTTGCCTAACTTATGGTGCTTTTGTAAGTCTAATATCACCCCTACTGTTTTGTTAAGAGTGGCCAAGTAAGCACCCCTGGGCCGTAAGCATTCTGAGAAAAGGCTCGATAGAGCTGTCTGTAATTTCCATTGGATCGATACTTGCTCCTCAACATCCTGCCATACTCTTGTCAAAAACAAGTCTGATCACTATCCCCTGCTTCTAAACTTCGAGTATAATGATCCTAAAGTCACATCTAATTTTAAATTCATGAATATGTGGACCCTTCACAAAGATTGCTTGAATCTCGTTTCTCAAACTTGGCATTCCAAAGTGTATGGCTGTCCCGTGTATGTTTTAGACAAAAATCTGAGGATTCTTAAAGCTAACCTAAAAGAGTGGAACAAAAACAGTTTTGGTAATGTGCAGGAAAAAGTTAAACTGGTGCAAAATGGCGACAGGAAATTTGGTTGTGATGAGAAAACTATCAAAGCGGTTTGTGTACAAAATGTAGGTTGTATTTCTATAGGAAATCTTTTACTCTTTGTTGTAGTCCTACTCTTATCTACGTATGCTTGAAATTGACTTTTTTGTATAAAGTCGCTCTGTTTTGACTTGTGTAGTCAGTACAAAGGGATCAGCTAGGAGGCAGTGATATATATGAAACAGTTCGTTCTGAAGTTAGGCGGGCTATTTATGAGATTCAGATTGACCTCGAAAGTGTAAGTTTCATGAGACTATAACTTTCTCCTTGCCAGCTTGAAGTTAACTGCCTATTGATATAACTAACTGTGATTCATCCTATGCTATTCTCTAACTTGCTTCTTGTTTCGGGAATTTTAGGCTATTCAAGTGAGTAACGCTACAGCCGTTACTGTCACCGATATGGCTGATATTCATCCTGACTTGCTAAGCCCTGGTACAATAGAATTAGCATTGGAGACTAGAAGAGAGTATACCAAAAAGCTTGAAGAGGTAGTATTCCCATTTATACTTGAAGATGAAGTATGGTTAACGTCTCGTTCTTTTATATTGAGCAGAACTTGTCATATTTACAGGCCAAAGAGCGAGCTAGACGTCTTAGAGCAGATCTGGCAGTTGAAGAACATCGAGTGAGAGAACTGGATAGAATCTTGAGAGAAGTTCTTCCATATCCCAAGACTCCTAATATACCAAAGTCTCGTCCATCAAGAAAAGTAGGTTCCTTTAACATTATATTTACTCCACATGTTACATTAGATGTTTCTATCCCATTATTGATGAATCCAAAACACGGTTACAGTCTAGCATTGAAAGAAAAAGGATGTCGAAACGTCTTGCAGAAGATGCCAAGGCTTATTTTGACGAGTGTGTATCACTATCAACATTCGATAGTTCGGACTTTTCATCTCAAGAGGATCCTTCGCTCAGTATGGTTGGTCCACCTACTCCATCTCGTTTTACCGAGGCAAGTTCAAATACTCCGCCTTCAAATTTCGTCAGTAATTTACTTTCTACTTAACAAGTGCATCTTTTTATTCTTTTCTTGCATAATCTATATGTTTTACATTTTTGCAGCAATCCGGCACTCGAGAACAATCACACCATATCCATTATGACACAATGCAGCCACCGGCCAGCATTGATTCCGAGGAAGCTATCCATGAACAAGTCAGCTCAACTGCTGATAGCAAAGAAACTGACTCTAAACACTGCTTCTCCTTTGCACAGAAACCATCTGAAGGCACTACAGCTCAACAAGATATCCAACAATACATAAAAAAGTTTGAAAAAAGTGTTTCAAAGTTGCCAAGTATGAGATCAAGTTATGGTGACATGTGTGACTATAGTTTCCAATCATCAGCTGAGAGCTTGTTGATTGACAGGGTGATGCTAAGAAGTAGAATTGAATCTGGTAGGTTTTTACTCTGTGGTGGTGGTAACTTTTGGTCACCTTGATGCTTTGGTAGGTTTTTACTCTGTGGTGGTGGTAAGGTTTGGTCACCTACTTAACAAATTATAATGCACACATCTTGAGATTTGTTGTGATTGGTGGTGGTGGTGGTAAGGTTTTTACTCTGTGGTGGTGGTAAGGTTTCTATCTCTCATCCATTTCAACCCCAAAACAAAATCAATCTTTCTCTTAAAATAAGAACAACAACAAAATAGAAATCCAAGATTCAAATCAAGCATTTAAGTTCTCCAACAACAATCACAACAAATCGAGAAAATAGAGGAAAAAAATTGCTTACCTGCAAGCAAAACCGAGAGTGGCTGGAGATGGAGGTCAGAGTCGAACGCCCAGTGGTGGCTGCCGGTGAGCTACAGGGGGCCGGAGTGCGTCGATATTGTGCTGTTGCAGAAGCAGTTGAGTTGTCGTCGCGGTCGCCGGCGTGTCGTCGGAGGCCAGTCAAGTAATGGATTTGGAATCTCCTTCCTGTGTTTTTTTATTTTGTTTCGGTTTGTAATGGAAATAACTTTTTTTTTATCAATTAATTAATTAATTCATTATTATATATAAGATAGCGCTTTTTAATAAATGCTATTATATAGGTAGTCAAATAATAGCGTTTTATACAAAGTGCTATCTTAAAGAAGTTTAATAATAGCGTTCTGGTACAAAGTGCTATCATAATTACATAGTTTGTATTATATAATAGCGCCCGATTAAAAAGTGCTATTATAAATGTGTTTTTTCCATTTTAATAGCATTTCTTTTAAAAGTGCTATTAAATTAGGTGATACAAAAAATCATTTTTGGCGTAGTGATTTCAACAACATCGGTATATCCTGCAGCTTCCCATCGTCAACAATATTGACATTACAACAACATATTAAAATTCACAAATACAATCGGAGCCCATTGCAATAACAGTACATAATTATTCAGCTATACGTCTATATTTGACTATTAGACATTCTGCGACAATTCCTCTAATATTAACCTGCTACAACTATTATAAAAGCTAGTACTACTATCAACAATTTCCACTACTATTAGTATTACTAATTTATTCTCTACAGTTTTTTTATTGCTAATAACTTTCTATTACTATTTCACAATTAATTCCTACTGTCAACTTATTCCTGCCACATGTACTATGCTATTATACTATTAATAGTTTTCTGATAAGGTTCCTGCAATTACATCCTACTACCACAAATAATCTCTGCTATTGTTTTACTGTTAATAGCCTACAACTTTGTTTTAGCCAATCAATACAGGCAACCCAACAAATTCATCACTTCCTGCAAGTTAACCAATTAATAACAACCACATCACTACGACTTATATAAATCAATACTATTATCGACCAACTCCTATTAATTCACTTCTACTAAAATATTCTACTGTTAAGATCATCCTGCAAAATACTCACTAGCTCTATAATCCAATCCAATCATATATTTCATTACTCCGTTGTATGAACAAGTTTTATAATGTGTGTACTTAATTTTTTCTATTAACCAATTAACAGAATAAGGTAGCAGACACACAAGAAAATGGAGCAACCAAAATAAAACAGAAAACAAATGTTTAAGGTGTGCCCCTCGTCACCCAATTGTGCCCCTCGACACAAAACAAAAGGCCATGCCACTCGTCATGGAGTTGTGTCACTCGGTACACTCCTCTCCTTGCCATACCATTCAGCATGCTCGTGTGCCCCTCTGCATGATCCTTCACTTTGTACCTTTTGACACAACACTTGTGCCCCCCGGCATAAAGTGTTTCTCACACAGACTTACTGATTCAACACAGAATTCTCCAAATCTTCATTAGATTAACAATATTTACATAATTACATGATACAATGCAGTATTTCATTGACATATCAACATAACAACTATATTAGCAATATTATAATTTCCAACAACAGATAGTTAATTTTGCAAACAATTCAGGAACATCCTTAACATGATAACAACCAAATTCATAAACAACAACAACAGCACACATACAACAACATTACACTTTCCCAATTCCTACATAATATTCATTATGATTCCAATTATAGAGTCAGAACCCCACCCTTACCTTGGATTGGAGACCACTCTAAATTTCTTCGATCGAACCCAGCTTTGCCTCTCTTCCCTTTGCTCTGTAACTTCTATGTTCTCTTTCTCTCTTCCAACCCTTATTCCTCTTCTACTTGACAAAACCTATTTTATCATATCAACTTAACCTTATTTCAGTAATCACATTTGGGCCTAACTTACACCCCCCCCACTTACTACATACCACCATATAAATAAGCCCAACAACTTAATCTTATATTATTCCATTAATCCCAACATTATTATTATTATTAATCAACTAATTAATTAATAATAATCTAACAATTTATACCAAAATTTCTCAACATCTCACAACTTCAACAAATAATCCAAAAATAATTTAATTAATTAAATTAACGGGCGTTACAATAACCATGTAAAGAAAATGGAAACATCTTGTGCCAATCCTTATAAGTGACAACCATCATCTGCATACTCTTCTTAATATTCTTGTTAGCTACGTCAAACACGCCATTTATCTTAGAACGGTAAGGAGAAGAATTATGATGCTTTATCTTAAAGCTTTCGCACAGCTTTTTCATCATCTTATTGTTGAGATTCGACCCGTTGTTGGTAATAATGTTCTCGGTAACCCTGTATCAACAAATGATATTATGCTTGCTGAAATGAGCAACCAAATTCCTAGTGACGTTGGTATAAGACACTACTTCGACCCACTTGGTGAAGTAGTCAATGGCCACCAGAATGAAGCAGTGCTCGTTGGAAGCAGTCAACTCAAGCCAGCCAATCATATCAATACCCCATATTGCAAAGGGCCAAGGAAAAGTTAAGACATTTAGAGGGTTGGGCGGCACATGAATTTTGTCTGCATATATCTGACATTTGTAACAGATCCTGGAATGATTGTAGCAATCATTTTCCATTGTTGACCAATAGTAACCTTCTCTCAATATTTTCTTGGCTATAGTATTCCCACTGGAATGCGTTCCAAAGGAAACTTTTTTAATTTCTTCTATGATATTATTTTCCTCGTGTCTATCCACACATTTGAGCAAAACAGAATCATAGTTTCTCTTGTACAAAACACCCCCATCGAGGAAAAACTTGGCTGCATATTTCCGCAGAGTCTTCTTACCAGTGACAGAAACATACTCTGGATATTCTTTCATTTCGATATATCTCTTGATATTATAAAACCATGGTTTCTCATCAACAACATCTTCTACTTCATAACAAAACGCTGGCTCATCCAACCTCCAAATGGTGATAGAGGGAGCTTCATTTTCCCATCCGAATTTAAACATGGATGACAGAGTAGCCAAAGAGTCTACTAAGTTGTTCTCTTTCCTTGGAATATGGATGATCGGCCAACACACTACCTTTGGTAGCTTTTTGGGTATTATACTGGATGTCATATTTTGTTAAAATCATCTGCGAATGGGCTACTCTTCTCGTGAGAGCTGGCGTTTCAAAGATGTACTTGATTGGGTCCATCTTGGATATCAAGAGAGTAGTATGAGTCAGTATATACTGTTTGAGACGCTTTGTTGCCCATGCGAGTGTGCAACAATTCTTTTCTAGGAATGAATATCTCGACTCACAATCATTGAATTTCTTGCTCAGGTAGTAGATGGAATGTTCCTGTTTACCCGTCTCGTCATGTTGATCGAGTACGCAACCCATGGAGTTTTCCAACACTATCAGATACATTATCAAGGGCCTACCTTCCACGGGAGGCAAAAGAATTGGAGGTTCCAGTAAATATTCTTTAATTTTATCAAATGCCACTTGGCAATTGTTATTCCACCTGTCCGTCTGATCTTTTTACAACAATTTGAAAATTGGTTCACAAGTGGTTGTAAGATGAGAGATGAATCTAGCAATGTAAATCAATCTCCTGAGAAAACCATGAACCTCTTTCTCTGTTTTCGGAACAAGCATTTCTTGTATAGATTTTACCTTGCTAGGATCAACCTTAATCCTTTTTTTGCTTACGATAAAGCCCAACAACTTTCCTAATCTCACCCTGAAGGTGCATTTGTTTGGATTCAGCCTCATCCTGAACTTCCTTAATCTTTCAAACAGTTTTAATAAGTTGACAATATGTTCCTCTTTTTTCTGGGACTTGGCAATAATATCATCAACATATACTTCAATCTCTTTATGTATCATGTCATGAAAGAGAGTGACCATTGCACGCTGATATGTTGCCCCTGCGTTCTTCAGACCAAAGGGCATCACTTTGTAGAAAAATGTTCGCCAAGGTGTAATAAAAGTAGTTTTCTCCAAGTCTTCTGGCACTATTTTGATATGATTGTAGCCAGAAAAACCATCCATGAAGTAAAACACCTTAGTTTGAGTAGTATTGTCAACCAGAATATCAATATGAGGGAGCGGAAAATTAACTTTAGGGCTTACTCTGTTCAAGTCCCTTTAATCCATACACATTCTAACTGTACCGTCCTTCTTAGGCATCGATACAATATTCGTGATCCACGACGGGTAAGAAGTCACTTTAAAAAAACCCGCATCAAACTGCTTCTAAACCTCATCTTTGATCTTCTTAGACATATCAGGATGAGTTCTTTGAAGTTTTTGTTTAACAGGAGGACACTCTTTTCTAAGAGACAGTTTGTGCACAACACTATCCATATCCAACCCAGGCATGTCTTCATAAGACCAAGCAAAAATATCCACATACTCACGGAGCATTTCAATCAATCTTCGCTTGACACTGTCTTCTAAAGCGGCTCCAATCTTGACTTTTCTTTGGACCTCCTTGGTACCCAAGTTGATCAACTCGATAGTCTCTTGGTGCGGGTGAATGACCTTTTCTTCTTGCCTCAACAATCTAGCTAACTCTTTGGGAAGTCCACAATCTTCTTCAGCTTGATAGATCGGATTTTCAAAGTCATAAAGAGCCATATCATAATCATTCTCGACAATTTCCAGGATTAACCGGTGACATAATCTGCATGATTATTTTTATTTTTATTTTAGTTTTAGATTTAAAAAAAGAAAATAAAAACTCACATTTTGCCAAAAATTTTAAAGAAAGACATGGAGCAAAATTTTGAATGCAAAAAAGACGTCTTTTATTGATGATAAATTTGCAATGAAAAACATCGTGGTCATACAGCATGTTCACTACGTCTTAGACAGAACGTAGGGATTATTGCATGATAACAAATAAAAGAAAGTTACTCTTCATAACAGGTGACTTCAACGACGTCTTCGGAAAACCAATTAGAAAGCTCTTTACCCGGCACGATAGGATGAACCCACTTATCCATTTCGCAATCACTGTCACCATAATCGCTCATAGAATGAACTTCTTCATGGATAACACCACCATTGACAAACTGAATCGACGAAGGGATACCTTGAACCTTGAGAGGGGTAACAGTTGACACGCTTCGATCAGCCATAAGACCTAGACCTTTCTTGTATGTCTGTGTGGGGAGATTCAACACTCTACCCCAGACTTCAGGATGACCAGATCAGACAACTTCTTGTGCTTGACAATAAGATGACATGGAGACCTCTGACTTCTTAACCTTATGACGAGTAGTCCTAACAACCTGCACGGTCTCAAAATCTTGGCACGAGGTCTCATGAATTTCTCCCTCCACCTCAACATAGCAAAAGGAACTCAGATGACTGACAATATAGTCCTATTCACTACAAATGGTCACCACCTTCCCATTCAACAAGAACTTCAACTTTTGGTGCAAAATGAAAGTGACAACACCGGCCCCATGGATCCATGGACGGCCCAACAAACAACAATAGGAAGGATTAATGTCCATGATAAATAAAGTGACTTCAAACACCTGGGGACCTATCTTGATTGGCAAGTCGACCTCCTCGAACACTGTCCTTTTAGACACATCAAAAGCTTTGACAATCAAATCGCTTGGCCTCAACACAAGTCCATCATAATCAAGCTTCATGAGAGCGGACTTGGGTAACACAATGAAATAGGATCCCGTATCAACCAGCACATGGGAAAAAGTAGTCTTTGCAATCTCCATGGATATGTGCAACGTTTTATTATGCTTCTTCCCCTCAGGGGGTAGATCAAAGTCTGTAAAGCCAAGTCCATTACTTGCAGAAATACTATTTACAATCCCTTCAAATTGATTCACCGAGATCTCCTGATGACCGAAAGAAGCCCCCAAGAGCTTCATCAATGCATTTCTATAGGATTCAGAATCTCTGAGCAAAGCAAGAATTGATATCTTTGAGGGTGTCAGACTCAACTGGTCAATAATCTTGTAGTCCCTTTTCTTGATGTACTTCATCAACTCGGCTACATGTTTAGCCATTTCAGTATCCAAAGCAGGAACAAGGGGATTTTTCCCCAGATTATCACTATTGACTATAATCTATATTCCCTTAGCCTTAGCTGTGTCATCTGCGCTACTCTCAGAATTTTCAGACGGTGAAAAGATTCAACCACTACAGGTAATTCGGCTTTTGTTGACAATATCAAGCAATGCGGGTTTCTCTTCTTCACACTTGTTTTCCCAAGAATTCTGAGTAGCAACCTTGTTCCCCTAATAGTAGAGTTCACCGTCGTAACTCCAAGGAATCGCCTTTTCACTAAAATACAGCATCCGACCAGGCACAATGATAAGTAGTGGAGATTTCTTAGCAGGCACTAGAATCATCACAGACGCACAAATAGACTTCGGCTTGACCATAATGGTTATCACATTCACTTCATCATTATGAACCACGAGCTTAATGACCTTGCGATCAAGTTAAAGAATCCCCTTGGTAATCAAACTTTGAACTGCATCTTTCAACAATTGACAACCCTCTGGCTGGTTCAAGCAAACTGCATAGTCCATCCCACAGCCCAAGAATACACCTTTACTCGACAACTATTCTTTCACAAATGAGAGAGGTGTAGTTAAATGATTAACATCCATAAACAAATTCAAACCTTCATCGTCCATGATTTCACCAATAGTGGCACCGCCATGAGGTGGCAAAGGCTGATTAGTGATATTGGGTGCTGGTCCAAAGTTAATGGCCTGAGAGTCCAATAGGTCTTGGACTTTGTGCTTGAAAGCATGACAATTCTCAATAGTGTTCCCCTTCCCACCATAGTGGAAATCACATCGAGCATTAGCATCAATGTTGTATGGCAACCTTTATGGATCAACCTTTCAAGGGCGCAACTCAACTAGCTTCAACTCAAGCAACTGAAGTAACAACTCAACACAAGACAACGGAAGTGCATCAAGATTCCTGGGAGGACACCTTTGGCCTTACTGATTACCTTTCTGAGACACATAAACTTGTATCTGAGGTGCAGAAGTCGGTATTGTTAGAGCAGCAATATGATGATCTGAACCGTGATATTTACCTTTCCCTTTTCGAGAATAGGTTGCGTTGGTTTCACCCTCCATTTTCTTCTGGTTACAACCAAAAGACTTCTTTGTGTTACCAACATTATTTTCAGAAACAACATCTTGGATCTTTCCTAACTTAATTCTGATTTTAATTCGCTCTCCATGTGTTACCATCTCAGCAAAAGTACCTGACGTACTGTAACTTGTGTATTACTGGCCCTATAATATACTATTAAATATTTCCACCATCTCCTGCTCCAACATGGGAGGTTGAACCTTCACAACCATCTCTTGCCACCTCTGGGCATACTCTTTAAAAGACTCATCCCTCTTCTGGGATAAATTCTGTAATTGGGTTCTTATGGGATTCATATCAGTATTATTCTGATAGTGCACAACAAAAGCCTCAACCAACTCTCTCCATGTACGAATGCTACTACTTTCCAATTGCATGTACCACTCGAGTGGACCACCCATCAAGCTATCTTGAAATAATTGCATCAACAACTTATCATCATTAGAATACGCATACATCTTCTGGTAGAAAGAATTAACATAGGTCTTTGGACAAGAATTACCTTTGTATTTCACGAAATCAGGCACCTTGAATTTTGGGGGAATCTTCACCTCAGGCACTAAGCCAAAATCAGACATGTCAAAGCCCACTACACCTTGACTTTCAAACCTGCACATCCGCTCTTCAAGCATATGCAACTTCTTGTTAGATTCTGTTGGTTCATAGACATTAGACATCCAGCCTTCCCAGTTATCTTCTCCCACTAGCCTAACAGGAATGCAAACAGTCCTTGGTGGTACCACGGGTTGTTTAATGCTCTGACGAACAGGAGTAGTAGACCACCCAGAGTACCATATTTTGAGCACCCAGAGTACCATTTGGATTGTTGATGACGACCCCTTGTGGATTCACAATCAAAGTTTCACCATGATTGTTCATATTTTCAGCAGGCCTCACGATCACGGCTCTCATTTCCTCTTGATGACGAGCCATATTCTGAATGATCTCCATCAACTGGTCAACTCGAGTATCCATCCTGGTACCCATAGCCACAACATCTGCTTGAATTTGTTCCATTTGTCTCTTGGAAGTGCTCTGAGTATTATAACGATGAGAGTTTGTGGTAGCAATCTCTGAAAAGAAACCCATATTATAGATAAGAAAACATGTCGGAGCCACCCGTCATTATATGATATGCATGGATGAATGGTTATGCATGAAATGTTTTATCATTTCCAGGAATATCCTGCAGTCCTGTGTCAAGCATCAATAAGCAATAGGATAAACAACAAGACAAAGCAACTAAAGACAAAACATCTGAATAGAAACTGCTCATAACATAAAATCAAACAAGCATCCATACCAAATATTCTTAATACAAACAAAGTCAATCATCGTAAATATCCCGTCTAACAAGACTGGTGGTGATTTTATCAACAAATAAAACTGAAAAGAATGTGCCGAAAAGACTCCTCCAAGAAACCTGATCACTTTACTAATCATCCTTTGAAAATGAATCTTTAGTCACAAAGCCTTTCTTCTTCATCAAAGCCAACAAATAATGGTACTTGAGCTCCCAATCTTTGGGACCCGCATTTCCCATCTCAGTTTCTTCTATTGGAACCTTGACTCAGTTTGCTACTTGGGTTTTGATCACTATTAACTCCTTCACCACTTGAGTCAACCAAACATCTTTTTCTCTGAGCTTTTTCTTCAAAGCCTTAACCTTTTCGCAGTGTTTAACTTCCAACTTGTATTTAGACAAATGAAGCCTCTCTATCTCCTGCTAACTAATCAATAGTTTTCAACTTTTCGACTATGTACTAGAACCCTAGACCTTGAGCTTCTTCGACCGCTCAAGCAAACCATATCTTTCTAGCAACTGATCTTTCAACCTGACCTCCTTCATAAGCTTCTTTTTGTCTTGCAAGGAAAAAGAGAGATCCATGTTCATCTCTTCCTTCTTAACTTGGAGTTTGATATTTTCGGCCTTGACATTCTTAAGACACACCATAGGTACAAATTTCGATCCTCTTGGTGCAGGCTACACAGAAGACGATTCAACACGAGATAAAGAAACATCCACCCAATCGTCAATTAATGGGTCAAAATCAGGTTAAGGATATATCAACCTCCCCTTTTTGTAAGGTAGTAGTATCAATTTCACATGATCCTAAATCCAACTTGTATAAGTATCGTGAGCTACACCTTCATTATGATAAAAGAAAGTTTCCCTTTACGGCGAACGTGTTCCCAAGCAACTTTCACCTTTTCAATCAAAACTACATCTTCCCTTTTACCGAAATAAACGGTTCCCATCACTTCTCGATCAGTGGGTTTATCCATCATCGTGACTCCTAATTGATGGCGTTCCAGTATAGGATTATAGTTAATGCAGCCCCTTGTTCCTATGAGCGGAACATTAGTGAATTCTCCATACCCTATAATGATCTCTTTCAAGCCCATCACGCTTTGCTAAACAATATCATACGAAGTAAGTCTCATGATACGCTGAGACCATAAAGACGACTCGATAATATAAACAAAAGGCCCTTTGTAGGAACGTGCATCATCAACCATTTGTAAAGCACAATCCCACAATACATAACTTTCCCTTCATTCCCATGTCGGGAATAAATGGTGTAATAAGTGTCGGCTGGTAGAGTTGGTATTGGATTACCATTCACAAAGACATACAATACAGATACATGCACCAACTTCTTGGAAACCAGAAAGAGAACTAAACCATAAATCATAGCTGCCAAAAGCACATTGAATGCGGTCTAATTATTACCTCTTGCAAACACCTTGGCCTTTGATACCAAATAATTCAACTAAGACCGCTCATGCCTCTTTTGTTAATCCAATTACTTTCAACTTCACCACGTGTCAAATAAAGAGCCTTGAGAATTATCATGTAGTCCGGAGTCTCTGGTACTTGGACAAACGGAACACCATTAGTCAACTTGACATCCATAATGTGTGCATATTCCTCAACAGTCGGTGCTAATTGATAGTCTCAGAAAGTAAAATAGCGCAATTGCGTATCATAGAACTGAAGAAGTGTTCTCACGGTCCACTCTTCAAAATCATAATTCACCAACGATAATAAAGCTTCCATATTGTCTTCTGAAAACTTCTTCATTCGGCCCTCTCACAAGAGCTCCTATCGCTCGCAATCGACCACCAAAGTACGAAAACTGATAAGAAGTAGTGTTTTTGAGAGGCTATGTGCTTGCCTCCATGTTTCTACTCATCCTTGATGCTAATGACAATTTTAGAATAATCCTGGAAATGACATGCATATGCAGGTTAGACATATATATTTTTTTGTACATTTATTTTTGTAAAATAAATATGCCATGATGCAAGTGTAACAAACATGGGATCAAAGGTTCCAAAATATTGATTAACTATTGTGCCCTTTTTGGACATGCTTGGTGCATTAGGATCAAAAGTCCGGAACATAAACCAAAATGAACCTCTTGGTCAACGAATTAGAAACTAATAACATAAATGTGAGAACCATTAGAAAAAAGTGATCGCCCATAGAACATAGTCACCATATGAACATAGTCACCAACTATACCTATGATAATCAAGTACCTCTCCACTCACGGGTGAAAACTAAGTCAGGGTAGGGTTGGGTAACCCAGAATCAATGGTACTCCTGAAAAACTATCGCCGTATCACCTAAGTGAAAACGATAGCCCCTCATTTGTACCTCATCTGAGAGTGGACGACATGACGACAATAGTGAAACCTAAGTCAACTAGTCGTTCATGTTCCACTCTATTCCTAGGGTTCCTATAGTTGTCACTTGGCTTGGGTATTGGGCCTTGTTGTACCACTAAATTTTCCATCTCATTTTTCAAGGCATTTCTCACAATGATTCTCAAGGTTCAGGCTTGCACAAGTACAATTAGACTTTCTAGTATCAAGTTAAAATGGAAACTGTTAAAATAAAGGGGAAAACAGATAAAAATAATATTTTGACAAATTTGGAGAAAAACAAGTGTTTTTCGATTCAGCTCCTTCGATTTGCCTTTTGGCCTCTCTCTATGCAAGCTTGGCTTGCATCCTTCGACTGGTCATGGGTCTCTAGCGCGTTGGTTTTGGTTCACAAGGCAGGAGCTTCCTGTACGCCACCTTCGATTGCACCTTTGGTCTCACAGGATTCACCATGCAATGGCTGCCTAGGTGCCTGTTTCATTTGGATGTTTGATGCTTGCATGCCTATACAAACTTTCCCTCTATGCTTGCCTTGATTCACAAATTGATGACTAGCTGGGTACAAGCCTTTGTTTGAGCCATAACTTCTTTTTTTGCGTGAAAAAGGTTTCCCCATGCTAGCATGCACAAGGTACAAAGCCTCCTATAGCTTCCTTCAATTCCAAGGCAAAAAGCTCCCTTTTGGCATCCTTCGATTTGTAATTTTTGCCTCTTGTATGCCTCTTTCAAATCTGGACATTTTTGCCTCCTGCATGCCTCTTTCCTTTGGGCATGTGGCTCCCTCTATGCAAGTCTTCGTTTGGACATTGACCTTTTGTATGCATGCATGGAGTCACAAAGTTTAGACCTCCTGTATGCAGGCTTCGACAGGATATTGGCTATGTTTGTACTAGCTTCGACTGGGCAACATTTCTCTTTAGTATGCTGCATTTCCATCCTTGACAAACTTCAGCATACATGGTTGATGGCCCCTTCAAAAGACATATAGTGTTGGATTTGAAGGGCATACATTGAGTCCCTGTCGAAGAGTATACCTTATGAGTCCATTCGAAGGACACATTTGGCCCTTTTCAAAGAAACATACATGACCCATTCAAGGGACATGTCTAGGCGTCCCATTCGAAGAACATGCTGGATGGCCCATTCGAAGGATTTATAAAGCTCACTTTAAGGCATGTTTTGGTGACCCATCCAAGGGTCACACTTTTAGCTCCTTCGAAGGATGCACAAAAATAGCCCATTCGAAGGACACTTGATGGAGAAAAAATCAAATAATATTGTTGGGAGAAGAATCTGGTCGAAGAAGAGTCAAAACAAAAGGGTGAAATATCAAAGATGCTTGCTACCAAGTTCAGGCCTGGTACACTGTCTCTCGAAAGCTACAAAGAGTAGGTTACTCAAATTATTCAAACCTTTTGTTTTCCCTCCAAAAGCTTCAGGCAGCTTTGCCTATAAATAAAAGGCTTCACAACATGTTTAAAGGAGGACTTTTTGGCCAGAGGAATGAATCTTCAAAAAATTCTCAAACACCATAAAGCTCAAACACTTAAACACTTAAACACTCATCAAACACAAACCCAGAATCCAAACACTTGTCCCTTTCAAATCTGAAAGATCCCTATACCATGTTACCCTTCGAATCCAGCAGGAAGAACCTCACGCTTGTTCTCCTCTTTCGAATCCAGTATCAGAGGCCTAACCTTTGGTCCCACCCTTCGAATCCAGAAGCATTCAAGGTAACCACTTCAAGGTCCAGCACGCGCTCCAGCCTCCAGAAGGGTAAGTTGTTCTAAACCTTGAACTTTTCATTTCTTGCATAACATGTAAATAAACTTTCTTTTCGTTTCAAACATGTACATACCATTGTCCTTCTTTTCTTTTCCATCCTTTTAATATGTTTTCAGAGCTAATCCTTTTGGTTTTGCTTCTTGTTTACCTAAACATGTTTTAAGTACTAACCTGACCATAAGTAAATACTAGCATGGCCTTAGGCCATGTTGCTATTCAAGAGTTCGAACGAAAGAAATAGGAAAGATGAAGTAGGAAACGAAGCCTTTGGCTTCCACACTGACCTCCAGGTCAAAACGAAAAAGGCAGCCAGAAGGCACACCATGCTGACTTCCAGGCCCAGACGAAAGGCATGCCTACACTGATTCTAGGCTCAGTCGAAAGGCACACCACACTGGCCTCCAATCCCCAATCGAAAGTCACGCTTTCACCCCTTTCAGGTCAAATCGAAGAGAGCCTGAAATTGCAGAATTGAAGGGTGTTTCTGCCTAAATTGAAAGAACCCCTTTTATTTATTTTATTTTATTTTGCCTTTATATTTTTATGCTATTCAATATGGTTGTAATAGTGTAGGATTTTATCTTTCTACATTTTATTACGTTTGTATGATTGTTAGTAGAATAGGGTATGTGTGGCAAGATAAAAAACAACAAGTAGACAACCCCTAATCAAAGACTAAATGCATGCAATTCAAACACATGATTCACACATGCACCCCTAGGGTAATCTCACTTGTTGCCTCGGAAAAATAGTCATGTCCCTCGAGTATGGGCATTTTAGCAAAGACCCTTGATAAAAGATTTTAGTCCCTCGATGACCCTCAATGTTGCCTTCGGTAAACGATCTAGTCCCTAAACGACATTGCTAAAACGTCCCATAGGTTGCCTTCT
This sequence comes from Vicia faba, assembly GCA_948472305.1. Lineage (NCBI taxonomy): Eukaryota > Viridiplantae > Streptophyta > Magnoliopsida > Fabales > Fabaceae > Vicia > Vicia faba. The sequence goes on along the minus strand of OX451735.1, from coordinate 687,219,628 downwards.
ATGACTATACAAACGTCCCATGCCCATCCCTTCACATCCAATGATGGGGATTATTACCATATCAATGGTAAGATAGCAACATCTAAAGGAGGAGGAAAAGAACGTTTAAGACCTTTTGAGTAGGTAGGTTTCTCCTAGTAGCTCGCTTGCTCACAATAAAAACATTTTATACACCCACACTTTTATTTGAAACATTTTCAAAATTTAAAACACTTTGTACGCGTTCTTATAGAAACGAGAACCATTACAAAGACACCTTTTCAAACTCACTTTCAGAAACACATTCCACAAACACCTCTTTGAACTATTTTCAAAACAACACTTTGTACGCGTTCTTATAGAAACAAGAGCCATTAGAAAGACATTTTCAAAATACTTTCAAAACTCACACCACAAGCACATTTTCAAACAAAAAAGTAAGTGATCTAGCAAGAAACTAAGAGCCCATAGATAACTACGAATGAAAAGGATGCTAATACCTTCCCTTTTCATAACCTACCCCCCGAACTCAAGAAATAATCTCGAAAGGTCTTTCCTGTTCTTTTCAACCTTTCCTTATTGGATAAAAGAAAAGTCGATGGCGACTCTTGCTATCCGCAACAATTACGAACAAACGCAAAACACCCAAGTCAGTTTTCCCACCGTGTTACAGGCCTTTTACCTCATAGTAACACCCACCTAATCATGAAAACAGATCCAACACAACAGTATCACCAATATATGGAAAGCGATAAAATGCAATACAAACATATGCTCAGATAAACATGTACAAATGAATAAACTTAAAGCATAAAAATAAACATGGAAAGAAAATAAAAAAAGGGCTAGGATCGACTACGGGATGAACCAACAATAGGTCAATCGGTCCCTAGTGAAATCTCCAGCTAGAACAACCGGCTGAACGTCAACTAATAATGAAATCAATGAAGTCACCATCAAATGTTTTTTATCCCACAAGAAGGGAAAGGAAAACCTCGGGCAAACCTGAGAAGAGTGAAATCACGATCAAATGACCGAGAGATCAGGTAAGGGAGTCTGTTACGCAAGGGGAAGGTATTAGCACCCCACGCGCCCGTAGTACTATATGGTATCCACTCATGTTTTTATAATCTAATGGGTGTGGTCAAAGTATATGACTAAAGTTTTAAGTAAAAAAAGAAAGAGGGAATGCATGCAAAAGAAAAGAGAAAACAATATAGGGAAAATAAAGTTGTGCTCATTCGGGCCCTACCCCAACACCTACATATCCCTTTTAAGGAATAAGAGCAGCCGTAGTTCGGCTCACTTGTTTTGATGGGTTTGTATTTTTTATTTGAACAATGTTAGATTCAATCATTCCACCGTGGCTCGACCTTTGGAGACTTACGACTTATAGAGGAAAGGAACTAACATGCTCTTATAATAGAAAATTTGATTGACAAAAATAAAGGAATTGGTTGGTGTTTTTGAAATTTTGGTATCAGATATGTGATGTCGAATAAGATGTCACAACATAAATATTTGTTTGCAAGTAAGGTGCAGTAAAAACACAAGATATTGTTCACCCAGTTCAGTGTACAACAACACCTACTCTGGGGGCTACCAAGCCAGGGACAAGTTCACTAAATAATATCAATTCATAGACCCTCGGTAAACAACCAGTTTATGATCTAATCACTTAATTACTACCCAAGCTAAAATTTTACCTAAGATTCACCTAGGTATGAGGCCATCCTCAAATCCCTTCAATCACTTACAATGAAGAACTTAACAGAATTAACAAGTTTGAAACACTTCAATCATTCAATTCTTAAAAGCTTATGAATTATACACAATTAACAACCCAAATAACAACTCAAGTATTTAAACTAATACTTAGAGTGTATTACAAATAAAAAGCCTAGACTTCTAATTAGAAAGAATGTATTCTTCTTCAAAAGATGAATCTCTTTGAATAAAGAAGCAAGTCCTTATATATGCTAAGCTTTGGGCTTGGGCTTAAAAACAAATATTCAAATCTTTTGAATATTTCTATAAAAATAGGCCAAGATAAAATTGTGAAATTTGAAAAATATTCCTCCATATTTTTCACAGCTTGTAGATCACAAATCCTGAATTATAGAATGCTGGAAATCAGGAAACAAAAGACTTAACTGATTTTGGGCTAAGATCAGTTTAGTAGGAAGATGTCAAGACATTTGCTTTGACATCATTCAAAACAGTCTTGCTCCAAATGTTAAGACATTAAGAAAAACATTAACAAGTCATTGTTTTACCAAAATTGCTGCCAACAAACACTTACAAACTCCCCCTTTGGAAAATTTTGGCTAAAACATTATTAGAGCATATTATCAGAGCAGCAATACAATTATCAGAGCATTATCAGGGCTACAGCATAAGCAAAGCAATCAAAACATACATCCAGTTAACAGTTAGCTATTAGCATATGAAGATTAGCTGTTAGCACAGGAAGATGTCAAAACATCTTCTGGGAGATGAGGCCCCCCCTCAAGTATTGAGGTCCCCCTAAATCAATGGCCAGTGGTTAGCCAGTCACTCGTCACTCACTCACTTTATCTCCCCCTTTTTAGTCATAATATGCCAAAGAAAGGATGCATTCAAGATAATGTCAGTGTTAGGGTACATACCATATAATTCAAATGTCAAGCACATGCAAGTGCCAAAAAAGAAACAAAGAGTTCAGAGAAATATCAAGCAGTCTAACTGTCATCAGGACCAGTTGACTTGGTTGAACCATAACTTCTTTCCACACCGGAGTCTTCACCTACAGAGCTCATTGTATCATCAAGGTTGTTGTCCTTTTGCAGGTCCTTGATCATTTTTTCAAAAATTAGCTTCCTAGATGAGCTCACTCTGATCACATCATCTAATTCCTTGCAGGCTTCCCTTAATTCATTGATCATTTCATCCTTGGTGGAGGTCTTTTTAGTAGGAGCAGATGTTAAAACAATGTTTGGGACATGTTTTCCTGAAAAGAGCTTAAAATGGAGGGTCAAGGCAGAGTCCCTCTTGCACACAACATTATTTCCACTTAGGATTCCAGGATGATGATTTAGGATAATTCCATAGAGGAGGGAAGGAAAAGCAATTGGCATCTTAATGGCACAAGTTCCTGCATGTTTGATGGTCTGATCAAAGATATAAGTCCCATAATCAAAGAGTTTCTGGTTTCCTACAACATAAATGAACTTTCCTAAACCAATGGAGATGGTTAAAGTGTGATTAGTGGGAACTCATTTTGCAGCTCCAGTCCTATGTAAAATTGCATATTTCATACTCAGTTTGCTCACATGAAGTTTGTTTTTCATTAGCCAATCACTTACTTGATTAGCAGTAATGGCTTTACACACTTGATTGTCGGTTACCTCTAGCTCACAACATACATCTTCAGACCTATCTAGAAAATTCTACACACTTTCCTCTAACATAAACCTTTCTATACTCCTTAATCTTATGGTTAGCACAGTCAACAGGAATATTAACAATAAACTCCTTAATAAGAGTTTCATAGCAATTTGCAAACCTGGTAACTGTTTTCATCAGTCCAGCATTGGAGATCAGCTCCATGATTTCCTTACATTCCAAAGCACCAGCTCCTAGTTCTCTCTAGGTAAATCCTTCTTTGATACATATACTTCCACTTTTCAGCATTCCCAATAGAGTGAAATGAGATGTTGTCAAGTGGGGCATCAGGAACCCTAACAAACAGTTTCTTACTTGCAGATTTTTTGATAGGAGAGATGTCCTGGACATCTTGCTTGACATCATACTCAGAGTCTGTATCTTCAAATAGAACAAATTTCTTCTTACTCTTGGATCTTTTTACGACATTCTCATCATCATCAGTAGAGGTAACAGGTCTAGATTTTCTCTTGCTAGAAGGAGGGACCATTTTACTTCCTGCTTTTGGGGGTCCATACATTATTGATTGTCTTGGGAGGGGGTGTGATACTTGCATCTTTCACTTTCCTGGACTTTAGCCTTCTAGCAATACCAGGTACAACATTAGTGATGAGCTCATTATTAGACAACTCTTCGACATTGACTACACTCACAGCATTGTGACCTTCTCCATCCTTGGAGGCAGCAACATCTTCTTTAGAAGGAGAGTTTTCTTCAACATTTTGTTCAACATTTTCTTCTTCCACTTCTTTTAGTGTAGAGGTAGCAAGCTTCTTAAGTTTGCTATCAACAACATCATTCTTGGATAATTCAGCAGCATCATTTTTAGGATTACTTCCTTTGTCAGCAGGAGGAGGCATGCGAGCAAGGGGAGTAGAAATCCCAGGCACAACAAATTCTTCATTTAATACTCTTTCCACAAGCCTTCTAATGCTTCTATTAACATTAACAGTTTCTTCTTCAGTTCTATTGTAAGTAGCAGTAGAAGAGTTACCTTTATCATCTTTAGATTTCTTAGTTGGTGATGATCTAGGTTTCTTGACCTTTTTATCAAGCGGATGGATCGTTGATAGAGGAGTAACATCTAGTACTCTGTCAAGAGAAAGATTTTCAATTGCATATTTTGAGGAAGATGATGTGTGATGTTGAGACATGTTTGAGAATTTTTGAGCAAGGTGATGAAGAATGGCAAGGGTCCTTTTTCTGTGGAGGAGAATGAAGAGTTTGTGAAAGTAGAGAGATGAAATTTCATAGCGTGTGGGAAACAAATTGAGGCAGTCATGTAATGATTGCTTTCTAACTTTTATTTGTTGGAAACACAAATAATATGATATCACTTTAATGATATTCCCACACACTTTTAATTGCTACAAACCCTCATATAAACATATCCCTAATTTTCCTCTTAAATTCTAAAATTGATTAGCATCCAAAGCTTTTGTGAAGATGTCATCCAGTTGCAACTCAGTGGTTACATGTTCTAAAGCAACAATCTTTTCTTCAAAAAGATCTCTTATGAAGTGATGACAGATGTTAATATGCTTGGTCCTGCTATGTTGAATGGGATTCTTTGAAATGTTTATGGTCTTTAAATTGTCACAGAATAATGTCATAACATCTTGTTTGACATTGTATTCTGATAACATTTGTTTCATCCAAACCAATTGAGAACAACTACTTCCTACAGCAATTTACTCAGCCTCAGTAGTAGACAGAGACACACAATTTTACTTCTTGCTGAACCATGATATCAGATTATTTCCCATAAAGAAGCATCCTTCTGAAGTACTCTTTCTATCATCAGCACTTCCTGCCCAATCAGCATCACAAAAACCAGTTAAGGCAGAATTTGATCCATGAGAGTACATCAGACCATAATCACTTGTCCTATTCACATATTTAAGAATCCTCTTCACATGGTTGGCATGTCTAACTTTGGGATCATCTTGATATCTTGCACACACCCCTACAGCAAAGGCAATGTCTGGTCTGCTAGCTGTAAGATATAGAAGGTTGTTTATCATGCTTCTATAGAGACTTTGATCTACACTTACTCTTTGTTCATCTTTAGTCAGCTTCAGATGTGTAGGAGCAGGGGTTCTTTTGTGACTGGCATTCTCAATCCCAAACTTCTTCACTATATTCTTGGCATATTTGCTCTGAGATAGAAATATGGAGTCTTCCATTTGTTTAACTTGCATACCAAGAAAATAGGTTAATTCACCAACAAGACTAATTTCAAATTCATACTGCATTTGCTTGACAAAGTGTTCCACCATCTCATTTGACATCCAACAAAATACAATATCATCAACATATATTTGAGCAATCATAATCTTCCCTTCTTCTTCTTTGACAAAGATGGTTTTGTCCATGTCACCTTTCCTATATCCATTCTCCCCAAGGAATTATATCAGTCTCTCATACCAAGCTATTGGAGCTTGCTTCAATCCATACAGAGCTTTCTTCAGTTTATAAACATGTTTAGGAAAACTTGGATCAACAAATCCTTTTGTTTGTTCAACAAAAACTTCTTCATTCATGTACCCATTCAAGAAGGCACTCTTTACATCTATTTGAAAATTTTAAATTTCAAAATGCATGCAACTCCCAACAGTAGTCTGATTGATTCAAGTCTAGCCACATGAACAAATGTTTCATCAAAGTCTACTCCTTTAACTTAAGTGTATCCTTGTGCAACTAACCTTTCCTTATTTCTAGTGACCACCCCTTTTTCATCAGATTTATTCTTGTATACCCATTTAGTGCCAATCACATTTGTCCCTTCAGGTCTTGGAACCAGACCCCAAACTTCATTCCTACTGAATTGTTCCAACTCCTCTTGCATAGCATTAATCCAGAACTCATTAGTTAGGGCCTATTTGACATTCTTAGGCTCAATTTTTTATACAAATCAAGAGTTTGAAATTCCTTCTCTTGATCTGGTAGTAACTCCCATGTTTGGATCTCCTATGATAAGCTCCTTAGGATGATCTTTCTGAGTTCTAATTGAAGGTCCTTTATTGAGGTGACTAGGTTGTGGATCTTCTTGAGGAGGATTAGAATCAATAATTGTGTTATTTGATTCAGTTGGAATATCAGGCAAATATATTCCAACATCTTCTGAGACATCTTCTTCAACATTCCATCCTCTATCATCAATAGTAACATTTATTGACTCCATCATAACTTTGGTTCTGGAGTTAAAAACTTTGTATGCTCTGTTGTTTGTAGAGTAACCGAGGAATACTCCTTTATCACTCTTGGGGTCCATCTTCCTCCTTTGTTCACGATCAGCTAAGATGTAACATTTACTTCCAAAGACATGAAAGTATTTAACAATTGGTTTTCTTCCCTTCCATATTTCATATAAAGTAGCTAAAGTGCCTTTCCTTAGAGTGACTCTGTTATGAATATAGCATTCAGTATTCATAGCTTCAGCCCAAAAACGGTAGGGTAGCTTCTTAGCATGAATCATGGCTCTGGAAGATTCTTGGAGAGTTCTATTCTTGTGTTTTACAATCCCATTCTTTTAAGGAGTAATGGGAGAAGAGAATTCATGGTTGATTCCTTCCGAGGAGCAAAACTCAACAAATTTGTTTTTCTCAAATTACTTTCCATGATCACTTCTTATTCTTATGACATGGATTTCCTTTCCCCTTTGAATTTTTTGAAAAAGATCTTTGAATACTTCAAAAGTTTCTTATTTTTCTCTAATAAATTTTATCCATGTGTATCTAGAAAAGTCATCTACAACAACATAGGCATACTTCTTACCACCAAGACTTTCATCCTGCATAGGTTCCATCAAGTCCATGAGGAGAAGTTCCAAAACTTTTGATGTAGTAAGATATTGATTTTTCTGATGTGACATCTTAGTCTACTTTCCAATTTGATAATCACCACATACCCTTCCTTCTTCTATCTTGAGCTTAGGGATCCCTCTCACTACTTCTTCAGATATAATTCTCTTCATACCTTCAGATGCAAGTGTCCCAATTGTTGGTGCCATAGTTTAAATTTATTCTCTTTGGCTAAAACACATGTTGAGGAGAGGTATAACTCTTTAGGAACCCATAGATAACAATTGTCTTTAGATCTGATTCCTTTCATGATAACTTCATTTTTTTCATTGCACACAAGACATTCTTCCTTGGAGAAGTTAACTTTGAATCCTTGATCACATAGTTGGCTTATGCTTATCAGGTTTGTTGTTAGCCCTTTTACAAGTAACACATTATCAAGCTTAGGAACTCCTAAACAGTCAAGCTTGCCAACACCTTTGATTTCTCCTTTTGCTCCATGACCAAAAGTCACATAACTGGTGGAATGAGATTTGACATCCACTAACAAATTCTTGACACTTGTCATGTGTCTAGAGCAACCACTGTCAAAGTACCAGTCATCTTTGGTTGATACTCTGAGGGAGGTGTGAGCAATGAAACTACCAACCTTGGGCTTGGGAAGCCATTGTTTCTCATTTTTTCTATTTTGGGGAGTCTTATCAGTTTTGGGAAGAGGAGAATTTTTAGGGTATCCATACAACTTGAAACAGAGGGGCCTTATTTGTCCAAGCCTTCCACAGTGATGACATCTCCAGAGCTAGGGATTCTTCCTGGTGTGATTAAGCTTTTTCTTACCATGGTGTTTGCCATGATGTCCTTTCTTCACATGAGGTTTCCCAAGATGTCCTTTCTTATTATGATGTTTTCCCACATGTTGAGACATTTGATTCAACAACTTTTGTTTAGGCTTGACATGAGTGGAAACAGATGAAGGATCTTCTGAGTAGGTTCCTTTTTCTCATTGAAACCTAAACCACTCTTATCTCCAGTCACTCTTCCTGCTTGGAGAATTTCATCTAATGAGTTAGACCCATTATTCAGCATCTTGAGAGATTTGACCATTCTATCAAGATTTGAATTTAAATAGGACACTTCACTTTCCTGATCAGAAATAGTTTTAAGATGCTCTTCTCTTTCCTCCTTCAGTTGAGTTATGATGGCTTTCTGTTTCTCCCCTTCAAGACACACTTCTGCACTTCTGAGACATAGTTCTTTGTATGAAGCAGCTAATTGACCAAAGGTTAATTCCCCATCACTAGACTCTTCATCAGATACATATTTTTCTGTCAAAGCTTTAACATATTTAGAAGATTCTTCAAGATCACTCTCTGAGTCATCTTCATACCAAGTAACAGATAGATTCTTCTTCTGTTTCTTTAGATATGTAGGACATTCAGCTCTAATGTGACCAAATCCTTCACATTTATGACATTGTATTCCCTTCCCTTGAGAAGATTTTTCTTCATCCCTTTTTCTTCCCACCTCATTTGACTTATAGATGTTAGATGGGATGTTCTTGACATTTGATCTTTGGTTCCTGTCCATTCTTTTTATTACTTTATTAAATTGTATTCCAAGCATAACTAAAGCATTTGATATTCCTCCATCTGTATCCAGATCACAGTCCTCTTCTTCATCTTCAGTATTAGATACAAAGGCTATGCTTTTGTTTTTCTTCTCAAATCTTTCATTTATGCTTAATTCAAATGTTATAAGGAATCCAATAAGTTCATCCACTTTCATTTTGTCAATGTCTTGGGCTTCTTCTATAGTAATTACTTTCATACCAAATCTCTTGGGAAGAGACCTGAGCATCTTTCTCACCAATTTGTCTTCAGGTATTTTCTCTCCTAAAGCACTGGAGGCATTAGAAATTTCAAGGATGTTCATATGGAAGTCATTTATACTTTCATCATCTTTCATCCTCAAATTCTCAAATTTTGTGGTGAGTAACTGAAGTCTTGACATCTTAACTTTAGATGTGCCTTTATGAGTAGATTGAATAATCCCCCATGCATCCTTAGCAACTTCACATGTATTCACTAACCTGAAAATGTTCTTGTCAATTCCATTGAATATAGCATTCAAGGCTTTAGAATTTCCAAGAGAAATTTCATCTTCTTCCTTAGACAAATCTTCTTCAGGTTTTAATTCAAAAGTAGGTTCTCCATTTTCTCCTAATTTGACAAGGTGTTTCCATCCTCTTAAAATAGATTTCCAAGCCCTGTTGTCTAAGGACTTTAGAAAGGCAACCATATGTGGTTTCCAGTAGTCATAATTGCTTCCATCCAGAATGGGTGGTCTATTCATAAATCCTCCTTCCTTGTCCATAGTACCAGAAAGTATCTTCTGTTAGACGATGTGCTCGATCTAGAAGGGGGATTGAATAGATCGTTTAAAATAATTTGCGCTTTTTAAAATTGTTTTCTGAAAAATATGAGAAAGCTTCCTAGAATCTCCAATCATCTAAACGGTCCTATATTGAAAAGATCGGATATGCGTAAATGTATGGTATGGAATGACAAAATAAGAATCAATGTGTTTTACTCAATTGATCAATCACTTATACACCCTCAATGATTATTAACTACTACCAATGAGTTGAATGAGATAATGATAAGCATAATGAATAACTTGTGGATTAGTCAATTTTTCAAACACCTTGTGAGTAAAGCACCTTAGGTTTGGTTTTACTAAATTGTAGTGGTGAGTTTTCTTAGGTATCAATCAAAAGGATTGTTACCAATGTTTTAAAATAAACTCAACACACTACAATTTCAATAAATTCAGATTTGACAAATTAATTTTCACACAGTATGGTAATTAAGTATAGAGATAAAGAAAAAACAAAGGAACACATGATTTGTTAAGGAAGTTCCCCTTGCCGTCCTCGCGTATGGTACGTCTGCCCCAATTCTAGAATCTAGAATTGAGATATTTAATATTAAGTTGAAAATGATACAAGAGAAGAGATAGTTCACAATACAAATAAACCAATTTTGCTGAAGTAACAATCTTCTTCCCTTTCCTTGGTTTGAGCAAAACCAAGTGCCAAATTCTTCGAACAAACCTCCGGTTACCGCTACATGATTAAGCAAACCCACCATTTCTTAATCCTTTCACTCTGCTGGTTTCGATTGCAAGCAATTTGACCCTAAATCAATCTTCACAATCCTCTGGTTACCTCTACTTGATTAAGCAAATCCACGTTTCTTAATCCTTTCACTCGGCTGAATTCAATGAAGCAAAGACTTGTGCAAAAACCCCCGCACCAATAGGAATCTTGGAGGAGAAAATCCCAATGATTTTATTCATGAATAGCCCACAATTTCTAAACCCAAATCTGAATTGAATTCTTGATTTGAATGTTATCACCACAACAGTTTTCTTGAATCAACAACCATGATTATGTGTAGATGTTGATTTTTGAGAAGAGAGGATGAAGATGATGAGCACTATGTGTATCTTTCACTAGTTCTTTTTAACTTACCATAATGATGCATAATGAATATATATATATATATATATATATATATATATATATATATATATATATATATATATATATATATATATATATATATATATATATATATATATATATATATATATATATATATATATATATATATATATATATATATATATATATATATATATATATATATATATATATATATATGTTACCTAATAGCCAAGACCCACAAACATATCAGAAAATCAGTTGAGGCTAGCGAGCATCTGACTCAAGAAGAAGCAGGGGTCGATACGACACAACCCGCACCAGGAGATAAAACGGTTTTGAAGTGCAATGTGTCGAGCACTTCAGGACTTGCGTTGACACAAACTTTGAATATTCTAATTCCCAGGTTGAGTCGACCGGAAGGGTCGATGCGATACATCCAGCAGTCAGAGAGAATTCCGTTTTAAAGTGAAGTGCATCGACCGCTTCAGGGCTTACGTCGATGTAAACTTTGAATGTTTTAATTTCCAGTTTGAGTCAACTGGAAGGGTCGACCTAACACATCCAGGACTTGATTGAAGATGATGAGTCGACCGCACATATCTTTGAGTCGACGCACAAATTGGATTTTCTGAAAAATACTTGTTTCTGGAGATCTTCGTTCCAATCATTTCATTGCAAGATTGTTCATAGGACCTAACCAAATAGAGAGAGATTAATAATCGTTTTAATATCATTAAAATACTTATAGAGGAACTTTGCCCTCACATACTCCCCCTTTTGGATGATGTCAAAACAATGCTCAAATATGCTACCCCTAAGTTTGTGCATTCCGTTTGCAATCTATGTATAGTCTTCTATGTTGACTTCTCCCCCTTTGACAACATCAAAAAGAGAACAAGCACAAGGTCAAGAGTAACAAAATATGTTAAGTGAAACATCATTTTCCATTTGCATCTAAGAACACCAACAATCATTCACATAAAATAAAATTAGTGCAGATCATTAAAATGCAATAATTAGACCAATGTATGTAGAATATTACAAACCAGTCAATAAGGATAAGTGCATGAGGTTAAAAAAAACATAAGAACTTAAATAGATTTACACACACACACACACACACACACACACACACACACACACACACACACACACACACACACACACACACACACACACACACACACACACACACACACATATATATATATATATATATATATATATATATATATATATATATATATATATATATATAAACATGAATTAATTATCTAGGTTGTCGGTATCATTGTTTTCAGGTGCAAGGTTTAGAAAATTCTGAAGGAAGGTGGAATGAAGGGAGGCAAGGTTCTCAGCTTGTGATTGAAGCGTGCCTTCCAACGTGGAGTACTGCTGATATTGAATTTTTGAATAGTTTGAGAATATTTTTATTTTGAATTTAATAAGGTTGTAGATGTTCGAGATCCTCTCATTTTGAAGGAATGCGTCTTCCTTTTGTTGGATCTTCATTTTCTCCAAAATAGATATCACATTGGCATTGTTTTCTTGAGGAACCAGGACATCCTTGTCCATATTTGCTTCATTTTCTTCTTCCTCAGACTCTTCTTCTTCTTCATTATCATCCTCTTTACCATCACTATTTTGGAATGACACAGATGTACTTCTCACAACATAACGGTATTTTTGTTCCTTGTGATATCATTGGAAGCCCATCAAGGTAAGTGATTTCTTTGTGAGTTCAAGATCAGAAGTCATAACAACATAAGTAATTCCTGCAACTTTAATCTTTTCTCGATTGAGAACTCTTTGAATGAAAGAGGGATAGCATAGTGCGGTGCCTCTTCCAGAGTTATGTAGATCAAACATTCGGCTAGCAAAATAGTGTGGCCAATGAACCATTATTTTATGTTTTAAAACATAAACCAGTTGAACTTAAGGTTTATCCACACGAGAAAGACCTCCCTTCTTGGGTCGAATGATGTGGAAAACGATTCAAAAGAAAATTTGGTCAAATAGGGCTAGGACACCATTTGTTACAGATCTTGGAAATAAATCATTGTTTACTATTCTGTCACTGTAGGGTTTCTTTAGCATGAAGTTTAATGCCGACTTGAATTCATAGTTAGGAGCAAGAACACTATCAGAGATTTTAATAGCATCAGAATAAACTTTCCACATACCAAATAGGTCTTTCCATACATGCGAGCTGACCATATAATATTTGTTGTTCATTCTATATTAAATTCAAAACCCTTAAACTTTCCTTGCATGCCAACATAGAACATTTTGACTAAATCCTCATTATACGGTGTATCACATTCAAGAAATAAGTGGAAGTTCTGAAATCTTAACAATTCAATAATTTCAGGAAGATGCATATGACCCAAATTTTCAGATATAAAGTAGATTGTCTAACTATGTTTCTCTTACCAAAGGTGTCTGCACAAGTACCAGCAATGTCATCAAAGAGAAGTAAAAGAGAAGTTACCGGATTATCCGTCGGAACATTGGAGGAGCTGCTTCTGAAGGTTCTCTTCTTAGCTACCCTTGAATCCATTAGGGAATTTATTTGATAAAACTGGGTATGTGAGGGAGATTTTGAGAGAGATGGGTTTTGAGAGTTTTTAGGATTTTGAGAGAAGAGAGTGAATATAGAAAACAAAAGAATGAGATGATAAATAAATATAAATCAGACATATTTCTCGATGCGTTGACCGCTCATCGAGCATTGTGTCGATGCAAAAATTGTTTTGATTGATGCTGGGTGAAATATAAAGTACGCGTCGACGCATGTAAGCTATGAGTCGACTCAAAAGTAAAGAATTTTGATTTTATGCATCTTTTTCAATTGATATCATGCAATTTATATAATTCTTAGAATCCATATGCACTTTAATAATAAAGATAAAGAAGAACAAGTTTACCATTTACACATGATTAAGAGTAGAGAATATATGAGAATGATATCACCTTCATGAGAGTTGATAAGAGCTTTAACCAAGGCTATCCATAAGTGCATCAAGAATTAAGAGATTATGTTCAATAAAATAAAAGGTATGCAACTTACTTAAGTTACAACCTATCTGAGATATCGAGAACACCAAGTTCCTTGCGGATGTGACGGAAGGGATCCGTAGCGAGTGGTTTAGCAAAAATGTCAGCAAGTTGATTTTTTCTATCAGCATGCTCGAAAATAATATCACCCTTTTCCACATGATCCCTTAGAAAATGATTCCTTATCTCAATGTGTTTTGTGCAAGAGTGCAAAATACAATTTTTTGGTTAGGTTAATGGCACTTGTATTGTCACACAAAATAGGAATATGATCAAGTTAGACATTGAAGTCGAGTAATTGTTGTTTGAGACACAAGATTTAGGCACAACAATTACCGGCTGCAATGTATTCCGCTTCGACAGTTGATAATGCAACAGTAATTTTCTTTTTTCTGTGCCAACTTACCAAAGAATTTGAAAAGAAATGACAAGTACAACTAGTGCTTTTCCTATCCGATTTGCAACCGGCAAAGTCAGAATTAGAATAGCCAACCAAAGAACAATGACTACCCTTGGAGTACCAAAGTCCATACATAGTTGTACCACTAAGGTACCTAAGATGTGCTTTGAGACAATGTCATTACAAGGCCTACTATAATTCATCATTCTTCAATTTTCTGAATGAAGTCAAAAGTTGCAAGATTGATTCAAGAAGTTTGACCTAATTGGACAAGTTCTTGATTCCTTGATTACAAGTGCATAAGTCTCTCAATTATAACCATTTGGTAGTGATTTTTCTTACCATGGGTTAATATTATCATTTACAACAACATTTCTTCATATGGAAAGAGAAATTGTGCAAGAAAGATTGTTAAAATTTGAAAGGGTTTCCAAGTTATTTTGATGCTTTAAGGGCTAGGGTTTAGAACTTCTAAGGGTTATATCTTGTTCATCTTTCGAGATTTTTGAGTGATTCCAAATATATGTTTCTCTTTAAATGGTTATTAACAAATTACTTCAAGAGTTTCAAGAAAATTTTGTATGGAAGATCACTAATGATTGAGAAAGATTACAAGTCCTCTAGATAGGCCATCAAACTCTTTTATGTGACTCCAAAGGATCATAACTTGGTCAATTTTTATCACCTTGAGCTCATTCTTTTTTCACAATGATCTTAAGCATGTTAGCTTTAACTCTCTTTTTGGTGCTAAGCTTGTAAATGATTTCAAGATACTTTTTGAGCTAAAAACATTATAGGTCATCTCATGGATTTCCACCAATTTCACAAGATCCTAACTTGTTCAATATTTGGAATTTTTTAGTGATATAAGTTTTACAATACTCTTTAGGAAGTCTACTTCAATCTAGAATCAGTTATCAAAGCTCAATTTTAAAGGAAGACCCTGTTTGGAATCAAAACATTATAGGTCGTTTTTGAAGAAGAAACTTAGAATTTTTCTAAGTACAAAAGTCAGTGCATTTTTCTTGATTTTGACTATGCATAACTTTCACCTCAAGCATCCAAATAAAATATGTCTTGGCACATTTTGAAGAGTGTCACATGATCTTTTCAATGCATCAAGAATCAACTCATAAGGCTTCCTAAATTTCACATACCATGAGTTCAAAGTCAGCTACTTGGAACTAAATTTTTCTCCAAATTTAGAATTTGAAATCCATAATTTGCCTTCTAATCACCAGTTTTGCACGCATTTTTGATCTAAAAATGATTTAAAAACTTGCTCAGACTTGTTTAAGCATCAAAATGCAGGAACTGGATGAGTTTTAGGTGAATTAGAGTCACGTTTTTTCCACTTTCGGGCTATATCCAATTTCCCTCCAAACCTCACTATTTCTTCTAATTCTTTTCACCATTCACTCTCTTATAAATAGAGGGACATATTGCACTCATTTCCTCAAGCTTGGATAGCCAAAACCACTCTTCCAAGACCCTACACGAACTCCTGAGCTTGATTTATGTTTTATCATTTCCTCACCTTAATTCATAAAAACTTTCATTCAGTTAGCTTCCTTGACATTCATTGAAGCTAACCAGATCCTTAGCAAGAAGAATTGTGCATAGAATCGTGTTACAGAAGTCCAGTTTCAGAGAAATTTTCTGCTACTTCATTCCAGTAGAATTCTCAACCAAATCCAACCAAATAAATCCTTATACTACTATACTCATCCTTCTGATTCTCATACTTTTTACGATTTTCATTTTCATTAAGAATTGAGAAAGATACTTGGAAATTTCGTGCTCGCCATTTTTTCTGCCTTTTTTCAAATAGAGCCTTGCTCAGCTTATATAAATTTGGCGCGAGGGTGCCATTAGAATCGTCTTGAAGAGACGAATCTAATAGTACCAGTTTGGTTTGCTAATTTTACAATTTGTGGAACTCCAATTTAGGGCGTCTAGAGGTTGAAGACGACCTACGTGTCGTGCTTCAACCAATGATAGCGTGACATGTAATTTTGAATTATATCCAGTGTGCTTGCCTTACCATATGCGTGTTTTGAGAATCCTTGAATCTGATTACTTTCATTAGTCAGACTCCATCCAACGTGCCACATTTTTAGTCACTTTTAAATTATTAAAAAATGATTTGGTGTGATTTCCAAAGATGACCATATTATACACAGCGTGTCAGATCCCTTAGATTTGTTTACTAACACATTTTGAAATTAATCTAATGATCCACATTTTTTTGGCTTTATTTTTATTTTCAGATTTTTTATATTTAATTTTTTATATCTAATTTTTATTATTTTCAATCATTTTTCACTTACTATAGTGACTTTAAATAATTTAAAAATACTTTTCTGTTTTAAAAAATTACCAAACTTTTTGTAAAAATACTTGAGATCATCTCTTAATTTTCTATGGTTTCTTTTAATTTTTATTTGATACTTTGAATATATTTTGTTATTTTGCCTTTTATTTTCACTTAAAAAACAATTTAAAAATCATTTTCTTATTATATTTTGCTTATTAAATGCAATTTTATTTTACAACATATTCTGGCTGAGCTTGAACTATATTAATTTTAATCATGAGATTTATTAACATCATTGGATCTTGGATGTTGAGTTTAACTCCACCAAAATAGATGAATGATTTTAATGATAGTTTGATTAAATTCTTTGGTTCAAATATCTTTCCTCCATCTTATTTCTTCTTTGAGTTTTTCTTGTGCTATAAGTTTCATGAGTGTGGGTTCTATCACATCTCAAGACTTGTGTAGTACATACATTTCTATTGATCGGCCTTAAAATAGGTGTGTCTTCTACATAAGTCCACTTACGATTGCTTAACATAGCACTAAATTTTGTCCCGATTCAAAAAATTATCATTCGTGGCCCAAAACTATGTTTGTAAGCCCGAGTATATTTAATTTGAAACTTTTGATCCAATAACCTTGAGGTTCATTGTTATGAGTCTTTGGTTTTACCAATCCTCCAATGAACCATCATAAACTTTTGTCTAAGTGAATCATTTAATCATCGTTGATCATATATTGTCACCCTGAACACTTGAAATGAATGATATACTTGAAAAAAAGCAAACAAATCTTGCAGTTGAGAAGCTTTGATTTTATCAATCTTCTAATGAGTTTTCAAATGAAATTTTCAACATGGTCATTCAACTAACCTCTAATTTCTGACTCACCGACAGTTGACTTTTACTTTGAGTTTTTACTTTATACCATTTATTTTATGCCTTTACTTTTATGTACCATATACTTTGTCATTTACATTTCATGTCATTTTTATCTTTGCTCACTTGAGCATTTATCTTTATGTCATTTTTGTTTTACTCACTTGAGTTTTTCATTCTCTTTTGGTGATACTTAATAACCAACTTGAACATTAAAAAACCTTAAGATTACTCAGACTATTTGGTTACTATCCTTGACATTATGGAGGTTGTGGATTTCTCGGACTTAGGATTAGAAGCTTGTGATACCCTTAAGACCTTGTGGCTCTGATTGTTATTTTGTCTGGAGATTTTAGGGTTTACCCTAAGACATTGGGTTGATTTTCTTTGTGTGCAGGTTATTCTGATTATATGATTTTTCTGTGATTGGGAATTCCGCTGTATGCAGCTGTTACTCTGCCCAATTTTTGTAAAGACTTGGTATTATTAACAGGTTTAGTATCTTTGATTGCTAGGTTTCAATCCAAAATATGGTAATTCTACATTGATTCTTTATGTCAAGGGTTGGCTACTTGTTGGTTAGACGGTTATTTTCCCTAGCTTTTACCTTATGCTTTAGGATAGTCCCTTCATCTCCTCTCATCTTCTTTAATTTCAAAAAATTTCTCCCTCCTTTTCAAATCTCTTCTTGTTTTCTAGCTTGAACCGCTTTCACAATAAACTTGGACTTAAGACCATGCATTTTCAAAAAATATTTTATTAATCAAACTTTAATCAACTTAATAATACGTTGACTTTTTTTGTGAGAAGACTAAAAGTCACTCAATCTCATTCAAACCATTTTATCCACCTTGGCTTTTTACTTTAAAATTTTCTCAAAAGATGAGACTCTTGTCAATCCTTGTAGTGATGCGAGCTACTATACTTCTACTATATGTAGTAAAGTGAGATATTCTCCACTTGGGTGTTGAGTGAGGCTTTGTTAATTTTAAAATCCAAGCTATATCCTCCACTTTGAGATGACGTAAATTCTCCTTTCTCACAATCGTGGGTAGTAAGTATGTTTTCCACTCAGATATGACGATGATATTTCGTCTCTTAAAATTAACTAACACACTTGTGTTTTAAATTTTTTAAAGATGAAATACGAGTACCCTGATCCCTTATTGCATGAAAGGTGGTACATAGGCACTAATGTTTCACAACTGCGGCGGGTGCAAAAATTGTAAAAAAACACTTCTTTTCTCATTTCCACCATTTATTTTTGTATACTACACTTATAGCTCAAATACACAAATTTTCAAAGAGGTTCCTACGGAGTACCGTAGATGTTTAGGATGCGAATACCTTCCCTTTGCATAACTAACTCCCGAACTTATATTTTCCCCCCTCTTTTTTGGGTTATTCGCTCTTTTCTCATTCCTCTGGAAACAATAAAGCGCGGTGACAATTTTTATTTGATCTGTGAAAGTTAAGTCAATCCAATGGCTTAGTCTCAACATTTCTACCGCTACACCATGGTGCACACGGCTCAAGGGGATTTATGACCTCATTCTTTTTGCAATGGAAAGATCTCACCATAAATTTCATAATGTGCCAAGAAAGGTAGCAATTGGATGCTTGAGCAAAAAGTTATGGTCAATTGAAATCGTGAAAAACACACTGAATTGTGGACTTCGAAAAAATTCCAAGTTTTGAGTTCAAAAGTGACTCATAATCTCTTTCCTTCAAACATGGCTTTCCACTCAAATTTATGATTTGGTCAATAAAGATGGAATGAAGTAGACTTCTTAAAGAGCATTATGAAACTTGAATCATCCAAAAACTCTAAAAATGGAGAGAGTTATGAGCTTGTAAAGTTAATGAAAATCCATGAAGTGACTTATAATCTTTTGAAATCTTAAGGCATCTTCTAATCATTTTCAAGCTTTGCACATAAAAGAAGAATTGAAATTCACACTCTTAAGACCATTATGGAAAAAGAATGGGCTCAAGGAGATAAAAGTGAGATGATGGGAAATATTAAGGGCAAAAATTGGGGTATAACCGTGGTAATCGGTTACCCAACTGAACAGAAGCATGGTATTTTGAGTTTTAGGGGTCTAACCGGTTACCCTCCTGGCAGTAACCGGATACCACTAAAGCAGCTAGATTTTTCAAAATTTGTAAAATTCTTAACTTTCGCCTCGGGTGTCCGTTAGACACGCCGTTTGGACCAATGGAAAGCTAAAATTATTTTCTATCCTAAAATTAGCTAATTATTTGACCAACATTGATTCTTATTTATGTATATTCCTGATTAATATGTCGTGATTTGTGTTGTGATTGAGTAAGATGATGTTGTATGAATGGTTCGATTGTTTTGCACGATGTATTGGATGATAATGATGATGATGATGGACTTTATTGATGTGGCATTGATGAGTAGTAATATAATTTAAATTATGTTGTTGCATGTTAGTGCATGCATTCATGATAAGATGGACTGTATTGGCGTGAGATGGACTGTGTTGGCGAGAGATAGCATGTATTGGCATGATAATAAGGGCTTATGCTTTGTTACTGCCCTAAGTTGGCACTATGATGAGGATTATGCCTTAATGGTACCACATTGTTATAACCAGATTGAAATTTAGAGTCGCCCCTTAGTTTTTATCCTAAGTAAGGGAATATAAAGGATAACCCTAATATGGTCAGAGATTCTAAGTTGTTGGACTCGTTATTAGACAAAGGGGAGGTGTTAGGCATCCCTCGTCTACCTTGTTCACAAGGATACTAGGATTTAGAAGCGCGACCTTTGAGAAATAGGGTTTTAATTTTTATTAGGGGAACTCGCCACAATTTTAGTCGCATGCCTACATATCCCTTTATGAGGAATCAAAGTCCCAATTTGTAGTTCGCTGTTGGTTGGTGTTTTTATGGATTACGAAGATGTTTGAATTCCACTTGTACTAAGCATGGGTGTATGAATAGCGGAGTTATTAGACGATGTGCACAGTCGATTAAAATATTTTCGTAATCCTTTTTGAAAATTGATTTAGATTTTAATTTATTATGAAAAAGAGTTTAGTGTTCGTTAAGTGTTTTTTAATGTATTAATATAATCTTATTAGTGCATGATTAAAATAATTTTAATGCAATAAATAAGTATTTAGATGAGTTAGAAAATAAATATTTTATTTTATGATAATAGTAAAATAATATTAGAATTTATAAATATATTAAAATATAAACATATTAACTATAATATAAAAATAAATAAAGTATAAAAAATAAAATAATTAAAAATGCATGAGGGGGTTTATTTTGTATTGGGCTAGCAAATCAGGGGAGTATAGGTAATATGACCCTGAATTCAAATGTTGAATTCAAGCCCAAACGCAGAGGGGGTGTATATTTGAACTACATAGCAAAAGGTGGGACTGTTAAAATCATATGCCAAAATCTAGATATTGGGTTTGGCCCAACAACACATACGGGGTGCGTGTTTGGCGAGGCAAGCAAAAAATAAGGGTGTGAATAGAATGGGCTTAGGCCCAAGGAAGTTGGAGGGAGGCCCATAACAGGGTTTGGGGCATGTTAGGTTACGTGTGTGGGGAGATGCATGCATGTTATGATTGCGTGTAATTTGTGTCCGTTTGATCAAGATCAGGGGGTTCGGGGTGAGGGCGTACGATAAAAGGGAGTTGCATGGGATTACAACGTATTATATTTTTGTTTTTTCCTTTTCATTTTTTTCATTTCTCCATTTTATCTCTCTCTCTCTCTCTCTCTCTCTCTCTCTCTTATTATCTCATCTCTACAAAACAAACACAACAACAAAACCTACCCCCAAACCCTAACCCGGAACCCGGCGACGAAGGTGTTTGTTTCTTTCCTAAACCCCTCAAATTACAACCCTAATCCCCCAAATCTCTTCACAATAAACACAAACAATGTCAAAATTTCAAATATCGAAAGCTGAGTATCCGAGATTTACCTCTACCTGTCACAATTTTTCTGAATCTCTGAGTTTTTGATCACTAATCCTTCCTTTCTTCTTCTCACTTCGCAGGTATCAGAGACGCTAGATGGTGGCGCGGTGGTGGATTAAGACCTTAGGGTTTCAGATATAAAAACCCTGGATCTTAGTTGAAGAGGGAACTTCTGAAGTTTTGGTGACCGGATCGAACCCTTCAACCTTCTTCTTCTAATCCTTCTCTTTACTGTTCTTCCAAAAAATCTTTTTCTTTTTTTTTTAGAAACTTAGGCTTTTTATAGTTTTTAGGTTTTGATGATTTAGGAAGGTTTTTTATGATAGTCGTTACTAACATATTTGATTAGATAATTAGGGCTCTTAGATATTTGTTTTTAATTTGTTTGTAATTTGATACAAATTTGTATACGTTTAATTATGATTTGATTCTGATTATGTTCTATTTTGTAAATTATATTAATTTGTTTGTAAAAGCTTCGGACAATTCAAAGTGAAAGATTTGATTTGATTAGATTAGATTTGAACAGTAATAGTTTATTTAAAACATATGTTTTTCTTCTTCAATCTGAACAATAAGTATTTTAGGCTTGAAACAAAACGTTTTTTCCTTTCCTGATTTGTAGAGTAAGCATTTTTTGGGCTTGGGCTAAAATTAGTAAAGCGCTGGACTACTTGAGCGGCTAGGACTGAAAGTTCAGTTTGGACTTATCTCAGTCAACTTTTTTCAAATTAATAAAACAATCACGTTTATAATAATAATTTTAATGACGTTACTATAACATAAATTCTTAACAGAAAAACTTGATAATGGGCGAAACTGTATCAATTATTGGGCTCTTTTACAAAAAAACAAATTACTTATGGGCCTCCCTGATTAACATACACCCTTCAACTTTATTTAAATTAAGCCTTAATACCATAGCGGGTCGGTCTTGATTAATTAATAAACCCTTCATGTAATCGGTATACCCCTTCTATTTATTCATAAATGGACTAAAATATTTTAACTAACACACCCCTCTTGCAAGAGAAAATGTATGGGCCCTCTATTCTACATGGGCCTTTCTGATTTAGAAAAACCCATTAATTCTCTAATAGGATAAAACGCCCTTTTATAAACTTAAACCCTCTGAATATATATATGAATACATTATAAAGAAAATGATAACTCTGGAAATAAAAATAATTAGGAACCAGTAGGGCAAATTTTGGGTATGACACACATGCATTTGAGTCAGTGTCGGTCTCATTGCATTACATAATTATTAATAGTTTGATGCTTTTGTATGTTAAAGAAGTATGAATTATATCATAATGGATGTTATGTG
The DNA here is from genome assembly GCA_948472305.1 of Vicia faba. Taxonomy (NCBI): domain Eukaryota; kingdom Viridiplantae; phylum Streptophyta; class Magnoliopsida; order Fabales; family Fabaceae; genus Vicia; species Vicia faba. The sequence continues at coordinate 687,196,956 of OX451735.1, read as the reverse complement.
TTGTTTGTGTAATTAATTGTATATTGATGTACCTTATGGTATGATTAATGAAGAAAATGTGTAAGGTAAAGAAGTATAATTATGCGTACTTAAATTTATATCTACTCGTTATTATTCTTTCTTTTATATTGTTATGATATCTCATCCCTTTTGTTTGAATGTTGCCTCTACATGGGTAACGTGCAGATAACCAGGAGTAGTCTGAGTTGCAGAGTCTAGAAGAGGTTTATCTTCTTATTTTTGAGTAGGCGTCAGTGCTCTGATACGTAACACCGGAGGATGGACGCTTGCTTTTTTTATTTCATTGTTTCATTTTGATGGTTATGTTGGATTATTATAAACTCCCATTTATTTTATTAAACGTTATTTGATGCTAGTTGAAGATATTTTGACGACAATCTGGAATTCTTTTCTGTTGTGTTAATAAAGTTAAGATTGATAACTATGTTGAAAAGTATAGTCGGATCATCCAAAAAATGAGTTATGTATCAATTCAATTATGCATGAGTAGGTTTTTGATATGTTACAAAATGTGGCATCCTATTCTTGATGTTTTGTTTTATGAATTGATTTACTCTTATTTTATTAAATTGTCATTGGGGAAATAGGGTGTTACATGTGCACTAACCACTAACCATAACTTTTGCTACTACTGAGGGGGATAATTATGATTCTCAAGGTGCTCTTAGCAGTTGTTTATGGGGGAGGGGGGGTCCCAAATTGGAAGTTGGAGGGCATTGAAGAAATGTCAGATATAATGTCTTGACATCATTGAATTGAGAATTTATTTTTCTCTATATCGCTGGTTATGTTGAGTAGACTGACTACTAACTAGATCTATTAAACATGATAGAGGTTGTTTACTCAAACTTGATTGTATTATCAAGTCTATGAGAACATGGAATTCCTGCTCTGTTGGAAAAGACATCAAAGGCAGGATGATTCTTGGAAGTCTAAGGAACATATCTTCAAGACTATATTAGGCAGTGTTGATGACATATGGAGTGCTGCATATATCTATGATTTGGCCTTGGAAGGTGATCAGTTGTTGCTGTATGGTTCTCATATATTTCATGCAAAGAGAGGTGTATGGATTACTATGTATGTTGTCTCCAGAACCATAGTAAATGATGAAATCCTGAGGATTGTTGACTATCATTAGGATGATGAAGTGCTAGGTCAATCCATGTGCCAAACCTGACGTGTTTTATGGAGTGAGTATCAATCATTACTGTTTGAATCCACGTGTGCTAGTGTGAAGGAGAAGGATGTCAGATCAAATTCTCTACCATTTGAGAGGAGGTAGTCTTATCAGCTGGTTGTACTTCTAAGAGAAACTATGATGAAAGGAACATGAGTAAATTTTCCTCTGATGAAGCTGTGCATGTGACTGGTAGCAAATACTTTGATGGGAGAGGTGTATTTTCCTGATGTGTTGATGCAAGTTTGCAATCTGAACACTATTTTCCAAAAAAGTGTATGAGAGTTTATCTCTCCTCAATGGTACTCTGATGTTAGTTGCTGAAGTTGTGAGATCTTCTTGGGTGAAAGGACTTATAAACATAATAAGTCCTTTTGTTGATGACAAGAAGCTGATATCATGTTGTTAATGGTTGTCTCTTGAAGGTTCTTGGGATTATGAAAGTGGAGTTTGTTGTTCAAAATCTTGTGAATTATAATGTGAAGACTCTGGTCTTGTTTATAGTAGTATGGTTGGTATATGCATGATTAATATTCAACAATTTCTAGTAAGGACAAAGGAATAGTGTCAGATAGTAATTAGAATTATTTTGAGGAGGTGGTTCCTTCTGCTACATGTAACTCTAGAAAAGATTGTGAAATTTTAGCTCTTGTGAAGCAAGCAAACTGATAACCTTTGGAGTATGGGAGGAATGCCAAACCAAGTGCGTATATCTTTTTGTCTAAAAAATGGTCATGATACCTTGTGTAGATCCTTAAGGCCTTTTATCAGACATGTGCATAAGTTAGGATGCTTGGATATGCTTTCAAGGAATTAGAGTACCTGGAATAGGACTGACCTTACAATGTATGAATGCGGCCAACAAGTGTGTGAAGTTATAACTTTTCATTATGAGAATGTGAAGTACTTCATGTGATTTCAACAGGTGCTCAAGTTTTCATTCTCAACAGGATCACTGTTTATCCACGTCATAGGAGTTGAGTGATTGTTAATGTGTTGTTGCTACAATGGTGCAGACCTTATGAAGCTTACGTGCTACTCAAGCTTGTGGGGATTATACACCTCTTGCAAGGTTATGATGTTAGAAAATATGTTATGACATAGGGGTACTAGAGGTAGCTCTTGGTGCTCTTGACAGAATTCATGTGGGTCTCAATGGATGTGTTGGTTAATGAATGAGAAATATCCTACATGATGTCTTGACATCTTAGTGTGCTTCACTTATTCTGAATGAAAGGAGTATGTTTAGAGTCCAATGGAATGCATTGTGGTTATGCTTCAATACATGTGCGTCTATAGTTGACTACTGGATAACTCTATGAAACAACATTTAATGTTTTCAGAAGAAGTTTTGATTCTTTTCAAGAAAAGTAGACAATGTCTGACTGGATGTCAAGACATTGTTCAGGAATTATTTATTCTAAGTCCAACAAGGGAGTATTATAGACGATGTAATCAAATACATATCAGGTGGAATTATGAAACTCATTTATGACTGTGCATGCACATTTATTAGAACTATAAATTCCATAGTGAATATGTCCTGGGTCAATAAAGGAGCTCAAAACTAACTTGGACGGTGAACACTTAATTTTTGGTGCAGTTATCTTCATCAAATAACAGTCTCTTTGAACAAGACCATTGGAATAGTCGAGGTTCGTTAATTCCAAAGAAATTGCCTCGGGTATTTAAGGAGATCATTTCTAACATAGCTCTTATGGCTTGGGTGAGTACAATTTGCGTATGGTTTTGAAGTGGATGTTCTTGTCAATTTTTGGCTAAAAAGAGGAGAAAGGTTCTGATTTTGTATCTATTTTTGTTCTTCTTTTAAGTTTGGGTCTTCTCCTACAACTCACTCACAAAGATGTTAAACACGATGTTCGATTCTAAGATTTTGTTTTGTGATTTTCTGAGTTATGAACACAATTGTGTCTTGTGTTCTAAGTTACTCGGAGTAGCGGGCTGCACCCCTGAGTCATCATTTGGACTATTTAGGTTGGTGTTTGGTTGCCTCTTAAAGGTTTTCTTATGCACTTTAAGAGGAAGATTTATGTCATTGTTACAAGAAAAGCCTCCTGGGTTAAGTGGGTGCCAGATATCTTTAAGTGTCATATATCCTCTTCCTCATGTGCATCAAATGACTTCAGGATATTCTACTCCTTTTATCATGAGGTTGTCGTTATGTGGTGTTGAAGAATTTGTTGTGAAGAAGATGTCAAACATGATGTCATGACATCAATCAGATTGAGGACATGTTGGTGTGCTTAGTAACTTCTGAAGATTAACTCTGATTTTTGTTTTTTATTGTTGTAATCTTAGTTATAATTTATTTTTTTTTAACCAAAATAAGCCAAAGGGGGATATTGTCAGTTCTCTAATTTTATGATTGATATTAATTTTAGTAAAACAAATATGGAAGCAACATGTTAAAAAGATGTTCTAACCGGCTGAGAAGAAACGTGTTGAGTTGAGATGTTTCATCAACTGAAGCAACATGTCAGACAAGATGTCCTATGTAGAGTCACTCGACATCGTGATTGTGTTGGGCTGGACAGTTGGACTAGCTTAAGTTTTAACAGATGCATAATACTCTCGGAATATTATGATATCTTATGTGGTGCTGATTTTATGTCCTGGAAGATTCAAATTAAATTCAAGAAGAATATTTACTTTCTAATTATGGAGATATTTTAGGAAAGTTATAATTGAAGACCTATTTTTATGTAGAAGATTCTACAGAGTTATAACAACTGATTTGTTGAGTTTTTTGAAGCCCAAATCCATTCTAGAGAAAGGTTATAAATAGAAGATTATTAACCTAAAGCAAGTACGATCCAGAGCTGTAAAAGTGTCAATTATTAGGGCTTCATCTGTTCTTTGTGATCCACTCTAAGATATAGTCGGACTGTGTTAATTGTGAGTCACTCTTGTATTATTTGTTACTTGAGTTGAACTGTTAGTTGAGTTGTAATTGTGAATCACTCATAAGCTTTTAATCAATAGTGAATTCTAGTTTTTGAAGTTTTTCTACTTCTTGATTGTCAATCACTCTTAAGCTTCTAAGTATCGAGTGATTGTGTATTTGTGAAGTTTGTTTTCTAATTTGTTTGAATTGTGGTTGTGATTGTCAGAGAAGTGAGAGCGGTCTCATACCTATGAGAGTATTAGGTAGAAGTATAATATGAATAGTGATTAAGTGAGAAGTTGTAAACGAGGGAATTTAGCTTTGAATTGATACTATTTAGTGGATTTACTTCCTGGCTTGGCAGCCCCCAGAGTAGGTGTTGTTGTACATCGAACTAGGTTAACAATTTTGTGTGTTGTTTACTTATTGCACTGTTAATTGTATTTATCTGTTCATTATATTGAAGTCTGATGACAGTGTCTCAACATCTCTTAGGACATTTGTGATCTGAATATCAGAATTTCACATTCAAACTCGTCATAAAAGGTCTTCATTGGCCCTCATCAATGAGGTTAAAAATGGGATTTCTTCCGACCAACATCGGGTTAAAAAATTGCACTATTTAATGAGTTTAATGGTGATGCACTGATTGACATTGTAAATTTTTTTAACACTTTCATCCAATAGTAATATATCACTATGTCATGTCATACAAGTATTTTAAAATTTTCAGTCTGACTTAGTGGATACATGGTCGTGATTAGTTTACAGTGTAAAATTAATTTACATTGTTCGTGCATCATCTCTTTTCTCCTATTTTATTAGCATTTTATTTCTTAAAATTAAATAGATTAATAAAATTAGCTGGTAGTCCATAGTTGGTAGCTGATAACTTATAATTTATGACTAATAGCAAATAAGTTAACACCGAGTGTTTGATAATTTAGTTGTTTCACTAGCTAATAGATATAAAATGACATAAAAAATTAATTAAAAATGATGGTTCACTATCTTATTATATTATATTATTAATTAAATTTTATTCGATAAAATAAATATATTAATAAAAAATTACAAAACAATTTTAATATATAAAAAAAAATTAATGATAGCATCAAAATATATTAAATTTGTATATAAATTTTTTAACAAAATTTAACTGAAATATATGAAATAATAACATTGTAATTTTGAATCCAGTTAAATTAATCCGAAATAATAATAATAATAATAATAATAATAATAATAATAATAATAATAATAAATAATAATAATAATAATAATATAATAATAATAATATATAATAATAATAATAATAATAATAATAATAATAATAATAATAATAATAATAATAATAATAATAATAATAATAATAATAATAATAATAATAATAATAATAATAATAATAATAATAATAATAATAATAATAATAATAATAATAATAATAATAATAATAATAATAATAATAATAATAATAATAATAATATAATAATAATAATAATAATAATAATAATTAATAATAATAATAATAATAATAATAATAATAATAATAATAATAATAATAATAATAATAAAATAATAATAATAATAATAATAATAATAATAATAATAATAATAATAATAATAATAATAATAATAATAATAATAATAATAATAATAATAATAATAATAATAATAATAATAATAATAATAATAATAATAATAATAATAATAATAATAATAATAATAATAATAATAATAATAATAATAATAATAAATAATAATATAATAATAATAATAATAATAATAATAATAATAATAATAATAATAATAATAATAATAATAATAATAATAATATATTATTATAATAAATAAATAATAATAATAATAATAATAATAATAATAATAATAATAATAATAATAATAATAATTAATAATAATAATATATAATAATAATAATAATAATAATAATAATAATAATAATAATAATAATAATAATAATAATAATAATAATAATAATAATAATAATAATAATAATAATATAATAATAATAATAATAATAATAATAATAATAATAATAATAATAATAATAATAATAATAATAATAATAATAATAATAATAATAATAATAATAATAATAATAATAATAATAATAATAATAATAATAATAATAATAATAATAATAATAATAATAATAATAATAATAATAATAATAATAATAATAATAATAATAATAATAATAATAATAATAATAATAATAATAATAATAATAATAATAATAATAATAATAATAATAATAATAATAATAATAATAATAATAATAATAATAATTAATAATAATAATAATAATAATAATAATAATAATAATAATAATAATAATAATAATAATAATAATAATAATAATAATAATAATAATAATAATAATAATAATAATAATAAATAATAATAATAATAATAATAATAATAATAATAATAAATTTATTGTATAATATTTTATAATAAAACTATAATGATATTCTGAATTTTTTCAATCTTAGTTGATCTCGTTGATTCTTCTCTAACATTTCACTGTCTCAGAAATTATAACATCAAACATTAGAACTTAATTTCTACTTGCTTGTCTGCCATAAGCTTCCTTGAACTTGTAGTGACCAAGTAAGTGAATAAAATTGTACAGCAGAATTGAAGGCATTACCTTCCTCCCTTTTTTTTTTCTTCCATAGGATTGAACCTTCACGAAATCCATTCGTAATTACATATTAGGTTCTTTGGAATTTTGATGATAATAATCTAATCCTTAGTATTTGTTTGTTAATTAACTTCATAGTTAGATATACATAGGATGATGTACTAAACAATGAGCTCACTATTAATTAATTTTTAATTAAATAAGGGAGGCTCTTGCTTCTATATGATGATCACTGGATTGGGTCTCTATGTGCTATTTGTAGAAGTCTGAATGCCTAGACATCTTTCTTTTTAATAGGATAATAGTGCAAAAGCATCAAATGGAAGAGATGGAATCTCTACTAGATTGACACCTTAAAACTATCACATATCATTTGCAGGGCCTTGTAATTTTATTAATAAGAAAAAATTGAACAAAGAGTTAGAAGGGATTAAACCAAAATATGAATAAACAGAGTGGGTTTAATACGCAATTATCTCACTAAACTTTATTCAAAAAGTTCATTGGAAGAAAACCACGTATAGAGAAGAAAAAAAAGGCTAGTGCACGAGGGACAAAATTCTAAATATAGGAAGAATGATCTAATACAATTGTAGTCTTCCCTAATAATGTTGGAAATTAATGTTGTCCAACAAATTCAAGAACACTAAAACTCATGTTAACCACCTTTTTTTGCACAATGATTTTCTTTTCTATAGACATGAGCCATGAGAAACTTTGGATGAAAAAATCCTAAGCAAATTAAAGAAAGTCGAGGAACAATAGTAAGGGATTAGAAAACCAAATTAACAAGTTGTGAATCAAATTTTGTTTTAACATTGGACGATGAGTATCTTAGTGTGTGAGATACTTCCAGTGAGGAGAGGAAAAGAGAGAATAATAAGAAAAATAAGAATTATATTATTCACTTTGTTACAAATAATGATACAGACCATGATTATTTATATACAACTCTAATTGGGTTTGGACTAATACAATTTGGATTATATTTAAATATTAAATCTAATCTAATCAAATCTAATATTTCAACACACCCCCTTAATCCAAGTTGTCGAACCTATATTAATCATATTCGATATGAACTATTCCTAATTTATTTTTTAAATTCAGAAATCTATCGATCTTCAATCCTTTGGTGAAGATATCGGTCAACTATGCTTCACTTGAGCAATGTCTTACTTCAAGTTCACCTCGATTTACCTTTTCCCTTAGAAAGTGAAATCTAGCTTTGATATGCTTACTCTTTCTATGCAGAACTGAATTCTTCGTCAGATTTATGGTTGACTTGTTATCGATTTGCAACACAAGAGGTTTCTTCACTTCGACCTTCATTTCTTCAAGTACATATCTGATCTAAATTACTTGACATGCTGCATAAAATACTGCTATATATTCAGCTTCACACGATGACAATGCCACCACAGGTTGCTTCTTCGAACACCATGAAATTGGTGCACCAAATACTTGAAAGAAATATCCAGTTTTGCTTCTTCGATCTTCCTTATCTCCACACCAATCAACATCTAAAAAGCAATTAACTATTGTTTCTTTTCCTTCAAAATTTCTTCGAAATAATATTCCACAATTTATCGAACCCTTCAAATATCACAGGATTCTTCTAGCAGCCTTCATATGTGACACTCTTGGTTCACACATATATGTGCTTACTAATCTGAAAGTGAAACCTATATCAGGTCTACTGTTGCACATATACCTCATAGATCCCACGATTTGCTTGAACAAAGTTATATCGACTTTGTCTTATGATTCATTCTTCTCCAACTTCACATTTGGTTCGATAGATAATGATGCAGGATTCGAATCATCCATTCTGAAACTCTTGAGTATCTCTTTGACATACTTCCTTTGATGTAGCACCATACCTTTCTTCAACATTTGAAATTTCATTCCTAGTAAATAAGATAATTTTCCCATATCCGATATTTCAAATCCCTTTATCATTAACTCTTTGAACTTTGACAAGTTCTCCAAGCTATTTTCAATTACCAGCAAGTCATCAACTTATAACAAGATGATTGTTATATCTTATGCTACAACTTGGACATAGACACCATACTCTGATTTGTATTTGACAAATCCTAATTCGACCAAGTATAACTCGATCTTCTTGTTCCATGCCCTAGGTGTCAGCTTGAGGACATAGAGCGCTTTGGGAAACTTATATACTTTACTCGCTTCCTTCTGAATCACAAACCCTGGAGGTTGTGTGACATAGACCTATTCGTCTAAATGACCATTCAGAAATGCTAATTTCACATCTAAATGAGATACCGACCAACATTGGTTTCATGCCAATGCTACCACTAGTCGAACAGTCTCCAATCTTGCTATTGGAACAAATACTTCAGATTAGTCTATTCCTTATCATTGAAGAAACCCTCGAGCTACTAATCTTGCTTTATGTCTTGCTATTGATCCATCAACATTGTGTTTCAACTTGAACATCCACTTCACTTTGATAGCTTTTGTATGTGCTAACAATTCGACTAACTCCCATGTGTTATTTCTTTCGATTTCCTGTAACTCCTCGACCATAGCTAACTTCCACAGTTAAATCTTCAAAGCTTCATTATGGTTGATTGGTTCAACACATCCAAGTAAAGAAAAATAAACTAATTCTCTATTTGGTGTGACTTCATCATCACCCACCACTTTATAATCATGAAGTCTTGTTGGAAGAACTCTATTTCTTTGAGGTTTTTGACTTTTTTCAGCCAGACCCTCTTCGACTTTGATATTGTCAGGAATGTCAGCAACTGCTTTAACTTCGAATGGAAGATTAGCAATTTCTTTGACTTTGACTTCATCAGTTTCTTCATCGAACCATAGCTCATTAATGGCTTGTTAATTGCATCATCGGAATTCGAATCCCGAGAAGAATTTTCATCAATCACAATGTGTCGACTCAACACAATTTTCACATTAACTGGATTGAATAGCCTGTATGCACCAGTTTTATGATATCCTACCTGAATCATAGGTTCACTCTTGTCATCAAGCTTCATTCTTCTTGCTCGTAACAGATAGAGCCAAACGCCTTCAAATGACTCACTGATGGTTGTTTTCCACTCCATACTTCTTCAGGAACCTTGTTCTTCAATATCTTGGTAGGACACCTATTCAAAATATAAACTGCAGTAAAAACAACTTCATCCTGTAAGGATTTTGGAAAATTCTTTTTCTGTAGGATGCATCTCGCCATATCCAATATGGTTCTATTTCTTCTTTCTGCAATTCCATTATGTTGAGACGTATAAGGAGCAGCTACCTCATGATCAAAACCATGTTCTGCACATAAATCTTCAAACATCTTTGATGTGTATTCGCCACCTTCATCTGTTCGCAGAACTTTGATACCCTTATCACTTTGTTTTTCGACAAGTATCTTGAATCTCTTAAAGATTTCATATACTTCTTCCTTTCTCTTTTTTGTACCCCAAAATTTGCCCTCCCACCGTACTCAACATATGCTCATTAAGACCCTCAACTTGCTCAAGGATACCCAAGAGTTGACCAGACAAACTCTCTCCTAAAGCAAGGAACCTCCAACTAGGGTTTCCCTTTTCATCAAGATGGGTGAGCTCCAAAGGCCTAAAATCTTTTCTATGGTCCTAGTATGTCCTCAATATCATCCATGTCAAGTTGCATGTGTAACAGCCCGAATTTAATTAATTAGTTAATTAAATTAAATAAGGATTAAATATTTAATTTAGATGAAGTTTGGTAATTAATCAGATCGTCGGTATCGTTTGAGAAGTGCTATCGGATTATTAAGTAGAGTTGAATTTTATTCGGTTAATCGGAGATTTAATGCGAGTTAGTTACCGGAGCAATGATATTAGAAATAATATTATTATTGGAATTTGACCGTTTGAAATAAAGTCGGATTTAATCGGTTTGACTGGGAAATAGTATTCGATATAATAACATTTATCTTGATAAATTATATTTACTTAGTCGGTACTATACTACTCGGTCCGATATGTGATTAATCGAGTTTATCTGGTTTATTAGAAATGATTATTTTGGTATGATAATATTATATTTTGGTGTGTATATATATTAATATGTGTGTTAATTGATTATTTGGTGAAAATTGAATTAATATAGTATTTATATTATTATTTCCTAAAAATAACCGGTTGATATTTATTTTAGTAAATTGATAATTAATTAGTCAGTTATTTGGTCCGATAGTTGATTATTTTGGTTTATTCGATTTATCAAAAAATAATTATTTTTATAAGATAATATCGTATTTTGGTGTGTATATATTAATATGTGTGTTGGTTGATTAATTGGTGGTAATTGAATTATTAAAGTATATATATATATATATATATATATATATATATATATATATATATATATATATATATATATATATATATATATATATATATATATATATATATATATATATATATATATCATAGTTAAGTTAGTGATATAATAAAGTAGTAGTAGTGTTGTAAGTTAGAAGAAAAAAAAAGGAATAGAAACGAAGAAAAGTGCACTAGCAGAAGAGAAGAAAAGTGGAAAACTAGGGTTGAAGAGGAGAGGGGAAATTTTTTGGAATCAAACCGAAAAGCTTGTTCTGGAGATTAATCGGTAAGGGTTAGACTTCCTCTAAACATCTAGTATGATTTTATTGCATTTGATTTCGTTTTTTTTTTTTGTTTTGGCGGTAAAATTAGTTATCCAGAAATTAATGAAATTTGACGGGATAACTAAGTTAAACGCGTAGGTAATTTTGGTTGAGTTATTTTTTGAGATTGCGACGTTTTCGGAGACCGATCCGAATTGTGTTTGTTTAGAATTAGCCGGTTTAGGCGGTAAAATTAGTTATCTGGAAATTAATGAAATTTAACGGAGTAACTAAGTTAAACGTCTAGGTAATTATGATTGATTTATTTTTTGAGATTGCGACGTTTTCGGAGATCGATCGGAATTTTGTTTGTTTAGAATTAGCCGGTTTAGGCAGTAAAATTAGTTATCCGGAAATTAATGAAATTTGACGGGGTAACTAAGTTAAACGCGTAGGTAATTATGGTTGAGTTATTTTTTGAGATTGCGACGTTTTCAGAGACCGATCGGAATTGCGTTTGTTTAGAGTTAGCCAGTTTAGGCGGTAAAATTAGTTATCCAGAAATTAATGAAATTTGACGGGGTAACTAAGTTAAATGCGTAGGTAATTATGGTTTAGTTATTTTTTCGAGATTGCGACGTTTTCGGAGACCGATCGGAATTGTGTTTGTTTTGAATATATTTTTGAAGTAACTTGTTTAAACTTGTATGTTACTTGATGTGTAAATATAATTGCAATGAATGTACAATTGTTAGTATTTCATTGTGTTGGAATATGTGATATGTGTATGTTAAGGTCGGGAGTGGTCTTAATTGCATACAAGTGGTCAATTGTACATTGCATGGCATGGTTGGTCTTGAAACATAGACGGTGAAACGGTGGATTCATATTTTATAGACGTTGATCCTTAATTGGAAATAGGCGTAGAGGCTTTGATCCTATGTGGAAATATAAGCGGTGAAACTTTGGGTTCACAATTATAGATGTTGATCCTAGATGAGAAATAGACGTAGAGGCCTTGATCCTATGTGGAAATATAGGCGGTGGAACCTTGGGTCCACAAGTCGGTACTGCATTCACATTCTTTGCGTCGTGTCATGAGTCACATGCATAATTGTTATATTATGAGTTTATGTGAATTAGATTAATCGTGTGGTTTATGTGTCAGAATCGTTTTCAGATTGATTCTTAAATAATTACCAAGTGTGTGATTAGGTGAAATAAATATGTTACTAATATTAATATATGTTTATGTAAGGTGAAGGATTCCTAATATTTATATTTTATGCATTGCTTTAATTACATACTTTATGTTTGTTGGTATTCTTACCCTTCTGTTGAAATGATGCTTGATATGGTATCGCTCAGGTACCGAAGACGATAGTGCGAGGCACACGGGTTAGCGAACAACTTATGTTTGTAGTTCGTTACTTTTTGATTTTGAGTCGATGCTCTGATTGTAACACCGGGGGTTTTGTGTCCGCATTCGAACTCATATTTTTGTATATGGATTATACTTGTATATAATCCATTATTTTGATTATATGATGATGTATGTATATTATGACTTGATAACATGAATGGTGTATGAACCATATGGCTTAATGTCTTGCATATTATATTTTTATTACTCCTTTGGAGAAGATAATATTATTATGATTCCGTTGCGTTTGCACGAAAAAGAAAGTATATGTCATGATTGTATTATGTGATTAAATGATTAAAGTGACGAATATGTCATGTCCGTTTTTCTTGAATATGTGAATTGATGTTGTGACACTCCTTCCGTGCAAATTTTATTTTCTCTAATTTTATTTATATCGGTTAATTCAGGGTTTATTAGAACGGGTGTTACAGCATGCCTTACACAAGAAGTTTGCTCAGTCAACTGCTCAGATGCTTGATAATCGATTGTATTAGGTCAAAAGTCAACTGTGACCTACATACAGTCAAACTTCAAGATTTTTGGTCAACATCAACATTTTGAAGTGATATCCATCATTTGATCAAGGATTGATCATCAGTACTCAAGGAATGCTCATAATTCATCAAAACTAAAAAGTTGCTAAATTAGGGTTTCTCAGGAAAAGTCAACCAAACTTTAAACAAGCATAACTTTCTCATACTTTATCTAAAACTTCTCATACAAGGCTAATTTTGAAGAGAATCCAATTTCCTACAACTCATCTTCAGCCCCCAAGTTCAAAATATGCACTCATAAAAAGATATGAATTTCTACATTATAGGTCCTTTTGAAAAGTCAACAAAAACACCTTTTTGGTCAAAGCTTATTACACAAACATGGAAGATCCAATTGAGATGAAACCAAAAGTGTTATTTAGGGGACATCCTAAGCTTTCTAAAAATCCCAAGAACACCTCTCTAAGGTTAAAATTGAAAGAGATATGCATTGTCAAAGTTGACCATTTTTGGAAAATTGCCAAAAGTCAAATGGGCTCAAAAGTGCATTTTTTTTGTCAAATGGGTCTAGCTTTTCATGATTGCATCTTGTTGAGGACATGGTCTATGACTCAAATCAGCATCCATATATTATTTGCTCTATTTATTTCTTTATTTTTGATTTTTATTATTTAAAAGTCAAATTAAATCAAATAAATGACAAAAAATATCAAAAATTGTTTTTTTTTATCTGATTTTTGTTAGAATCAAATCTAATTAAGCTGGCCTAATCAGATCAAATCGAATCAAGGAAAATTGAGGCAAAATACCATGATTATGATGGTTTTAGAAAGATATCATATATCAAACAAATCACATTCAATCTCCATGATTCCAAAAGATTCAGGTTTTTTGTTACCCTAATTCACCACACTACATATACTGAACATAAACAATGCAAAAGAAGAAGGGTTGCAGTCGTGAGAGCTGAAGAACATAACTCAAATTTTGGAAAAAAGTGGTGGATCGTTTTCTCACATTGAGGGTGATTCAACAAATTCCAAAGCTGCTAATCGCTTCCTGGACATCTCCTGAAGCTAACACGATCGTTTGCAAGCCTTCCCAAGCCCATAATCGCTCCTGATAAACCCACGGTTTGCACATATCAATTTGATTTTGATATAACAATTTACGCATGATTAACCACTTTTAAGAATATAATTATATTTGTATCATCATTTGAAATGTTTTGGTTCAATTAATTTTGAGTTTTAATGACAGTATCGCTAATTGCCATGGCTAGGGTTTAAGAAGCCGTTTTAGGGCTTCTTTGTACAGGTAAAATTAGGCCAGGAAAATGGTGACATGGTACTCGTGAGGTCATGATGAGTTGATTGATATAGCTAGAAGTAATTTATCATGCGTTTTATGGACTTTTGAAGTTTACAGGTTTATGGCTATGGAGTTTTGTCTGTACGTAAAAGGTATGGACCTAAGACGATGGACAGGGAAGAAGATAATGACTTGTCACCGCCCCACTGGTTCATTTGAATGATCCGCGCGTTTTTTTATTTTGTCCAGCCTATCCACTTTTTTTTATATATTATGATTTGATCTTATTATGATAACAATTGAACAATACAGCCCAATGGTGAATCGCGCGTTGGATAATGGAGAGGACCTGGATTCGATCCCAGGTCCTTGCGTTTTACTTTATTTTCTTAACACTCATCTGCAGATCGAATGTATACATGTTCCAAGCACCTACCGTGTGGCATCAAAATCCATCCACTGGATCATTACCAACACAGATCCAACGCTCAAACCAAGGACGGACCATGTTAAACTCTCCAGGCGTACCAACACTAGATCAGGCGCAGGAATGGGCTCAACATCTTTGGGCCTATCAAGAATTTAGAAATGCACCCCCCCTATTTGCTCATCATATCAGGCTCAATTCTATTCTTTTCTATTTTAATTCCTTTTATCATTTATTAATTATTTTCTTTTTTTTTTCAAATAACACCAAAAAAAATCATGTTTTTTTATTTAATAAAAAAAATCATAAAAACATCAAAAATTATTTTTTCTTAAAAAATATTTTTATTAATTAATTAGTTTAATTAAATTAAGGCAATTTAATTCCTTTTTTTTATAATTTAAAAATAATTAGAATTAGGGTTAAATTTGCACATAACCTAATTTTTTCTCAAAAAATAACCTAAATAGTTTTTCAATTAGATTTTTAGGTTTTCTAATTATTTCTCGCATTTAATTCGCCGCGCGCGCTTTTAGTTTTCCTTTTTTTATTATTGTAACTGCTCCGAGTTTGTAATAGCAATTAGGGTTTTAATTCCGCATTTAATTTTTAGTCAAAATAATTATGTATCTTCGAAAGCCTTGTAATAGTTAGGATTTTAATTTCTCACATTTTAAATTTCCGCAAACTATAAACTGCTTATACTTATGTTAATAGGATTGTATGGAAAGACAAATTGAAATTAAAACATTAGAAAACCCTAATTATGCAAAGATAATTAACTGAAAAAATACACTTGCACATGCTCACTTCTAGGGTTTACTCCACTCCGGGTGCCTTCGGTAAACGGTCATAAAGTATAGGGAGTGTTAGTGGTCGTCCTCTAGTCCCAAAAGATCTAAAATGACCCATTTGGATGTTGCCTCGGAAAAAGATATTTAAGGCTTTAGGATGATTATTAAAATTTCCTAATATTGATTTTGTGATCGTATTTGTCCCTTCGAACGTCCCTTAAAACTCCAACGATGGTGCTACCTATTCCTTAATAATAGGATAGCGTTGTCTAAAGGAAAACGAACAGACTTTTTTCGAGTAGGTAGATTAGTTCCTATGTACTTGCTCAAACAAATATAATTTTTCATACAAACACTTTTCAAAAACAATTTTCAACACAACTTCGTCACACTCTTGAGGACCGATACAAGGGTTATCACGAAGTAGAACAAAACTTTTCAAAACAAGCACGCACAAGCAATTTTAAAAATGAGCAAAGTACCTAAGATCCCGTGGAAAATCACGGATAGAAAGGGTGATAACACCTTCCCTTTCTATAATCTACCCCCCGTACTCAGAAACATCTCGAAAAAGGTTTTTTCTGTTCTTTTTCCTTTTTCTTAGTTGGAGGAAATAAAATTTGATGGCGACTTTTGCTTACCGCGATATTTGCGAATACAAAACACAAACCAATATAATAGTCGGTTCTGCCACCGTATCACAGAACTGGCAACTCTATTGGGGAAATAATAAATGGGGTATACCTTAGGATATAGGTCATTTTAATTGCTTCTCTTGCTTCTCTTGATTGATTTATTTTAAGGGCATCTGTTGGGGTTATATAGATCCTACACCCGGATCTGGGGACACCTTTTAGATAAGTAGCAATAAACTGTGAGGGAACTGTGAGGGGTATACCGACACGGTTGAAGCAGTATCTACGTTGATGTGGCACTTTGGTTGGTATCGGTAACCCTTTAGTCAATCAGGGAGAGTACGGGGCCGCCGCGTGGTGTCATGAAGCATCAATCGACCTTAGAACCTTTAATGGCAAAACTTGGCCAGTAGGACGTAGCGATATGGCCGGCTTTGGTGTATTCCCAAGGTCGACAGATACTCGATGCTACACTCATTGAGGTTTGACTCTTGAGTTTTGTTTGGTTGCGAGTCAATCGCCTATTGAACGTAGTTGGGGGAAAGATCGGTGATATTGAGATCCCTTAAAACCCGATTACTATTTGTAGGATAGGTTGAACCAATCTAACTTCAAGAGGGTATGACCTTCAAACCCATGCGGTCCTTAAACCTAAGGACTTGGTGTGACTTGTTTGTTGTTTGCTATATCTGTGATTTTCTAGCATAATCATGACATCATAAGCATGGCATATCATAGCTAACCATTTCAAGGATTTCCTAGGGCTCATTTTTGCTTTGTTTTGTAGGACATGGCATCCTCCCGTAGGAACACTATACAGATTAACCTTGTAAAAGTGCCTCTCAAACTAAAGGACCTGGCATTAAGGGTTCCTGAAAGTTATCATTTCACTAAAAAGCATGGTCAGTTGCTCAACTTGGTCACTGCAAAACCTGATGAAGAATTGTTAAAAGTGTTGTTTCAGTTCTTTGATCCTGTGCACCATTATTTCACCTTCTCGGATTACCAGCTAGTACCTACTATGGAGGAATTTTCTCAGTTGTTGGGGGTACTTATTCTTGATCAGTTACCTTTCAACGGTACAAAAGAACATCTAAATACTAAAGAGATTTCTAGAGCTCTGTCCTTACAACGGTCTGACGTAGTGACCGTTTGGGAGACTAGAGGAATTATCCAAGGAATCCCGGTTAAGTTTCTATTCGAGAAGGCTTACCATTTTTGGGATACCCTGGATTTACAAGATTTCGAAGAGGTGCTGGCACTTCTCGTTTACGGGGTGGTACTTTTCCCTAATGCAGATCAACTCGTAGATGTGAATTCTATTAAGGTTTTTCTGTCTCATAATCTGGTGCCTACATTACTCGGAGATATTCTACACTCTCTGCATGCTTGCACTCTAAAGAGAAGGGGGACCCTCCTGTGTTGCACTCCCCTATTGGGTATGTGGTTTATTTCGCACCTACCCAGGGTTGTTTTAAAGAATGAACAGGGTTTGAAATGGTCTCGTAGGCTGATGTCCCTTAAGCATTCAGACATTCATTGGTGTTCACGGTTCTCGGAAGATGTTACCATCATCAATCGTTATGGGGAATTCCCTAATGTCCCTCTCTTAGGCATTAGGGGAGGAATCACATACAACCCTTGTTTGACACTGTGTCAGTTTGGTTATGCGAGAAGAGATGGTCCTCATGATACATTTATCCAAGGAATCACTTTCAACTATGAGAATGATGCTCAGGGATACCGGAAAAGGTTCATAAAAGCTTGGGGCATGGTGCATAAAATTGATAGCAAGATGCTAGGGCACAAGAATTCCATTCCTCTTGAGCGTTATCTCCGATGGGTACGAGCTCGTGCCCAAAGTCTTATTATGCCTTACGCTACTGTCCTACCAATAACTGTGGAACTGGTTATGGAAGGAGATACTACTTCCCTTGGTCATCATCCTGACATGCCAACTAATCATGAAGAGTTACAGAAGTCCTGGGTTTAACTCAAAGAGGAGCAGGACACGTTTGAAGCTCAGTTCTATGCTAGCGAGAAGAAGGTCCTGGAGCTCACTAGGCTACTTCATGAAGAAAGGAGCATAAACGCTTACATCACACCAAAGAGGATGCGCTCCTGGGAGACTTAGTTTCTTTTTTGTTGCTTTAAGTTTTGTTCTGTTTAATTGTAAGCCTAGAAGGCATTCTTTGTAACAATTCGAACTTATTAATGCAATTAACGTGTGTTTCTTTTGGTTAAACAAATTTGAGCCTTTAAGAATCCTTGAAATCATTGCATACGCATCCCATCCATAGCATCATACAAACAAGTACCATAACAGGTTTCTCATCTTCTTCATTGTTTATTTCAACAGTAATGTCTTCCGAACAAAGCATCAAGGATCTTCAGGCACAAAATGCCCAATTCCATCAGATGTTCATAAATCTGGCGAAAGGGCAGGAGGATCTGAAAGCCCTCATCCTGAAGGAGAAAAAGAAAAAGAAGAAGGTCGCTGGTATTCTGAATATGGGATGAAGGTTCAGGGGGCCGTTAAAGCAACAAGACGATATGACCTCTTCATCCAAGGAAGGGGAGAATAAAGAAGGAGAGACAAGGGAAAAGGACCCCAATCCTGAAGTTTCTAACAATGATACAGACTACAATGATGAGAAATATCCTCCTACTGAGGATAGATACAAGCAGTTGGAAGATCGTCTGAGTTCTATGGAATTCCAGAGGATACCTGGGTTGGATTTCGAAGAATTGGGATTGGTGTTGGGAGTGGTCATCCCGCAGAAGTTCAAGGCTCCAACTTTTGCAAAGTACGATGGGGTGTCTTGCCCAAAGATCCATCTCCGTTCCTACGTCAGAAAGATCCAGCCCCACACCGCTGATAGAAATTTGTGGATTCACTTCTTTCAAGACAGTATGTCAAGGACTCAGCTTGAATGGTTCTACCAGCTTGAGAGAACCAATGTCCAAAACTAGAAAGATCTGGCTGCTACTTTTTATAAGCAGAATCAATACAACGCCGACCTTGCTCCTACTCGTACTCAACTCCAGAGTATGTCCTTGGGTGTAGGTGAAGGATTTAAGGACTATGCACAGAAGTGGAGAGACTTGGTTGGAAGAGTCAAACCCCCGTTGGCTGATAGGGAGTTGGTAGATATGTTTCTGGGGACACTATTTGGTCCATTCTTTAATCATTTGATCGACAACTCATCAGCTGGTTTCACCGAGCTGATTCTAACTAGAGAGAGGGTAGAAACTGGAATCCGAAGCGGTAAGATACAAAAAGATGCCTCTTCGAGCTTGGTAAAGAAGCCTTTCACTAGTAAAAAGGAAGCTAGTGCTATCTATAGCCCAAGAGGTCAAAACAGAACTGAACACCGTCAGACAGTAAGTGTCGTAATGATACCTAAACCTGTGGTTGCTCCACAACGCAACAATCAACAAAGGGTGGAAAGACCACAGCGGCAGTTTACCCAGATTAATATGACGTTGGCTGAAGTTCTACCCCATCTGCTGAGATCCAACTTGGAAACCTTGAAAGAGTCTCCCAAGAATGCGAACACCATATCTCCTCGGTATAATCCAAATGCTCGGTGTGCCTATCATTCTGAGAGTCCTGGCCATGATACTAATGACTTCCGGGCTCTGAGAAATAAGGTACAGGATCTGATCGAGGCCAAGGAGATTGATTTTGATGCTCCAGGAAATCCCAATGTAATAACTGCTCCCATGCCTAAGCATAATCGTGGAGTTAATGTTGTTGGTACCGATCTGTTTGTGACCTCAGTTGATGAAGTTTCTACTCCTCTTAGGACTGTTAAAAATAATTTATTGTTGGCCGTTTTATTTCCAGGTTATGGTGAAGGTTGCCACATGTGTTTATCTTTGCCTTCTGGTTGCCAGTTGCTGAAGTCAGGTGTTTAGCGCCTGATAGATAGCAAAGAAATCTTGTTCGAGAAAACTTTGATTCCCGTTGTCCCATTTGAAGATGTTTCTATTATAACCATTTCCGCCAATCCTTCCAAGGTATCCTCGAGAAGACCTGTTAGGATTACATCTGCTCCAAGAGTCGCTCCATTAATAATCACCTTTCCCGGTCCTGTCCCATACGCTTCAGACAAAGCTGTCCCTTGGCATTATGGTGCCGATGTGTACTATCATGGCATCAAACAAGATCTAAAGAATGAAGAGGCTGATCTTGATGTCAGTAACATTGTCGGGGCCAGCAAGGTTACCAGAAGTGGAAGGTTTTCTCTCCCGAGATTTCCCCAAAGATTGTCAATAGGCCTGTTGTTATTCCGTCTGCTATTCCTACTAGTACTTAAACTACTACTCCTATGGTTACTCCAATTATCACCCCTATCGGCGAGTCATCTGGTACCCGAGGCAAAGAAGTTATAGGTGAGCCTGCCCGGACAGAGGCACCTAGAAAAATTGTCGGAGAAGCCTCTAAGCAAGAGATAGAGGAAATATTGAAAATAATCAAAAAGAGCGACTATAATGTGGTCGAGCAGCTGGGGCATACCCCCTCAAAGATATCCATGTTGTCCCTGCTGTTGTGCTCTGAGGCCCATGCTAAGGCTTTGATTACATTCCTCAAGATTGCGCATGTGCTGCAAGAAACCTCCGCCGATCAATTCAAAGACTATTTGGCCAGCCTGACTGCTGACAACGGGCTGGGTTTTTTAGATGCAGACTTGACACCGAAAAGGGGAAAGCATAATGATACTTTTCATGTCTCGATCAAATGCAGGGTCACCACTCAGGCTCATGTGTTGGTAGATACTGGGTCTTCGCTGAATGTTCTTCCCAAGAAGGCGCTGGATCGGTTGGATTGTGAAGGCTTGACCTTAAAGCCTAGTAACATTATGGTGATGGCTTTTGATGGGTCGAAGAGAATGGTGCATGGGGAGGTGGACATCCCTGTCAAGATAGCCTCTCAAACCTTTGAGTCCACCTTTTATGTGATAGACATCAGGCCGTCATACTATTGTTTGTTGGTTCGTCCATGGATCCATGAAGCTGAGGCTGTTACTTCTACACGACACCAAATGCTGAAGTATCTAGTAAAAGGGAAAATTGTCATTATGCATGGTGAAGAGGAGTATATGGTGAGCCACCTCAACTTCTTCAGGTACGTAGAGATGGACGGGGAATTCATAGAGACTCCTTTCCAGAATTTTGAAGAGGTTCCCCAGATCTTGGCATCGACTGAAACTACTAACAGCAACAAACCTCCTCTGAAGATGGCCTCCCTCAAAGACGCCATAGCAGTGGTTGAAGAAGGTGGGTATGCCAATTAGGGAAAGCTCCCTGATTTTACTCATAAAACTCACAAGTTTGGTTTGGGCTTTACTTCAGGAGCGCAAAGGGTTGTTCGACGCGCTCGGGCCGGAGGACCTCCCCTACGCATCACCAATTGGGGAATAAATGCCATTGAAGACAGTGAGGAAGACTCAGACATTGACAGTTGGATCTACCCAACTACCAATGGTGGACCAAGTAACTGGATGGCTAGGGACTTTATACCAGTTTCTTTTATTCCGCAGTAATTGTCTTACTTGTTTTGAGATTTGTAATAAACAATTTTAAACTCTACAGCCTTGTGCCTTGCCCAAGGCACATTGGCTTTGTTTGTGAGGGCTATTCTTTGTCATTTCATATATCATCAATAAATCATTGGACGTTCCTTGCATACAAATTTTGCGCTCTCTGTTTTTCTTTTTTGTTTTCACTTTATCAAAACAGATATGCTCTTACACACACTCACGTATCATACTGCAGATCCATATCCACTATGGATCCCATTGATAATAGCTCTGCTACTGCCAGTTATGACTTTGAAAATCCGATCAACTAAGCCGAAGACGAAGGTGAGGATGATTGTGAGGTGCCTGGAGAACTTGCTAGACTATTACAGTAGGAAGAGAGGGCTATACAACCTCACGAAGAGCCAGTTAAAGCGATAAACTTGGGCACGAAGATAGACAGAAAATAAGTCAAGATCGGCGTAAATTTGGAAGTTAAGATCAAACAGCAGTTGATACAAATGTTGCACAACTACGTTGAGATCTTTGCATGGTCATATGAAGACATGCCAGGTTTAAACACTAATATTGTGGTACATCGTCTGCCGACTAAGGAAGATTGTCCTTCGGTTAAACAGAAGGTCCGCTGTATGCACCCTGAAATGTCAGAGAAGATCCAGGCAGAGGTCATGAAGCAGTTCGATGCAGGGTATGATACGATGGCAGAACCGACTGTTTTTACTGGTTTGCGTTTTGCATTTTCTGTTTGCAAAATGTCGCGGTAAGCAAGAGTCGCCACCGACTTTTATTTCATCCAATCATGGAAAAGGAAAAAGAATAGAAAAAACCTTTTTTCGATATATTCTGAGTACGGGGGGTAGATTATAGAAAGGGAAGGTGTTAGCACCCTTTCTATCCATGGTTTTCCATGGGCTCTTAGGTACTTGCTCATCTTTTTAAAATTGCTTGTGTGTGCTTGTTTGAAAAAGGTTTTACTTCATGATAACCCTTGTATCAGTCCTCGAAGGTGTGACGAAGTTTGTTTTGAAAATTGTTTTGAAAGGTGTTTGTGTGAAAAGTTTTGTTGAGCAAGTACTTAAGATTCTACCTACTCGAAAAAAAGATTGTTCGTTCTCGTTTACTTTAGACAGTGCTATCCTACTATTAAGGAGTAGGCAGCCCCGTCG
Organism: Vicia faba; assembly: GCA_948472305.1. Classification (NCBI taxonomy): domain Eukaryota; kingdom Viridiplantae; phylum Streptophyta; class Magnoliopsida; order Fabales; family Fabaceae; genus Vicia; species Vicia faba. The sequence goes on along the minus strand of OX451735.1, from coordinate 687,173,774 downwards.
TTGGAGTTTGCAAGGGACATTCGAAAGGGACAAGTACAGTCACCAAAGCAATGGGTTGGAAACTTTAGTAGTAACCCTAGAGTCTTAAGATCTTTCTAAGGCAACATTTCTGAGGCAACATTTCCGAGGCAACATTCGAATGGGACATTTGATCTTTTAGATAGGAGGGAAACCACTAAAATCTCCTGTGCTTGATAACTGTTTTACCGAAGGCAACCAAAGTGAGGCAAACCCTAGGAGTGAATATGTGCATGTGAATTTTTCAGTTAATTAGTCTTTGCACATTAGGTGATCTACCATTTTAATTTTCAGATATTCTTGCCATACAATCCTATTAGCATTCATCTAACAGTTAATAATTGCGGAAATTTAAAAGTGCGAAAATATAAAAACTAACAATTACATGGTTTCGCAGATACAAAATTATTTAACTGACAATAAAATGCGATAATTAAAACCCTAATTAAAATCTATTACAACCTTGAAACAGTTACAAATAATAATCGAAACGGTACTTAAGACGCGCGACAAATTAAATGCGAAGATGGTCAAAAATCCTAAAATTCTAATTGATGAAAATACTTAGGTTATTTTTTAGAAAAGAATTAATTAGGTTATGTACAAAATTAACCCTCATTTCTAATTATTTTTAATTATAAAAAGGAATTAAATTGCCCTAAATTAATTAAACTAAATTAATTAGAAAAAATATTTTTTATGAAAGAAAAAGATTTTTGGTGTTTTCATGATTTTTTTTTATTAAATAAAAAAAATGATTTTTGATGTTAATTAAAATAATTAAGGAAATAATTAAAAGAATTAAAAATAAAAAAGAATAGATAAAAGAGAAGAATTAGGCTTGTGTTATGCTGAATGGGGAGGGTGCAGCTCTGGATTTGATGGGCCCAAGATTGGTGGCCCAAGTGCCCTACGTGGGATCCATCGTAATTGGCTTTTGAGAGTCCACCATACACTGCCTTTGCTGGACCGTTGGATCTGAATCAGGGACGATTCACTGGATGGATCTTGTGAGTGTATGGTATAGGCCTGGGCGTGAGATGCATGGAATTTGCGTAAGATAAATCAGAAAATATGAAAACGTTTGGACTTGGGATCGAACCCAGGTCCTTATACTCACCAACAACGCGCTCTTCCATTGGGCTATGCTGCTTTTGTTGTACAAATAATGAAAACACAATACAACATAACAAAACAAGTGGATTAGTGGGAAAAGGAAAAAACATGCGCGCTGATTTGAATAGCCCAATGAGGTGGTGACAAATCACCTTCTTCTACCTCCAGCCCGTCGTCTTAGGTATGTAACCTATACCTACAGACCATGTCTGTAACTAAAACCTGCGTGCTTCAAACATCAAAAATACACATGATAAATGACTTTGAATACCATGGATCAATTGGTCTTGATGCCACGATCCTCCCAGTACCCTGTTCTTGGGCTAATTTCGCTTGAATTTAGAAACCCTAAAATGGAGATTGAAATCCTAAGAATGGAAAATGCATATCTAGGCATCAAAAATTCAATTGAATCATTCAGTCACGTTGCAAACATATCCATAATCATAAATATATCAATCAAATATGCTAATGATGCAAGAATTGATGTAATATATTTCAAAAAATAAAGCAAACTGTGTGAATGGTAGCGTGCATTTCTAGGCGCGAGAGGACTTGCAAATGATCCAGTTAGCTTCAGAGATGCTCCAGGATGCGATTGGCAATGTTGGAATGGCTTGAATTGGCCTCTAGAATGGAAATTGACCCACCACTTTTCTTTGAAATTTTGAAGTTTGTTCTGGCCTCTTCACGACTTCTAGCCCCGGTCTTATGCCTTGTACATGTTCAATATATATCCTAGAAAGAATTAGGGTTATAAAACTGATTGGTATCTTTAAGAGTTTTGAAGATTTGATTTGATTTTCATGCCATATACAAGCTTGCTAAATTGAGCCAAATCATCCCATTTTTGTACCAATCATGCTTGATTCGTTTTGGTCTTGATATCACTGCATAATTTGATTGAGATCTTGTCCAAAAATCAAATTAAAACATATATTTGCTATTATTTACCAATTATGTGATTTAATTCAATTTTTAATTAATAAAAATCAAAATAAAATGGAAAATGAAGCATATAACATGTGGATAAGTAATTGGGTCGTGGACCATGTTATAAGTAAGGTGCAATCATGAAATACTAAGCCCATTTGGTAAAAAATGCACTTTTGAGCATATTTAACTTTTGTCAATTTTGCAAAAAGGGTCAACTTTGACAAGGCATATCTCTTCCAATTTTAATCCTAGAGAGGTTTTCTTGGACTTTTTAGAAAGCTTCGAATGTATACTAAGCAACCCTTTTGGTCTCATTTCAATTGGGTCTTCCATGTTCATGTAAGAAGCTTTGACCCAAAAGGTATTTTTGTTGACTTTTCAAAAGGACCTATAATATAGAAATGCATATCTTTTGATGAGTGCATATTTTGAACTTGGGGTCTTAAGATGAATTGTATGGAATTTCTGATAAAGTATGTAAAAGTTATGCTTGGTCAAAGTTTGGTTGACTTTTTCCTGAGAAACCCTAATTTAGCAACTTTTGGGTTTTGATGAATTTAGGGAATTCCTTAAGGAATCATGAATAACCTCTGACCAAATGATGGATATCACTTCAAAATTTTGATGTTAACCAAAAATATTGAAGTTTGACTGTATGTGGGCCACCGTTGACTTTTGACCTAATATAGTCGATTCTCAAGCATCTGAGCAGTTGACTGAGCAAACTTCTTGTGCAAGGCATGAGACTTGAAATGGAAAATCTTGGGAACATATTAGGACCTTTTGAAGCATTTGGGGCTTTTGTGATCCACACATCTTTATGAAAGTGGAGACCCTAATTTGAGACACACTACCTTACGAGAGAGTTTGTCTGGTCAACTCTAGGCAAACTTGAGCAAATTGAGGAACTCTAGAAGTATTTATTGAGTAAAATGAGAGAGCAAATTTTGGGGTACAACAGCTGCCCCTGTTCAATCTTCTTAAACCTGAGGATGTAGATTGGCATGTCTGCCTTTCGTGATCTGAAGGTGGAAGATGATTGAACACTAGAGTGCCCAGAAATTTGCACTCGCATGAAGTGATACTTGATTTGTGATATCGGAAATGGGCTTATAGATGCCATTTGAAAGTTTCTAGAGAATTGTCAAGATGGGCTTAAAGATGCCATCCAAGATGTGACGGAGTACCGTCGGATATGATCTTAAAGATGCCATCTAGAGGATGTTGATTTCCGGATATATTTCTTCGATGAGAATTCCTGTTCCTGTTTTTGATGAGGAATCTGCTGAGGAATGTTGTATTTGTCTTGGGAGAAATAGAATTTTAGGAGCTTCAGTTGTTCGTTACTCTACTGGGGAATTAACTCCGGAGGTGAACTGCATATATGGTCAGTGTACAGACTGCATCACGACTTACTGGGGAAAGGTGAAACCAATCGTGTTTGATCAGGTCCGGGTCTTACAGTGTTGTGGATTGCTATCTGGAGGTAAGAGAAAAGAAAACCTGGATGGTAAAGTTATGATAAGGAAATTGGATCGTAGGGTTACTTCGAAATGAAAGCCTGGACAGTAGGGCTGTGAGAAGGAACCTGGTCGTAGGGTTTCTTCGATATGAAAGGCTGGATAGTAGGGCTGCGAGAAGGAACTTGGTTCGTAGGTTTACTTCGATATGAAAGGCTGGATAGTAGGGCTGTGAGAAGGAACCTGGATAGTAGGGTTACTTCGATATGAAAGCCTAGATAGTAGGGCTGTGAGAAGGAACCTGGATAGTAGGGTTACGTCAATATGAAACCCTGGATAGTAAGGCTGTGAGAAGGAACCTGGATCGTAGGGTTACTTCGAAATGAAAGCCTGGATAGTAGGGTTTTATGAAGGAACCTGGGTCATAGGGTTACTTCGAAATGAAACCCTGTATAGTAGGGTTGTGAGAAGGAACCTGGATAGTAGGGTTACTTCGAAATGAAAGCCTGGATAGTAGGGCTGTGAGAAGGAACCTGGGTCGTATGGTTACTTCGAAATGAAAGTCTGGATAGTAGGGTTGTGAGAAGGAACCTGGATAGTAGGGTTACTTCGAAATGAAAGCCTGGATAGTAGGGTTGTGAGAAGGAACCTGGGTCATAGGGTTACTTCGATATGAAAGCCTGGATAGTAGGGTTGTGAGAAGGAACCTGGGTCGTAGGGTTACTTCGAAATAAAAGCCTGGATAGTAGGGCTGTGAGAAGGAACCTGGATAGTAGGGTTACTTCGATATGAAAGCCTGGATAGTAGGGCTGTGAGAAGGAACCTGGATAGTAGGGTTACTTCGATATGAAAGCCTGGATAGTAGGGCTGTGAGAAGGAACCTGGATAGTAGGGTTACTTCGATATGAAAGCCTGGATAGTAGGGCTGTGAGAAGGAACCTGGGTCGTAGAGTTACTTCGATATGAAAGCCTGGATAGTAGGGCTTGTGGGAAGGAACATGGATAGTAGGGTTACATCGATATGAAAGCCTAGATAGTAGGGTTGTGAGAAGGAACCTGGGCCATAGGGTTACTTCGATATGAAATCCTGGATAGTAGGCCTTGTGGGAAAGAACCTGGATAGTAGGTTTACTTCAAAGCGATAGTGTAGATTAGTTGACCCGTGAGTTTCCGTTAGTCGTCTACAGATGTGACTTGCATAACTGCTGAATTTGTTGAAGCTAATCCTCTTTTCCTGGAAAGATATCAGGGTTAGTTATACGTGATGCATGAAATGCATGGTGAGATGATGCTCTCAAAATAAATTAGATTATGCTGTATACGATATGTATACGTATGTCATGATGTATGTTCATGAAATGCTATCGGGGTATGCTCGCGTCTGGGAAAATAAATCCCTGACTGTTGCTGGAGATTTGTAAATATTTTGTCGGGAGGAGATACTGGTTGAGAATAAACTCTACGGGGAATGAACTTAGAAAATGTATTTTTGTAGCTGAAGTGATGAACTCTGTCGGGGATTGAGCCTCTGTATCTAGAGAAAAAAACTCTACTTGGGGGATGAAATTTACTGACTCGCCCGCGACTATGAACCTCAGCTGGGGTGGTTATGTCCTATTTCAGGAAAGCTCACATCAATGCCTTTGGATACTTTTACTCTGTGGGGAGTGTATGTACCAATAATTATGTTCCCAAGCTGGATCTATCCTTGGTACCTGCTGGGCGGAGTAACTGTCGGGTTTGACACTTCTTATTTTTGCCCCTATTTCTGGAATTACGAGTAATTGTCTTTTGTTTCTAATGTAAATATTTATGAGCAGCAATCATTTCCAAATGCATATATCAAAAATAAGTCATTGGACGTTCTTGCAAAACAAAACAGAAAACAAAAACAAACTCGAAGTGAAAATAATTTTTTATTGATTTTTGAAGTTGGCCCGTAATAGGCGTTTTTGTACAAATGGGCTGATGCTCTAGTAAGGGAATGCCGCTGAAAGATAGAAATTATACAATTTGTGTAAGATCAAGAAAAACAACTATGGGAAACAGCCCCATTGGGTTCCAACTCTGCTATTGCCTTTATATCTTCAAGCGTCTCATCACTTTGCTTCTTGGCCGAAAGTTGATCAGATTGATTGGCGCCGTCCGAGCTTGATAGTCGATACCGAAGTCTGGTCGCAAGATGATCCAATGAGACATAGTGATACGCTTTATATCGCTAACTTTTTCCTGGACCGCCCTTTCGGGTTTTCAGTCTACAGGGATACCCCTTTTTTGCCCAAGCCGCCCTTTCGAGTTTTCGACTTGTCGGGTTTACAAATTTTTTTCATGTTCATCCCTTACTTTTTTCCCGAACCCTTTTGGTTCGCCGGGAAGCCCTTATTTTTTCCTAGGCCATTCAACCTAGTGGGTCTTTTAGTTAGGCATAGTATCTTTCCACTATGTCTGCATTGACAGGGTGAGGAAGGTCATCACCATCCATGGTGGTTAGAATCATAGCTCCTCCCGAGAAAATGTTCTTAACCACAAATGGCCCTTCATACGTGGGGGTCCATTCTCCTCTGGGATCACCTTGCGGCAGTATGATGCGTTTGATCACTACATCCCCGACTTGATATTCTTGACATCTAACTTTCTTGTTAAAAGCCTTGATCATTCGCTTTTGATACGTCTGACCATGGCAGATAGCAGTAAGTCTCTTTTCATTGATTAGATTTAACTGATCAAGTTGGGTTTGGATTCAGTCGTCCTTGTTCAAACCTGCATCCTTCATAATCCTGAGAGAAGGTATCTGTACTTCGATGGGTAGGACTGCCTCCATGCCATATACCAGAGAATAGGGGGTTTCCCCTATCGACGTTCGTGTTAGGGTACGGTACCCATGAAGAGCGAATGGTAACATCTCATGTCAATCCTTGTATGTCACCGTCATCTTCTGCACAATCTTCTTGATGTTTTTGTTAGCTGCTTCAACAGTGTCATTCATCTTCGGCCGGTAGAGGGAAGAATTATGATGTTGTATCTTGAATTGTTTACAGAGCTCGGTGATCATTGTGTTGTTGATATTCGTACCATTGTCAGTAATAATTCTCTCTGGCATACCATATCGACATATCAGATTATGTCAGATAAACCGTGCCACGACGTTCTTGGTTATTATAGCGAAAGAAGTTGCCTCAACCCACTTCATGAAGTAATCAATGGCTACTAAGATGAAGTGATGTCCATTAGAAGCGGTGGGCCTGATTTCTTCGATCATATCGATGCCCCACATTGCAAAGGGCCACAGAGCTGTCAAGATGTTTAAGGGGACCGGAGGCACATGCACCTTATCAGCATAGATTTGGAACTTATGACAAGTTCGAGAGTGCTGATAACAATCGGATTCCATAGTGGACCAGTAATATCCTTCATGTAGGATCTTCTTAGCCATGGTATGTCCACTGGAATAGGTTCCGAAGGTTCCTTCACGTAGATATGTCATGATCATCTCTGCTTCGCTCTTGTATATACACCGTAGTAGTGTGGAGTCATGGTTCCGTTTATAGAGCATTCCATTACTGAGGAAGAACTTTGCAGCGAACCTTCTCAGAAACTTCTTATCATTGACAGATGCCCCTTTGGGATACTCTTGAGCCTCGAGATACCTTTTGACTTCGTGAAACCAGGGTTTGTTTGCCACTTCTTCGGTATCGATTTCACAGTAGTGTGCTGGTTTATCCAACCTCTCAATGGTAATTTGGGGAGCTTCATTGTCCCACCTAACCTTGAACATAGAAGACATGGTAGCTTCCGCGTCCGCTAACTTGTTCTCCTCTCGTGGGAAATGTTCAAAGGTTACCTCCTCAAAGTGTGGTAGCAATGTCAGTACATACTCTTTGTACGCGATGAGATTCAGGTGCTTCATATCCCACTCGCCTTTGATCTGACTTACCACCAAAGCGGAATCCCCGAATACATTCAAGAACTTGATCCTTAGGTCAATAGCAGCTCGGAGACCCATAGTACATGCTTCATACTTCGCCATGTTGTTGGTGCAGTTGAAACATAATCGGGAAGTGACCGGAGTATGACAGCCCTCGGGAGATATGATTACAGCGCCAATGTTGTTACCCAGTGTGTTTGATGCTCCATAAAAATACATAGACCATCGGGATCCCTCCTCAGGTCCTTCATCCGGTCCAGGTTCTTCGTAGTCAGTCACCAACATAATATTCTCATCTGGGAACTTAAAATTCATGGAATGATAGTCATCCACGGCCTGATGAGCCAAATGATCAGCCAAAACACTTCCCTTGATTGCTTTCTGGGTTGTATATTGTATGTCATACTCAGTTAAGATCATTTGCCACCTTGCTATCCTTTCGGAGAGAGCGGGCTTCTAAAAAATGTACTTGATCGGATCCATCTTCGATATCAACAAGGTTGTGTGAGTCAGCATATACTATCTCAGTCGGCGAGCAGCCCATGCCAAAGTGCAGCAATTTTTCTCGAGCAATGAGTATCGTGTCTCACAGTCGGTAAATGTTTTGCTAAGTTAGTATATTGCATGCTCTTTTCGACCAGACTCGTCATACTGCCCCAGCAAACACCCCATTGAATTGTCTAGCACTGTTAAGTATAATATAAAAGGTCTTCCTTCAACTGGAGGCATCAGAATTGGTGGTTCTTAAAGGTATTCCTTGATTCTTTCAAAAGTGGTATGGCATTCATCATTCCACTTTACCACTTGATCTTTCTTCAGAAGCTTGAAGATTGGCTCATAAGTAGCAGTCAGATGTGAAATGAACCTGGCGATATAATTCAGGCTTCCCAAGAAACCTCTAACTTCCTTCTCTGTATGGGGAGCTGGAATTTCTTGTATAGAATTTACTTTTGCAGGATCTACTTGGATGCCTTTGTCGCTGACAATAAAACCCAGAAGTTTACCAGACCTTACCCCGAAGGTGCACTTGTTCAGATTCAACCTCAGCTTATATATCTTCAACCTGTCGAACAACTTTTGGAGATGATTAAGGTGCTCTTCCTCAGTCTGAGACCTGGCTATCATGTCATCAACATAGACTTTGATCTTGTGGTGAATCATATCATGGAACAAAGCGACCATGGCACGCTGATAAGTTGCCCCATCATTCTTCAACCCAAAAGGCATCACCTTGTAGCAGAAGGTGCCCCGCTGTGTAATGAAGGTTGTCTTCTATATGTCTTCAGGAGCCGTCTTGATCTGGTTGTAGCCAGAGAAACCGTCCATGAAGGAGAATATTTTATGTTGCGCGGTGTTTTCGACCAGAACATCAATGTGAGGAAGGGGGAAGTCATCCTTGGGGCTTTCCCTATTTAGATCTCTGTAATCTACACACATATGTACCTTACCGTCCTTCTTAGGTACCAAAACGACGTTAGCAACCCACTGTGGATACGAAGTGACAGCTAAGAATCCTGCGTCGAACTGTTTCATGACCTCTTCCTTGATCTTCTCCGACATTTCGGGGCGCATACGGCGGACCTTCTGCTTTACCGGAGGACAGTCTTCTTTAGTCGGCAGGAAGTGTACCACAATATCGGTGTCCAAACCAGGCATGTCTTCATAGGACCAGGCGAAGATCTCAACATAGTCGTGCTACATCTGTATCAACCTCTGTTTGATGCTAAGCTCCAGATTTGCACCTATTTTAACCTCTTTTATGTATTCATCAGTACCCAAGTTCACTGTCTCAATCGGCTCTTCATAAGGCTGTATGACCCTCTCTTCCTGTTGTAGTAGTCTAGCAAGTTCTCTAGGAACCTCATAATCATCCTCACTTTCGTCTTCGGCTCGGTTGATCAGATTTTTGAAGTCATAACTGGCAATAGCAGAGCTGTTATCAATGGGATCCAGAGTGGATATGGATCTGCATTATGATACATGAGTGTGTGTAAGAGAATAGTTGTTTTGATAAAGTGAAAACAGAAAAGAAAAACAGAGAGCGCAAAATTGGTATGCAAGAAACGTACAATGCTTTATTAATGATATATGAAATGACAAATAATAGCCCTCACAAACAAACCCAATGTGCCTCGGGCAAGGCACAAGGCCGTAAAGTTTTAAATTGTTTATTACAACTCTCAAAACAAGTAAGACAATTACTGCGGAATAAAAGAAACTGGTATGAAGTCCCTAGCCGTCCAGTTACTCGGTCCACCTCGGTAATTAGGTAGATCTAGCTGTCAATGTCTGAGTCTTCCTTGCTGTCTTCAATGGCATTAACCCCACGATTGCTGATGCGTAGGGGAGGTCCTCCAACCCGAGTGCGTCGAACAGCCTTTTGAGCCCCTACAGTAAAGCCCGAACCAAATTTGTCTGTTTTGTGAGTGAAATCAGGGAGCTGACCCCAATTGGCACACCCACCTTCTTCAACCACGACCCTGGCATCCTTGAGGGAAACCATCTTCAGAGGAAGTTTGCTGCTGGTAGTAGTTTCAGTTGATGCCAAGATCTGAGGGACCTCTTCAAAGTTCTGACAAGGAGTTTCTATGAATTCCCCATCCATCTCTATGTACTGGAAGAAATTGAGGTGGCTCACCATATACTCCTCTTCACTCCGCACAGTGACAATCTTCCCTTTTACCGGATATTTCAGCATTTGGTGTAGTGTGGAAGTAACAGCCCCAGCCTCATGGATCCAAGGACGACCCAACAAACAAGAGTATGACGGCCTGATTTCCATCACATAGAAGGTGGACCCAAAGGTCTGGGAACCCACTTTGACAGGGATGTCCACCTCCCTATGCACCATTCTTTTTGACCCGTCAAAAGCCCTTACCACAATGTTACTAGGCTTTAGAGTCAAACCCTTGCAATCCAATCGGTCCAACGCCTTCTTCGATAGAACATTCCGCGAAGACCCAGTATCTACCAACACATGAGCCATAGTGGAGCCCCTGCATTCAATCGAGACATGCAGAGCATCATTATGCTTCCTCCCCTTCGGTGTCATGTCTGCATCTAAAAAACCCAGCCCATTGTCAGCAGTCAGGCTGGCCATGCAATCTTTAAATTGATCAGCTGAAGTCTCTTGCGGCACATGCACAATTTTGAGGAATGCAATCAAAGCCTTCGCATGGGCCTCGGAGCATAACAGCAAGGATAACATGGATATCTTTGATGGGGTCTACCCCAGCTGCTCGACCACATTGTAGTCGCTCTTCTTAATTATTATCAGTATTTCCTCTATCTCTTGCTTAGAGGCTTCCACAACAACTTTTCTAGGCGCCTCCGTCTGGGCAGGCTCACCAATAATTTCTTTGCCACGAGTATCAGACAATTCGCCGACAGGGGTAATGACTAGAGTAAGAATAGGAGTAGTAGTTAATGTAATAACAGGAACATCGGATGGAATGACAATAGGCTTGTTGACAGTCTTAGGGGAAATCTCGGGAGAGAAGACTCTTCCACTTCGGGTAACTTTGCTGGTTCCGACAATGTTACCAATATCAGGATCAACCTCTTCATCTTTCAAATCTTGTTTGATGCCATGATAGTACACATCGGCACTATAATGCCAAGGGACAGCTTTGTCCGAGACATACGGGACAGGACCAGGAATAGTTACTATCAGTGGAGCAATTCTTGGAGCAGATGTAATCCTAACAGGTCTTCTCGAGGAGACCTTGGAAGGATTAGCGGAAATGGTTATAATGGCAATGTCTTCAGATGGGACAACGGGAATCAAAGTTTTCTCGAACAAAATTTATTTACTGTCCATCAGGCGTTGAACACCTGACTTCAACAAACGGCAACCAGAAGGTAGAAACGAACTTATGTGGCAACCTTCACCATAACCCAGAAATAAACCGGCCAACAGCAAATTCTTATTCACAGTCATGAGAGGAGTAGAAACTTCATCAACAGAGGTAACGAACAAATCAGTATCAACAGCATTAATTCCACGACTGTATTTAGCCATGGGAGCAGTTATGACATTTGGCTTCTACGGAGCATCAAACTCTATCTCCTTGGCTTCAATCAGATCTTGTACCTTATTCCTTAGAGCTCGAAAGTCATTGGTATCGTGGCCAGGACTCTCAGAATGATAGGCATACCGAGCATTTGGATTATATCAGGGAGATGTAGTATTTGGGTTCTTGGGAGCCTCTTTCAAGGTTGCCAAGTTGGATCTCAGCAGATGAGGTAGAACTTCATCCAATTGCATGTTGATTCGGGTAAACTGCCGTTGTGGTCTTTCCACCCTTTGTTGATTGTTGCATTGTGGAGCAACTGCAGGCCTAGGTATGATTACGGCATTTACTGTCTGACGATGTTCAGCCCTGTTTTGGCCTCTCGGGCTATAGATGGCACTCGCTTCCTTATTACTAGCAAAAGGCTTATTTACTGAGCTCGAATAGGTATCCTTCTGTATCTTACCGCTCCGAATCCCAGCTTCTACTCTTTCTCTAGTTAGAATTAGCTCGGTGAAACCAGCTGACGAGCTACCGATTAAATGATTGAAAAATGGACCAGATAGCATCCTCAGAAACATATCAACCAACTCCCTATCAGACAACAGGGGTTGGACTTTTCCAGCCAAGTCTCTCCACTTCTGTGCATAGTCCTTAAAGCCTTCACTTGCCCCCATGGACATACTCTGGAGTTGAGTACGAGTAGGAGCAAGTTCGGCGTTGTATTGATACTGCTTATAGAAAGAAGCAGCCAGATCTTCCCAATTTTGGATATTGGCTCCCTCCAGCTGGTAGAACCATTCAAGCCGAGTCCTTGACAGACTATCTTGAAAGAAATGAACCCATAAATTTCTATCAGCGGTGTGGGGCTGGATCTTTCTGACATAAGAACGGAGATGGAGTTTTGGGCAAGACACCTCATCATACTTAGCAAAAACTGGAGCTTTGAACTTCTGCGGGATGACCACTCCCAACACCAATCCTAATTCTTCGAAATCCAGTCCAGGTATCCTCTGAACTTCCATTGCGCTCAAACGATCTTCCAATTGTTTGCATCTATCCTCAGAAGGAGGATACTGCTCATCATTGTAGTCGGTATCATAGCCAGAAACTGCAGAACTGGGATCCTTCTCTTCTTGATTCTCCCCTTCCTTAGATGAAGAGGTCAAATTGACTTGTCGCTTCAACCGCTCTCCAAACCTTCTGCCCATATTCAGAATACTGGCAGCCTTCTTCTTTTCTTTTTATCTTTCAGGATGAGAGCTTTCAGATCCTCCTGCCTTTTTTTCAGACTTATGAACATTTGTTGGAAGTGGGCATTATGTGCCTGAAGGTCCTTGATGCTTTGTTCGGAATACATTTCTGCTGAAATAAACAACGAAGAAGATGAGAAACCATTAATGGTACTTGTACATGCAATGCTATGAATGGGATACGCATGCAATGATTTCAAAGACTTTGGGAAATTTAAATTTGCAAACCAAAATAAACAAAAAATTTATTAGCTGAATTCAAAGTTCAAATGCCTTTTAGGCATTACAATTAAAAATAGAAAAGAAATCAAAAATCCCATGGATGCTTCCTCTTTGTGCCGAGATAATCCTTGAGTCCTTTTTTCTCGTGAAGCTGCTTTGTGAGCTCTAAAACCTTCCTCTCTTGAGCATGGAATTGATCCCTGTAAGTATCCCACTCCTTTATCAAGTGAATCCAAGACCTCTGTAATTCCCCAAGATCAGTGGGCATATAAGGATAGAGAACTGTGTAAGAAATACCCCCTTCAGTAGTGGGTTCCACAATCACTGGTAAAACAGCCACGTAGGGCATCATAAGCTTCTGGGCATGAGTCCGTACCCATTGGAGGTAAGGTTCAATATGAATGGAAGCCTTTGGCCCAAAATCCTTGGCGCCAGATCGGTTTACCATGCCCTAAGCTCGTATGAACCTCCGGCGATACTCGTGAACATCATCCTCATAGTTGAATACAATTCCCTTAATAAGTAACTCGTGGGGACCATCTCTTCAAGCGTAACTAAATTGTCGTAGAGCTAAACAAGGATTGTAGGTTATACCCCCTCAAATACCAAGTAATGGGACATTAGGGTACTCCCCGCAGTGGTCAATAATAGCAGTGTTTTCCATAGCTCGGGAACACCAGAGAATATCCATGTGAGCGAGTGACATTATCCTTTGCGACCAACCCAAACCTTCTTCATTCTTCAGTACGGACTTAGGGAGGTGAGAAATAAACCACCTTGACAGCAACAACATGCAACACATAAGAACCCCTCTTCTCTTTATGGTACGAGTCTGGAGAGTGTGAAAAATATCTCCGAGCAAGGTAGGCACAGGGTTGCGAGAGAGGAAAATCTTGATAGCATTCACAACTATGAATGAGTCTGGATTAGGGAATAGAACTAACCCATAGATTAGAAGAGCCAAGACCTCCTCAAAAGCCTGAAAATCCATATCATCCCAAAACAGCTGGGCCTTATCTATCAGAAACTTAGCTAGAAAACCTTTGACTCCGCTTCTTGTTTCCCAATTGGATACCACGTCGGTCCGTTTCAGATGCAAAGTTGAGGCAATGACTTTTGGCTTAGGAACTTCTTCCAGACCTGTGAAGGGCACTTGTTCAAGAATGGGTATATCCAACAGCTGAGAGAATTCTTCCAAGGTAGACACTAACTGATAGTCTGGAAATGTGAAGTAGTGGTGCTTGGGGTCAAAGAACTGAAAGAGTACACTCATCATCTTTTCATCAAAGTTTGAAGTAACCAGGTTGAGAAGTTGACCATGTCTCTTAGTGAACGCAGAAGTTTCACAAACCCTTGATACTAGCTCTTTGAGTTGGGAAGGTATCTTTACAAATCTGATTCGGATAGTGTTCCTACGAGCGGAAGCCATGATCTGCAAAACAGAACAAAGATAACTTCCCTTGGTCTTTGAAATGGTTAGTGCAATGAGAATGGATGCTATGTTATGATGCATGATGTCATGATAAACCACAGGTATAGCAAACACAGTCAAATCACACCAAGTCCTTAAGTTTAAGTTCTGCATGAGGTTAAAGGTCATACCCTCTTGAAGTTTATTTGGTTTCAAACCTGTCTTAAAAATTAATTGGGTTCTAAGGGATCTCAATATCACTGACCATCCTTTATCGAGAATTGTCTCAGCTCAAGCAATCTTTTCTTGCGGTCGAAACATCCCAAAAGTCTGATCTCAATGAGTGTAGCATCGAGTATCAACCAATCCTCAGCTCTACACTGAGGCCGGCTATCTCACTACTTTCTAATGGCCAAGTTTGTTCAACTAAGGTTCTAAGGTCCGTTAGTGCTTCACGACACCACACGGTAGCCCCGTATTCTCCTCGCTTCCCCATGAAGGATACCAGTACCAACCAAAGTTCCACACTAACACATCCATCGCTTAAACCATATCGGTCTACGCCGTACAGTCTCCACGATCTATTGTTGTTTACGTGATGAGTGACCCCAGATCCGGGTGTAGGATCTTTAATAATACCCAAAAAAAAACCTTAAAGATAAAGCAGGCAAAGAAATTTAAAAATGACAAAGATTCTAAGGTAAACCCTACTTTATAAAACTCCCCAGCAGAGTCGCCAGTTCTGTGATATAGTGGCAGAACCGACTGTTTTTACTGGTTTGCATTTTGCGTTTTCTGTTCACAAAATGTCGCGGTAAGCAAGGGTCGCCACCGACTTTTATTTCATCAAATCATGGAAAAGGAAAAAGAACAGAAAAAACCTTTTTTCGAGATATTCTGAGTACGGGGGGGGGGGGGGGGGGAGATTATAGAAAGGGAAGGTGTTAGCACCCTTTCTATCCATGGTTTTCCATGGGCTCTTAGGTACTTGCTCATCTTTTTAAAATTTCTTGTGTGTGCTTGTTTGAAAAAGGTTTTACTTCGTGATAACCCTTGTATCAGTCCTCAAAGGTGTGACGAAGTTTGTTTTGAAAATTGTTTTGAAAGGTGTTTGTGTGAAAAGTTTTGTTGAGCAAGTACTTAAGATTCTACCTACTCGAAAAAAATATTGTTCGTTCTCTGTTCCTTTAGACAGTGTTATCCTACTATTAAGGAATAGGTAGCCCCGTCGTTAGAGTTTGTAAGGGACGTTCGAAAGGGACAAGTACAGTCACCAAAGCAATGGTTTGGAAACTTTAGTAGTAACCCTAGAGTCTTAAGAACTTTCCGAGGCAACATTTCTGAGGCAACATTTCCGAGGCAACATTTCTGAGGCAACATTTCTGAGGCAACATTCGAATGGGACATTTGATCTTTTAGACAGGAGGGCAACCACTGAAATCTCTTGTGCTTGATGACTGTTTTACCGAAGGCAACCGAAGTGAGGCAAACCCTATGAGTGAATATGTGCATGTGAATTTTTCAGTTAATTAGTCTTTGCACATTAGGTGATCTACCGTTTTAATTTTTCAGATGTTCTTGCCATGCAATCCTATTAGCATTCATCTAACAGTTATAATTGCGGAAATTTAAAAGTGAGAAAATATAAAACCTAACTATTACATGGCTTTCGCAGATACATAATTATTTAACTGACAATAAAATTCGGCAATTAAAACCCTAATTAAAATCTATTACAACCTCGAAACAGTTACATAAATAATAATCGAAATGTTAATTAGGACGCGTGACGAATTAAATGCGAAGATGGTTAAAAACCCTAAAAATCTAATTGATGAAAATACTTAGGTTATTTTTGAGAAAAGAATTAATTAGGTTATGTACAAAATTAACCCTAATTTCTAATTATTTTTAATTATAAAGATGAATTAAATTGCCTTAAATTAATTAAAATAAATTAATTAGAAAAAATATTTTTTATGAAAGATAAAGATTTTTGGTGTTTTCATGATTTTTTTTATTAAATAAAAAAAAGGTTTTTGATGTTAATTAAAATAATCAAGGAAATAATTAAAAGAATTAAAAATAAAAAAGAATAGAAAAAAGAGAAGAATTGGGTCTGTGTTATGCTGAATGGGGGGTGCAACTCTGGATTTGATGGGCCCAAGATTGGTGGCCCAAGTGCCCTACGTGGGATCCAGCACAATTGGATTTTGAGAGTCCACCATACACTGCCTTTGCTGGACCGTTGGATCTGAATCAGGGATGATTCACTGGATGGATCTTCTGAGTGTATGGTATAGGCTTGGGCGTGAGATGCATGGAATCTGCGTAAGATAAATCAGAAAATATGAAAACATTTGGACCTGGGATCGAACCCAGGTCCTTATACTCACCAACAACGCGCTCTTTCACTGGGCTATGCTGCTTTTGTTGTACAAATAATGAAAACACAATACAATATAACAGAACAAGTGGATTAGTGGGAAAAATACAAAACGTGCGCGCTGATTTGAATAGCCCAATGAGGTGGTGACAAATCACCTTCTTCTACCTCCAGCCCGTCGTCTTAGGTATGTAACCTATACCTACAGACCATGTCTGTAACTAAAACCTGTGTGCTTCAAACATCAAAAATACACATGATAAATGACTTTGAAGACCAGGGATCAATTGGTCTTGATGCCACGATCCTCCCAGTACCCTGTTCATGGGCTAATTTCCCTTGAATTTAGAAACCCTAAAATGGAGCTTGAAACCCTAGGAATGGCAAATGCATATCTAGGCATCAATAATTCAATTTAATCATTTAGTCACGTTGCAGACATATCCATAATCACAAATATATCAATCAAATATGCTAATGATGCAAGAATTGATGTAATCGATTTCAAAAAATAAAGCAAACCGTGTGAATGGTAGCATGTGTTTCTGGGCGCGAGAGGACTTGCAAATGATCCAGTTAGCTTCAGAGATGCTCCAGGATGCGATTGGCAACGTTGGAATGGCTTGAATTGGCCTCTAGAATGGAAATCGACCCACCACTTTTCTTTGAAATTTTGAAGTTTGTTCTGGCCTCCCCACGACTGCTAGCCCCTATCTTATGCCTTGTACATGTTCAATATATATCCTAGAACGAACTAGGGTTATAAAACTGATTGGTGTCTTTGAAAGTTTTGAAGATTTGATTTGATTTTCATGCCATATACAAGCTTGCTAAATTGAGCCAAATCATCTCATTTTTGTACCAATCATGCTTGATTCGTTTTGGTCTTGATATCTCTGTATAATTTTATTGAGATCCTGTCCAAAAATAAAATCAAAACCTATCTTTGCTATTATTTACCAATTATGTGATTTAATTCAATTTTTAATTAATAAAAAATAAAAATAAAATGGAAAACGAAGCAAATAACATGTGGATAAGTAATTGGATCTTAGACCATGTTATAAGTGAGGTTCAATCATGAAATACTAAGCCCATTTGGTAAAAAATGCACTTTTGAGAATATTTGACTTTTGTCAATTTTGCAAAAAAGGTCAACTTTGACAAGGCATATCTCTTCCAATTTTAACCCTATAGAGGTGTTTTGTGACTTTTTAGAAAGCTTAGGATGTCCGCTAAGCAAAACTTTTGGTCTCATTTCAATTGAGTCTTCCATGATCATGTAAGAAGCTTTGACCCAAAAGGTATTTTTGTTGACTTTTCAAAAGGACCTATAATGTAGAAATTCATATCTTTTGATGAGTGCATATTTTGAAATTGTGGGATAAAGATGAATTATAGGGAATTGCATCCTCTTCAAAATGAGCCTTGGATTGAAATTTCTGATAAAGTATGTGGAAGTTATGCTTGGTCAATGTTTGGTTGACTTTTTCCCGAGAAACCCTAATTTAGCAACTTTTGGGTTTTGATGAATTTAGGGCATTCCTTGAGGAATCATGATCAACCCCTGATCAAATGATGATATTACTTCAAAATGTTGATGTTGACCAAAAATCTTGAAGTTTGACTGTATGTGGGCCACAATTGACTTTTGACCTAATACAGTCGATTCTCAAGCATTTGAGCAGTTAAATGAGCAAACTTCTTGTGCAAGGAATGAGACTTGACATGGAGAATATTGGGAACATATTAGGACCTTGGAAAGAATTTGGGGCCTTTGTGATCCACACATCTTGATGAAATTTGAGACCCTAATTTGAGACACACTGCCTTAGGAGAGAGTTTGTCTGGTCAACTCTTGGCAAACTTGAGAAAATTGAGGATCTCTAGGAGTATGTATTGAGTAAAATGAGAGGGAAAATTTTGGGGTACAACACGTGGTTCTTAGATGTCACCTCCTATCCACAGTGGGTTGCTAACGTTGTTCCGGTACCTAAGAAGGAAGGTAAGGTACGGATGTGTGTAGATTACAGAGATCTAAATAGGGAAATCCCCAAGGATGACTTCCCACTTCCTCACATTGATGTTCTGGTTGACAACACCGCGCAACACAAAATCTTCTCCTTCATGAATGGTTTCTCTGGCTACAACCAAATCAAGATGGCTCCTAAAGACATGGAGAAGACAACCTTCGTCACACAGTGGGACACCTTCTGTTACAAGGTGATGCCTTTTAGGTTGAAGAATGCTGGGGCAACATATCAGCGTGTCATGGTTTCTTTGTTCCATGATATGATCAACCATGAGATAGAGGTTTATGTTGATGACATGATAGCTAGGTCTCAAACCGATGAAGAGAACCTTGATCATTTACAAAAGTTGTTCGACAGGTTAAAGACATACAAGCTGAGGTTGAATCCGAATAAGTGCACCTTCGAGGTAAGGTCTGGTAAACTCTTGGGTTTCATTGTCAACGACAAAGGCATCCAAGTAGACCTTGCAAAGGTAAAGGCCATACAAGAAATGGTAGCTCCCCGTGCAGAGAAGGAAGTTAGAGGTTTCTTTGGACGCTTGAATTATATCGCCAGGTTCATTTCACATCTAACTGCTACTTATGAGCCCATCTTCAAGCTTCTGAAGAAAGATCAAGTGGTAAAGTGGAATGACAAATGCCGGACAGCTTTTGAAAGAATCAAGGAATACCTTCAAGAAACACCAATTCTGATGCCTCCGGTTGAAGGAAGACCATTGATATTGTACTTAACAGTGCTAGATAATTCAATGGGGTGTGTGCTGGGGCAGCATGACGAGTCTGGTCGAAAAGAGCACGCAATATACTACCTTAGTAAAAAGTTTACCGACCATGAGACACGATACTCAATACTCAAGAAAACTTGCTGCGCTTTGGCATAGGCTGCTCACCGACTAAGACAGTATATGCTGACCCACAATACTTTGTTGATATCTAAGATGGATCCAATCAAATACATCTTCAAGAAACCCGCTCTCTCTGGAAGAAAAGCAAGATGGAAGATGATCTTAACTGAGTACGATATACAATATACAACCCAGAAAGCAATCAAGGGGAGTGTATTGGCTGATCATTTGGCTCATCAGGCCGTGGATGACTACCAGTCCATGAATTTTGAGTTCCCGGATGAGAATATTATGCTGGTCACTGACTATGAAGAACCTGGACCAAATGAAGGACCCGGAGAGGGATCCCGATGGACTATGGTTTTTGACGCACTTGGTAATGGCATCAGCGCTGTAATCATATCTCCTGAGGGCTGTCATACTCCTTTCACTTCCCGACTATGCTTCAACTGCACTAACAACATGGCGGAGTATGAAGCTTGTATCATGGGTCTCAAGGCCGTTATTGACCTCAGGATCAAGTTCTTGGACGTCTTCGGGGATTCATCCTTGGTAATAAGTCAGATCAAAGGCGAATGGGATACGAAGCATCCGAATCTCATCTCATACAAAGAGCACATGCTGACATTGCTCCCACACTTTGAGGAGGTAACTTTTGACCATTTCTCGCAAGAGGAGAATCAGTTAGCGGACGCGCTAGCTACCATGTCTTCTATGTTCAAAGTTAGGTGGGACAACGAAGCTCCGCAAATCACCATTGAGAGGTTTGATGAACCAGCACAATGTTGTGAGATTGATACCATGTGGTGGAAGACAAGACCTGGTTTCACGAAGTTAAAAGGTATCTCGAGGCTCAAGAGTATCCCGAAGGGGCATCTGTCAACATTAAGAAGTTTCTGAGAAGGTTCACTGTGAAATTCTTCCTCAGTAACGGAATCCTCTACAAGCGCAATCATGACTCTACCTTACTACGGTGTGTAGACAAGAGAGAAGCAGAGAGGATTATGACAGATCTACATGAAGGTGCCTTCGAAACCCATTCTAGTGGACATACCATGGCTAAGAAGATCCTACCGGCAGGATATTACTGGTCCACTATGGAAGCAAATTGTTATCAGCACTCCCGAACTTGTCATAAGTGCCAAATCTACACTGATAAGGTTCATGTGCCTCTGGTTCCCTTGAATGTCTTGATAACTTTGTGACCATTTGCAATGTGGGGAATTGACATGATCGGAGAAATTAGGCCCACTGCTTCCAATGGACATCGCTTCATTCTAGTGGCCATTGATTACATCACGAAGTGGGTTGAGGCGGCCTCTTTTGCTACAGGGACCAAGAACGTTGTGGCGCGGTTTATCTGACATAATCTAATCGGTCGGTATGGTGTGCCAGAGAGAATTATTACTGACAATGGTATGAATCTCAACAACACAGTAATAACCGAGCTCTATAAACAGTTCAAGATACAACATCATAACTCTTCTTCTTACCGGCCGAAGATGAATGGAGTTGTTGAAGCGGCTAACAAGAACATCAAGAAAGTTGTACAGAAGATGACGGTGACATACAAAGACTGGCATTAGATGTTACCATTTGCTCTCATGGGTACCGTACCTCAGCACGGACGTCGACAGGGGCAACACCCTACTCTCTGGTATATGGAATGGAGGCAGTCCTACCCATCAAAGTCCAAATACCTTCTCTTAGGATTATGAAGGATGCGGGTTTGAATGAAGACGACTGGATTCAAACTCGACTTGATAAGCTAAATCTAATCAACGAGAAGAGACTTACCGCTATCTTTCATGGTCAGACGTATCAAAAGTGAATGATCAAGGCTTTTAACAAGAAAGTCAGACATCAAGAATATCAAGTCGGGGATCTAGTGATCAAGCGTATTATACTGCCGCAAGGTAATACCAGGGGAAAATGGACCCCCACGTACGAAGGGCCATTTGTGGTTAAAAACATTTTCTCGGGTGGAGCTATGATTCTAACCACCATGGACGGTGAAGACCTTCCTCACCCTGTCAATGCAGACATAGTGAAAAGATACTACGCCTAATTAAAATAACCTCTAGGTTGACTGGCCTAGGAAAAAATAAGGGCTTCCCAGCGAACCAAAAGGGTTCGGGTAAAAATAAGGGATGAATATGAAAAAATATGTACACCCGACAAGCCGAAAACCTGAAAAGGAGGCTTGGGCAAAAAAGGGTATCCCGGTGGACTGAAAAACCGAAAGGGCAGTCTAGGAAAAAGTTAGGGATGTAAAGTGTATCATTATGTCCCATTGGATCATCTTGCGACTAGACGATAGTCGGACGACACCAATCAATCTAATCAACTTTCGGCCAAGTAGCAAAGTGATGAGACGCTCGAAGACATAAGGGAAATAACAGAGTTGGAACTCAATAGGATTGTTGTACATAGTTTTTTTCTTTTGCACAAAATTGTATAGTTTCTATTTTTACGGCGGCGTTCTCTTGCTAGAGCGTCAGCGTCCTTGTACAAAAACCCCTATTACAGGCAAACTTCAAAAATCAATAAAAAATCATTTTTCATAAGAAACCTTGAGTTTTTATTTTTCTGTTTTGTTTTGCAAGAACGTCCAATAATTTATTCTTTACACATGCATTTGAACATGATTGCTGCTCATAAATATTTACATAAGAAACAAAAATACAATTACTCGTAATTCCAAAAAAAGGCGCAAAAACAAGAAGTGTCAGACCCGACTGTTACACTGCCCAGCAGGTACCGGGACAGAGACAGCTTTGGAGCATAATCATAAGTACATACACTCCCCACGGAGTAAAAATATTCAAAAGCATTGATGTCGGCTTTCCCAAAACAGGAAGTAATCTCCCCAGCCAGGGTCATTTAGAAACCTGACAGTTATATCCCCCATCTGAATTTCATAATCGCGAGTGGGTCAGTAAATTTTATCTCCCAAGCAGAGTTTATTTCTATGGATATAAAAGCTCAATCCCCGATAGAGGTCATTACTTCAGCTACAGAAATTCATGTTCCAAGTTATTCCCCGTAGAGTTATTCGCAAACAGAATCTCTCCCTGACAGAATATTCATAAAGAACAAAGAGTAAATCTCCAGTATAGTCATTTCCGTTCACCATCCCCGGCGGAAGTAGAAGAACCACAATTCTCTACAACAGTCAGGAATGCTATATTCTCCTGCGGCAGTCAGGGATTTATTTTCCCAAACTCGGACATACCCCAATAGCATTTCATGTATATACATCATGACATGCGCATACATATCACATACAGCATAATCTCATTTATTTTGAGAACATCATCCCACCATGCATTTCATGCGTCGCATATAATCAACCATGTTCTCTTTTCAAGAAAGACAATTATCATCAACAATTCCAACAGTTATACAGCTCACATCTGAAGACGACTAATGGAAACTCAGTTCCCGAAGCCAAACGGGTCCACTAATCTACACAATCACCTCGAGGTAACCCTATGACCCGGGTTCCTTCTCATAAGCCCTACTATCTAGGCTCTCACTTTGAGGCAACCCTACGACCCAGGTTCCTTCTCATAAGCCCTACTATCCAGGCTCTCATTTCGAAGTAACCCTACTACCCAGTTTCTTCTCATAAGCCCTACTATCTAGGCTCTCATTTCGAAGTAACCTTACGACCCAGGTTCCTTCTCATAAGCCCTACTATCCAGGATCTCATTTCGAAGTAACCCTACGACCTAGGTTCCTTCTCATAAGCCCTACTATCCTGGCTCTCATTTCGAAGTAACCCTACGACCCAGGTTCCTTCTCATAGCCCTACTATCCAGGATCTCATTTCGAAGTAACCCTACGACCCAGGTTCCTTCTCATAGCCCTACTGTCCAGGCTCTCATCCCGAAGTAACCTTACTATTCAGGTTCCTTCTCATAGCCCTACTATCCAGGCTCTCATCCCGAAGTAACCCTACTATCTCGATTCCTTCTCATAGCCCTAATATCCAGGCTTTCACCTCGAAGCAACCCTACTATCCAGGTTCCTTCTCTCTTATCTCCAGATAACAGTTTACAGCACGGTAAGACCTGGACCCGACCAGTTACGGTCGAGTTCACCTTTCCCTAGTAGAGTAATGGACAACCGAAGCTCATATACTCTATTTCCCAAGACATAAATCAACTTTCCTCAGTGAAGTCCTCCTCAGCGGCAGGTATAAGAATTTTCGCAAAGGAATCTCTTATGCAACTGATATCTTCTCTAAATGGCATATTTAAGCCCATCTCTGACAATTCTCTGTCACCTTCCAAATGGCATCTGTAAGCCTATTCTCGATATTATTAATCGATTACCATGCACTTCATGCGAGTGCAAATTTCTGAGCACTCTAGTGTCCAATAATCTTCCACCCTCAGATCACGAAAGGCAGCCAAGCCAATCTACATCCTCAGGTGTAAGAAGATTGAACAGGGGAAGTTGTTGTACCCCCAAAACTTTCCCTCCCGCTATACTCAACATATGCTCATTAAGACCCTCAACTTGTTCAAGGATACCCAAGAGTTTACCAAACAAACTCTCTCCTAAAGCAAGGAACCTCTAACTAGGGTTTCCCTTTTCATCAAGATGGGTGAGCTTCAAAGGCCTCAAATATTTTCCATGGTCCTAGTATGTCCTCAAGATCATCCATGTCAAGTTGCATGCCTTACACAAGAAGTTTGCTCAGTCAACTGCTCAGATGCTTGAGAATCGACTATATTAGGTCAAAAATCAATAGTGACCCACATATATTCAAACTTCAATATTTTTGGTCAACATCAACAATTTGAAGTGATATCCATCATTTGATCAAGGGTTTATCATGAGTCCTAAATTAGGGTTTCTCAAGAAAAGTCAACCAAACTTTGAACAAGCATAAATTTCTCATACTTTATTGGAAATTTCTCATCCAAGGCTCATTTTGAAGAGAATCCAATTTCCTACAACTCATCTTCAGCCCCCAAGTTCAAAATATGCACTCATAAAAAGATATGAATTTCTACATTATAGGTCCTTTTGAAAAGTCAACAAAAACACCTTTTGGGTCAAAGCTTCTTACATGAACATGGAAGACCCAATTGAGATGAAACCAAAAGGGTTGTTTAGGGGACATCATAAGCTTTCAAAAAAGTCAAAGAACACCTCTCTAGGGTTAAAATTGGAAGATATATGCATTGTCAAAGTTGACCATTTTTGGTAAATTGCCAAAAGTCAAATGGGCTCAAAAGTGCATTTTTTTGTCAAATGGGCCTAACTTTTCATGATTACATCTTGTTGAGGACATGGTCCACGACCCAAATCAGCATCCATATATTATTTGCTCTATTTATTTATTTATTTTTTAATTTTATTATTTAAAAGTCAAATTAAATCAAATAAATGACAAAAAATATCAAAGATTGGTTTTTTGATCTGATTTTTGTTAGAATCAAATCTAATTAAGCTGGCCTAATCAGATCAAATCCAATCAAGGCAAATTGAGGCAAAAATAGTACGATTAGGATGGTTTTGGAAAGATAACATATAGCAAACAAATCACATTCAATCTCCATGATTCCAAAAGATTCAGGTTGTTTTCGTTGCCCTAATTCATCACACTACATATACTGAACATAAACAATACAAAAGAAGAAGGGTTGTAGTCGTAAGAGCTGAAGAACAAAACTTAAATTTTGGCAAAAACTGGTGGATCATTTTCTCACATAGAGGGTGATTCAAGACGTTCCAAACTGCTAATCACTTCTTGGACATCTCCTGAAGCTAACACGATCATTTACAAGCCTTCCAAAGCTTAGAATCGCTCCTGGTAAACCCATGGTTTGCACATATCAGTTTGATTTTGATATAACAATTTACGCATGATTAACCACTTTTAAGCATAGGATTATATTTGTATCATCATTTGGAATGTTTTGGTTCAATTAATTTTGAGTTTTGATGACAGTATCGCTAATTGCCATGGCTAGGGTTTAAGAATCCATTTTAGGGCTTCTCTGTACATGTAAAATTAGGGCAGGAAAATGGTGTCATGGTACTCATGAGGTCAAGACGAGTTGATTGGTATAGCTAGAAGTAATTTATCATGCGTTTTGTGGATTTTTGAAGTTTGTAGGTTTATGGCTATGGAATTATGTCTGTAGGTAAAAGGTATGGACCTAAGACGATAGACAGGGAAGAAGACAATGACTTGACACCACCCCACTGGTTCATTTGAATGATCCGTGCATTTTTTTTTGTCCAGCCTATCCACTTTGTTTTATATATTATTATTTGATCTTATTATATTAACAATTGAACAGTACAGCCCAGTGGTGAAGCGCGCGTTGGATAATGGAGAGGACCTGGGTTCGATCCCAGGTCCCTGCGTTTTTCTTTATTTTCATAACAATCATCTGCAGATCCCATGTATACATGTTCCAAGCGCCTACCGTGTAGCCTCAAAATCCAGCCACTAGATCATTACCAACACAGATCCAACGCTCAAACCAAGATAGGACCATGGTACACTCTCCAGGCGTACACACATTGGATCAGGTGCAGGAATGGACTCAACATCTTTGGGCCTAATAAGAATTCAGAAACGCACCCCCTATTTGCTCATCATATCAGGCCCAATTCTATTCTTTTTTATTTTAATTCCTTTAATCATTTATTAACTTTTTTTTTTCAAATAACACCAAAAAAATCATGTTTTTTTATTTAATAAAAAAAAATCATAAAAACATCAAAAATCATTTTAAAAAAAAAATATTTTTATCAATTAATTAGTTTAATTAAATTAAGGCAATTTAATTCCTTTTTTTCATAATTTAAAAATAATTAGAATTAGGGTTA
The DNA here is from genome assembly GCA_948472305.1 of Vicia faba. Lineage (NCBI taxonomy): Eukaryota > Viridiplantae > Streptophyta > Magnoliopsida > Fabales > Fabaceae > Vicia > Vicia faba. Next base: position 687,147,299 of record OX451735.1, on the reverse strand, counting down.
AATTTGCAGATAACCTAATTTTTTCTCAAAAAATAACCTAAATATTTTTTCAATTAGATTTTTAGGTTTTCTAATTATTTCTCACATTTAATTCGCCGCGCGCACTTTTGATTTTCCTTTTTTTATTATTGTAACTGCTCCGAGTTTGTAATAGTAATTAGGGTTTTAATTCCGCATTTTATTTTCAATCAAAATAATTATGTATCTGCGAAAGCCTTGTAATAGTTAAGACTTTAATTTCTTGCATGTTAAATTTCCGCAAACTATAAACTGCTTAGATGTATGTTAATAGGATTGTATGGAAAGACAAATTGAAATTAAAACATTTGAAAACCCTAATTGTGCAAAGATAATTAACTGAAAAAATACACTTGGACATGCTCACTCCTAGGGTTTACTCCACTCCGGGTGTCTACGGTAAACGGTCATAAAGTATAGGGAGTGTTAGTGGTCGTCCTCTAGTCCAAAAAGATCTAAAATGACCCATTCAGATGTTGCCTCGGAAAAAGATCTTTAAGGTTTTAGGATGATTATTAAAATTTCCTAACATTGCTTTTGTGATCGTATTTGTCCCTTCGAACGTCCCTTAAAACTCCAACGACGGTGCTACCTATTCCTTAATAATAGGATAGCGTTGTCTAAAGGAAAACGAAAAGACTTTTTTCGAGTAGGTAGATTAGTTCCTAGGTACTTGCTCAAACAAATACAACTTTTCACACAAACACTTTTCAAAAACAGTTTTCAACACAACTTCGTCACACTCTTGAGGACCGATACAAGGGTTATCACGAAGTAAAACAAAACTTTTCAAAAAAAGCACACACAAGCAATTTTAAAAATGAGCAAAGTACCTAAGAGCCAGTGGAAAACCACGGATAGAAAGGGTGCTAACACCTTCCCTTTTTATAATCTACGCCCCGTACTTAGAAACATCTCGAAAAAGGTTTTTTCTGTTCTTTTTCCTTTTCCATAGTTGGATGAAATAAAAGTCAGTGGCGACTCTTTCTTACCGCGACATTTGCGAATACAAAACGCAAACCATTATATCAGTTGGTTCTGCCACCGTATCACACCGTTAATCATGTAGATCCATAGTTTTTGACTAAATTCATCAACAAATGAAACAAAATATTAGTTTCCACCAATGGTATGTTCTTCAAACGGGCCACATACATCTGAAAGTACCACTTCGAGTATGCATGGTGATGTCATTGGCATATTCGAAATAAAATAATTTATGGATTACTTTGCGACTAAATAACCTTTATAGAGTTTGTCGGGCATCTCAAGACTTGGGATACCAGATACTATTTCTTGAGTAATCAGCTGATTGAGTGATCAAAAGTTCCAATGTCCAAACCTTAAATTCCACAACCAACTATCCTTGTGGTAGACAACAGTTTTTAGACATTGTACTTCAGTCAAACTGATCATAGTCTTAAACGTCCTGTTCTTTGACATGGGAGATTTAAAGACCAAACTGCTCTTATTATCGAACAATTTTAAAACTCTATCTTTCATGACAACTGAGAAACCTTTTTCGACTCGTTATCCAACACTTAGGAAGTTGCACTTCATTCCAGGTGCATAGAGCATATATTTGATCATAGCTTTCCCTCTATTACTCATTTGAAAAACTATGTTGCTAGTACCTTATGCTTGCAACGTACTATTATCAGCAAGTTTGACCTTGCTCTTCTTTGACACGTAGAAATCTGTCAACCACTCTTTTCGACCAGTCATGTGATTTGAGCAGTTTAAGTCGAGGAACCAAATATTGAATTCGACATGGTTATCTTCAACTGCAACCATAACCACCATACCACTTTCTTAATCATCTGAATCTTGGCGTGCAAGGTTCACTCCTTCGTCCTTGCTTGTTGATCCCTTGTATTTTATATACCAACAATTATTGGCTACATGACACCACTTTTCACAATTATAGCACTGCACACTTTTTTTATCTTCTTTGTCCTTTCGATAGTTTCCTCCTTTCTCCTTTTGTGGATTCAGAAGCTATATCTTCGACTTTATTCTTATGAGGTTTTGACCAAGACTTCTTTCCCTAAGTCTTGTCGACATTGAAGAATGGAAAAACACAAGAAGGGGGGTTGAATTGGAATCTTAAAACTCAATGGAAAGAACACGTTGATTTTATCCTAGTTTGTTTGAACTCAAACTACTCCAATCCACCCATCAAGGTGATTTCACCTCTCTCCAACGAGGTCTTAATCCACTAATCAATCTTTATTACAAGTCTACTTTGACAACTACCAAAGTCTTCTTGAATATAACCATAACCCAGTTTTTCTCAAGGAAATTCACTAAATAATATAAGAATAAAACAGTGTATAGTATTGTTTCTTACAAAACAGTATACAGTATAGTGATGTTTTACACAGTTTAAAGTATTGTATGTTTGAGGATTAGAAAAGATTACAGTGTTGTTGAGTATGTGTGTGAAATTGTAAACGATTTATCCTCAAGTCTTGTTTAAATAGGCGCAACACGAATGATCATTTGGAAACTTGATTAATGATAGTTAAGGTGCTCTTGAAATGGAAATATTTGATTTGTAACGCTTCAGAACATTGAAGTATTCATTGTTGGTTACTTCAGAACTTTTGAAGGTCAGAGCCATAAGATCCTGTTTGCAGTGTTAGACTTAATTTCCCAGAGTTGTGTAATCAGAGTTAAGACATCTTTTTAGAGCAACTTTTGATCTTATTTCATCAGATCTTTTTGAGAGTTGTCTACATTCACAGCAGGAATATCCTTGTAACTTATCTTCGGATCTTCTTCCATCAGAACTTCTCTACAAAACAGAATATAATTTTAGAGTGCATAATTGTTCTTTGTGTTTATTATCATCAAAACTCTTACAAGGGTTGTAGAATCAAACTATGTTCTAACAATCTTACCCATTTTGATAATGATAAAAACTAGGATATTTCAATCAAAATAAACAGAGCATAAAGTAATATAGGGTCTCCCCCTAAGCTGAGTACTCAGAGAGAGATGAATTACTTACCTAAAGTTCATTCTTATAAGAGATTTTGATGCTTCTACTTCTGTCTTCATCAGAGTTTTGTTCCTGTTTTTCTTTTAGGAAAAAAACAAGAAGTTATGATATTTAAAATGTTTGAGACTGTGTCTCGATATACTGTTATTAGAAATATCTTACTTTCTCCCTCTTTTTTTTGTCAAGAATCAAAAAGCAATATAAACACTAATATTCAGAGTCAAAATTTGAGTTGTATTAAACTTGATTGCAATAACACGTTCAGAGGCAAACAAAATAAGAAAAATGAATACAATAAAGAAAACAAGTTTTTACAAAAAAAAAAACTAAGATTGAGGTGGAGGAAGTCGTGTGAACAACGCTTCCAGCAAGCTCTTAATATGAGTGTTCAATTCCTCTTGTTTTCCCAGCATTCCTTTGATTTCTTTGCATGTGTCATCTTACTTGTATAATCTCTCCTTGATCACTGTATTTTCTTTCTTTGACTCTTCCAGAGTTTGCATAACCAGAGATGAAGAAGGTATATCCATAGAAGGTGCAAGCTTCTCAGAATAATCTATAGCAGGTTCTGACTCAGTGGCTTCTTTAGTCTCTTTTCCTTTGTCTTGAACAATAACCAGAGGAAGATTATCAGAGCATGGTTCATCAACTTCTGAAGGCTGACGCTCTTTCCAATGAGCATTATTCAGTAGAAGAATAGGTTTATTTTCCCAGTGACGCATAACTTGATCTTTGAAAACATTCAGTTGATCACAAAAGTTCTGTTGGGCCATTTCATAGCTTAACTCCTTGAGTTTCTGTGATTCAGAGTTGAACCATTTTCTGAACTGGTTCTAGTGAGAATCAGAAGCAGCAGGATTCAGATTTTCTAAGCATGCTAGCTTTAAAGAGTTAACCCATTCAATTATCTCTGTTTCAAAAAACAGTAAATTTCTACCAACATCTGCCTTGGTGATAGTGGTTTTGGTTTTGGGATAGCAATTTTGTGAGAGTTAGAGGCAAGGTGATCCAGCATTTCTAAGTCTATTACAGTTCTTAGGTGATTTTCTGGAGGATTAATAGGAGAGGGAGAAGGAGAATCAGAAATGATGATTGGTGATTGAGGTGTGTTTGGTGGAGTGGAATGGTAAGAAGATGGTATTTCTGGAATGCCGTGGATTGAGAGAGGTTGTTGAACCATGAGAGGTTCTGCTTTTCCAGAATTGGTGTGGTGGTATCAGAGTCAATATTTGGATTTTCTGGTTGGGAAGCGTTAGTGTTTGGATTTTCAGAGTGGGTAGCTTGGAAGTTTGGATTTTCTATGTGGGGAGCTTGAAATTCTGGATCAAATTGATCAATATCAAAAAGAATTTGAGTAAGTTCTGGATGATTTTGTTCAAGATGTGCATTAAGAGAGTGTGGTTCATTCAGAATGTTTTCTATTGTGACTGAAGGGTCAAATTCTATATCAAAATCATCAAAGGTTTATGGTGAGGGATCTTCTATTGGTTTTGGGGAGGAGGGTGTTTCAGATGTTGAAAAAATCACTGATTCTACAACATAAATAAAAGAAGAATTACCTTTCTTCTTAGCAGTTTTTGGTGTCTTCTAAGAAGATCTTTATCCTGCAGATTTACTTTTTATGGATTTCTTGAGGACAACTTCTGGAGCTTGTTGATGCAGATCACGAATGTTTAACTCTGGATTATTCCTATCCATCTTGCATGCTTCCAGATATCTGACAATGATTTCTAGTGAAGCATCTATTTGAGAGAATAGAGGGAAATATTTCAGAGGGACTCTTCTTGATGTGATGATTTCTTTGGTTGCAATAGTTGGATCCTTCTTAATGTTGTCAATGATTTTCATCTTCTTAAGATTCTTAGCATTGAGAGGTTTTTCAGCACATGCCTCCAGAGTGCTGATCTGCTGAGTTTCAGTCAGATATTCTACTAATTTATTTTCAGTCAGAATATCTGATATTAGCCTACCCAGAGGTGTCCAATCCCTCTTAGTTCTTTCATCTTCTCTGGTTTCCTTCACACTTGTTCTCAGATGGTTGAATAACATATGAGGAAGGCTTATTTTTGCCTTTGTTACAATGAAGTACAACCAAAATTGTTGATCAACGTTGACGTAATCAGGAGAGCTTGTTGGCTTCTTGTGGTTGATACAGCCCATAATAATTTTTGCCCAAATTCTGAAGTAGTCCTTCAAATCTTTGATTTTGTTTGATGGCTCCCCAAAGGTAAAAATTTCTCTCGATATTGTTGTTAGGTCAGAACATTTTTCAGCCATATCGTTGCAATAGATTCCTCCGCCGTTATGACCAATCAACCTTGCAATCAGATCTTTATTGATTGCAATATTATTCCCCATTACATATGAAGTTACTTGATGATTTGATGTGGAGGCGTGAATCCATAATTCCTTGACCAATTTTTGGAAAAATGGACCCAGAATACGATCAAAAATCTGGTCCATCCTTGAAATTCCACATCTGCTATAAGATCATAGCCATTTTCTTTCATGCTTTCAAAATCAATGATGAGTTCACAGAGAACCTCTAGTGAATTAATGGGGTTCAGTAAGGTTCTTGACGGTTCTTTGTATCTTTCTGCAGTTGACGAAGATGAACCAGGAGCACATTGAGGTTTCTGAGCACTTGAAGATATAGCCATTGTTCACACAGACTGTTGAGGGTTTTTTTTGAAAGAGGGTTTTGCAAACGAAAAACTAGAGAGAAAACAGTAGCGAGAAGAAGTGAGAGTGAAAGTGAATGTGTACTTATAAGAAAATTTAAAATTTATCAACAAGAAAAGGAAAAAATTAATGATTACATAGAATTAATGATTCCTGAAAATAGGGAGATGGCGTGAATATAAAACAGTTACCAATATAACACACGTCTCAATGCATCCAATCAAAGCTTTAATCCCTTCAGAATTTGAACGTGTGTTCAGCCTTAGAAGGACGCTTATGAGAGGATGACAGATGTTAATGATGTGAACTGCATGCTTCTATCTTTGAAATGTACCGTTTGGAGACTGTTTAAATCTTCTTGGATAGATCCTGATGTAATTGTCCTTCTAACTTCCGAAGAATTGTTGATCAGATGTTCACAAAAAAAACATAAAATTCTGAGGGTTAAAGAATATATGAATAAAACTCTTATTCTGGACATAATTTCATGCTGAGATGTTTCAGAATGAAATTAAACCTATCTTCAGAAAGTGGTTTAGTGAAGACATGAGCCCATTGATGGTCTGTGTCAATAAATTTTAAGGAAATAATTCCTTTCTGAATATAGTCCCTAATAAAGTAATGTTTTATTTCTATATGCTTAGCCCTAGGATGTAAAATAGGATTCCTAGATAAACAAATTGAAGAAGTGTTATCACAGAATATAGGAATGTTACTCTCAAATATATTGAAGTCTTCAAGCTGACTTTTCATTCATAGCATATGTGTGCTGCATCCAGCAACTACTATGATAAATATACAACCATACCAAGAATCCATTGAGACCATCAACCTTTGGACAGAGAAGGACCCCAAGGAGATCAAGCTAGGGGAAACATTGGAGGAAAGTGTCAAAGAAAGACTGATCAAGTTGTTACGCAAATATGTGGATATATATTCCCGGTCTTACAGAGATATGTCAAGAATGGATACATATATTGTGGAGCAAAGACTACCTCTCAAGGAAGGTTTCTCTCCAGTTATACAGAATATCAGAAGAACTCGTCCAAACATATCTAGCAATATTCGGGAAGAAGTCCTTAAACAATTTCATGCAGGGTTCTTAGCGGTGGTAGATTATCCACCTTGGATAGCTAACAATGTGCCAGTACCCAAGAAGAATGGTAAAGTACACATGTGTTTAGATTATCGGGATCTAAACAAAGCAAGTTCCAAAGATAATTTCTCGTTACCGCACGTAGATGTTTTGGTGGATAATACAGCTCAAGCTTTGGTATTCTCATTCATGGATGGTTTCTCAGGTTATAACCTAATCAAAATGACACCCGAGGATATGGAAACGACTACTTTGATGACTCCATGGGGAACTTTCTGTTACAAGGTGATACCTTTTGGTCTAAAGAACGCAGAGGCAACTTATCAACGAGCTATGGTCATACTATATTCACGATATGATCCATAAAGAAATCGAGTTATACGTAGATGATATGATTGCCAAATCTCCTATAAGGGAGGATCACATTGTACATTTACAAAAGTTATCGAACGTCTGTGAAAGTTCAAACTAATATGGAATCCGAACAAGTGTACATTTGGTGTAAGTTCAGGCAAGTTGTTGTGTTTTATTGTAAGTCAGCGCATTATTGAGGTAGATCCTGAAAAAATACATGTGCCACCAACTCCTCTGAATATCCTGAGTTCTCCTTGGCCATTTTTCGATGTGGGGAAATTGATATGATATGAATGATTGAACTGAAAGCCTCAAACAAACACTAATTCATACTAGTTTCCATTGATAACTTCACCAAGTGGGTGGAAGCAGCGTCCTACGCAAATGTGACAAGACAAGTGGTTACTCAGTTCATTGAGTAAAATCTTATATGCAGATATGGGGTTCCTATCAAGATCATTACAGACAACGGGTCCAATTTTAACAACAAAATGATGAAGGAGTTATGTGATGACTTCAAGATCGAGCATCATAATTCCTCAACGTATCGACCGAAGATGAAAGAGGCTGTTGAAGTTTCCAATAAGAACATCAATAAAATCATGCAGAAAATGGTGAAGACATACAAATATTGGCATGGCATGCTTCCATTTGCTCTACACGACTATCGTACGCTCATACGTACATCAACAGGTGCAACTCATTTCTCTCTCGTATATGGCATGGAGGCAGTACTCCCTGTTGAAGTAGATATTATGTCACTACAAGTTCTAATGGAAACAAAGCTTGAAGATTCAGAATGGGTTCAGACGCGACTATATCAGCTTAACCTCATTGAAGAGAAACGCTTGATAGCTATGTGCCACAGTCAATTATACCAAAAGTGGATGAAGAAAGCATTTGATACGAAGGTTCGTCCTTGAGTATTAAAAGAATGAGATTTGTTACTCAAAAAGATTCTACTACCTCGCCTTGATTCATGTGGTAAAAACCGTATTCTCAGGTGGTGGTCTTATCCTCACAACAATGGACGGGGAGGAACTGACTCATCTGACAAACTCTGACGCAATCAAAAAATACTATGTATAAAGAGCTCGCTAAGTTCAAACTTTAAATAGGTGACTTAGGCAAAAAGGAGCGTCCCGGTGGATTGAAAACCCTAAAGGGTGATCCAGGCAAAAATTAGGGACATACACAAAAAAAATTCCTAGTGGACTGAAAACCCAAAAGGGAGGTCCAGGAAAAAGTTAGGGATCTTATTCAAAAATAAAGAACAAAAATAATGTGATCTAAGAACCACGACTACGACCATGAAGGAGAGGCAATAATCCAAATCATTTGACTCAGAAGCAAAGGGGATTAGAGCTATCAAAAGCACATTGGAGAAACAGCAATAGCAATTATCATTTTCATTGTCATTTTAATTTTTTGTAAAACTTCATGTAATTACCTCTTTCTTGGAATTGCATCTTGTACTCGTGCCTATTCTGAGTCATATTTATCAATAAAACATTTATTTTTTAAATCTTTCAATTGTTTTTTTTTTCTTTTTTTGTACTTGTATGCAAAATAAACTATGACTATTTCTTGTGAATATTGCGTTGAAATCATTTTGGGGATTTAACAAATAAAAGCATTTGATATAAAATCAAAAAAAAAATTGGTTAGAAAGACATTAAAAAAAATCCACGCCTACGTTCACGCCTACATCCATGTCTACGCCTACGTCTGCAACTACATCCATGCATACGTCTGCGATACAGATATCAAAATCTTGCTGACCCTGGTTCATCATATTGAAATCGACTCGAAAACACCACGACAAGGTTCTAAGAGGTTCCTAGAGTCTACATACTTCCTTCGGATATTACCAACGTCCTGATTGACTCGGTAATTAGTAATATTCTTAGGAAAAACTCATTTGAGTGTAGTATCGTATGACAACCATTTTCGAATTACTCCGTCATAGTTTTCGCATTACACCTAAAAGGCCAAGATGGGTTAAAGGTTCTACGGTCCTCAGTTTCAGCAGGCTCCCAGGTTGAAAGCAGCATGTCTTCCTGATTACTCGATAAATGACACTACAGTCAAATGGGCCTCCACTCAGTGGGGGATCTCATGCCTTTTTTTTGGGATTACTCCCTCAAAGTTAACATAACTATACCTCACGTCCTATCTTAAGTTTTCCCAAGTCAGGGTAGAGTACTTATGAGAAATTACCAAGCACCTTAAAAATAGGGAAAATCCAGACAAACATATATACAACATATAATATACAACACATACTAGCACATACATAGATAAACAAAGATAGGCTCAAACCACTTAGGGATGGACCATAATTTGGTCGATCTTTCCCCAGTGAATTCACCATTTTTCTTCTGTAGCGGTAGAAATGTTGAGACTAAGCCATTGGATTGACTTGCTCGCACAGATAAAATAAAAATCGCCACAACACTTTACTGTTTCCATAGGAATGGGAAAATAGCGAATAACCCAAAAATAAGGGGAGAGAATCTAAGATCGGGGGTTGGTTATGCAAAGGGAAGGTATTAGCACTATAAGCATCTACGGTACTTTGTAGGAACCTCTTTTAAAATTTGTGTATTTTGGCTATAAATGTTGTATACAAAAATAGATTGTGGGGATGAGAAAAGAAGTATTTTTTACAATTTTTGCACCCTCCGCGGTTGCGAACTTTTAGTGCCTACGTACCACCTTTCATGCAATAGGGGATCAAGGTACTCATAGTTCACCTTTAAAAATTTTAAAATACAAATGTGTTGGTAAATTTTAAGAGACAAGACATCATCGTCATATCTGAATGGAAGAACATACTTACTACCCATGATTATGAGAGGAGTGTTTGCGTCATCTCAAAGTGGAGGATATAGCATGGATTTTAAAATCAACAAAGTCTCTCTCAACATCCACTACGCCAAAATTGACTTTTGGCATCACCAAAAAGACACCGCTTTAATGAGAAATCACTGTTGTAGGTCTTTTAAAAAATTCGCTAAAAAAAAGCGTTGCTACAGACAGCCTTTAGAAAGCGCTTTTAAAAAGCGCTGCTAAATGGCCTACCTTAGAAAGTGCTTTAATGAGAAAACGCTGTTGTAGGTCTTTTAAAAAATTCGCTAAAAAAAGGGCTGTTATAGACAGACTTTAGAAAGTGCTTTTAAAAAGCGCTGCTAAAGGCCTTAAATTCTCCCCACTTAAGAAAGCGCTTTCTCGTGAAAGCACTGCTAGATCTTGTATGATATAAAGCGCTTTTAAAAAGCGTTGGCTTAGGTCATATTATAAAATTAAAATTTAAAATTTCCCCACTTAAGAAAGCGCTTTCTCGTGAAAGCGCTGCTAGATCTTGTATGATAGAAAGCGCTTTTAAAAAGCGTTGTCTTAGGTCAAATTATAAAATTAAAATATCAAATTTTCAGAACCCTATTCATTAATTTCTAATCGTTGTCTTCTTCTTCGCGGTCGTTTCTTCTCCGACTGATTCTTCTCCGACCGTTCCTAATCGTTTCTTCTCCGACCGTTTCTTCTCCGACGAAAACAAAAATGTTGTAACATTATTCTTGCTGACAAAAACAAAGAAATTGCTTGACGAAAACGAAGATGTTGTTGACTGTCGTAGACCGCCATAGTTCAGGTACGTCATTCTTGCTGTTGTAACATTGTTCTTGTTGTACATTGTTGTGTTTTTCTACATTGTTGTTGTTATTGTTCTTGTTTTCTACATTGTTATTGTTGTTGTTCTTTCTGTTAAGAAGTTTGTTAAGAAGTTGAAGTTAACGTTTTTGTTTATCTTAATTAGTATAAAACCATTTGAATGAACTGCTATGATGGATGATCATTTCTTTTTTTTTTTACATTTCCTTAGTGGATTTTTATATTTGTCATTTCATTTTTATTTTTTTCTTTATTACATGTCAATAGCTAGTAATCAAGAAAACTCACAAGATACAAATGCTCCAGATAAGACATCAGAGGGAGAAATTACACGAGGCATCACTATTATGAGAAATATCATTCTTGATAGAGATAAAGGAGTAAAATATGATGTACATTGGAATGATGATAACCAACTAATCGATCCTAATGGTGCAAAGTTGACAAGATACATTGGTACACTTGCTCGTATGCACGTTCCAATCACCTTTGATAAATGGACTAATAAAGATTTGGATTCCTACAAAGAAATTTTTTTTACTGATATACAGGTACCATATAATTTAGCTTTAAAGTATAATGTTTTTGTTATTTTAGTCCTTAACGAAGTAAGGCTTGGGAATGCCTTATATGTATGCTTAATATTTGTTCCCTTAATCAAGATCACATGGTAATATCTTTAAATTACTTATACTAACACACTATAATGCGTATGTTTTTTTGTAGAGGTCTTTTAATATTGAAGATAACCGAAAAAAGTATTGTCTTCAAGTGGCCAAAAAAAGACACAGGGTGGAAAACTTTTTTAACAAATAAATTTCTTAAGGATGAGCAAGGAAATCTTGTTAAAGCGGACTGTCCAATGAAGTATAGCAACTTCATTGGACCCGAAGAATGGGATGAATTTGTATCCAAGCGAATAGAAAATGAGAAATTCAAGAAAGTAAGTGACACAAATCGCGAGAGAGCATCAACACCCACGTATCCATACAGAAAAGGGCGTTTGGGATATGCACGCTTACAACAAAAAATTGTAAGTATATATAAATGCTACGATCTTATTAATTGTCTCAATGTGTTATAATTGATGATCTTATGATTTGTGTCAATGCGAAGTTAGAGGAGACGAAAAGTGATGAAACATCACTTCTGACGCATGTTTTATGGAAGGAAGCTCGTGTGGGCAAGGATGGAGTTGTTAGGGAAGATGTTCAACATATTTATGATTAATGTGTAAGTATAACATTGTGTCTTTAAGTAAATAAAAAGTTTAATAGTATATAATTAATTTTTTATCTCCACTAATAATTTTTGATATATATGTAAATGAATTTCAGGAGACTCTATCTCAATCGGTAACCACAGATGAGGACCCAGATAACAAGAGCGTACTTAGTCGTGCACTAAATGTTGCTGAGTATCCCGGTCGGCTGAGGGGTAAAGGACATGGTGTGACTCCATCTTCCTTGTATAAGCATGCAAGGAAAAGAAATCCTAGCAATCAAGAAGTGATGCAAACGTTGGAGGAATTAAAGGCGCAAGTCGTGGATTGCAACAGGATAGAGAGAGAGAGATATGGCGCAAAAGTGCAGTTTAGAAGCGAAAGAAACTAGTGACAAAGCTAGTATCAATTGTCAAAATAAATTTCCCAAGGTAATTATATATGTTATTATGAAATTAAACTAGCACATTTATTTTAATTGAGATACATACACATTAACATTAACATATTTATTATTGGTTTAGAGAATTTCATCTTGTCAGCTATACTTATCGTCACCGACTTATCGCTTAGTTGGAAAGGGAAAAGTGCATAACACTTTGGGAGATTTACTTCACCATAGACCCCTCGCTGATGGATATCTAAAATTATCGGTTGATGTTGCATTAGATCTGGTTGTGTTGCTACCGGTACCTGACACTATTTCAGAGACAACATTGCTACGAGATGCAATAGGATCATTTGTTGCATGGTCGCCGGACCTCATTTTCATAGATGATGAGGTATGTTGAAAACAATTATGAATCCTTTAGTATTCAAGTTTCAATTCTGAACCATTACGTACATTTTTATTACATGTTTATTTCAGACTCCTACAAAACCCGCATCTAAGGATAAAGATATTTTGTGGCACAACGAGTCTATTGCATCACAAAAGAGGTACATTTAAAGTGTTAATTATATGATCCGAATTCAAAAACTGTATGATTTTATAATTTACCTAAGTTATATGATTTTTAGGTATCTGCTCAACGGTCACAACAAGTGAGCCAGAAATCTCGTAGCGTACCTGTTGCACCCCAAAATTTACCCTCTTGATTTAGGCTTATGTTTCATCATGAATATCATATTGCATTGCATTCATACATTGTGATGGGATCAATACTTTGGTTATCAAGTCTTCCTCAAGCTTTGAAGGTTGATTGCATTGACAAGTTGCTCAAGTAGAACCTTATCATCTAAACCTCTGGATCTTTCAAGCTCAAAAGTTATTGCATATCTCAATATATTTTATCCATCTCTTTGGATCATCATAGGATTGACGCTTGGATTGATTATAAGAGGAATCTCTCTTTTGATTCACCAGTCAAAATTAGGGTTTTGTTTGATCAAGGCTATTGATCAATGTACAAGTATTGATTTGGAAGCTACAACATCTCAGTAGTATTTGAAAAGTCTTTGCGCAAGAAATTGGTCAAGATATCCAGAGGATTTGAAATTTTGAAGATGATTCATCAGTCTCCTAAGGTGTTAACCAAAACTAGGGTTTGGGATTTCATCAAGATTTCTTTGGAATTTTGAAGTGAAACTTTGTACATGGATTCTATATATTTAGGAGATCATATGTTTGAAGTTTTGATCATCAATTTTGAAGGGAAGTGGATCAATTGATTCAAAGGGGCAAAATGGTCATTTTGGTCAAAATCAGTCAAAGTCAAGTTTGACCAAGTGAACTTTTGGTAAACCATCAATTCAATGGTGTACTTTTCATATTTCAAGTCCATTTTCATAATTGGATAAAATAGATTGAGGTTTGGGTTGAAACTTGTTCATGAAGAAACCCTAAAAGTTTCTAATTTTTGAAAATGAGGACTTAACTTCAAAAATTCATATTTTATTCACCTTTGATCAAAAAAATGCAAATGAAGTATGCATGAAAAGATAAGATGGTGATATTTCATCTACTTTTGGTTTCATGTCCAAATTGGCGAAGAGTCAAGCGTTATGGTCTTTGGAAGTTCATGCCTCAAGTTAAAATTATAGGTCATTTTCCAAAAGTAGTGAATTTCATATCAAATTTTGAGGACCTTAATGGATTCAATTGCAAAAACTCAAAACTAAGGGATTGTAGATCTTTTCAATACTTTCCAAATTGTGCTCAATTGTGTCCAAATTCAAAAGTATGGGAAAGTTATGGTCTTTTCAATTTCATGCCAATTTATTGAACTTTAGCCATGCAAGCAAAATGCCAAAACTTGAGAACTTCATTTTCAGCCATTCTCTTCACTTATAATCAGACCCATGACACATTTGTGATTTGAGGAAGCCCATAATGGCATCAAAATCGTGCCCCATGTGTAGTTGTACCACCATGACTCCAAAATTGACAAAACTTGCCAAATTTGCAAAAACACGAGCATGATCTCATCATGAGGAATCAAGGGCCAAGATTTGGTGGACCAAAATCTGAGTAAGAAAGGCCTCAAAAGAAACTGAAATGAGGAAAAACGCACGAGGCATTGGCATGGTCAGAATTTCACTTTTCAACATAGCAAAAATTCTAATTGGGAAAGACACTCATTTTGAAGCCCATTTCTCTTGAAAAACCTATTCTACATGCCATATATAATGAGAAGCAAGCACTGAATGTGGGGGAGAGAGCTCACAACTTCCATATTCCAGATATGAACTCAGAATTTCCATAGTTGCACTTTTCTTCGAATTTCAAGTTTTAGTGGTGCATTTGGAGTTTTTCTTCTTGCTTCTTCATCCCCAAGTGCTAAGAAAGCTAAAGCAAGCTTTGCATCGCATCTGGAGTGAGAGAACCAAGCATTCGGATTTTGAATTGAGGTAGGTTCATTCAACTTTGATTTTTGAAATGCAGTCGTTTATTATTGAAATTAAGCATGAATATCTGTTTGTGGATGTTATATGAATGATTCTGAAGCAATTTGAGGTTTCATTTGGTATATAATGCTTGTTTGAGATCTCTACAACTCTAGGTTTTAGTGAGTTTTTGGTGATTTCATGCTGAGATTTCTAGATCCATGGCCGTCTATTTGATGTGATTTGAATTGTGTTTAATTCCTTGTCATGTTAGCTTTAATTTGCACTTGATTTGATGAAAAATGGTTGAGAACCGAGTTTGTTTGGAGGGACTGAAGTTGGGGTGCAAACTGATGGGCGCGCGCGTTTTGTGGTTTGGCTGGAGGTTAGGGATGATGAGGTGTCATCATCTGAACGGTCCATTTGAATTTTTGAATATTAGTTTATATTTTGATTTCAATTGATTTTATGATTTTTATTTCTTGATCAAAACAATTTAAAAAATTCTGAAAAAATTATCACAAGTCCAAAAGAATATCTACTATCTTGTGTAATTTTATTGGAATTTTTAAAAAAAAAATTGATTGGTTTAAAATTTCATAAGTTTAATTAATTGTTTGTTCAATGATTATTTTTATTTTAATAGTTCTTTTGATCTAAAAATTCCACAAAAATTATCTTTGACTCATAAAATAATTTAGAAATTGATTCTGATTTTGGTTTAGCATTTTTCCTATTTTTGATTAGAAATTTAATTTGAGAAGTTTATTTGAAATGTTTGCTTCATAATTTTTATTTTAATACTTACTTTAATTCAAAAATCCTAAAAAAAATCATATAAGTTTGTTTTTAATCATAATATCTTAATATAATTTTGTTTTGACCTTTTTGTGACTTTTGGCTAGGGTTTTCATTTTTTCCATTAAATAATAGTATAATTGTTTAATTGTTTCTTTGATTTTATTTCAATATTTCCTTTAATTCAAAAATTCCATAAAAAATCATGGATGCTGGTTTTTAATTCTAATATTTGAATATAATTTTGGTTGGATATTTTTATGAATTTTGATTGGAATTTTATTTTGAGATGTGAATTTTTGTTTAATTGTTTAAAGATTTGAATTTTGATTTTATTTTTGACTTTTCTTTAATCCTAAAAATGTGAAAAAATATGTACTCTGATATTTAGGGTTTCCTTGTGATTTGCATGATCTTGGTTTGCATTGTTTGAATTTTGATCTTACCTAATTAATATTTAAGATTAAAATTCAAACAATTAGGGTTTTGTAGCTTACATTGCATGTTTCAATTTCAAAACCAATTTGCCTTGGGTTTCCATTGGAATTTGGATCTTGTTTAAGGTTCATGGATGTATTGAGGATCTGAAAACCATTTTTCTTGAATTATTTGACTTGATTGGATATTTTTCCACAAATCATTTTGAAAGCTTGTCTAGTTTGGTAGTTTTGCCAACTAGTTTTGATCTTTGGGCCTCATTAGATCCTCTCCTCTACTATCCATGAACTTCAAACTTGTTTTTTGACCTATACACATCTCAAATTTGTTATGGAAATTTTGGTTTGAATTATTGAAATCCTTTTCTATCTTTTATGTATTTTTGAAGTGAAAGTACCCAATTAATGTTGCATATCTTGTTGCAATTTGCTTGATGGCCAATGAACTTGAGTGAGGCCTATAATTAGGCACCTAATGATCATGTTGGTTCTATTTATCCACATAAACTTAAGTCATTTTACTTAATTCCCCATGTTTGAATGATTGAACCTTTTGATGCATGATTTATGACTTTTTGCTTTCTTGTTGATCTTCACTTTGAAACTTGAGCTTTCAATTTGAGTTTGAGGTCATTAAATGGCCAATGATAACATGAAGGGAAATTATACTTCAATGATAGTCTCATGAGTACTTGAGAGTAATTGATCCCTTTTACTTAAGTTAGTTCTAATCATGAATGGAGTTTGGCTTCTTTCTTTTATCCTTGTTGAATTTTTGAGGCATTTTGAATGCACTTGTGTAGCATGTTTTAGAATCAATACTTTAACCTTGTGATCATGTCCTAATCATGTTTTGGAAGATTTACTTCAAATATTTGATTGTTGCAAGCTCTCTAATTTTGTCCTTGCTTGACTTTCTTCCATGGTTAGCTTGAAATCTAAGTCTTTGATGCATTGTGTGGGGTTCCTCTTCTATTATACTTGTGAGTCGTGTTGAAGTAATTGAGCATGATTGAATTGTGGTTGCTACTGACCATCATGGTCTTTGATTGTATTATTCTCAAGCTCCTATGATCCTTGATTGATATTCAATTGTCAACTCAACATGGTGATAGAAAGCAGCAACATTCCTCTAACTTTTGACCAAATTGTGCATATGCCTGTTTCTTTTTGTTTATCATGTCTAATGTTTTGATATTTGCTATAATGTTTTCTCACTTCATTATGGTGTCATCATTCATCCCTTATGTGAGTCATCATTCAATTTATGGGAATACTAACTTGGCTATTGAATGTGCGAGGTACTTTGAGAAAAGTTTTCCATTTTTGACTTGAGGCTACTGTGTTTCACTTTATTTGTGGAACACAACTTATTATATTGGAACTGCTTTTGTGCTTGGCACATTTGATAGTCTATGCAGGATATATATATATATATATATATATATATATATATATATATATATATATATATATATATATATATATATATATATATATATATATATATATATATATATATATATATATATATATATATATATATATATATATATATATATATATATATATATATATATATATATATATATATATATATATATATATATATATATATATATATATATATATATATATATATATATATATATATGTGTGTGTGTGTGTGTGTGTGTGTGTGTGTGTGTGTGTGAGATTATGAATGCTATACATTGCCCATGGGATCTGTTCATATCTGAAATCTCAATACTTACATCCTGATGGCGTAATTTTTGATTTAATTTGTCTGTTGATGCCAGCTTGCTCGAAGTTCTCTGGGTTTTCTTTTATTCTTGCTCAGTTGCTACGGATAGTTATCCGTGTGGTATTGCATTATTTCCTTTCTTCTATTTTCATAGTTCTATGTTGCATGATGGGACCTTTTTTGCTGATATATGTCAGGAGGCCCCTCTGTTTTGTTTGATACATGTGTTGTGTTTTTGTTTGTTCCTTTAATTGTTGATCGATGAGTCACTCAATTTAGAAATTGAGATCAAGACTTCGCTCTCAGTGCATGTTCCCCATAGGATATTTTTCTTTAATTGTTGATCAATGAGTCACTCAATTTAGAAATTGAGATCCTGACTTTGCTCTCAGTGCATACTCCCTGTAGGATATTTATTATTTTTTTAATTGTTGATCGATGAGTCACTTAATTTAGAAATTGAGATCACGACTTCTCTCTCAATGCATGTTCCCTATAGGATAGTTTTGTTAAGCTTCCTTTGACATGTTGATTAAGGTAGGAATCCATGTATGCCAGATTAGGGTAGGATTTTCCTTTATCCTCAACCTTAGGGTCAATCATTGTATGATAATACTAGGGATAATGCTAGGCTAGTTTCCCTTAGTTGTTTTTCCTTCCTTTGCATTTTGCATCTTAAAACAAAAATTGTTTTCATGGAAAATCATAAAACACCTCTAATAAACTCAAACCCTTCTTCAAGGTAAAAGATACAAATCAATCTTATCTGTTTGTGCACCTCTTGGCTTTGCTCTTAAACCTGGTTTATTGATGTTTCGCCATCTTTGTCGTGATATCTTGTTATCTTTTAGTCGATGCTTTTCCATCTCAGATTTTGTTTGAAGCCGATGTTTCGCCATCGCACATGTTTGTCATCCTACTTTGATTCCCAATATCATTGTTAGGTGTGATGTTTTGTCATCCGGTTTATTGATGTTTCGCCATCTTTGCCATGATACCTTGTTATCTTTTAGCCGATGTTTCGCCATTGCATACTTGTTTGAAGCCGATGTTTTGCCATCGCACATGTTTATCATCCTACTTTGATTCCCAATGTCATTGTTAGGTGTGATGTTTTATCATTCGATGTTTCGCCATCTTTGTCGTGTTACCTTGTTATCTTATAGCCGATGTTTCACCATCGCACATTTGTTTGAAGTCGATGTTTCTCCATCGCACATGTTTGTTATCCTACTTTGATTCCCAATATCATTGTTAGGTTTGATGTTTTGCCATCCACTTTATTGATGTTTCGCCATCTCTGCCATGATACCTTGTTATCTTTTAGCCGATGTTTCGCCATTGCATACTTGTTTGAAGCCGATGTTTCGCCATCGCACATGTTTGTTATCCTACTTTGACTCTCAATGTCATTGTATGTGTGATGCTTTATCATTCTATGTTTCGCCATCTTTGCCATGATACCTTGTTATCTTTTAATCGATGTTTCGCCATCGCATACTTGTTTGAAGCCGATGTTTCGCCATCACACATGTTTGTTATTGTACTTTGATTCTCAATGTCATTGTTAGGTGTGATGTTTTATCATTTGGTGTTTCGCCATCTTTAACATGTTACTTTTTTATTATTTAGCTGATGTTTTACCATCTCATTCTTTGCTGTTTCATTTGATGTTTTGCCATCTTGACTCTTTTTGTTGTCTTAACTAAAAAACACAAACCAACCATAATATATGAGCTGAACTACGGCTGCTCTGATTCCTTAAAAGGGATACGTAGGCAAAGGGGTAGGGCCCAACCAAGCACAACTTTTACTTTCCCTACATTGTTTTCTTTTTCTCGCATGCATTCCCTTTTTAGCTTTAAGCCATAGACATAGGTTTTGACCACACCCATTATATTAGACAATAAGAATGGATACCATAGAGTACTACGAGCGTGTGGGGTGCTAATACCTTCCTCTCGCGTAACAGACTCCCTTACCCGATCTCTCGGTCGAAAGACCGTGATTTCTCCCTCTTCAGGTTTTCTCGATGTTTACCTTTCCCTTTCGGCGAGATAAAAGACGTTCGGTGGCGACTTTATTGATGTCTCATCACGAGATGACGGTTCTTCCAGGTCGTTTCAGCTGGCGACTTCACTGGGGACAGATTGACCTCTTGTTGGTCCATCACGAAGTCGATCCTAGCTCTTGTTTGTTTTCTTTTTGGGTGTTTACTTTACCGCTTTGCATATTTATCTGTTTGCATTACATCCTATGTACGCTTTACTTTCTGTATACTGGATTTGGCTGGACTGTTTGGATTATGGATTTCTTGGTGGGTGGGTTGTTCCATGAGGTAAAAGGCCTCATACCCAGGCTATGAGTGAAATTCATAGGAACTAGGAATAGAGTGGCCATGGCAGCTATGAGGCGGATGCTTTGTAGACCTGACCATGAGACCTATGCCTTCAGAGGTAGTTCGGATAGGTGTTATCATATGATGATACCGACAGTCGAGCTCTTGTACTCTGATTTGGCTTTTAACATTACCTTGACCTAGACTACACCCGTGAGAGGGGCGGGAAAACTTTTCTTACAGGTACAGGTACTTTTGGTGACTTTGTGTTGCGAAGGTGACTCAGGTTCCCATGATAGTTTGGAAGCTTTGGGATTTTCTTTTGATCTTGAGTGGTGATGTTCTGTAATGGTCCAGCCATTATCCAGTGTGAAACTTTGATCCTGTCATGTTGCATCATAGCATATTTATTTCTATAAAAAATGATGTATAAAAAATAACTAGCATGCGCATGCCATCTTCCAGGGACATTCGAGAGTCTTCTTTCCATCACAAATGGCTAGCCTCCCGTCAGCTGTGTTTAATTCAGTTCGTGTTAAAGTGCCCAACAGGCATACATTCGCTTATCATATTCCTACTATTGATGTGTCCAAATTGAAGAGGTTGAGATCTTATCTGAAGAGTGATGTTCTGAATAATTTCAACAAAAATTATGGCAATTTGTTACTGATCCTTAACACTCCAGTTGGCCCAATGGATTTGATCACCCTCTTCCAGTTCTATGACAAGGAATTGCGGTGTTTTACTTTTCAAGATTATCAACTGGTTCCTACACTAGAAGAGTACGCGTACCTACTTAATATCAAGTTGTCCGATGAAGTTCCTTTTTTCCAAGTGCCGGAGAAGCTGAAGTTCGAAGTTATTGCTGAAATTCTTCATTTGAGTTGGAAAGAAGTGAAAGACAATTGGAAATCAAGTGAGGATACTACAGGGTTTTATTTGGATTTCTAAGTGAAGAAAGCTGAAGATTGGGCAAAGAAAGGGAATTGGAGTGACTTCAGCTCTCTGTTTGCTCTCATAATATACGGGATCATCCTCTTCCCTCACAAGAGAAATTTTGTGGATTTGACGGCTATTTGTGTTTTTAGAAATAAGAACCTGGTACCGACACTCTTGGCAGATACTCTTTACACCATTCATTTCAGGCATGGAAAAGGAGGTAATGTAAGTTTATGTCATTTGATGTTGTATCAATGGTTTAAGTTGCACCTACCGGTAAGTGGCCCTTTCGTGGATACCAGACATTCTCTCTGATGGTCATCAAGACTTGTCAACCTCACGTCATTTGATATCCGGTGGTATTATGACATGGGGGAAGTACGAAGTATTATCACTAGCTGCGGAGATTTCCCTAATGTTCCATTCATAAGAACTAAGGGGTGTATCAACTATAATCCTGTGCTTGCTTATTGTCAATTAGGATATGCAATGGATGGACCGCCAAAGGTTGAAGAGGTGTCTGAATCAGTGTATTTTGTTAGAGGAAGTGATCCTGTGATGTTGAAAAGAGTGACAAGTGCTTGAAAGGGAATTCACAAGAAGGATAGAACTACTTTGGGCAATAAGGTTACTATTGCTAGGGTTCCTTACTTGGAATGGATTAAAGCCAGGGTTAAGGTTTTACGGTTACCATTTGCAAGGTCGGCTCCTATATGTGAGCAACGTCCTACTGTTCTGAGTAACACGGTGCCTACCGAGGTGTTCACCCAGGTTCATGTTGAGAACATTCAACTTCGTGTAAAAGACCGTGCGGCAGGGATGAAACTTTATTGGGTAGATCAAGAAAGGGCCGATTTAGCTAGCAAACTCAAAGGAGCTCAAGGGGAAACTTCTGATGCAACCAGTTTTAGGAAGAGATCTCATGCTGAAATGGAAGAAGAGTTGAGTAAGACCCAGCAAGAGTGTCAGAAGCTTCAGGCATCTGAGAATAGCTACAGGAAGAAGATTCAAAACATAGAGAAATAACTCAAAGACAAAGATGCTCAGCTTAAGAAGGAAGTATCCCAGAGGCGTGTTGCAGAAGATCGGTTTCAAGAAAGTAAAGTAGTTGCATCACAACTTTTGAAGGAGAAAGACAGGCTTGAAGAGTATTTTCAACACCTTGAAGCGTGTCTTGTTCCGGAGATTTAGAATTGTTACTTACCTTTGGTGTATTTGGTCACCCCTAGCATTGTTGGAAGGGACCATTGTTTGCTTTTATTATCCAGTTTTTTTGTTAAGTTTACTTTGAAACACGTATCTTGTTGTTTATCGCTACACTCTTAAATGTCCAAAGTCACTTGAACATCGTTTCTTTTGTTTGTACATAATTGAAGTGTTTGTCTTATTGTCTTTTTTTCCCTTTGATTGTATGCTTGATTAGTGGTTGCACGCCGTGATTGATGAATAAAAGGACTCTTGAATACCGAGAAATGACAAACATATCATGCACATCATGCATTTCATAACATTACAGGTTATCTCAAGACGGTATTCTTATTCTTCTGCTTTTCTTATTCAGAATTCAAGACGACTACTCATCGGTATTGCACCAGAAACAATTTGCCAAGACAGATGGAATAAGTTCAAGCTAAACTCGCTGAAATGAGGGCCCAAATGGCTACTCAAATGACCCAATTCATGGAGGTCATCACCAATGTGAATCGCCGGCAGGAGGAGCTGGCTACCATTGTCAACAAACAGCGCCGCTATCTAGGGGATGGTGGAAATCAAGGGCTCTATCAGGACATTTCTGTAGGATTAGGGGATGTGCAAGATCGGCCTGTTGGAAATTTTCACGGGATGCCCGGAAACCCCTTCGTGCGCAACATAGGGCAGTTTCCCCCGTCTCTGGGACCTCATCTTTTGGGGAACATAAGAGATAATCAGGGTGGTGTAAGGAACTATCAGGAGCAGGATTATGACTTTGATCAGGATGAAGATCAGTTTTCTATTCGGCGTTCAAAGCCGGAAGTTCAGGTTGAGGATAGGAAGTATCGGTTGTTGGAAGAACGTTTGAAGGTTGTGGAAGGGCAAGGAGCCCTTGGTGTGGATGCTAATGATCTCGGGTTGGTGTCTGGGGTGAAAGTTCCTCTAAAGTTCAAGCCTCCTGTATTTGAAAAGTACAACGGAACGTCATTTCCTGTTACTCATGCAACCCCTTATTTCCGAAAGATGTCGGTGCATACTGAGGATCAGGGGCTTTTAATTCACTTTTTCTAGGATAGCCTATCTGGGGCATCCCTGGAGTGGTACATGAAGTTGGAGAAAACCTATATTCATTGATAGAATGATCTTGCTCAGGCTTTTGTTAAACATTATCAGTATAATGTGGATATAGCGCCTAATCGCACTCAGTTACAGAATTTGTGACAAGGACCAAGAGAATCTTTCAAGGAATACGCTCAGAGGTGGCGTGAGTTGGCTGCAAGGGTTCAACCTCCACTCATGGAGAGAGAACTCATTAATATGTTTATGAGTACCCTGCAAGGGCCATTCTATGAGCACATGATAGGAAGTACTTTGGTAGGATTTGCAGACTTGGTTATGGCTGGTGAAAGAATTGAGGTAGGTTTGAAATTGGGGAAAATTCAGATTAGAGGTTCTAGTGGCTCATCATGGGGCAGTAAGAAACCATTCAACACTTACCCTCAGAAAAAGGAAGGCGACGCAAGTACGGTTTACTCTCATAGGGGAAGAAGAGAGGATCGTCAGCACCAACAAATCAATGATGTTTCTATTCCTGTTAATGCTCCTCTGCAGTAGAGACCGAATACAGTGCCTCAACAGCAAAGACAGCAAGATGCTCCCCGTCAGTATAATAATCAACAGCAGAGACAATTGAGAAAATTCGATCCCTTGCCAGTATCTCTTACTGAATCACTCCACCATTTACTCGATTTGAAGTTGATCGGTTTGAGAAATATGCCACCACCACCCGCAAGGCTTCCTCCTAACTATGATGCTAACGCAAGATGTGAATTCCATTCAGGTAGAGTTGGTCATTCTACTGACAATTTCTTTGCGTTGAAGTGCAAAATACAAGACTTATTGGATGCTAAGGCAATTGAGTTTACCCCAGTGACTGGTCCGAATGTTACTCAGAACCCAATGCCTAGGAATTGGGGGGGTGTTGTTAATATGATTGATGAGAATGGTTAAGTTTTTAATTTAATCATGAATGTGGAACAAGTAACTACCCCGTTGTGGTACATTAAGAAGTATCTGCTTGACAATTCTATTTTCCCGGGTTGTACTTCAGAGTGTGCCAAGTGTAGAGAGCAACCGAAGGGCTGTGATGATTTAAAAGCCGGTATCCAGTTGATGGTAAAGGAGGGTTCCCTGCATTTCGATAGAAAACCAAGCTACCGTAAGGTTACCGAAGAAGATGTTGTTGTGGTATCTATTCCTTACACCCCTATGCGCATTCCTACCCCATCTAGGGCACCCCCTTTGATGATTACAGTACCTGGTCCCATGCCGTATACCAGCGAGAAGGCCATCCCATGGCATTACGGTGCTGATGTTTATTATCATGGGGTGAAGCAGGAGGTAAGTACTCATTTGTCTGACGAAGAACGTGCTGAAGATAATGAAGGGGAAGTTCATAATTTTTCTGGTGTGGGTCGAATCACTAGAATCGGGAGAGTATTTGGTCCTTCCAATGTGCAAGATGCGGAAGATGCTTCTGCATGAGAAAAAGAAAAACAGCAGGCGATGATTGGTAATCTAAGGGTTACGCTAGCCAATATGACTCAACCAACTCCGATACCAGAAGCTTCTTCAGTTCCCGATGAGGTTGAAGAGTTAATGTGAATTATCAGAAAAAGTAATTATAGCATAACTGATCATCTGAGCCATACTCCTTCTAAGATGTTTATCTTGTCTCTGTTGATTTATTCAGAACCTTACAGAATTTCTTTGATGAAGTTGTTAAAGAATGCGTTCGTGCCACATGAGATAACAGTCAATCAGTTTGAGAATGTTTGTGCTAACATATCTGCCGGGAATGGTCTAGGCTTCATAGATTTTGATCTTCCTCCAGAAGGGAGAGACCATAACAAAGCGTTGCATATTTCAATGGAATGCATGGGCACTACTTTATCTCGGGTTTTGGTGGACACAGGGTCATCTTTGAATGTATTTCCTAAGTCAGCATTGATGAAAATTGATTATTCTGGACTGGAGCTGCGCCCTAGTGATTTGATGGTGAAGGAGTTTGATGGGTCTCAAAGGTCAGTGTTTGGGGAGGTGGAGTTACCAATCAAGGTCGGTCCTCGCACCTTCACGACTACATTTTTTGTGATGGATATATAGCCAGCGTATTGTTGTTTGTTTGGGCGGCCGTGGATTCATAAAGCAGGGGCAGTCACTTCTACTCTTCATCAGAAACTCAAGTATCCCACAGAGGGAAAGGTGATAACTATGTGCAGCGAGGAAGATCACATCGTGAATCATTTGACATCATTCCGCTATGTTGAATTTGAAGGAGAGATACATGAGACTCTGTTTCTAGCGTTTGAGACAGTTCATGCTGTCAATTTACCTCCTCCAGAGCAGAAAAGGAAGCCTGAAACTGTTATGTCTTCTCTCAAGGATGTGAGAGCTGTGGTGGAAAATGGTAACCCTGAAGGTTGGGGTCAGGTGCTGGACGTTACCCAAAAATTTAATAAATTTGGTCATGGTTTTAGCCCAGGTCAACAGAGTACAACTCCCAGAGCATCTAGTTTATCTACTCCTGTGAAGTTTTCCCGTCCTTGTGCTGCTCAAGAAGAACACGTCAATGTAGTTGGTGACGATAGGGTTGATGGCTACAACATCGAAGATTGGATTCGTCCGAGTATTCCAGGCCAGACACTCCATAATTGGACTTTTGTGGATGTTATCCAAGTTTCAAGCGCTGAGGAGTAATTTTCTTGTTTTCTTTTATTATCATATCATAATTCCTACGCTCTGCCCAAGGCGTGGTGGATCATTTGTGTAGGGCCACTATGTTTATTTTCAAAGGTTTATCATGAAATAAAGGACGTTTTTGCATTCAAAATTTTGCTCCATTTCTTTTCTTTTTTTTGAATGGAAATGTTTCTCTTTTCACACACTGTCACTAAAAAACGCCAAAATGTCGTTCATGCAGATGCACTTCCACCACCGATTATATTGATAACGACTCTGATATGGCTCATTATGACTTTGATACTCCTATTTATCAAGCTGAAGATGAAGCATATGAGGATTGTGATCTTCCTGAGGAATTAGCGAGATTGTTAAAACAAGAGGAGAAGGTTATCTAGCCGAATCAGGATTCGATTGAGGTGGTGAATATTGGCACAAAAGAGGTAAGAAGGAAAGTCAAGATAGGGGCAGATCTTGAAGAAAGTATAAAGGTCAGATTGATTGAGCTACTCCGTGAGTATTCTTATATCTTCACTTGGTCTTATGAGGATATGCCTGGGTTGGATACAGACATAGTGGTGCATCGACTACCGCTCAAAGAAGGTTGTTCCCCTGTCAAGCAAAAGCTCCGAAGAACTCATCCTGAGATGTCCAAGAAGATCAAGGAGGAGGTCCAGAAGCAGTTGGACGCGAATTTCTTAAAGGTCAACAATTATCCGCCATGGATTGCAAATATTATGCATGTGCCCAAGAAGGATGGTAAGGTCAGGATGTGCGTGGATTATATGGACTTGAACAAGGCCAGCCCTAAAGATGACTTCCCTCTTCCGCATATTGATGTGTTGGTCGATAATACTGCTCATTCCAAAGTGTTTTCGTTCATGGATGGTTTTTCGGGTTACAATCAAATTAAGATGGCTCCGGAGGATATGGAGAAGACAACATTTATCACGCCTTGGGGAACTTTTTGCTATAAGGTGATGCCGTTTGGTTTGAAAAATGTTGGGGCAACATATCAGCGCGCCATGGTCACTCTCTTTTATGATTTGATTCACAAAGATATTGAGGTTTACGTGAATGATATGATTGCTAAGTCTGACACGGAAGAGGAACATCTTGTTTATCTGGAAAAATTGTTCGAGAGACTAAGGCAGTTCTTGCTGAGGTTGAATCCGAGTAAGTGCACCTTCAGGGTGAGATCCGGCAATCTGTTGGGTTTTATTGTAAGTGAAAAAGGTATTGAGGTGGACTCGACCAAGGTAAAAGCGATACATGAAATGCCTGAACCAAGGACGGAGAAGGAAGTACGTGGTTTCTTGGAAAGGTTAAACTACATTTCTAGATTTATTTCTCATCTCACAGCCACCTGTGAACCTTTGTTTAAGTTGTTGAGGAAAAGTCAAACAGTGAAATGGAATGAGGATTGTCAGAAGGCCTTTGATATAATAAAGGAGTATTTTCAAGAACCTCCGATACTCATGCCGCCACTTGAAGGAAGGCCACTAATCATGTATCTAACTGTGTTGGAGAGCTCAATGGGTTGTGTCCTCGGTCAGCACGACGAGACAGGGAAGAAAGAGCAGGTTATTTACTGCTTTAGTAAGAAGTTTACGGAATGCGAGTCAAGATAATCATTGCTGGAAAAGACTTGTTGTGCGCTTGCCTGGGCCGCCAAACGTTTGAGGTAGTACATGTTAACTCACACCACCTACTTGATATCTAAAATGGATCCAATCAAGTACATTTTCGAGAAGCCAACTCTTATAGGCAGGGTAGCCCGTTGGCAGATGATACTCACCGAATATGACATCTAATACACTACTCAAAAAGAAATCAAGGGTATTGTACTGTCCGACCATCTTACTCATCAGCCCATGAACGATTATGAAATGATGAGGTTTGATTTTCCAGATGAGGAAATTGTGTATATTCAGGATTGTAATATGCCAGACCTAGACGAAAGACCCGAGTCGGGATCATGTTGGACGCTTGTTTTTTATGGTGCCTCCAATGTCATAGGCAACGATGTCAGAGCTATTATCACTTCTCATGAGGGATACCACATTCCTTTCACGGCTCATATTTGTTTCGATTACACTAACAACATAGCCGAATATGAGGCTTGCATTTATGGCATTGAAGCGGCGATCGACCTGCGCATAAATTTTTTGAAAGTTTGCGGGGATTCCAACCTTGTTATCATCCAGATTAATGGAGATCAGGAGACTCGCCATCAGAACCTAATTCCCTATCGTGAGCATGTTATGAAGCTGATTTCGTACTTCGAAGAGATCACGTTTGAGCACATTCCCATAGAAGAAAACAATCTAGCTAATGCACTTGAAACTTTGTCCTCCATGTTCAAGGTTAAGTGGGATAATGAGGCACCTTCCATTACCATCAGAAGTTTGAGTGAGCCAGCTTTCTGTTTTGAGGCTAGTTTGGAATCAGATGGTAATCCTTGGTTTTATGATGTTAAACGATATCTTGAAACACAAGAGTACCCTGAAGAGGAATCCGTTACAGATAAGAAGTTCTTAAGAAGATTTTCAGCCAAGTTCTTTCTCAGTGGAGGTGTGTTGTATAGAAGGCATCATGACGGTTTACTGCTCAGATGTGTTGACAAGAAAGAAGCAGATAGAATCATTGAGGAGATACATGAAGGTGATTTCGGGACCCATTCCAGTGGGCATGCCATGGCTAAAAAGATTTTGCGAACAGGTTATTATTGGTCCACCATGGAGACTGACTGTTACAATCATGCACGGGTTTGCCACAAATGTCAAGTCTATGCGGACAAGGTGCATGTGCCGCTAGTACCTTTAAATGTCTTGACTTCCCCTTGGCCGTTTGCGATGTGGGGAATTGATATGATCGACAAAATTGAACCGAATGCATCTAACGGGCACCGTTTCATTCTGGTTACCATCGATTATTTTACAAAATGGGTCGAAGTTGTATCCTGTGCCAATGTCACCAAGCAGGTGGTAACTCGGTTCATTAAGCACAATATTATTTGTCGCTACGGAGTGCCTGAAAAGATCATTACCGATAATGGGTATAATTTGAACAACAAAATGATGAAGGAGCTTTATGAGTCCTTCAAAATCAAGCATCATAACTCTTCCCCATACTGACTAAATATGAACGCTGCTGTCGAAGCGGCCAATAAGAATATTAAAAAGATCGTACAGAAGATGGTGGTACCCTATAAAGATTGGCATGAGATGCTGCCTTTCGCTTTGCGTGATTATCGCACCACTGTGCGTACTTCGACCGGGGCAACCCCATTTTCATTGGTTTACGGCATGGAAGCAGTATTACCGGTAGAAGTCGAGATTCCTTCTCTTAGGATCATGAGGGATGTTGAGCTGGATGAAAGGGAATGGGTACAGAATCGGCTGGATCAGTTGGAACTTATTGACGAGAAGAGGTTGACAGTTGTATGTCATGGGTCAGGTATATCAGCAAAAAATGAGGAAAGCTTTTGATAAGAGGGTACGGCCTCAGTGTTACAAGCCAGGTGACCTTGTGCTAAAAAGGATAATTCTCCCCCAGGGAGATCCCAGGGGAAAGTGGGCTCTGACTTATGAAAGTCCCTTTCATGGTCAGAAAGATTTTCTCTGGAGGAGCGATGATGCTCACGACTATGGATAGAGAGTACTTCCCTCTCCCTGTGAATGCTGACGTAGTTAAAAAATACTTTGCATAAAAAAATATAATAAAAAAAACCTGCTAAACTGAAAACCCGAAAGGGCGGTTTAGGCAAAAAGCGGGTGTCCTAGTGAATCGAAAACCCGAAAGGGCGGTTCAGGGAAAAGTTAGGGACTTAAAGCAAATGACTACGCTCGGCATAAGTTCCTTTGTTTCTTTCCTTCGTTCCGTCACCTGGAATAAGCTCGAAGCTAATCCAAGAATGATATGTTTGAAAGTAGGAAGATGAAAGCGTGAGATTCGTAAGAGTCATAAGAGTCATAGCAGAGTCGGGACTTGATGGATATTCACATTCACATTGCCATTTGTAAACACTTGCTTGTTTTGATTTTTTAATTACTTGCTTCCAAGTGTAAATGCCTTTTTCACATGCTGATTTCTCAAAATCAATAGAATATCTTCTTCCAAGTATACGTATACGTTTCTTTTCTCCCTTTTTACTATTTTGTTTGCAAAAATGTCCAGTATTTTGATAAGCGTGTGCATATAAACTTCGTGGGCCTTACACGGAAATGGTAATCTAAGCCATGGTTAGTTGATCGCTTGAAATACGAATAACAAACATAACTACTATTGTGCAAGAGGCGTGTTTAGTTCTATGATTGATAGGATTCTCATTCACTTTACTGGTGGATGCCTTGCCAATTTGTTTCACAGCTCCGTGTTGTTGGTAAAGGTCGTGGGTCAGGGTAATATCAATATTACGGCAGGACAGCGAGATCGGAAAACCTAGTTGGAGATATTTCTTCCTCATAATGGCTTTTATTACGTTTCTTTGCCTCACTTTCATGTGTTATCTTGATTGATTGTTTTAGCATTGTCTGCATATAGGATTTTGTTTATGGCCGAATGTCAGTCTTGATGCGTTGAATATTTTTGCCTTGAAGAAATTGTTTCATTTTACTTAATCCATCCAATATCACTCTTTAATCGATTTTTCGGGCATTTTGATACCAACTGTGCCAATTCTTTTGCTTAGCCAAGAGTTTGGAGGAAGGAGTTTAGCTAAAAACGATGACTGTAGTGGTATGCTTTTGAGTAGAACCCCGTTGACGATGTACAGGAATTGTTTCAATCCCCAAACACCGGAGATATAAGGGAGTTAGACCCTCGTTAACCCCTCTGAGCCTTCGAAGTAGGAGTTTCTTTTCCGTTCAAAAAAAACCTTATTTTTTAAACCAGGGGCAGGGTAGATGTTCAGTTAATTTGACCAAGCATTCAAATTTCAGAAGGAATGTCCCATCTGAGGATGACCACATTTTATCTTTCGCATCATGAGATCAGGAAAAATGTCTAAACCACGATATTCATTTCCTCATAAAGTCCTGAGGTCGAGATCGAATTGATACAATAATGGCTATCCCTCGCCGACCAAGGAATGAGGCATTTGTTTTCTTCAAAAAAAGAAGAAAAAAAAGAGAAAAAAAGTTCAAATACCTAAAGTCACATGGACTTGTTCGAAGTGGAAAGTATGAATAAGAAAGAAACAAAAATCCCTGCTAAGTCGAAACTTGAAAACAAGTCGCTTAGGCAAAAGTTAGGGCGTCCCGCTCGACTCCCAAAATTTAAATTCAAGAGATTTTGTTCAGGAAAAAGTTAGGGAAAAGAAGAGCCTAAAAGGCCGAAAAAGATTATCCAATAAAATTTTCATCAAAAGAAGAGGAACAATAATATCAAAAACAAAAGCAGCAAGAGTTAAGTGACAAGCATGTTGGAGAACTTGTCGTGGTCACTCAACCATTATAAATCCTTTTGAAAGAGGAATCCTTAAGTCAACTGAACTTAGGATAGGAGAATATCACGAAGGGGGTGGGCACCAGATAACTTGAGCCTTAAAAAAAACTTTTTTCTAAAAAACCTCGAACCAGGCCACGTTACAACCTTTAAAAGTCCTAACTGAAACAAGGGTTTAACTCGAAAGCATACTACAACAGGATAACATTTCCTAAACTCCTAAATATGTGTTGCATATTCATGTTGGTATCTTAATCACCCGCATCTTGACTCGTTTTTTTAAAAAAAAAGAGGGGAGAATAAAAGTTTTGAAATTTTTGCACTCTAGCCAGTGATTCATTCACAACAGAGATGCGACACTTTGTTAAGGTTTTCAACTTCAAGGCTTAAATAATCATCATATCAGATCTGTCATTCCCAAAATAAAGATCTTTCTGCATGCAAAACATTTGTTTGACATCAAAAAAGAGTTTACACGTTGAACACCTATAAAGAGCTTAATGATTGTCAGGAAGGGAATATTTGGTTTTCTTTTGTTAGGCAGAGCCCATGTATGAATAGGACTTTACTTATCCCCAGTGAAGTTTCGTTTCCGCAGAAAAGTTTTGTTGCCCCAGGAATCTTCTTTTAAAGGCTTCATTCTGAGATTCCGGATTTGAAGATATCGCATATCAGAGATCCCTCGCCATGACCTCTCATTTCCCAGCCAGTCTGTTGATTGGGGCATCCTTATGTTAAGATTTTTCCTTATCCCCAGTAAGTTTGATACTGTGTGACTATCTGCATGATCCATCCAATGGTTGCATTCCAAGAAAATATCTCTCCAACATAAATCTTCAACAGAGTTCTGTATCCCCGATGAAGTCCCGTTTACTCAGCAGAGCTTTGTTCCCCCAACAAAGGTTTTCACCCCTCACGTCGGGTTTGTTGTCTTGTTGTCATCCTCAACACGGCCGCGTGCTGTCTTTTCAAGAGATTACAGCCTTGCCCTGATCTTCTCCCTCAATGTCTAATCTTCAAATGGTGTCCCTCTCCAAAAGCTACAATGTCGATCTGATCTTCTCTAGGAGTTTGCAATTTATTTTTGCAGCCCCTCTCAACGTTTGTGGCCTGTTTCTACTGGTTGCTCGATTTTTATTCCCCGCGAAGCTTCATCTCTTCGAGGTTCCCTCTCCAGCGGTTCCCCATATTTTCTCCTCTCCTTTGGATTTTGCAATTTATTTTTGCAAGTCATGTCAGATTCTGACTTCTTGGTTTTTGGCTTCTCAATTGGCCATTCCCCAGTGAAACATTTAAACATGCATCATTACATTGCATCTACCAAAACGCGTAGCATTTCCATTATATGGAACATTGCGCTATATAGAAAGAATTCAAACATGCATCGGAACATAAGCCATTATTGTTTTTGTTGTCACCAGTGAATTTGCTAATACTTCGGATTAAATCCCCAGCGAGGTCTTCGTCCTTATTATCTGAGTTTCCCCCCCCCCCCCCATACCAATATCCTTTTAGCGTCAATCATTTGTTCTTTTGTGTGTCTACTCTTGACTGTAGTTCAATTTTGCCCTGGCGCGGTCTTCTCGGGTTTAGTCTTCACTACCCTCTCTGGTTCATTCCAATGTCTATTGATGCACCTTTTGAATACCAGTTTCGTCCTGATATTCGCTTTCAGCAGGTTTTTAGGTGTACTCCCTAATCACTCTCGCTTTGGGTCGAGTTTCGCCTCATCGCCTGTGCATGAAATCCAGTTTCGTTTTGGTACTCATCTAGTTTAGTTTCTCCTAACTAGTTATTGAGTCGAGTTTCGTCTCATTCTTGCTTTCATACCTTGGACCCTTTGACGGTGTTCATTTACCGAGTGCAGTGATTGTACTGCGTCCCTGGTTTGAAATCAATCTCTTTTGTTCCTTGGAGTCTTCTATCAGTTTTCGTCACTGTTTATCCATTCATATGAGACCAGCAGGTGCTCTGAGAAACATGCACTCTCATCACTTTGCTATGGGTCGAGTTTCGCCTTATTACCCGTGCATGAAATCCAGTTTCGTCCTGGTACTCATCTAGTTTAGTTTCGTCTAACTGGTTATTGAGTCGAGTTTCGTCTCACTTTTGTTCCTCATTTCTGGGATTCTTCCAGTTCCTTCATACTGTCTATCTTAGTTTGCGATTAGCAAGTGCTCTTAGAATCACTCACTCTAGCCACTTTGCTTTGGGTCTAGCTCAGAGTTTTGCCTCCTCACCCGCGTACGTTTTTTTTCCAGAGTTTAGTTTCGCCTATACTCTTTGATTTGAGTTTTATCTCACCTTTTTGAAACCCAGTTTTGCCCTGGCACTTTTGTCCGGAAGTTTAGTTGCGTCTACTCTTCTTTTTTTTTGGTTCTATTTCAACCTGCGTTACAACTTCATTCTGACGCATGTCTTGGGGTTTTTCTGCTTCTTTTTCTTTCTTCTTCAAGAGTGTAACTTTTCGGGTTCTTTTGTATTCAATCATCTTCAACTCTGAACGCTCGAAAGTTGTCACTTTTCTCACTTATCATGTTGAAGATATTTGAATATGGGCAGCTGTTGCACCCCAAAATTTACCCTCTTGATTTAGGCTTATGTTTCATCATGAATATAATATTGCGTTGCATTCATACATTGTGATGGGATCAATACTTTGGTTATCAAGTCTTCCTCAAGCTTTGAAGGTTGATTGCATTGACAAGTTGCTCAAGTAGAACCTTATCATCTAAACCTATGGATCTTTCAAGCTCAAAAGTTATTGCATATCTCAAGATATTTTATCCATCTTTTTGGATCATCAGAGGATTAAAGTTTAGATTGATTATAAGAGGAATCTCTCTTTTGATTCACCAGTCAAAATTAGGGTTTTGTTTGATCAAGGCTATTGATCAATGTACAAGTCTTGATTTGGAAGCTACAACATCTCAGTAGTATTTGAAAAGTCTTTGTGCAAGAAATTGGTCAAGATGTCCAGAGGATTTGAAATTTTGAAGATGATTCATCAGTCTCCTAAGGTGTTAACCAAAACTAGGGTTTGGGATTTCATTAAGATTTATTTGGAATTTTGAAGTGAAACTTTGTACATGTCCTCTATATATTTGGAAGATCATATGTTTGAAGTTTTGATCATCAATTTTGAAGGGAAGTGGATTAATTGATTCAAAGGGGCAAAATGGTCATTTTGGTCAAAGTCAAGTTTGACCAAGTGAACTTTTGGTCAAACATCAATTCAAGGGTGTACTTTTCATATTTCAAGTCCATTTTAATCATTGGATAAAAAAGATTGAGGTTTGGGTTGAAACTTGTTCATGAAGAAACCCTAAAAGTCAAGATTGAGGTTTAGGTTGAAACAAATGCAAATGAAGTATGCTTGGAAAGATAAGAGGGTGATCTTTCATCTGCTTTTGGTCTCATGTCCAAATAGGCAAAGAGTCAAGAGTTATGGTCTTTGGAAGTTCATGCCTCAAGTTTAAATTATAGGTCATTTTCCAAAAGTAGTGAATTTCATATCAAATTTTGAGGACCTTAATGGATTCAATTGCAAAAACTCAAAAGTAAGGGATTGTATATATTTTCAATACCTTTCCAAATTATGCTCATTTGTGTCCAAATTCAAAAGTATGGGCAAGTTATGGTCTTTTAAATTTCATGTCAATTTATTCAACCTTAGCCATGCAAGCAAAATGCCAAAACTTGAGAACTTCATTTTCAGCCATTCTCTTCACTTCTAATCAGGCCCATGACACATTTTTTATTTGAGGAAGCCCATAATGGCATCAAAATCGTGCCCCATGTGCAGCTAGCTGTACCACCATGACTCCAAAATTGACAAAACTTGCCAAATTTGCAAAAACACTACCATGATCTCATAATGAGGAATCAAGGGCCAAGATTTGGTGGACCAAAATTTGAGTAAGAAAGGCCTCAAAAGCAACTGAAATGAGGAAAAATTCACGAGGCATTGGCATGGTCAGAATTTCACTTTTCAACATAGCAAAAATTATAATTGGGCAAGACACTCATTTTGAAGCCCATTTCTCTTGAAAAACCTATTCTACATGTCATATATAATGAGAAGCAAGCACTGAAGGCAGGGGAGAGAGCTCACAACTTCCATATTCCAGATCTGAACTCAGAACTTCTATAGCTGCACTTTTCTTCGAGTTTCAAGTTTCAGTGGTGCATTTGGAGTTTTTCTTCTTGCTTCTTCATCCCCAAGTGCTAAGCAAGCTAAAGCAAGCTTTGCATCGCATCTGGAGTGAGAGAACCAAGCATTCGGATTTTGAATTGACGTAGGTTCATTTAAACTTTGATTTTTGAAATATAGCCTCTTATTATTGAAATTAAGCATGAATATCTATTTATGGATGTTATATGAATGATTCTGAAGCAATTTGAGGTTTCATTTAGTATATAATGCTTATTTGAGATCTCTACAACTCTAGGTTTTAGTGAGTTTTTGGTGATTTCATGCTGAGATTTCTAGATCCATGGCCGTCTATTTGATGTGATTTGAATTGTGTTTAATTCCTTGTCATGTTAGCTTTAATTTGCACTTGATTTGATGAAAAATGGTTGAGAAACGAGTTTGTTTGGAGGGACTGAAGTTGGGGTGCAAACTGATGGGCGCGCGCGTTTTCTGGTTTGGCTGGAGTTTAGGGATGATGAGGTGTCATCATCTGAACGGTCCATTTGAATTTTTGAATATTAGTTTATATTTTGATTTCAGTTGATTTTCTGATTTTTGTTTCTTGATCAAAACAATTTAAAAAATTCTGAAAAAATTATCACAAGTCCAAAATAATTTCTACTATCTTGTGTACTTTTATTGGAATTTTTAAAAAAAAAATTGATTGGTTTAAAATTTCATAAGTTTAATTAATTGTTTGTTCAATGATTATTTTTATTGTAATAGTTCTTTTGATCTAAAATTCCACAAAAATTATCTTTGATTCATAAAATAATTTAGAAATTGATTCTGATTTTGGTTTAGCATTTTTTCTATTTTTGATTAGAAATTTAATTTGAGAAGTTTATTTGAAATGTTTGCTTCATAATTTTTATTTTAATACTTCCTTTAATTCAAAAATCCTCAAAAAAATCATATAAGTTTGTTTTTAATCATAATATTTGAATATAATTTTTTTTTTGACCTTTTTGTAACTTTTGGCTAGGGTTTCCATTTTTTCCATTAAATAATAGTTTAATTGTTTAATTGTTTGTTTGATTTTATTTCAATATCTCCTTTAATTCAAATATTCCACAAAAAATCATGGATGCTGGTTTTTAATTCTAATATTTGAATATTATTTTGGTTGGATATTTTTCTGACTTTTGATTGGAATTTTATTTTGAGATGTGAATTTTTGTTTAATTGTTTAAAGATTTGAATTTTGATTTTATTTTTGACTTTTCTTTAATCCTAAAAATGTGAAAAAATATGTATTCTGATATTTAGGGTTTCCTTGTGATTTGCATGATCTTGGTTTGAATTGTTTGAATTTTGATCTTACCTAATTAATATTTAAGATTAAAATTCAAACAATTAGGGTTTTGTAGCTTACATTGCATGTTTCAATTTCAAAACCAAGTTGCCTTGGGTTTCCATTGGAATTTGGATCTTGTTTAAGGTTCATGGATGTATTGAGGATCTGAAAACAATTTTTCTTGAATTATTTGACTTGATTGGATATTTTTCCATAAATTATTTTGAAAGCTTGTCTAGTTTGGTAGTTTTTCCAACTAGTTTTGATCTTTGGGCCTCATTAGATCCTCTCCTCTACTATCCATGAACTTCAAACTTTTTTTCTGACCTATACACATCTCAAATATGTTATGGAAATTTTGGTTTGAATTATTGAAATCCTTTTCTATCTTTGATGTGTTTTTGAAGTGAAGGTACCCAATTAATGTTGCATATCTTGTTGCAATTTGCTTGATGGACAATGAACTTGAGTGAGGCCTATAATTGGGAACCTAATGATCATGTTGGTTCTGTTTATCCATATAAACTCAAGTCATTTTACTTAATTCCCCATGTTTGAATGATTGAACCTTTTGATGCATGATTTATGACTTTTTTGCTTTCTTGTTGATCTTCACTTTGAAACTTGAGCTTTCAATTTGAGTTTGAGGTCATTAAATGGCCAGTGATAACATGAAGGGAAATTGTACTTCAATGATAGTCTCATGAGTACTTGAGAGTAATTGATCCCTTTTGCTTAAGTTAGTTCTAATCATGAATGGAGTTTGGCTTCTTTCTTTTATCCTAGTTGAATTTTTGAGGCATTTTGAATGCATTTTGAATGCACTTGTGTAGCATGTTTTAGAATCAATACTTTAACCTTGTGATCATGTACTAATCATGTTTTGGAAGCTTTACTTCAAATCTTTAATTGTTGCAAGCTCTCTAATTTTGTCGTGTTACCTTGTTATCTTATAGCCGATGTTTCGCCATCGCACATTTGTTTGAAGCCGATGTTTCGCCATCGCACATGTTTGTTATCCTACTTTGATTCCCAATATCATTGTTAGGTGTGATGTTTTTCCATCCGGTTTATTGATGTTTTGCCATCTTTGCCATGATACCTTGTTATCTTTTAGCCGATGTTTCGCCATTGCATACTTGTTTGAAGCTGATGTTTCGCCATCGCACATGTTTGTTATCCTACTTTGACTCTCAATGTCATTGTTAGGTGTGATGTTTTATCATTCGATGTTTTGCCATCTTTGCCATGATACCTTGTTATCTTTTAACCGATGTTTCGCCATCGCATACTTGTTTGAAGCCGATGTTTCGCCATCGCACATGTTTGTTATCCTACTTTGATTCTCAATGTCATTTTTAGGTGTGATGTTTTATCATTTGGTGTTTCGCCATCTTTGACATTTTAATTTGTTATTATTTAGCCGATGTTTTACCATCTCATTTGTTTGTTGTTTCATTTGATGTTTTGCCATCTTGACTCTTTTTTTTGTCTTAACTAAAAAACACAAACCAACCATAATATATGAGCCGAACCACGGCTGCTCTGATTCCTTAAAAGGGATACGTAGGAAAAGGTGTAGGGCCAAACTGAGCACAACTTTTATTTTCCCTACATTGTTTTATTTTACTCGCATGCATTCCCTTTTTAGCTTGAAGCCATAGACATAGGTTTTGACCATACCCATTAGATTAGACAACAAGAGTTGATACCATAGAGTAGTACGGGCGTGTGGGGTGCTAATACCTTCCCCTCGCGTAACAGACTCCCTTACCCGATCTCTCGGTCGAAAGACCGTGATTTCTCCCTCTTTAGGTTTTCTCGATGTTTACCCTTCCCTTTCGGCGGGATAAAAGACGTTCGGTGGCGACTTCATTGATGTCTCATCATGAGACGACGGTTCCACCAAGTCGTTTCAGTACCCAACAAGAAAAATGATCTTCCAAGAATCGGGGCAAGAAAACCTTTTGTACCTCGATTCTGGATGTGTCTTGAAACACTTGTCGGAACATCAGATTTGATGAATGGTGCTATTCGTCAAATGGATATGGAGGAAGGTATATTTAGTTTTTCTTACTTCGAAACAATTGCAAAAGAGGAAATGGAACAAATTTTTCAGCCTACAGAATTAGGCATTGGTGTTGTACACTCATACATCCGGTAATGCGATCAATCTATTATTTAATTAGTAAAACAATTTATTTACACATTTCAATGAAAATAGTCTAATGTTTATTATGTTTTTATTTAAGGTTCTTGTATGAAAAATTGATGCGCGGGAATCAATTGTCAAACAAATTCCATTTCGTGTCTGCCTCCCATGTCAACGGAGCGTCAATTGTTCAGGATCCAGATTCAGTAAGAAATCACTTAGTTGAGAGATTCATGGTCAGCAGTACAGAAAGCTTGTATCTTTTACCGTATAATACGATTCCTGTGGGGTTAGTACTTCATTCTATGTTCATTCTAATCTTTGTATCTTTTGTGTTGAAGATTTTCATCTAAACATTTGTTGTAATTTATAGACATCACTGGTTATTGGTTGCTATTGATCCTTTCAAAGAAGTGGTGTATTATCTAAATTCGGTAGATGGTGAATGGACAAATTATCCAAATATGAAGTTAATGATTGATACGTAAGTGAGATTGTTCTAAATATTCGTGTGTATTTGTATATTTAATTATTTTTGTAAGATTGTTCTAAATATATGTTTTTATTTTGTTAGATCAATACAAGTATTCCGCTCTCAAAGAGAAGCTCGAGTATCACGGTCTAGATCAAGCAACATTACATGGATCAAAGTGGAGGTACATTAATTTTCACAATTTTTCTTATAATAGTGATGCTACTTGATAAAACAAGACAACTATACATTCTTATTTGTTTTTCTATGTAGTGTGCTCAACAGCGTAACATTATAGATTGTGGATACTTTGTTTTGAGGTTTATGAAAGAAATCCTTCTTTTGAATCGAATAGAGATTCCAATTACGGTATGGATTTATAACTTAGGATTTATTTTAATATTTATCAGATATTTCATATAATTTATTACTTTTAACTAAATCATGCATATTATTTTTTGTTATGTAGTACTTCGATAAATGCAAGTGTGCTCATTACACGAAAAATCAATTGGAAGAAATCAAGGAGGAATTGTGTGAATACTTTATTCAGAAAAGAATCATATAAGGTATTGGAAGTTGAAAAGTGTTATGAAAAATTTTAATTGTGTTGGACCCAAGTTAGTTTAATTGACCATGTTGTTTTGTTCATACCTTATTTACAGGACCAGGACCGTCTGCTCGTTGGATTTTGGTGATTTCAGGCCGAAACGAATTTGGCACATATCATATATAAGCGGATTCGAATAGAAGGTTTTGTTGTACTTGAGTACTATCACCTTTATACGAAATTCTTGGAGTTTGTTGTTCGAAATAGTCATAAATTTGTCCTTATTATAGTGCATTCTCCTCCTACTTAGTAGCAAACATGTGAATTGAATTATAATAGTGTTTATATTTTAGTATATAATGGTATATAATGCCTTTTTTTATGTAACAACTTCTTTGTTGAAATAAAGGGTCGTTGAAATATAAGGCTTGAAGTACAGGTTTATGGGATTATTCCCAAAAATATGCCTTCTAAAAAAGAAAGAATACGCAGCGTTTTTACATAAAAATGCTTAAATTTACGTGAAGGAACGAAAGCACTTTTTAGAAAAAAGCGCTGCTAAACGCCTACTTTAAAAAGCGCTTTTCCTAGAAAAGCGCTGCCTAAAGATGCCTTAAAGAATACATTAGACAACACTTTTGAAAGAGCTGTCTAAAGGGGATCAATAGAAAGCATTTTTTCAGGAAAAAGTGTTGCTACAGGCCTACCTTAGAAAGTGCTTTTCCAGGGAAAAGCGCTGCTAAAGAATACATATGGCAGTGCTTTTGCGTAAAAAAAAAGCGTTGTCTATACCTACGGCAACACCACCATAGCCAGCACTTTTAAGCCCTGCTAAAGGGGAAAAAAGCACTTTCTTAGGTCTTTTTTGGCGTAGTGACCCAAGTGGAAAATATATCACTTCGCTACATATGTAGAAGTATAGAAGCTCGCATCACTACAAGGATTGACAAGAGTCTAACCATTTGAGAAAATTTTATGGTAAAAAGCCAAAGTGGCAAAATAGTTTGAATGAGATTGATTGACTTTTAGTCTTCTCACAAAAATGTCAAAGTGTTATTAACTAGTTTAGAGTTTGATTAAGAAAACATTTTTGAAAATACATGGACCTAAGTCCAAGTTTATTATGAAAGTGATTCAAGTTTAGAAAACAAGGTTTTGAAAAGGAGGGAGGACTTTTTTTTAAATTAAAAAAGATGGGAGGAGATGAAGGGACTATCCTAAAGCATAAGGTAAAAGTTAAGGGAAAAAACCATCTAACCAACAAGAAGCCAATACTTGACACAATGAGTCAATGTAGAATTCCCATCTTTTGGAGTGAAACTAAGCAAGCAAGGATAATGAACCTTTTAATAATACCAATCTTCAAATGAATTAAGTCTTCACAAAAATTGGGCAGAGTAACGACTGTATACAGATGAATTCCCAATTACAAACAAAGAATATAATCAGAATAACATGCACATAAAGAAAACAAATAACTCAATGTCTTGGGGGTAAACCCCAAGAACTCCAGACAAAATAGCAATAGAAGTCACAAGGTCCCGAGGTAGGTCAAGATCTCTAATCCAAGGTCCAAGAAGTCCATAACTCCAAAATGCTAAGGATAGTAACCAAATAGTCCAAGTAACATTAAAGTTTTTTATTGTTCAAGTTGATTATTAGGTATCTTCAAAAAGAAAATGAAAAGCTCAAGTGAGAAAAATAAAAAGACATACAGATAAATGCTCAAGTGAGCAAAGATGAAAATAGCATGAAATGTAAATGCTAAGATAAATGGTGCTTAAAGTAAAAGCATAGAAATAAAAGTCAATTATTAGTGAGTTAGAAATTAAAGGTTAGCTGAATGACCATCTTGAATCTTGCATTTGAAAACTCATTAGAAGATTGATAAAATCAAAGCCTCTTAACAACAAGTTTCATTTGCTTTTTTTCAAGTATATCATTCATTTCAAAATCTCAAGGCAACAACAAATGATCAACGATATTTAAATGATTCACTTAGTCCAAAATTTATGATGATTCATTAGAGGATTGATAAGACCAAAACCTCCTAATAATGAACCTCAAGGTTATTAGATCAAAGGTTTTAAATTAAACATACTTGAGCTTGCAAGCATAGATTTGGGACACAAATGATCATTTCTCGAATCAGAACAAAATTTAGCGCTATGTTAAGCAATCGCAAGTGGACTTATATAGAAGTCGCACCTATTTTGAGGTCGGTCAATAGCAATCTATGTCTCATATGTTCAGAGTGATGATATGTAAATTATCCTCTAACAACATGTAACATAAAGGAGAAGGGGATAAGATGAAGAGGGAGGGGATATATTTGAATAAAATATTTTTATCAAACTATCATTAAAATCATCTATCCATTTTAGTGGAGTTAAACTCAATACTCAAGATCCAATGATGTTAATGAAGTTCATGATCAACAATCACATAGTCAGAATATAAAAAAAATTGCACTTAATAGACAAAATAAAAAGAAGAAAAATGATTTTTTTTAATTGTTTTTTAATGGAAATAAAAGGCAAAACAGCAAGCTATATTCAAAGCATCAAAAAAAATTTAAAGAGACCAAGGAAAAATTAGAAGTGATCTCAAATATTTTTATAAAACTTTTGGTAATTTTTTAAACAAAAAAACATTTTTAAATTGATCAAAATCATTCAAATAAATGAAAAAGGATATAAAATAGAAGAAGTCAAAATAAAATTCTAGAAAAAATTCAGAAAGTCACAAATAATGAAAATGATTTTTATAAAAAAATTTAGAATTTAAAAAATATCAAAAATTAATTTTAAAACAATTAAAATAAGGCAAACAAAATAAAAATTATGAAAAATATCAAACATTAAAATAAAAATATGAAAAAATATTCATAAAATCATAAATAATTCAAAGTATTTTGTATATTTTTTTATAATATTTAATTAAAAAATAAAAGAATTATGAATTTTTTAAGATAAAATAAATTTAAAAATAAATTTGTAAAATAAAAACAAATCAGAAAAACCATGCGCGTTAGATCTCTCTCACTTATACATGCTTGCAGATCTAATGGATCTGAGGTGAGCGAGTATCATGAGCCCAAGCTAAGGCGCGCACATATAACACAAGAAAGTCCAACCAATCAAAATAAAACAATTGGCTCTGTGTCATTGGTTGAAGAACGACATGTAGGTCGTCTTTAACCTCCAGCCTCCTGCAAGTATGGCAAATTCCAAGATCCTTAAATCTGTAAATTTACGTGTTCATAGTGGTACCATTAGATGCGTCTACTTGAGACGATCACAACCATATGCTCGCGAAAAATTTATGTAAAGCACAACGTAGTCGATTTGGAAAAAACCAGAGATGTTTAAAATGTTAAAATAAAAAATCAGAAGCATCAAATGCACTGTTTCACCAAAATTGAGTTAAGAGCGAGCATCAGTGAACATCAATAACCATTCCAGTAATTTGAGTTAGAGGATTTGATTCCTTAAACTACCTGAACAAAGTCAGATGAACTAGCTCTGTAAATGGACTTGGCTAGCACGATTTAGGACACCTTAAGGCTTGATTCTTCTTCTGTTAGCTTCAGTGAAGTTCAAGGATGAAGGATCGATGAAGAAATTGGATTGAAAAGTGGTGAAAAGAGGAATTCAAAATCTCAGAAAAGTGAGTTATGGGGGGAGTTTGACATAGTGATTTTGGATGTTCAAGCTTGAAAAAATGAGAGGAGTAAGGTCCTCTATTTATAGGAAAGTGAATGGTGCAAAGAATTCAGAGGAAATTTGAAGTTTGGAGGGAAATTGGATCAAGCTCGAAAGTGAAAAAAGTGTGACCCCATGTGCATAAAAACTCAATCAATTCTTGCATTTTGATCCTTAATTCAACTTTGGGAACTTTGTTAAACTGTTTAAATCAAAAAGCATGCTAAATTGGTGATTAGAAGCCATATTATGAATTTCAAATTCTGACTTGGAAGGAAACTTCAGTTTCAAGGTACCATCTTTGAATCCATGGTGCTCACAGCTCAAGGAATCTTAGGGCATGATTCTTAAAGAATTTAAAAGATAAGGTTACAAACTTTATAATATGAAAATAGTGAGATCAATTGGATGCTTGAGCTAAAAGTTGTGATGAGTCAAAGTTGAGAAAAAGATGCTGACTTTTTGTACTTAGAAAAATTCTAGGTTTTTCTTCAAAAGTGACTTATAATGTTTTTGAGTTCAAACAAGGCCTTCCTCAAAAATTAAGC
This sequence comes from Vicia faba, assembly GCA_948472305.1. Taxonomy (NCBI): domain Eukaryota; kingdom Viridiplantae; phylum Streptophyta; class Magnoliopsida; order Fabales; family Fabaceae; genus Vicia; species Vicia faba. The sequence continues at coordinate 687,102,871 of OX451735.1, read as the reverse complement.
TTTGATCATTGATGCTATCATGCATTAGACTTCCCAAAGAGTATTGTAAAACATGAATCACTCAAAAATACCATGTATTGAAAAATTTATAGCCTTGTAAAATTTGTGAAAATTATGAGGTGACCTATAATCTTTTGAGTTCTTAGGGAATCTTCCACTTATTTTCAAGCTTTTCACATAAAAGAAGAGTTGAAGTTAACTTTCTTAAGATCATTATGGAAAAAGAATGGGCTTAAGGAGATAAAAATTTACCAAGTTATGATCCTCTGAAGTCGCATAAGGGAATTTGATAGCCTATCTAGAGGACTTGTAGTCTTTCTTCATCATTAGGCATCTTCCCCACCAAATTTTCTTGAAAATGTTAAAGTGGTTAGTTGATAACCCTTTAAAGAGAAACATGTATTTGGAATTACTCAAAAATCTCAAAAGATGAGCAAGATATAGCCCTTAGAAGTTCAAAACCCTAGCTCCTCAAGCACCAAAATGACTTGGAAACCCCTTTCAATTTTGTCAAACTTCTTGCACAATAACTTTTTACATGTAAATATAAGTTGTTGTGAATGATAATAATAACCCATAGCAACGAAAACCACTTCCAAATATTAAGGATTGAGAGAGTTATGCACTTGTGGTCAAGGAATCAAGAACTTGTCTAATTAGGTCAAACTTCTTCAATCAACCCTTATATATTTTAATTTTTTGGACAAATTGAGGCATGATGAATCATAGTAGACCTTGTAATGATATTACTTTAAAGCATCTTCAATGATGAAGCTTGAATATCAATAAAGCTATTGTTGAAGAAGGCATGGAAATAAACTCATGAACCTATGAATTCACCTGATGAAATGTATTATGCTCTTACCTATAGAATCATCAATTAGAGAAAACAATCATTGTATTTGTTAGTTAAAAGATAATCAATAAAAAACAAGTATGATCACAATATACAAATCAAAGTGTTTGGTGATTCCTAATGAGCAAACCTAAGGGTAGGGAGAAGAACCAAACCCTAGTGTGATATTGTTGTGATTGAGTTGATATGAGATGATGGAAGAATCTTAGGGGCAAAAATTAGGGTACAACATTAATGTTGGGGGAGCCAGTGACACAAACCCAATTGTTTAAAAGGAGAGAACATTAAAAAATTTACAACAAGCATTTGGTTCATATATAAACATTTAGGGCATATACTAACACTTGGTGCATATACATGTGGGGCATATACAGACAAATACTCTATGCATATACATTATGGATTCCATATCAGTTTAGGGAATTATGCATGGCATTGTCCGAACACATCTTTGGTTAAAAGTATGAACTTTTTTGGGGCTCATCATTGGATTATTTGATCCACAAAACAAACAAATACCTTGGTTGAGAACAGACACAACCGGTAAACTCTAATCTTATCTTTGGTCTAGTTATCTAAGATTTTATTAACAAAACACTCTTCAAATATCTATCCTCTAGGTTGTGGTAGATATGTGAATTCTCAGGATTACTTTGTTCATCCTCTAGGTCGTGATGAATACGTAAGACTACCCTCGTGTGATTTACCCTCTAGGTTGTGATAAACACACAAACTTTTCAATCATTTATCCTCTAGGTCATGGTAGATGTGTGAATTGTCAAGTTTATGTTATTCATTCTCTAGGTTGTAATGAATACATAAGTCTATCTTTTTATCATTTATCCTCTAGGTCGTGATAAACGCACAAACTTTTTCAAATATCTATCCCCTAGGTTATAGTAGGTATGCGAATTTTCAGGGTTATACTATTCATCCTCTAGGCCGTGATGAATACATAAGCCTATTCATGTGTCGTTTATCCTCTAGGTCGTGATAAATGTACAGGTTCATCCTCGTATTATTTACTCTCTAGGTTATAGTAAACATAACGAAATCTGTTATATAATTCATTGTGTTAGTCTCTATACGGCAATGTATTATCAAGCTCTATTTTATTCATACCCTGGGCTGTGATGGATAGACAAAATCTACGTTAAGCTTACTATGTTAGTCTCGAAGTGTTAGTAAGTCGATTTTAAAACTTGTGTTATTTACCTCCTGGGTTACGGTAAATATCTAAAGTCTAGATCTCTTTTGTAGGTATTGGCGAGTTATCCGCATCTTCATTTCTAGGTCAATATTACTGTTGAATCTTACTCTCAGTATAAACTCTGGTAGGATGATACATCATCATCTTTGCCTATTTTTCTACACGCTTGGGAATGTTGTACAGTGTATCCTTATAATATTTGGTCCAAATTTGGGGTCTTCCATTATTTAATAATCCTCCTATCTGAATATGCAAAACTTTGTATACTTGCACGCTTTAATCGCAGAGTAATTAAATATGAGCAGTTGTCATATCCCAAATTTGCCCGCCTCAGTGCTACAATCAAAATTATTTTCAAAATTAAGTTTTAAAATTATTTTGGTTCGTTTACACTAACATTATTTGGCTTTTATAAATATCCATTTTTAAATTATTTTGCTTATTTAAAAATATACATAATAATTTATTTGTATTTTTTAAAATAACAAATGCTTATTCAACTTCATATACTTTCAATGGAGTTTTTATTTCAAATAAACAATATAGCACAATTGGTAAGGATGTAGAACTTGCAAGCATGAGGTCATGGGTTTGAATCTTACTTGGTGCACTTTGGATATTTTATTCTTCTTTTTATTGTTACTAACTTTAATTTCATTTTTATTTATATTTAATTAAGAAAAATCACAAAAATATTGCATTATTTATTTAATTTTTAATTTATCATTTTTAAGATATTATTATTTTTCATTTAAACAATAGTTTTATCCATTTTATAGTAAAAAATCTAAATAAAGAATGTTTTAATTTTGATTTGTTATTTTTAGCATTAACTTTGTGAGCAAGCAAATTAACTTAGGAAACATTCAATTTAATTAAATAAATATATTTGAAATCTAGAATTAATTTTGGGGATTTAATTATTTTATTCAGGTATTGGATCAATTTAATTTATTTCCTATTTTAATTAACCTAATAATCTTGTATAAATAGATCTAATTTCTACACATTAAGGAGGAGGCCATTTTTTCACACAATTCCATTACACCCAATTTCTATCTCTCTCCATGTTTTGATTTCACAGTAAAGAAACAAAACCAACTTACCTCACAAATTCATATCACTACACAAAATAAAGTCCATACACCATTATTTTCAACACCAATAATCTACAGGCTATTCAATAGAAAATCGAAGAGGAGAAGAAAAAAATGTGACAAAGAGAACGGAAGAACAAAAGAAGAAGAAGAAGAAGAAGAAGAAGTTGAGATATGGGATTCGAATTCTGAAACCCTAGATCTGTGTCCGGTGTCGCCTTCAAGCCATTCAATCTTCACAGGTCGCGCCTCTATCATTATCATCGTCTCCATCTCTCGTACCTGCAAACAGAAAGAAAAAAGCGAGATCGGCGAAGAGATCAACCATCATAACGAATGAAAAAATATACCGAAGGTAATCTAAAAACTTAGATTAAGGTTGCTAAATGTTGATCTTTGCTGTGATTTGGGTTTAAGGTGGGGATCGCCGCCGCTTCAGGTCGCCACCTCCCAGATTTACTTCCTAACTAAAGGACACCCCCCTACTATTTGGGCTCAGACTTTCTTTTGAGCCTAAATATCTTTCTAATACACCCCTAATTCTAATATTTACACACCCGCACTTGAATTAATTAATTTTATTTATTAAGTTTTCTTAACTTTATTTTTTTTCTTATTTAATTTAATTTATTTAATTACCATACTTTTTTAACATTTGCATTAAATATATTTTTGCATTTAAAATGATTAATAAATAATTATTGCATTATTATTTAAAATATCTAACATATTTTTAAGTAATTATTCGTTAATATTTTTAAAATACATTAACCTTTCTTTAATTACGTTAAATATTTTTCTCATGCATTAAAATATATTTTCTCATTTTGAATAATATATTCAAAAACATCTAACCAATCAAAAACTTATGTTTTTTTTACAAACATAATTCAAACTTATATATTTTCAAAAAGGACTATAGAAATTTCTTTTATCAACTGTGAACTTCGTCTATAAATTCTGCTATTCACACACCCAGACTTAGTTCAAGGAGAATTTGAGATATTTCCATAATTATTAAAATAAACTAACCAAATAACTATGAACTACGAATTGGGACTCTGATTCCTCATAAGAGGATACATAGGCATACAACTTCAAATTGTGGCAAGTTCCCCTAATTAAAATTAAAACCCTATTTCTAAATCGTAAACCTAAACCCTTGTATCCTTGTGAACAAGGTAGATGAGGGGTGCCTAACACCTTCCCTTCGTCTAAAACGAGTCAGCAACTTAGAATCTATGATCAATTTAGGATTATTTGTTATATTTCCTTCCATAGAATAAAAATTAATGGTGGCGTCTCTAATTTTTAAACTGGTTATTACAGCCGGTAACCACTTCTAGGATTTTAGGGAAGCCAAACAAGGATTGCATTTGTTTTTTCCATCAGATTCAATTCTTGCTGTCAAGCATTGGAAGGGAATTCTGAATGCCCTTATCACTAGCCATCTTTGCAATGGTTGATTCACTTGCTCTGGAAATATGATCTCTGACATAAATTTCTTGAAAACTCGATCAAGAACAAAATCGGAAGCTCTGGATACCAATTTGTTAGTGCGTGATGCACTTTTAGTGAGGAGAGAAAAGGAGATAATAATAAGGAAAATAAGGATTATATTATTTACTTTGTTACAAATAATAATACAGACTAGGACTATTTATATACAACCCTAATTAGGCTTGAGCTAACACAACTTGGATTATATTTAAATATTAAATCTAATCAAATCAAATCTAATATTTCAAATCCCCTTTATTGTGTTTCTTAAGCCTTCAATTGGCATCATAGCTCTAGTTCTAGTATTGATTGCTTTGTTTCAAACACTTAACCGTGTCAGATAAAGATCTAGTTTTGAAACACAATATGGCATATACAAACAACAATGATAAAGATTACTATTCTGCTAAACTTCCAATCTTTGATGGAGAAAAGTTTGACTACTAGAAATATAGAATCTAAATTTTCTTTCTTTGATATGATGCATATCTTTGGGATATATTAATGGAAGGTTACATACATCCTATTAATTCAAATGGTGAAATTCTAAAAAGAAGCAAGACGAATGATCAACAAAAGAAGGATAACAAGAATCATGACAGATTAAGAACAATTTTGTTGAATGTTATTTCTTATACTGAGTATGAGAAGATTATAAATAGAGACTTAACTTAGTCTATATTTGATTATTTGAGGATGAATCATGAAGCAAATGTGAAAGTAAAGGAAACCAAGGCTCTGGCCTTGATTCAGAAATATGAAGCTTTCAAAATGGAAGAAAATGAAACTATTAAGGATATGTTCTCAAGGTTTCAAACTCTTGTTGCTGGTTTGAAAGTTTTGAATAAGGGTCACACCACCACAGGTCATGTAAATAAAATCATCAAAAGCCCTCCAAATAGAGGTAAATGGTGATAGCACTCAAGGTGTTAAAGGATCTGAATAGCACAAATCTGAAGGAGCTTGTAAGCTCTCTAAGGAGTCATGAGATTGAGCTAGAATAGAATGATGCCCAGAGGAAAGGAAAATTTGTGGCTCTAAAGGAAAACCTAGAAAGGTTAAAGCTCTTCAAGAAGAAGAAGAGCTTCAGAGGGGCCATAAACTACTAAGGGAGGAAGTCAAACAGTTGAAGAATCATATGAGCCTGCTCATGGAAATCCTGTAAACATTATTGAATAAGAAAGGCAATCTCACACCAACTTTTGCAGTAGAAATGGTCAATCCTTCTTATTTACCAGGTTTCACTTGAGGTCATGAGCTACCTCGCGAGTATCCTCCGCAACCTTGGACTTCAGAACCTCCTCGCCTGCAGACATTCCTTATGCCTCTGCTAGGTCATAGGATCTAGACACGTGAACAAAATTGTTTCCTAAATCAGCGCCAATGATAGAATTGCTATCAACAGGGACAACAAAGGCCAAGGAGGCCACAAAAGAAGTTCGACCCAATTACAATTCCATATAGTCAGTTGCTTCCTCACTTGCTTAGAATATCACTAGTTAAATTAAAGGAGCTTGGGCCTCCTCTAACGCCTTGGCCTCATTAGACCCAAAGAGGAAATTCAAGAACTTTGGCAGCAGTCTGATGATGCAACATCTGGTGTGACATCTTGACTTCATCTTTCATGGACATTAAGCAAGTGGATGAGCAAGCAGATTATAGTGGTACCCCCAAATAGCAATTTTCTTGGACTTAAATCTCCTCATCAGGACTTCTTTCTTCCATTAGTGAATTTTACCTTCAACCTTGATGACACAAATGACTAATACTTATCAAATAAGTTTCCAGACCTTCAACAATGAGGACATCATCAATACTAGGGAATCCTGAGCATTTCAGTTATTCAACACCCTAAATTTTACTTTTGGCACCATCACTTAAAGTAACATAGGTAGTAGAATGAGACTTAATATTTATCAGAAACTTCTGTACTCCAATAATGTGTCTGGAATAACCACTGTCAGATTCCCAATCTTCTTTGTTGAATCTTTAAAAGATGTAAGAGAAATAAGGTAATTATCACTTTCCTTGGGTATCCATACCTTCCTAGTTTTAACCACTTCTTAGTCAAACGTAGGTTGATTTGAACCTTAGGGATAGCCATTTAATTTAAAACAAATGGACTTGATATGACCAACTTTACCATAGAAGTGACATTTATAGTGCAAGAACCTGCCTTTAGCTTGAGTGTTTTAATGTCTAGTATAATGTCGAGACATTTTGTTTGATATCATTGACTCGGCCTACCTTTTGGGGAAATGAAGTTTGTCACTAGATATTTTCTCTGTGAAATTGTTACGTACATGTGTGTTGCCATTGGGGTGGCGTGATTCATCCGTTAGTGAAATAAGAAAAAACAAATATAATGTAAAACGCGTGCTAATTCCAGATAAGCCAAACGCGCGCATAAGTGGACCCTCTTTTATTTGAACGAGTCAATCCTTGCGCTGCTACATGCCACACGTGTCTCAGGCGAGTCAGACAACCATTCACGATGGTCAAACCCTTCTTCTCCGACGACCATCAATTTCAAAACCTGCAAAATAAAGAGGATCAAAGCCCCAAGTTAACCCTAAACCCCCTAAATGGCATGCTGCGAATTCAATGGTGACAAATATGGCATGGAATCAACTCATGAAGCCATGGTTTAAAACAAGAATTTATTTTTGAAAACTAGCCAAACTTATGATATCCTTGCCTTCTTGAGCTTGCACGGATTTGGCATGTATAACAGGTCATCATGACTTGCATTGGGCCTTCAAATGAACCATCCCATGCTCTTCGCCCATTTGCTTCGTATTTTATTTAATTTAATTTTGTATTTAGTTGAATAAACCAAAAAAATATAAATAAAATTATAGGAAAATTCAATACATTATGGGAGTAAGCTTAGAGGTCTTCCATAAGGTCATGAATGTGTTCAAAGCTCAAAAGGTTAAGCCATAAGTCCAAAATTGCAAATTTGCATTTTTTGCATTTTTTGCATTTTATGAATTTCCTCAAAATTTCCCAACTTGTGCAACTCATAGCTTGCTCAATTTTCATCTCTTGAAGATGATCTTAGACTTTTTGGAAAGTTAAAGACGTCTTCTACAATCTCTATTTGATCATTTCTTTCTTTTGAAGACATTATCTTGATGCAAGTTGCCTTGACAAAAAGTGTCTTTTGTTGACTTTGGAAAATGACATATAATGTATTAGCTCATATCTTTCAAATGAAGCATTTTTTGGACTTGAGCATAAAAACATAGTGCATTTTCTTTAAAATGGACTTTGGTTGGAAAAAAGTTGATGAAATATGTGAAAGTTATGCTTGGTAAAAGTTCAGTTGACTTCTCCTAAGGAAACCCTAATTTGATAATTCTTGACTTTTGATGATTTTAGGGCTTTCCTTGAGGAATCATGACCAACCCTTGATCAAATGATAAATATCACTTCAAAATGTTGATGTTGACCAAAAATCTTGAAGTTTGACTGTATGTTGACCGTAGTTGACTTTTTAACCAATACAATTGATTTTCAATCGTCTGAGCCATTGACTGAGCAAAATTGTGATGTAGGAGTTGAAACTTGACATGGACCTTGTTAAGGACTTGTGATCAACCATCAAAATCAGTTGAGACCTTTTCAAACCAAATTTCCTTGAGAAACTCAAAACCCTAGTGGTAGACCTTTAGCTTATGAGGAGCATTGACTGGTCATCCCTTGAGATTCTTGAGTATTTGAGGAGCCTTGAAAGAATGCTTTGAAGAAAATGGGGAGGGAAAATTTTGGGGTACAACAGCTTCCCCTGTTCAATCTTATTAAACCTGAAGAGTTAGATTGGCATGTACACCATTCGTAACTTGAAGGTAGAAGAGGATTGAACACTTAAGTGCTCAGAAATTTGTAGTCACCCGTGCAAGAAGTGATGCTTTTGGTTGATTATACCGACAATGGGCTTATAGATGCCATTTGGAGAGGTGACGGAGATTCATCGGAGATGGGCTTATATATGCCATCCAAAGTAACTATTGACTTTAACTGGAAGAAGTATTAAAATAAATCTTTGGTTGATTTAATCTGAGCCAGAGGATGTCTATGCTCGACTTTGGCTATAAGAAGTATCAAAATAAATACACACTTCATTTAAACTGAGCCAAAAAATACCTTCAACTGGGAGAAGTATCAGAATAACCTATGGTTGGTTCTATCTGAGCCAGAAGATGTATATGTTCGACTTTGACTGGAAGAAGTATCAGAGTGAATACTCGTTTGATTTAAACTGAGCAAGAAAATGTATTTGACTGGAAGAAGTATCAGAATAAATGTTTGGTCGAATTAATCAGAGCCAAAAAATGTTTCTTTTGTCTTTAACTGAAAGAAGTATCAGAATAAATCTTTGGTCGATTTAATCTGAGCGAGAAGTTATATGTGACTGTCTTGAACTGGAAGAAGTTTCAGAATAAATCTTTGGTCAATTTAATCTGATCTAGAAGAGGTTTTTTTTTCTTTAACTGGAAGAAGTATCAGAATAAATTTTTGGTCGATTTAATCTGAGCCAGAAAAAGGTCCGCCGGGAGAAGTATTAGGATAAATCTTTGGTCTATTTACTCTGAGCCAGAGGATGCTTGTGCTCGTTTTTATCTGGAAGAGATATCAGAATAAATCTTTGGTCAATTTAATCTGAGATAGGAAATATCTTCAGCTGGAAGAGGTATCAAAATAGATCTTCACTCGATCTAAGCTGAGCCAGAAGAATGTCTACCAGAAGGAGTATCAGAACAAATCTTATGGTTAATTTAAGTTAATCCAGCATATATTTATTTTTGACTTAATCTAGAAGTAGTATCATAATAAATCCATGCTTGATTTTAGATGACCGAAGAAAATGTCTACGACCAGCTTCAACTGGAAGAAGTATCAGAATAAATCTATGGTTGATTTAATCTGAGCCAGGAGATATCCACGCTCATCTTCAACAGGAAGAAGTATCAAAATAGATCTTCACTCGATCTAAGCTGAGCCAGAAGAATGTCTATTGGAAGAAGTATCAGAATAAATCATATGGTTGATTCAAACTGAGCCAACATATATTTATGTTTGACTTAATCTGGAAGAAGTATCGGAATAAACATATGGTCAGTTTATACTGAGCCAGAAAATGTTTTCGACTAGAAGAAGTATCAGGATAGATTTACGCTTGATCTAAGCTAATCCAGGAGAATGTCTACTGAAAGAAGTATCAGAATAAATCCAGGATTGATTTAAACTGATCCAGAAGATATTTATGATTGACTTTAATCTGGAAGAAGTATCAGAATAAACCCACGATCGATTTAAACTGATATAGAAAACGTCTACGATCGTGTTCAACTGGAAGAAGTATCATAATAAATCTATGGTTGATTTAATCTGAGCCAGAAGATATCCACGCTCATTTTTAACTGGGAGAAGTATCAGAAAATATGTATGCTCGATTTAAACTGAGCCAAAAGATGTTATCTTTGAGAAGAATGTCTGGTCATACCAGTTGTTGATGATGTTTGTTGATTAATCTTTCCGGAAAAAGGTAAAGAGTTAGTTATATGCAATGCCATGATGTGTGAAATGCATTGTGTAATAATGTTCTCAAAATAAATGAGACCGTGTTATGTGTTTTGTATGCATATGATATGTTATTCGTAAATTATGTATGAATATGAAATGTTGTTGAAGTGCATTTGTAAACTCGTGCAACATGAATCCCTGCCTGCTGCTGGAGATGAAGAGTATGTGTATCTTCGAACTTTTGGGGATTGTTTCTGTTGGGGATTCCTACTTTATGTTTGAGGAAAATCTGCTTGGGAATGTTGATTTATGCTTGGGAGAGAAGAGTTCAAAACTTTGGTTGTTCCTTTCTCTACTGGAGATTGTAATTCTTGTATACCCTGACTAGGGATAAAAGAGATGGATAACCTTTAGACTCGTCTGGGAGGATAAAGTTGACCAATATCTGGTCCAGTTCCAAGTTCTGTAGAAACTCTCTAGGCATAGAGATCCAGGATGTCCTTTGCTGGAGATGGGAATCTTGTCAGTAATATGTGGTAGAAGCAGACTTAAGCTGGGGAGTTTGAACTTCGCAGGGGAAATAAACCCTGTTGATGGAAATCTGAACTCTGCTGGGGAAGTAAACCCTATTGATGGAGGAATACTCTGCTGAGGGAAACTCTTTGCTGAGGAGAATGAGCTCTGCTGGAGAGAAGTAGTCTACAGGGGATTTTACAGTTTTGAAACTCAGCTGGGGTGAAGACTATACTCCTTTAACTGCCAGAGCAATCTACCGGGGAAATTGCAAGGAATGTATGAACTTGCAAATATTACTTTTTAAGGATAACCTCATGGAAGTGGCTCTGTGGGGATCTCTGGATGGCTTAGACGTTATCCCAACTTCTAGAGTCTTGAGTAAATGCTTATTCCTGTCTTTATGTATATATTTGTTAACAATTAATTGTATTCATATGCATATGCTCATTCAATTTTAGTCATTGGACGTCTTGCAAACAAAACAGAAAAAGTAAAAACAAAGAGTTTGAATTTTGAAATTGAATTTCTTATTGATAGTTTGCCCGAAAATGGGAGATCTTGTACAAAGAGACAGAGATCCCAATAAGGGGAAAATATCATGAAGTGGAAAGAGTAAAAAGTGTAAACAAGATAACAGCTATGTGGAAATGATCTCGTCAGGTTTCAACTCTGCTATTACCCATATGCCTTCAATCATCTCATCCATTACTATCGGAAGAAGCTGATTAAGTTGATTTGTACCGTTTGAACTCTGACTTCGATAATAAAGCTTGTTATAAGTGATTCATTGGGGACATACTCGTACGCTTTAATCCCTAATTTTTTCCTGGACCGCCCTTTCAGGTTTCCAGTCCATCGAGATACTCTTTTTTGCTTAAGCTGCCTTTTCAGGTTTTTGACTTGCCAGGTGTACACTCTTTTCATATATATCCCTGATTTTTTCCCGAACCCTTTTGGTTCGCCAGGATGCCCTTATTTTTGCCTAATCCATCCAACCTAGCGGGTCATTTTTATACGTAGTTTCTTTTGACTATGTCTGCATTCACAGGGTGCGGGAAATCTTCACCGGCCATGGTTGTCAGTATCATAGCTCCGCCTAAAAATATTTTCTTAATTAAAAATGGTCTTTCATAGGTGGGAGTTGATTTTCCCCTAAGATCACCCTGCAAAAGAATAATTCGCTTTATTACCAAGTCACCAGTCTGATATACCCGATGCTTGATCTTTTTGTTGAATGCTTTGATCATGCGTTTCTGATACATCTGACCGTGATAGACGGCCGCAAGCATTTTCTTGTCAATCATATTTAACTGATCCAACCTAGTGTGAACCCACTCTTCTTCACCTAAGTCTGCATCTTTCATAATCCTTAGAGAAGTAATTTGAACTTCAACAAGTAGGATAGCCTCCATACCATAGACCAGAGAGAATAGGGTTGCCCCAGCTGATGTTCTAGCCGAAGTGTGGTAGCTGTGAAGAGCGAACGTTAACATTTCGTACCAGTCTTTGTATGTCACAACCATCTTCTATATGATCTTCTTGATGTTCTTATTGGAGGCTTCCAATGTGCCATTCATCTTAGGTCGATACGAAGAAGAGTTGTGATGCTTAATCTTGAACTGCGTGCAAAGCTCAGTGATCACCGTATTGTTAATATTGGTACCATTGTCTGTGATAATCCTCTCGGGGATACCATACCGACAGGTAAGGTAATTCTTGATGAACCTGACGACCACATTCTTGGTAACATAGGCGAATGAGGCTGCTTCAACCCATTTTATAAAGTAATCAATCGCGAAGAGGATGAAGTGATGTCTGTTAGAGGCTGTGGGTTTGATTTATCCAATCATATATATGCCCCAAATTGCAAATTTATATGGATCAGTCGTGACATTCAAAGATACTAGAGGCACATGAATTTTATCAGCATAAATTTGGCACTTATGACAAGTTCTCGAGTGGTGGTGAAAGTTAGTTTCCATAGTCGACCAATAGTAACTAGCTCTCAAAATCTTTTTATCCATAGTATGCCCACTGGAATGCATACCGAAGACACCTTCGTGCATATCTTGCATAATCTCTTCTGCTTGCTTCTTGTCCATACAATGAAGTAGAGTCGAATCGTAATTGCGCTTGTATAGATTACATTGCTCAGGAATAACTTAGCCGAGAACCTCCGTAGGAACTTCTTGTCATTGATGGATGCACCTTCAGGGTATTCTTGAGCCTCAAGGTATCTTTTCAACTCACGAAACCAAGGTTTTTCCTCTACTCCATCAGTGTTAATTTCATAGCAGTGTGCAGGTTCGTCGACTCTTTCAATGGTGATTTTAGGCGCCTCATTGTCCCATATGACCTTGAACATGGATGACATGGTAGACAATGTGTCCGCCGACTGATTCTCTTCTCTTGGTATGTGCTCAAAAGTAATCTCTTCGAAATACGGGATCAAGGTTAACTGATACTCTTTATAATGAATGAGATCCAGCTGCTCTGTATCCCAATATCCCTTAACATGACTGATCACCAAGGCTGATTCTCCATACACACTTAAGAACTTAATTTTCAATTTAATAGCATCCCTAAGACCCATGAAGCACGCTTCGTATTCGGCCATATTATTGGTGCAGTTAAAGCAAAGTCTGGAAGTGAAGGGCGTATGGAAACCTGCGGGGGGAGATGATCACATCATCGTTTCCATTTCCAAGTGCATTGGAAGCTCCATCGAAAACCATAGTCCATCAGGATCCTGACTTAGGTCCTTCATACATTCCAGGTTTTTCATAATCTGTTACTAGCATAATGTTCTCGTCTAGAATTCGAAGTTCATAGATTGATAATCGTCTACAACACGATGCTCCAAATGGTTGGTCAATACACTTCCTTTTATTTCCTTTTGAGTTATGTACTGGACGTTGTATTCTGTTAAGACCATCTGCCATCGAGCTATTCTTCTGGAGAGAGATGGCTTCTTGAATATGTACTTGATGAGATCCATTTTAGAGATCAACAAGGTAGTATGGGTCAGCATATACTGTCTTAGTCAGAGAGCAGCCCATGCCAAAACACAACAATTTTTCTCGAGCAGTCGGTAAACTTTTTGCTAAGCTAGTATGTTGCATGCTCTTTTCGACCAGACTCGTCATGTTGCCCAAGTACACACCCTATTGAGTTCTCTAGCATTATTAAGTACATGATTAGAGGTTGTCCTTCTACTGGTGGCATCAGGATAGGAGGTTCTTATAGGTACTCCTTAATTTTTTCAAAGGATATTTGACAGTCATCGCTCCATTTTACCACTTGATCTTTCTTCAACAACTTGAAGATTGGCTCACAAGTAGCAGTCAAATGAGAAATGAAACGGGCAATGTAATTCAGTCGTCCTAAGAAACCTATGACTTCCTTCTCGGTATGAGGAGATGGAATCTCTTGAATGGATTTAACTTTTACAGGATCAACCTCAATACCCTTACCACTGATGATGAAACCCAGGAGTTTATTGGATCTCACCCCAAAGGTGAACTTGTTCGGGTTTAGCCTTAATTTATACTTTCTCAGTCTTTCAAACAGCTTGTGCAAATGATCAAGGTTCTCTTCTTCGGTTGGTGACCTTGCTATCATGTCGTCAACATAGACCTCTATTTTATGGTGAATCATGTCATGAAATAAAGCTACCATGGCACACTGATAAGTTGCCCCGGTGTTCTTCAACCTAAAAGGCATAACTTTGCAGCTGAAAGTGTCCCACTGTATGACGAAGGTAGTTTTCTCCATGTCTTCAGGCGCCATCTTGATCTAGTTATAAACCGAGAAACCATCCATGAAAGATAATACCTTATGCTGAGATGTGTTGTCGACCAGAACATCGGTATTTGGAAGTGGGAAGTCATCTTTAGGGTTTGCCCTGTTCAGATCCCTATAATCTACGCACGTACGTACATTTCCATCCTTCTTTGGCCCCGGAAAAACATTGGAAACCCATTGAGTATATGAAGTCACTGCTAAGAAACCTGCATTTAATTGCTTCATAACCTTGACCTTGATCTTTTCTGACATTTCAGGACACGTGCGACGAACCTTCTGTTATATCGAAGCACAACCCTCTTTCATTGGTAGACAGTGAACCACAATATCGGTATCAAGCCCTGACATGTCTTCGTATGACCAAGCAAAGATTTCAACATATTCTTGTAACATCTGGATTAGTCTGCTCTTGACACTGCTCTCTAAGTTGGCGTAAATCTTGACCTCTTTCTTCTTGGTACCCAAGTTTACAACTTTGACTGACTCTTCATGTGGTTGGATAGCCTTTTCTTCTTATATCAATAGTCTGGAAAGTTCTCCAGGTATTTCACAATCTTCCTCACCTTCTTCCTCGTCTTGGTAGATCGGATTTTTGAAATCATATGCGGCAATAGCAGAATCATTATCAACGAGATCCAGAGTGGACGAGGATCTGCAATGTAGTCTGTGGGTGTGTGTAAGAACACATAGCTATTTTAAAATTCAATAAGATGAAAGAAAGACAGAGATCACAAAATTTGCATGCAAAACGTCCGATGTTTTTATTAAATGAACAACTGTTTATGAATTATCAACCCTTTAACAAATAAACCATTGTACCTCGAGTAAGACACAAGGTTTTAAAGTCATTGTTTATTACATAGCGAAAAACTTTTGAAAACAATAAGATGGGAATATAGCTATTACTCCTGACTAAAGAAGATCGGAAATATGTCTTCTTCCTTCCAGTTATCCAGTTTATCACCAACAGTAGGGAATATCCAATTGTTGAAGTCACAATCACTGTCTGCATCCTCTATAGAATTAACTCTGTTGTTACTAATGCGGAACGAAGGTCTTTCATCCTGAGTGCGAGGAACAACCCTCTGACCTTTTGCAGTAAAGCCTAGACCAAACTTGTTAGATTTATAAGGGATATCAGGAAGCTGATCCCAAATACCTTCTTCAATAGCAGCCTTAGAATCTTTCAAAAAGGCCATCTTATGTGGAGTTTTTGTGATCTTCGAAATGGCTGAAACATATTCAGTAGTAGCAGGGGAAATCATTTCAAAGGTGAAATTCTGGCAGCAGATACTCAATGTCACGTTTAATGTTATGACACCGTATCTGACTTTCTATAAGACAGTAAATACAAAAACAGTAAAGAACACAGTCAATTGTTTACCCAGTTTAGTGTGCAACAACACCTACTCTGGGGGCTACCAAGCCAGGGAGGAAATCCACTATAAGAGATGTTAATTCAGGAATAAACCAACCAGTTTATCTCCTTCACTTAAGACCTACCCAATGCAATTTCAATCTAAGTACAACTTAAACCTGAGTTCCTACTCACTCCCCCTCAATCACAGCAGTGATACATAAAACAATTTGACTAATGAATTGATGAAGACACTCTTCAAAAAACATACACTTGATTAAGCTTCACAGCTTTTTAATCAAGCAACACAATCACTCTTGCTTCACAGCTTTGAGTGATGCACACAACTAACTTGACTCTGCTTCACAGCTTTAGTAAAGAAACATTCAAACACTCTTGCTTCAAAGCTTTGAGTGCTACACAACCCTTACAATTAAAAGCCTATTCCAAGTCACTTATCACAATGATAATTGCTTGGAGTACAATAATTAAACCTATACAGTTTACAAATGATCTTCTGACCAAAAAGGGATTACTTGCAAAACAGCAGCTCTGTTGAATATATAGCAGCTGCAACTTCAGTTAGGGTTTCCACAAAAACCTAAGGTTAATTCCGTTTGACCTTGAGACTAGGTCACAGGACTTTATTAACCAGGTTAGGGTTGAGCTAGGTTAACCCAAAGAAAACGCAGGATTCTGTTCTGGAAAGACTGGGTTATTTTCCTGAAAAAACTCAGAATTAACCAACCTGCATACCTGTTAGTTCAGAACAGGATGTCTTAACATCTGTTATGACATCTGAGAAACCTGTCTACTGATTTAGGAAAATGTGATCATTTTGCAAAATGCTCAGATACACATTTATAAACATCAGTACCTGAATGACAATATTTTTCTGCAAAGGTACCTAATGAATCAGTACAAACTAAACTAGAATGTTATGACATCAGTCATGACATTCACACATACACTTGGGTTTTACCAAAAATGCAAGCCAAAACCTAAACACCTACAAACTCCCCCTTTGGCAGATTTTTGGCTAAAGACCCTAAGCAATCAGAGATAGATAGCAGCAGAAAAAGTGACTGCAGAAAAATAGAATGTCTAATTGAGCAAGTACTAATTAAGTAAGTACCACAATATTCTCCCCCTCTTTAGCCATAAATGGGCCAAAGATACATGTTCATAAATATTATACAGTTATCCAAAAAGATAATAAGAGCAACAGCAGAAAAAAATTCTGAACACACTTCCAAACTCCACCAGATATCAGCACCAACCAGCAACACCACCAAACAGCAACCAACCTTCAAGCACTGTCATCAGACTCAAAGGAGCTAGTTTCTTCAATGTTGAGATGACCTTCAGCTTCTACACCTTCTTCCCTTCTGTTTTCTTCAGCTTCCTCCTTTTCTAACCTGGCAATTAGGATTTCTAGGGTCTTTTTCCTAGCATCCAGCTCTTTGCAGATCTCTTTTAAAACAGTTATGACATCAGATGTTTTGGACTGAGTCTTCACAGACGATGTCTCAGCTGATGTTATGACAATATCTGGAGCATGAGATCCCTGAAACAGTTTGTAGTGCAAGCCAAGGGCAGGAGCTCTTTTGCAGGCTGTATCTCTTGCCACAAGGATATCAGGGTATTGTGCAAGGATAATTCCACAAAGGAGGGAGGGAAAGGCGATTGGTCCTTTGACAGCATAACTGCCAGCATGTTTTAAAGTTTGTTCAAAGATGTACCTGCCATAGTCAAAAGCAGTCTTGGTTCCCACAGCATAAATAAATCTCCCCAATCCTATGGAGATAGTTGATTTATGATTTGTAGGCACCCAGTTGGCTGCACCTATCTTGTGCAGGATGGCAAATTTCATGCTGAGTTTGCTGGCATTCAGCTTGCCTTTCAAAGGCCAGCACTTCACTTGTCTGGTTGTGATGGTTTGACAAACCTCATTGTCAGTGGCCTCCAGATCAGGACAATCCTCATTTGTTCTTCCAAGAAACTTGTTAATTTCTTATGGAGAGAACTTGACCCTTCTTCCTCTAACAAAAACACTTTCAAAGTCAGTTGACCTTCCATCAGCACAATCATTAGACAAGTTCACTACAAACTCCTTGACCAGATTTTCATAACACTTGTTAAATTTTATCACTGTCTTCATTAGTCCAGCATTCTTGATTAGGTCCATGATGTCTTTGCACTCCAAGGCATCATTGTTGAGTTCTCTTTCTAAAGCTATTCTCTTTAAGCAAACATACTTCCATCTGTTTGCATTGTCAGGATGATGAAAAGAGATGTTGTCTGTTGGGACTTCAGGCACTCTAGCAATTTTGCTGGAGGGGAGCTTCCTTCTGATAGGAATTTCTTCAGCATCAATCTCAAATTCTGATTCCTCATCAGAATCAGAAGATTCAGGTTCTTTTCTCTTCTTTGAAATTGGTTGTCTAGCAGTCTGCACCTGGGCCTTTTTCCCTTTTGTCTGGATACTTTTCTCAGCCATGCCTTCAGCCTTGGATTTCTTGACAGCAGGTTTATCTTTGGACACACATTTTGCATCATTCTGATTACATTAGCAATCAGATCATTATCTGAGTAATCCTCATCCACATCAATGATAGGTGGATCAGCAGTCTTTTCTGAAGGGTTCTGAGTGTTGTCATTTTGTGTCACAACATTCTCAGTGACATCTACATTCTCAGAGACGTCCACATTTGGGCTTCCTGATTGATTTAATGGGACAGAAATCCCTGGTACAGGTTGGTTTCCGCTTAGTATACTAGAAACAAGCCTAGCAATAGCTTGATGAACTTGAACTGATCCTTCTCTATTTGGTACAGAAGAAGAAGGATGAGAAGGATTACCAGAGGCTGCAGCTTGAGCTCTTCCTGCATGTCTAGTTCTTAGCTTTTTGACTTTGGCTGGGTCAGTTGCCATCTCTCTGAGAGGAGTGACCTCAAGAACTTCAGATTCTATGCATGTGGTGATTGCTCTAGAGTCTTGGTCAGATGATGAAGATGATGAGGATGATGAAGTCGCCTTGGTTGAAGATGATGTCTGAGACATTTTGATTGACTTTGAGTACCAGTAGCAATTTGAGAAAAATCTTTGATTGAGAGGAGGGAACAGGTTGCAAAGACGAGAGAGGTAGGAGGCAAAAGAGAGTCTTTTCAACTTCTTAAGGATTTTGAAAGAGTTGGGAAAGCATATGATTAACCCACTAAAAATAGACTTAATAAAATTAACTCCTTCAACCCTTGTTTTAAGCAAAATTAATTGCTATAATTTCTCATGTTGGTAAATACCCAACCTGCCCCTCAAGTTTTCAAGTTTATTTCCAACAAGAGCCTTGGTAGAAGAATCAGTCAGCTGAAGCTTAAAGATACCATGTTCCAGTTTAAATGACTTCTTCTCCACAAAGTCAATGTGCTTGTTCCTGTTATGCTGAATAGGGTTCAAAGAAATATTGATTGTATTCAGATTGTCACAACACAATGTCACAACATCTTGTGAGACATTATACTCAGTGAGCATCTATTTTGACCAGATATTTTGAGAACAGTTATTCCTTGCAGCAACTATTTCCGCACAGAGTTGGGAAGGCATTCTCTTGATATGAATCATAGTTCTGGTTGATTCTTGAATGATTTTCTTTTTGTCCAGTCCATTTTGATGGAGAGTTATAGGAGAGGAGACTTCAAGCCTCATTTCTTCAGGGAAACAGAATTTATTAGACTTGTTATTTCCAACATCCTTGTCAAGATAACTTATGGTTCTGACAACACATCCTTCTTCAAGTTTATTTGCCACATTACAGACATTATCACTATGTAGTTTTGGAGTCCTTCTGACTGCTTCCATAGAGATAGCTCTTTTCATTCTTCTTAGATGAAGATGACTAAGCTTATGCTTCCACAGTTTCATCTCTTTTTCTTCTTTGGTAATTGGACACATAGTGGAGTTATCAGTGTTCTCAGGCTGCCACAAGTAGCAGTTATCCTTGGATCTGATTCCTCTCATTACAACTTCTAGTTTTTCATTAATTACTAGACATTCAGATTTTGAGAAGTTGAACTTGAATCCTAGATCACATAATTGACTGATACTAATGAGATTAGCAGTCAGCCCTTTTACCAGGAGTACTTTATTCAGACTTGGAACTCCAGGGCAGTCCAAATTACCAACTCCTTTGATTTCACCTGTAGCACCATCTCCAAAGGTCACAAAACTGGTGGTGTGAGGCTTAACATTATTGAGGAGATTTTTGATTCCAGTCATGTGTCTGGAACATCCACTGTCAAAGTACCAGCCTTCCTTTGCAGACACTCTCAGGGAAGTATGGGCTATTAGGGCAGTAGCCTTTTTCTTCCAATGAGGAGTATGTGGTACCCTTTTTGGTTTAGGTTTAGCACCTGAGTGTTGATTAGGGTATCCATGCAATTTGAAGCAGAAGGGCTTTATGTGTCCATACCTCCCACAATGATGACATCTCCATCTTTGGTATTTTTTCTTCATGTATTTCTGATGTTGAGAGTTGTGTTGAGACATCTGCTTTGACAATGGATTAACATGCCTGATCTTCTTGTCTGCACCAGATTTCTTAGCTTCCACAAAACCTAGACCAGATTTGTTTCCCACATTTTGTCCAACTTGAAGGATCTCTTCCAATTTATCTGATCCATTGGTCAACATCTTGACAGATTTTGTCATTTGGTTCAGTTGTGAGTTCAGTAATTGAACTTCCCCTTCTAGGTGACTTATAGTTTCAAGATCTGCCCTTTTTTCAGCCTCCAGCTTTATAATGAGTTTTGATTGTTTCTCATTCTGCACACAGACTTTAGCACTTCTGATACACAATTTCTTGTAGGTATCAACCAGTTCTTCAAATGTCACTTCTTCATCACTAGTGTCACTTTCAGAGGTACAAACACTAGTTAGAGCAGTAAATAGTTTGGCAGATTCTTCTTCAGAATTACTTTCTGAATCATAGTCAGACCAAGTAACAGTCATTCCTTTCTTTTGTTTCTTAAGAAAGGTAGGACATTCAGCTCGAATATGTCCATATCCTTCACAGCCATGGCATTGAATACCTCTGCCTTGGTTTCCCTTTTCTTCTAACCTTGGTCTTCTGCTGGAACTGTCAATGTCAGAGGGAATGTTATGAACATTAGACCTTGACTTTGGATCCATTCTTTTGATGAGCTTGTTGAACTGTCTTCCAAGCATGGCAATAGCTTCTGAAATATTTTCTTCTTCATCCTCCTTGTTTTCAACATTAGTGTTGGATACAAGTGTTATGCTTTTGTTCTTCTTGTCACCATTATCAGTGATCCCCATCTCAAAAGTCTGAAGAGACCCAATAAGTTCATCCACTTTTAACTTGCTGATGTCCTGGGCTTCCTCTATGGCAGTTACCTTCATTGCAAATCTTTTAGGCAAGGATCTGAGAATCTTCCTCACCAGTTTTTCTTCTGACATCTTTTCTCCCAGTGCTCCTGAGGTGTTGGCAATCTCCAAGATGTTCATGTGAAACTCATGAATGGTTTCATCTTCCATCATTTTTAGATTCTCAAACTTGGTAGTCAACATCTGAAGTCTTGACATTTTTACTTTGGAAGTGCCCTCATGAGTAGTTTTGAGAGTGTCCCAAACTTCCTTGGCCAGTTCATATTGATGTACTAGTCTGAAAATATTTCTATCAATTCCATTGAACAAGGCATTTAAAGCTTTGGAATTTCCCAGGGCTAACTCATCTTCTTCTTTACTCCAATCTTCCTCAGGCTTCAGACTGATTGTCCCATCTTTCTCAGTTATGGTGGGATGGATCCATCCTTTGTCAGCAGCTCTCCAAGCCTTTTTGTCCAGAGATTTTAAGAAGGCAATCATACGAGGTTTCCAGTAGTCATAATTAGTTCCATCCAGAATGGGTGGTCTATTTCCAAAAACTCCTTCTTTGTCCATAGTGCCAGAAAGTGATATCCCTATATCTCACCCAGTAATACAGGCAGGGTGCCTGCTCTGATACCAATTGAAATTCTGGCAGCAGATACTCAATGTCACGTTTAATGTTATGACACCGTATCTGACTTTCTATAAGACAGTAAATACAAAAACAGTAAAGAACACAGTCAATTGTTTACCCAGTTCAGTGTGCAACAACACCTACTCTGGGGGCTACCAAGCCAGGGAGGAAATCCACTATAAGAGATGTTAATTCAGGAATAAACCAACCAGTTTATCTCCTTCACTTAAGACCTACCCAATGCAATTTCAATCTAAGTACAACTTAAACCTGAGTTCCTACTCACTCCCCCTCAATCACAGCAGTGATACATAAAACAATTTGACTAATGAATTGATGAAGACACTCTTCAAAAAACATACACTTGATTAAGCTTCACAGCTTTTTAATCAAGCAACACAATCACTCTTGCTTCACAGCTTTGAGTGATGCACACAACTAACTTGACTCTGCTTCACAGCTTTAGTCAAGAAACATTCAAACACTCTTGCTTCAAAGCTTTGAGTGCTACACAACCCTTACAATTAAAAGCCTATTCCAAGTCACTTATCACAATGATAATTGCTTGGAGTACAATAATTAAACCTATACAGTTTACAAATGATCTTCTGACCAAAAAAGGATTACTTGCAAAACAGCAGCTCTGTTGAATATATAGCAGCTGCAACTTCAGTTAGGGTTTCCACAAAAACCTAGGGTTAATTCCGTTTGACCTTGAGACTAGGTCACAGGACTTTATTAACCAGGTTAGGGTTGAGCTAGGTTAACCCAAAGAAAACGCAGGATTCTGTTCTGGAAAGACTGAGTTATTTTCCTGAAAAAACTCAGAATTAACCAACCTGCATACCTGTTAGTTCAGAACAGGATGTCTTAACATCTGTTATGACATCTGAGAAACCTGTCTACTGATTTAGGAAAATGTGATCATTTTGCAAAATGCTCAGATACACATTTATAAACATTAGTACCTGAATGACAATATTTTTCTGCAAAGGTACCTAATGAATCAGTACAAACTAAACTAGAATGTTATGACATCAGTCATGACATTCACACATACACTTGGGTTTTACCAAAAATGCAAGCCAATACCTAAACACCTACAAAAGGTTTGACAGGGTGTTTCAATAAATTCTCCGTCCATTTCTATGTATCAGAACGAATTGAGGTGGCTGATCATGTATTCCTCCTCTCCACAGACAATAGCAACTTTCCCTTTTATTGGATACTTTAGCTTCTGGTGCAAGGTAGAGGTGACAACACCTGCCCCATGGATCCAAGGGCATCCCTATAAACAAGAGTAGGCCGGACGGATGTCCATCACATATAAAGTGGACTTAAATATTTGTAAACCCACCTCAATCGGGAGGTTTACCTCTCCATGCATAATTCTCTTTGATCCGTCAAAGGCTTGAATTATGATATTTCTGGGCTTCAGCACAACCCCTTCACAGTCTAGTCAGTCAAGAGCTCCCTTTGATAGAACATTTAGAGAAGATCCCTATCAATTAATACATGGGCCAATGTAGTGCCCCTGCATTCAATGGAGACATATAGGGCCCTATTGTGATTTCTACCCTCTGGAGTTAAGTCAGCATCAGAGAAACCCAAATCATTATTAGTTGTTAGACTAGCCATGTAGCTTCCAAATTGATCGGTCGAAATTTCTTGCGGCACATGGGCAGTCTTTAAGAACTTTACCAAAGCCTTCGCATAGGCTTCAGAACACAGTAGTAGTGACTACGTATATATCTTTGGTGGGGTCTGCCCCAGCTGTTCAACAATTTTATAATCACTTCGGTGAATGATCTTCAAAACCTCTTCCAAATCCTGTCCAGAGGTATCTTTGACTGGAGCCTCCTTTGGAGCCTCCATCCGGGAAGGCTCTGTCGCCGGCTCTTTACGCTGAGCCTCAGCAGTTTTCTTGGTGGTTGTAACTTGAGCAGGCGGAGATATTTCCGGAGAGAAAATCCTTCTTCTTCTGGTAATTTTGCTAGTCCCTGCAATATTGACAATATTGGGATCATCTTCTTCATTCTCTTTATCGGAAAACTCTTGGTGGATGCCATGGTAATAGATGTCAGACCCATAATTCCATGCAATATCTTTCTCCGAGGAATACGGGATAGGCCCGGGTGTTGTAATAACCAAAGGAGCAGCTTTCGGGTTGACGGTAATCCTTATAGGACCTTTGGAATGGATCCTGAAAGGAGTACCAGAGATAACATACAAGTCCTGGCACAAATTTAGAATCTTCTCAATCAGTATAACATGTTCGTCCATCAGGTGCTGAACGCCTTCCTTCAGTAACCCGCAACCATTGGGTTGCACCGCACAATAATAAAATTCTTCAGCACAACCTGGAAAAAAACCAGCTTGTAACAAATTTTCCTTAATTGTAGAAAGAGGAGTCACCACATCATCTACAGAGGTAATATACAACACATCTTCAACAACACTTATGCCCGTGTCATGTTTGGGCATAGGTGCACTGATCAAATTTGGAGTCTCTAGAGGATCAAACTAATTTTTTTTGTTAGCAATCATTTCCTTAATCTTGCTCTTCAGGGCCCAGCAATTGTTGGTTCCATGACCAAGAATGTTTAAATGATAAGCACACCTCGCATTTGGATTATACTTTGGAGAAGACGTATTGGGATTCAGAGGAGGATCCCATGGCCAAATGAGTTCAGCCTTCAACAAATTTTGTAGTGCGTGAGATAAAGTCATGCCAATTTTAGTAAACTTCCTCGGCGAAGCATCTGACCTTCGTCGGTTACTTTGCTGTTGTTGTTGAGCAAGCGTCGGATTAGAAATCAACACCCTCCCACAGATTGATGGCGGTTAATTTTACTATGACTCTTCTGGCCATAGACAATATTGACTTTCTTTTGACCTACAAATGGCTTCTTCGCGGCATTCGAAGATGTAGCCATTGGGATCTTTCCACTCTTGACACCACTTTCAATTCTTTCCCCTGTCAAAATCATCTCTATAAAACCAGACGACGAGCTTCCAATTAACAAATTAAAGAATGGGCTTGTCAGAGTGCCCATGAACATATCCACCATTTCTCGATCAGACAAGGAAGGTTGCACCCTTCCAGCCAAGTCCCTCCATTTTTGTTCATATTCCTTGAACCCTTCATTAGAGCCCATGGACATATTCTTCAATTGCACCTGAGTTGGTGTCAAGTCAGCATTGTATTGATACTGCTTATAGAAAGCAGCAGCCAAGTCTTCCCAGGTATGAATACTGGTTCCCTCCAGTTGATATAACCATTCCAATTGAGTTTCAGCTAAACTTTCT
Organism: Vicia faba; assembly: GCA_948472305.1. NCBI lineage: Eukaryota > Viridiplantae > Streptophyta > Magnoliopsida > Fabales > Fabaceae > Vicia > Vicia faba. The sequence continues at coordinate 687,077,674 of OX451735.1, read as the reverse complement.
TATAAGAAATGGACCCATAACTTCTGGTCAGTAGTGTGAGGTTGTATCTTCCAAACATACGGCCTCAAATGGAGTTTAGGACAAGAGACCCCATCGTATTTGGCAAAGATAGGAACCTTGAACTTAGGTAGGATGACCACCCCCGGAACCAGACCTAAGTCACCAAAATCCAATACAGGTACCTTCTGGACATCCATTTCCTTGAGTCTGTCTTCCAACTGCTTATATCTATCATCCGCAGGAGGATACTATTCGTCAGAAAACTCTTCATCTTCATGAGCATTTTCATAACCCTGATTGTTCCGCCCTTCATTCTTGATGCTTTTACCATCTTCATCATGTTTGTCATCTTCTTCAAAGGAGATATCTTCCACTTGGACAGTTTTAGCAGGACCTTTAAACCTTCTCCCCGTATTGAGGACAATAGTCGGCTTCTTGGTCTTATTTTTCTTGGCGACGAGCGCCAACAACTCTTTTTGCCCCAGTTCTAGATTCATGAGAGTTTCTTGAAATTGTGCATGTTATCTTGAATATCCTTAAGAGTTTGTTCGAGGGCCATTTTTCTGCTGAAATAAATAACGAGAAAATGAGAAACCTGAATGAAAAACCTGTTATAAAATGATGCATGATATGTAAATGCAATGATTTCAAGGACCTTAGGAAATTTAAATTTGCTGACCAAGAGGAAAATGAAACAAAGTTTTTATTAGTGAACTCAAATTACATATGGCCTTTTAGGCTTACAATAAGGTCTCAAAGAGACAACAAAATGAACTCCTAAAATCTAAGAATCAAGTCTCCCATGGACGCTTCCTCTTTGTGCTAATGTATGCATTAAGACTCTGCTCCTCATGAAGTTTTCTGGTGAGCTTCAACACTTTCTTCTCACTTTCATAGAATTGAGTCTCAAAGGTGTCTCGTTATTCCTTCAGTTGAATCTAAGACTTATGAAAATTTTCAAGGTCAGTAGGCATTTCCAGATGGAGGATGGTGCGAGAAACGTCTCCTTCGACACCAGGCTCCATGATCACTGGTGAGATAGCTGGATATGGCATCAGGAGGTTTTCGGTGCGAGCTCGCACTCATTTGAGATAAGGCTCCAGAAGGATGGAATTCTTATGCCCTAAAGCCTTACTATCAATCTTGCTTACCATGCCCCAAGCACGTACAAACCTCCAACGATAACCTTGAGAATCACTTTCATAATCGAACACAATACCCTGGATAAGAGTGTCATGAGGACCATCTCTTCGAGCGTAACCAAACTAACGTAAAGCCAAGGAAGGGTTGTAAGTAATGCCTCCCCTAATTCCTAGGAGTGGAACGTTAGGGAATTCCCCATAACAAGTAATGATAGTGATGTCTTCACGAGACCGGGAACACTAGTGGATGTCTGTATGAGAAAGTGACATTAATTTTTACGACCATGTCAAGCCTTATTCATTCTTCATTATCGAGCGAGGAAGGTGCGAAATAAACCACCGGGATAGAAGAGGAATACGACACATGAGAGTTCCTTGCCTCTTCATATTACGAGTGTGAAGAGAATGCAGAATGTCTCCGAGCAAGGTAGGCACAGGATTACGAGCAAGGAAAATCTTGACAACGTTCACATCTATGAGTTGATATGAATTAGGGAATAGTACCAGCCCATAGATTAGAAGAGTCGAGATATCCTCAAAGGCCTGGAAACTCAAAGCATCTAGGAATAGTTGAGCTTTCTCCAACAAAAATTTAGCCATAAAACCTTTGACTCCGTTTCTTATTTCCCAGTTAGATATAAGGTCGGACCGCTTCAGATGTAGGGCTGCTGCAATAACTTTTGGCTTCGGAGCTTCCTTTAAACTGGTGAAAGGCATCTGATCAAGAACAGGCACTCCCAATAGTTGAGAGAACTCTTCTATAGGGGGTACCAACTGATAATCGGGAAAGGTGAAGCAGTGATGTCCAGGGTCAAAGAACTAGAAGAGAACCCTCATCATGTCTTCATTTAGAGGAATTGGAGGCACGTGTATTTTTTCAGCATAAATCTGGCACTTGTGACAAATTCTGGAATGATGATGGCAATTGGTTTCCATGGTAGACTAGTAATAACCTGGTCTCAGGATCTTTTTAGCCATCGTATGCCCACTGGAGTGGGTACCAAAGACCCCTTCATGCATATCTTCCATAATCTTCTCAGCTTCCTTCTTGTCTATGTACCAAAGCAAAGTCGAATCGTGGTTGCGCTTGTACAAAATTCCGTTACTCAGAAAAAAAACTTGGCAGAGAACCTCCTTAGGAATTTCTTATCATTAATAGGTTCCCCTTCAGGATATTCTTGAGTCTCTAGGTATCTTTTTACTTCGTGGTACCAAGGATTTTCCTATACTTCATCAGTATCAACTTCATAGTAATGTTCCTGTTCATCTAGTCTCTCAATAGTAACTCGAGAAGCTTCATTGTCCCATTTAACTCTGAACATAGATGAATGGTATCTAGCACGTCTTCCAATTGATTCTCTTCTCGTGGATATGTTCAAAAGTAATTTCTTCGAAGTATGGAATTAATGTCAACACATGCTCCCAATATGGGATGAGATTTGGATGTTTCGTATCCCATTCCCCCTTAATATGATTGATTACTAGGGCTGAGTCCCTATATACATTCAAGATTTTAATTCTCATATCGATAGCATCCTTGATACCCATAATGCATGCTTCGTACTCTGCCATGTTATTGGTACAGTTAAAACATAATCTGGCGATGAAGGGCGTATGGAAACCCTTGGGAGAGACAATCACAACACTAATTCAATTACCAATCGTGTTGGAAGCTCCCTCAAAAACCATAGTCCATCAGGATCCTGACTCAGGTCCTTCATACGGTCGATGTTCTTCACAATTAACGATTAGCATATTATTCTCATTCGGGAACTCAAAATTCATAGCTTGATAGTCATCTACAACTTGATGAGCCAAATGATCTTCCAGTAAACATCCTTTGATTGATTTCTGAGTAGTGTAGTGAATGTCGTATTCTGTCAAGACCATTTTCCATATTACTATTCTTCCAGAGACAACGGGCTTCTCGAATATGTATTTTATTGGATCCATCTTAGAGGTCAACAAAGTAGTATGAGTCAACATATATTATCTTAGTCGGAGAGAAGCCCATGTCAAAGTGAAGCAAGTTTTCTTAAGTAGTAAGTATCTTGTTTCACAGTCGGTAAACTTTTTGCTAAGGTAGTATATTGCATTCTCTTTTCAACCATACTCGTCATGTTACCCCAATACACACCCCATTGAGTTCTCTAACACTATTAGGTACATGATCAGAGGTCTTCCTTCAACCGGTGGCATCCCAATAAGAGGTTCCTAAAGATATTCTTTGATTTTGTTAAAGGCTATCTGACAATCTTCGTTCCACGTCACTACTTGATCTTTCTTTAGTAACTTGAAGATTGGATCACAAGTAGCAGCCAAATGGGAAATAAATCTAGCAATGTAGTTCAATTGTCCCAAGAAACCTCTGACTTCCTTTTCAATACGGGGAACTTGAATTTCTTGAATGGCTTTAACCTTGGCAGGATCAACCTCAATACCTTTACCACTGACAATGGAACCTATGAGTTTACTGGATCTTACCCCAAAGGTACACTTGTTTGTATTTAGCCTCAACTTGTACTTCTTCAACCTCTCAAACAGCTTGCGCAAGTGATCAAGGTGCTCTTCTTCAGTCTGATACCTGGCTATCATGTCATCAAAGTAAACCTCTATTTTATGATGGATCATATTATGGAACAAAGCTAGCATAGATCGCTGATACGTTTCACCAGCGTTCTTCAAACTAAAAGGCATAACTGTGTAATAGAAAGTACCCCACTGTGTGACAAAAGTGGTCTTCTCCATGTCTTCAGGTGCCATCTTGATTTGATTATAACCATAAAAACCATCCATGAAGGAAAATACTTTGTGTTGAGCGTTGTTGTCAACCAGAACATCAATGTGCGGAAGTGGAAAGTCATCTTTAGGGATTTCCCTATTCAGATCTCTGTAGTCTATACACATACACACCTTACCGTCCTTCTTAGGTATTGGCACTATATTTGTAACCCACTAAGGATAGGACGTAACGGCTAAGAAACATGTATTGAACTGCTTTAAAACTTCATCCTTGATCTTTTCAGACATCTCGGGACGCATACGACGAACCTTCTGCTTTATAGGAGGACAATCCTCCTTCATTAGTAGACGCTGAACCATAATGTCAGTATCAAGCCATGGCATGTTGTGATACGGTGGGAGAACTGACTTGAGGTTTTGCGTTTGTTTCGCAAATGTTTCGATTGAGCAAGAGTCGCCACCGACTTTTTATTTTATCCTAAGGAAAGGTTAAAAAGAACAGCAAAAACCTTTGAGATGTTTTCTTGGGTTCGGGGAGTAGATTATAGAAAGGGAAGGTATTAGCACCCTTTCTATCCATGGTTATCCATGGGCTCTTAGTTACTTGCTTAGATCACTTGCCTTTGATTTTCAATTGTTTGAAATGGTGCTTTGTGTGTGGGTTTGAAAAATGTTTTGAAAAGAGGCCAATGTGGTGGCAACCTTTGTAATGACCCATGTTTGGATGTATACAAAGGTGTATATCTTTTGAAAAGTTTTCAATGTTTTTGAAAGTTGTTTTTTGAAAGTGTGTTGTGATGTGTGTTTTGAAAAAATGGCAAGGATTGTTTTGCAAGATTTGGTCAAGTAACTAAGAGTTGTCTACCCCTAAATTTACTCAAAGGTTTTTCCTATGTTTTAACCCTTTTAACAATTTTGTTCCACCATTGTATTTGGTGGACAATCTTGTGTTAGGATGTGAACGGGACGGGCGCGGGTCAATGTTTAGACCATGATTGCAATGGTGCCAAGTGTCTTTAGAAACTTTTTCCTTTAAGGGACTTGATCATTTTTAGGCAACTTTCGAAAGCGTCATCGGGGGACTATGATCATTTGATATTGTTTTGTTTTGCCAAAGAAACTCAACATGCAACATGGCCCATTTATTGAAGGCAACAAGTGGAGTAACCCTAGGGGTGCAAGTGTGATTGGTGTTGTCCATTTTCATGCTTTGTTATCTTTGAATTAGGTCAAGCTATTTGTTATTTTTGATTTGCATACAAACCCTAAGTCTATCATGGCATATTTAGAAAGCTTTAAAATGCGGAATTTAAAGTCCTAAGTTATTACAAAATAGTCATGGGGATGGGGATACAAATGTTCAAATGGGGATGAGACTTAAATGGGAGAGTGGTATCCCAATATTTACAACCAAATTGAATTAATCGCAAAAAATGTAAAATGTGTCAAATGTACAAGAATAAACAAATGTGTATGTGTAAATGTATGTTTTATTTACAAGTGAAATAAAAATAAATAAATAAAGTTAATTTGGATATTTTCATGTTTAGGGCAAAACCCTAATTTTTATAAATAAAAGGTATTAATTATTTATTATATGCAATATTTATTAATTATGTACAAAAAATAAATAAAAAGGAAGTATATTGTAAAAAAGTATTTTTGAGGTTAAATATTAATAAAAATAAAAAAAAGGTATTATTTTGTATTTTTATCCTAAATATTCTAATAAATATATAAGTATTTATAATATTTATTAAATATATTAAATATACACAAAAAATTAAAATATTTCTTATTTACAAAAAAAGTATATTTTTTAGAAAATGTTTTCAAAAGATAAAATAAAAATAAAATCAGAAAATAAAAGGTTTTTTGTATTATTTTTGTATTTTTGAATATAAGTATATATATATATATATATATATATATATATATATATATATATATATATATATATATATATATATATATATATATATATATATATATATATATATATATATATATATATATATATATATATATATATATATATATATATATATATATATATATATATATATATATATATTATTTACATATGGAACTAAATAAAACAAATAAATACCAAATAAAATGCAAAAAATGTGAGAAAAATATTTTTAATATTTTTTTCATGCTTAAATAAAAATATAGAATCCAAATCAAAAGGAAAAAATAAAAAAATGACAAATATATCATGCAATGGGTCAGGGGGTGTGAATGTGAAAAGGTGGTGCAAATAGAAAGAACAACACAGGCCCAGCCCAAAGAGGCTTCTTCAACCTCCAGCCACTTCTGTTTCAAAAAACGCGCGTTTCCTTGCTTGACTCAAACATCCTGATTCTTTGATTTTTAGCACAAACTTATAACATAAAAAATGTCAAGCATCAAATCACGAATCCATACATACCAAGAACTTGATCTAACTCTCAGAAATGAGAGAGAATTTCTTCTCCCCCAATTTCTGACCTAGGTTTTTTCCAATGTTCAGGTTCAAAATACTCTTAGCACACAAAATATAAATGAAAAGTAACTATGTGGATGGCTTCAGGGCTATGATTAGAACATGCTTTCTTCACAAACTTAAGCCTAACTATGCCTGGATAGAGAGATAGAAGTTCAAAAACTTACCTGTTCAGCTTGAATCGTGTGTGTTGTACCCCAAAATTTGCCCTCTCCTTCTTCAGGAAATCATCTTGGATTTTCAAGGTCCCTCTGAAACAAATCCAAGTCCTGAGTTATCTTTTTTGCCCAAGCAGACCATTTACAAGAGCAAGATGATCACACAAGCTCTAAAGACAACGCTTTTATCTTGAGAAAAAAAAATTTAATTCTAAATACTTGGAATGTTTCTCTAAAAAATGAGTGTTTAAGAAAAAATCAGCGCTTCAGAACTTCTGGACCAATTCCAGATAAAAACGGTCAGAAGTTGCAAGCTTGGCTCAGCGTAGTCAGAAGTTGGCTTTTCAGCAGCTACATCAGCTCAATTAGAAGTTGTAAACGTGGTTCAGTAAGTAAGCCTCAGACAGAACATGCCCCTTTCAACAGTTACACAAGCTCAGTCAGAATTTGCTAAAGGAATGCAAGAGAAGCAGGGAAGTCTGAAGGCTCTTTCAGAACATGTTGAAATCAGAAGATGAAAAGGTCAGAAGAGTGGGTGTTACACTGATACAGAATCTCTAAGCCCAGGAGGTCCAGAAGCAAATCCAAGGAACGTATCAGAAAATCAGGAGAATCCCCAGAACTTACTAAGACAACAGGAAGCCAAGGCCAGAGCATGGTTTACGCTGTTCTTTTTGAAACAAAACTGCTGATTCAACGTTGGTTTCCATTACCAGAATATTGATGTTGATAGGTCTTATCACCATTTAATGCTCATTAATGCTTCCAACCACTCCTAAACATTCACGTGTGGCTTGGAAAACGCCTTTGTGCAGATTCTGGCATGGGTCTACACGCCACCGCCCACTTAAGAGGTCACTTCTCTCCAATCCACGCCTGCTGCTGCAGCCTAGGCTGAAGGCTATCTGTTATCACAACTTCCCAGGAATTTCTGTCAAAGAACAATTCAAACTCTGTTGGTGCTTTAATGTTCAAGGCACCCACAAGAACTTTGCCTATAAATAGAGAGTCATTGTCCACTGCAAAAGGGCGTTCAAGAAACAGAAAAAATTGCTAAGAGAGAAACAGAAACCCTTAGCAAAATAGTGTTCTGAAACTCTGCCAAAATCTCCAGTTTGTTTCATAACTTTGAATTTCTCATCTTCAAACTTTATCCAATACCCAGTTTTCTGTATGAACTAAAAAACCTCTTTTCAAACTTCTGACCCTACATACGCATACACCTTCACCTTCCTTTTTCCAAAAAAAGAGAATTTGTCCAGAACACCACCAAAGCCAAAAGCTAGCTTTCACCCACAAACTTTTCCAACAGCCAGGTAAGCACCTGCTGACCTTCATCACGCTGCTAAGCATCATCAGCTGTGCGTACTCAAATAAACATAATGTAAATATCATGTTGTTGCTGTTTATATTCTGAGGATTTTCATACCTCAGAACGTTCTGAGCCAGTGTAGGAGTTGCCTGTGACCTTGTTGGTTCTGCCCTCTAAAACATTTTGACATTTGCTGATCTGTTCCAAATATGTTTCCTATTTTGTGGAATAACAAAAAAATTGCAGATGTTCTGATTAGTACAGGGAAAAGCCAAGTGCTGACTTTGACGTTAGCACATCTGGAGCCTGTTTTGCTGTTAATGATATCAGAACCTCTGAGAGTTATTGCCTTTCCAGCAGAATCAGAACTTCTGGTTTCTCCACTAACAAACTTCTGTCTTGCAGCGCAGGGGGGTCAGAACATCTGGTTTCCCCACTAACAGGGTTCTGTTTTGCAGGTGCCAGAGTCAGAAGTTCTGACTCATACAGTTTAACCAAGAGGTTGATCATCTGGCAGCGGATCTGAGTCAGAACTTCTGATGACCTCTCAGCAGCGCGCTGGCTCCCTCTCTCTCTCTATATATATCTTGTTTTTTGCTATTTTTCTTTTTTGTCTATTTTTCTCGTTGAACCCCCCATGTACAAATGTGTATCCCCATCCCCTAATTGTTGTAATAGCGTAGGATTTTATATTTCCGCTTCTTATTGCTAGTAATTAGGACGTGTATGGCAAGATAAAATCAATGAAATAGAAAATCCTAAATTCAAAGAAAAAAAAGAAAAAAACTCTTGTATGCAATAAAACACACTTGCACACTAACACCCCTAGGGTTACATCCACTTGTTGCCTTTCAAAATTGGGCCATATTGCATGTTAGGTCTCTTTGGGCAAAACAAACAATTCAAATGATCATAGTCCCTCAATGACGCTTTCGAAAGTAGCCTAAAAAATGATCAAGTCCCTTAAAGAAAAATTGCCCAAAGATACTTGGCACCATTGCAATCATGGTCTAAGCGATGACCCGCGCCCGTCCCTCTCACATCCTAACACAAGATTTTCCACCAAATACAATGATGGAACAAAATTGTTAAAAGGGTTAAAACATAGCAATAATCTTTGAAAAAATTAGGGTAGATAGCTCTTGGTTACTTGCCAATTTGCAAAACAAAACACTTGCCTATTTTCCAAACCAGACATCACTACACTTTCAAAAACAACTTTCAAAAACAAATGAAAACCTTTTCAAAAGACATACACCTTTGTATACATCCCAACATGGATCATTACAAAGGTTGCCACCACATTGGCTTCTTTTCAAAACATTTTCAAACCCACACACACAAGAGCACCATTTCAAACAATTGAAAATTAAGGCAAGTTGATCTAAGCAAGTAACTAAGAGCCCATGGATAACCATGGATAGAAAGGGTGCTAATACCTTCCCTTTCTATAATCTACTCCCCGAACCCAAGAAAACATCTCAAAGGTTTTTGCTGTGCTTTTTAACCTTTCCTTAGGATAAAATAAAAAGTCGGTGGCGACTCTTGCTCAACCGAAACATTTGCGAAAACAAACGCCAAACCGTAGTCAGTTCTCCCACCGTACCACAGAACTGGCGACTCTGCTGGGGACATTTTAAAAGTGGAGTAACCTTAGGGCTTAGATCACCCTCTTGCATGATTAATTGTTTGATTTGATTGCTTTACATTTTGGCTCTCTTGTTTGGGTTTGCAATCCTACACCCGAATTTTGGGAAACATTCATAGATAGCAATACATTGTGGAAACTGTGCGGGGTATACCGACACGGTCGAAGCAATAGCTATATTAGTGCGACATATTTGTGAGTACCGGTAACCCTTGAGTTCAATCAAGGAGAGTACGGGGCCGCTGAGTGATGTCACTAAGCACTAATGACCTAGAACCTTACTTGACCATCTTGTCCTTACATTAGGGGTAGTGAGATGACCGGCTTTGGTACAGTCCGAAGTTGGTAGATACTCGATACTACACTCATTGAGGGTTGTTTTCTTGGAATATTTTGGTCGCTAGTTAAGTGGCTAAACCAAAACAATGCACAATGAAAACAATCCAGTGATATTGATCTCCTTAGAACCCGGTTACTATTTATAAGACAGGTTTTTAAGCCAACTACACTCAAGAGGGTACTTACCTATGAAACCCCATGCAAGCCTGAAACTAGGGTTTGGTGTGATTTGCTTGTACATATGTTTGTGCATACATCATGAACATCATAAAGCATCATATGCATTCACTAACCACTTCAAGGGTTTAGATCTTCATCTTTGTTCTTGTTTTGTAGGTCATGGAAATTCCTCGCAGAAAAACCATTCAAGTCAACCTTTTGAGAATCTCTCCTCAACTCAAAGAGCTCACCTCAAGAATTCCGGAAAGCTCATCCTTCAGTGAAAGACATGGTAGACTGCTTAGCTTAGTCAACACCAACATTGAAGAAGACATGATGAAGGTGCTATTCCAGTTCTTTGACCCTCTTCACCATTGTTTCACTTTCCCTGACTACCAGTTGGTACCCACTTTGGAGGAATTTTATCAACTCCTGAGAATTCCTATCCTCAATCAACTACCTTTCAACGGTACGGAAAAGGAACCAAAGCCTGAAGATGTTGCTCGAGCATTACATCTACAGCCTTCTGACATCAAGGGGCATTGGGAAACTAGAAGCGGCGTTAAAGGTTTCTTAGCAAAATTCTTGTTTGAGAAGGCACAAGAGTGTTGGAATTCATTGGACCTACAAGCCTTTGAAGAGATTGTGGCACTCCTTATCTATGGGTTGGTCCTATTCCCAAATTCTGACCAATTGGTAGATGTCAACACCGTCAAAATCTTCTTGTCCAGAAATCCAATACCAACATTGCTTGGGGACATCCTTCACTCATTTTACACACGAACAATGAGAAAGAGGGGTGTTCTCATGTGATGTACTCCTCTCCTTGCAAGGTGGTTTATTTCGCACCTTCCACAATCTGTCTTGAAGAATGACCAAGGCTCGAGGTGGTCCCAGCGGTTGATGACTCTTACTCACTCTGATGTACATTGGGGTTCTCGGTCCAGAGAAAATGTCATCATCGTCGATCGTTGCAGAGAGTTTCCTAATGTTCCTCTACTTGGAATTAGAGGAGGTATCACCTACAACACTTGCCTAGCTTTGAGGCAATTTGGATATGCACGAAGAGATGGCCCTCACGACATGTTGATTCCTGATCTAGTTTTTGACTTCGACAACGATGCACAAGGACTTCGCCAAAGATTCATCAGAGCTTGGGGAAGGCCCAACAAGGTTGATAGCAAGACTCTGGGACACAAGAACTCCATCCCTCTTGAACCTTATCTCAAGTGGGTACGAGCCCGAGCCCAGAGTCTAATGAGGCCTTATCCTCATATTATCCCTGTGATTAAAGAGCCCGTCAAGGAAGGAGAGGTTCCCTACACCATCCTACATCCTGACATGCCTACATCGTGGGAGGAGATGCAGAAAAGTTGGATCCAACTCAAGGAGGAACGAAACACTTTTGAAGCCAGCTTCTACGCCAGCGAGAAGAAGGTTTTAGAGCTCACCCGCCGTCTCCATGAGCAAGAGGCCCTCAACACCTACTTTGCGCCAAAGAGGATGCGCAACGTCTTTTTACCTTGAGAAGGTGTTTTTGTAATATTTGGCCCATGGGGCACTTATGTACTAACAAATTTCTTCTTATTAATATGACGTGCGTTCTTTTTGTCTACAACAATTGTGGATTTCCAAAACCCTTGAATGCATTGCATAGATAGCATCTCATGCATCATGTGCATAACAGGTACCCATTTTTCTACAGGTTGCTTAATCTCCTTCGCTGTTTATTTTGAACAGTCATCATGAATCCAGACTCATCCAGTGAGCAAGCAATCAAGGCCCTTCAGGCCCAAAGTGCCCAGTTTCAAGAAATGGTCCTGAGCCTGGCCCAAGGTCAGCAAGAGTTGAAGGCTCTACTCCTGAAGAAGAAGAAGAAAAAGAGGACTGCGTTATTCAACACCGGACGCAGGTTTGGGAACACACTCCATAACGAGGCTGATCCAACTACTTCTTCTGCTGAGAAAGACAGTCCCCAAGGGGGAGGAGCTCCTAGTCCTGCAGTCTCTGACAACGAGACGGACTACAATGACGAACAATACCCACCCGCTGCTGACAGATACAAGCAATTAGAAGACCGCTTGAGCGCCATGGAGATTCAGAATGTGCCGGGGCTGGATTTCGGAGATCTGAGGTTATCTTCTGGGGTAGTAATCCCACACAAGTTTAAGGCGCCTGCCTTTGCCAAATATGACGGGGCCTCCTGTCCAAAGCTGCATCTAAGGTCGTACGTAAGGAAGATCCAGCCTTACACGGCAGACAAAAATCTTTGGATCCACTTCTTCCAAGATAGCCTTTCGGGGTCACAGCTTGAGTGGTTCTATCAACTAGATGGAGCTAGTATCCGACATTGGGAAGATTTGGCGACCGCATTTTACAGACAATATCAATACAATTCTGACCTCGCTCCTACGCGTACCCAACTTCAGGGTATGTCTCTAGGAACGGGCGAAGGGTTCAAAGAATATGCACAAAAATGGAGAGATTTGGCTGGCAGGGTGCAGCCTCCATTGACTGATCGTGAGCTGGTTGATATGTTTCTAGGGACCTTGTCTGGTCCATTTTTCAATCATTTGGTTGGTAATTCCTCCGCTGGGTTTACGGATTTGATCCTGACAGGTGAAATGATTGAAGCTGGCATCAGGTCAGGAAAGATACAAAAGGTTGCCTCCACAAGTACTGAGAAGAGGCCTTTCAAGAAGGAAGCAAGTGCAGTCTATGGTCCTAGAAGACAAGTCAAGCCAGAAAGCCGCTAGGCCGTCAATGCCTTGGTCATTTCAAAGCCTGTTGTTGCTCCTCAGCAGTACAATCAACAAAGAGGTGAAAGGCCCAAGAGGCATTATACCCTGCTGAGTATGGCCTTGTCACAAATCTTACCGCAACTGTTATCAACCAACTTGGTGACCATCAAAGAGGCTCCGAAGGTCGTGAATACTGCATCTCCTAAGTATAACCCAAATGCCCATTGTGCTTATCATTCTGATAGCCCCGGGCACACTACTAATGATTGCTGGGCCCTGAGAAATAAAGTGCAAGACCTTATCGACGCAAAGGAAATTCAGTTTGAGGCGCCTGAGAGGCCAAATGTTGTAACTGCTCCTATGCCCCAGCATAGAGTAAATGCCATTGAGGAAGATTTGTATGCTGTTTCAGTGAATGATGTTGCTACCCCTCTTTTGACTGTTAAGAGGGACCTACTGCTAGCCGGTTTATTTTCGGGTTGTAGCAAGGGTTGCCTCCTGTGTGCTGTTATCCCTACCGGTTGTCCGCTGCTGAAATCAGGCATCCAAAGCCTGATGGATAGCAAAGAAATTCTGTTCAAGAAAACTGTTGTTCCGTTTGTTTCCGCTGAATAAGTATATGTCGTCACAATTTTCAACAATCCTACCAAGGCTCTCCCGGGGAAGGCAGTCCAAATTATGTCTGTTGCTCCCATTACCATTACTGTTCCGGGGCCTCTCCCCTATGAATCTAACAAGGCTGTCCCATGGCATTATGGGGCAGACGTGTATGTGCTTGGAGTAAAGCAGGAGTTCAACACCAGTACCAGTATCAGTAACATCACTGTTCCCGGCAAGATTACTCGCAGTGGCAGGCTCTTCTCGCCTGACATTGCACCGCCAGTTATCTGAAAACCTCTCATCATCACACCTGCAAGTGTGCATGTTCCAAATCAAGTTCCTGTGTCTACTACTGCCGCCGAGTCCTCTGATGCTCGGGGCAAAGAATTTGCTACCGATTTGCCTGCCAGGACGGAGGCACCAAAAAAGACTGCTGTTGAGGCCTCCCAACAAGAGATGGAGGAAATCCTTAAAATCATTAAAAAGAGTGACTTCAATGTCGTTGAACAGTTGGGGCATACCCCCTCCAAAATCTCTATGCTATCGTTGCTGCTGTGCTCGGAGGCCCATGCAAAAGCCCTGATTTCATTTCTGAAAACGGCCCATGTACCGCAAGAGACCTCTGCAGATCAATTCACTGACTGTGTGGCCAATTTGACAGCTGACAATGGTTTGGGGTTCTCAGATGCTGACCTTACCGCCAAAGGGAAAAATCACAATGATGCCCTGCATGTCTCTATAGAATGCAGGGGCACTACTCTCGCACATGTGTTGGTGGATACCGGTTCTTCCCTGAATGTTTTACCCAAGAAGGCATTGGATCGCTTGGATTGTGAGGGCCTGGAATTGAAACCTAGTAACATCATTGTTAGAGCCTTCGACGGTTCTAAGAGGATGGTGCACGGTGAGGTAGACATTCCTATTCGCGTGGGTTCCCAAGTCTTCGACTCAACGTTCTATGTAATGGATATTCGTCCATCTTATTCCTGCTTGTTGGGTCGACCCTGGATTCACAAGGCTGGGGCAGTAACATCCACTCTACACCAAAAGCTCAAATACCCTGTCAAAGGGAAAATTGTTACTGTGCAGGGTGAGGAGGAACACATGGTTAGTCACTTGAATTCATTCCGGTATATCGAGATGGACGGGGAGTTTATTGAAACCCCCTTTCAGCATTTTGAGGAGGTACCTCCAACGTTGGCGTCGGCTGAGGCAGTAGTTGAAGAAGACTTTCCTCTGAAGATGGCGTCCTTGAAGGATTCCCGGGCTGTAATCGAGAAAGGCAAATGTGCAAACTGGGGTCAGCTTCCTGACTTCACTCAAAAGAACGACAAGTTTGGGCTGGGCTTTACTGCAGAGGCTCAGAGGGTTGTGCGCAAGGAAAGGATCAGAAAGGCTCTGGTGTTTATCACCAACCCAAAGGTGAATGCTATCGAGGAGGACGTAGAAGAAGCAGAGTTTGACAGTTGGATCTATCCAACCACCAACAACGGGCCAAGCAACTGGACGGCAAAGGATTTTACACCTATCACATTTGTCACGCAGTAATTAACTCTTTTGATTTCCAATTTGTAACAAACAATATGTTGAAACTTTTATTGGCTCGGTGTCCTACCCGGGGCATCGTAGCTCCATTCGTGAGGGCTTTTTGTATGACATTTCCATATATCATTAATCAAAACATTGGACGTTTGTTGCATTCCAAATCTTGTGCTCTTTTTCTTTCTGTGTTATATATTGCAAAACAACTATATTTACACACACTCACTTATACAGGTTTCAATCCACTCTGGATCTCACTGGTAACAGCTCTGCTACCACCAGTTATGACTTCGAGAATCCGATCAACTTGGCCGAAGACGAAGGTGAAGATGATTGCGAAGTGCCTGGTGAACTCGCAAGACTGCTACTTCAAGAAGAGAGGGCCATCCAGCCGCATGAAGAGCCGGTGGAAACGGTGAACCTAGGTACTGAGACAGATAGAAAAGAGGTCAAGATTGGTTCCAATCTAGAGCTCAGCGTGAAGCAACGATTGATCCAGATGCTGCATGATTACATGGAGATCTTTGCTTGGTCCTACGAAGACATGCCCGGTTTGGATGCCGACATTGTGGTCCATCATCTGCCTACTAAGGAAGACTGCCCTCCGGTAAAGCAAAAGGTCCGCCGCATGCGTCCAGAGATGTCCGAAAAGATCAAAGCTGAGGTCATGAAGCAATTCGATGCCGGATTTCTAGCAGTGACTTCTTACCCTCAGTGGGTTGCCAACGTGGTGCCAGTGCCGAAGAAGGACGGTAAAGTCAGAATGTGTTTCGACTACAGGGATTTGAACAGGGCCAGCCCCAAAGATGATTTCCCTCTGCCTCACATCGACGTTCTTGTTGACAATACTGCTCAACACAAGGTGTTCTCCTTCATGAATGGCTTTTCAGGGTATAATCAGATCAAGATGGCTCCGGGAGATATGGAAAAGACTACCTTTGTGACTCAGTGGGGCACCTTCTGCTACAAGGTCATGCCATTCGGGTTGAAAAATGCTGGGGCAACCTACCAACGCCCCATGGTTGCTTTATTTCATGATATGATCCATCATGAGATTGAGGTATATGTTGATGACATGATTGCAAGGTCTCAAACTGAGGAGGAGCACCTTGACCATCTGCGGAAGCTGTTTGACCGATTGAAATTATACAAGCTGAGGTTGAATCCCAACAAATGCACCTTTGGGGTAAGGTCTGGAAAATTGCTAGGTTTCATTGTAAGCGACAAAGGTATTCAGGTGGACCCTGCCAAGGTAAAAGCCATACAAGAGATGCCAACTCCCAAGACAGAGAAAGAAGTCAGAGGCTTTCTGGGACGACTGAATTACATCGCCCGATTCATCTCACATTTAACTGCTACCTGTGAGCCAATCTTCAAATTACTGAAAAAAGATCAAGTAGTACGTTGGAATGATGAATGCCAGGCTGCTTTTGAAAAGATAAAGGAGTATCTCCAAGAACCACCCATTCTTATGCCTCCAGTAGAAGGGAGACCTCTGATACTATACTTGACTGTACTTGACAATTCAATGGGGTGTGTGCTGGGGCAGCATGACGAGTCTGGCCGAAAAGAGCACGCCATTTATTACCTGAGCAAAAAGTTTATCGACTGTGAGTCTCGATACTCACTGCTCGAGAAAACTTGCTGCGCTCTAGTATGGGCTGCTCGCCGGCTGAGACAGTATATGTTGACTCACACTACTCTGTTGATTTCAAAGATGGATCCCATCAAGTACATATTCGAAAAGCCTGCTCTGTCTGGAAGAATAGCAAGATGGCAAATGATCTTGACAGAATATGATATCCAGTATACAACTCAGAAAGCGATCAAGGTAAGTGCATTGGCAGATCATTTGGCACACCAACCTGTGGACGATTACCAATCCTTGAACTTTGAATTTTCGGACGAAGATATCATGGTAGAAACAGATTGTGAAGCACCTGGACCGGATGAAGGACCTGAGGAAGGATTCCGATGGTCTATGCACTTTGACGGAGCCTCAAACGCTTTGGGTAATGGTATCGGCGCTGTGATTATATCCCCCAAAGGTACTCATACTCCACTCACCGCCCGGCTGTGTTTCAACTGCACCAACAACATGGCGGAGTATGAGGCATGTATCATGGGTCTTCAAGCTGCAATCGACTTAAGGATCAAGTTTCTGAGTGTCTTCGGAGATTCCGCTCTCGTGATCAATCAGATCAAAGGCGAGTGGGATACGAAACACCCAAATCTTATTCCTTATAAGGAGTATGTGCTGACTTTGCTTCCCCACTTTGAAGAGGTAACTTTTGAACACTTCCCAAGAGAGGAGAATCAGTTAGCGGACGCACTAGCTACGATGTCTTCAATGTTCAAAGTCAAATGGGACAATGAGGCTCCCCGGATCATTATCTGGAAATTGGACGAACCTGCATACTGCTGCGATCTTGAGGCCGAAAAGGTGACTGAAAAACCCTGGTATCATGAGGTGAAGAGATACTTGGAAGCTCAGGAATACCCTGAAAGTGCATCTGTCAATGACAAGAAGTTCATGAGAAGGTTTGCGGCAAAATTCTTCCTCAGCAACGGCATTCTCTACAAACGGAATCATGATTCAACTCTACTGCGTTGCGTAGATAAGGCTGAAGCAGAAAAGATCATGGCAGAGCTGCATGAAGGTACCTTTGGAACACATTCCAGCGGACATACCATGGCAAAGAAGATCCTTCGGGAAGGATATTTCTGGTCCACAATGGAAGCTGATTGCTACCAACATTCTCAGACATGTCATAAGTGTCAGATATATGCAGATAAGGTGCATGTTCCTCCAGTCCCTTTGAATGTCTTGACTGCACCTTGGCCTTTTGCAATGTGGGGCATAGATATGATCGGCGAGATCCGACCGACAGCATCCAACGGGCATCGTTTCATCCTAGTAGCAATTGATTACTTCACGAAGTGGGTCGAAGCAGCTTCCTACGCTACAGTAACCAAGAACGTCGTGGCACGGTTCATTCGGCACAACCTGATCTGTCGATACGGCGTCCCGGAAAGAATTATTACAGACAACGGTACCAATCTTAATAACAAGATGATCACTGAGCTCTGCAAGCAATTCAAGATACAGCACCACAATTCTTCTCCTTACCGGCCGAAGATGAATGGGGCTGTAGAAGCAGCCAATAAGAACATCAAGAAAATTGTGCAGAAGATGACAGTGACCTATAAAGATTGGCACGAAATGTTACCGTTTGCTCTTCATGGGTACCGTACCTCAGCAAGGACGTCAACCGGGGCAACACCCTTTTCCTTGGTCTATGGCATGGAGGCAGTTTTGTCGATTGAAGTCCAAATACCCTCTCTCCGGATAATGAAGGATGCAGATCTGAGCGAAGATGACTGGATCCAGACTCGACTTGATCAATTAAACCTAATTGACGAAAAGAGACTCACTGCTATCTGTCATGGTCAGACGTATCAAAAACGGATGATCAGGGCATTTAACAAGAAAGTCAGACCACAAGAGTATCAAGTTGGGGACCTGGTAATCAAGCGCATCATCCTTCCTCAAAGTGATCCCCGGGGCAAATGGACCCCTACGTACGAAGGGCCTTTTGTGGTTAAACATGTGTTCTCAGGAGGAGCCATGATTCTAACCACCATGGATGGTGACGACCTTCCTCACCCAGCCAATGCAGACATAGTAAAAAGATACTACGCATGAATAAAGGATCCGCTAGGTTGACATGCCTAGGCAAAAATAAGGGCTTCCCGGCGAACCAAAAGGGTTCGGGCAAAAATAAGGGATGAAATAAAAAAAATTCTGTACACCCGGCAAGTCGAAAACCTGAAAAGGCGGCTTGGGCAAAAAATGGGTATCCCGGTGGACTGAAAACCTGAAAGGGCGGTCCAGGCAAAAGTTAGGGATAAAGCATAACACTATGTCTCATTGGATCACTTTGCATCCAGAATTCGGCATCAACTATCTGGCTCAGACTTCGGCATCGACCAATCAGCTTCATCTTCAACTAAACAGCAAAGTGATGAGACGCTTGAAAACATAAAGGCGATAGCAGAGTTGGAACCCAGTGGGAATATCATGCACATAGTTGTTTTGTTTCCTTTTCAAAATTGTATAATTTTTATGTTATTCGGCGGCGTTCTCTTACTAGGACGTCGGCCTCTTGTACAAAAACGCCTATTTACAGGCAAATTTCAAAATCAATACAAGTTCACTTTTCCAAACAAATTGCTCATTGTTTTTCCTTTTTTCTGTTTTGTCTTGCGAAGAACGTCCAATGTCCAGTTTTGATATATGCATTTGACATTAAATTGCTAATTCATAAATATTTGCATTTTGAAACAAAAGACTAATTACAGGTGACATCAGAAACAGGGGCAATGTAAAAGTTGTCTGATGCTGTCTGGTTGCTTTGTCCTCCGAAATACCAAGGTAGGTCCAACTGAGGAATGTGACCCAGATATCTCAACTCCCCATAGAGCAAGACAAGATTCAACAAAACTCTCTTCAAGAAGAGTTAGTCTATCATCAGCCCTACAATAGGCACCCTGTTCCCCTAGCGAGTCAGTAATACTCTCCTCCAACAGAGTTAGTCTACGGTCAGCATGAAGGAGGTTGTGTACCCCCAGAAGATGTCAACATTCCCCAGCGGAGTATAGACATTTTTAACAAGCCTCCCCGGTAGTCTTGATCTAAGATTGTTCCCCGGCGGAATACCAACACCCCAGTACAGTCCAAAAGTTTCCCCAGGAAATTTGGAATTCTTATCCCCAGCAAGTCTTGAAGCTTATCCCCAGTAGATTCTGGAAGCTTATCCCCTGCAGAGTACGGACGCCTCTCCCGAGTTTTATTCAAAGTTATTCCTCACAAGGGCTTATAATTGGGTTATCCTCAGCTAATTGCCACGGAAGATCGCCCTCGGCGAAGTTCTTTCAATCCCCGGCGGAGTTCATCAAAGTTCCCCAGCATGACTTATCAACGCCATCCCCAGAGGAGTTTATCATTGTCATCCCCAGAGGAGTTCATCATTGTTATCCCCAACGGAGTCCATCATTGAAATCCTCAGTGAAGCTCTCGTCAAACTTCAGCAAAGTATCTCTTCCACGGAGCAATTCCCCGCAGAGTAATCTCTCCAACAAGTTTATTCCTCAACGGAGTCATCTTCTCCTACCGGTGTATTCTTGCAGCCGTCATCCCCAGCGGAAACAAAGAGCTCTACTCTTCAACGTCAGCCCAGGATTTAATTCCCCAGCCGGTCGTCAAGGATTTATTTTCCTAGACGAAAATACATTCATAAACATTTCACATCTCATACATCTTGCTTACATACATGATAAAGTGCATACAACGCTATCTCATGTTGAACATCATGACATCATGCATTTCATACATCATGACGTTGCATACAACTGATGTTTTGCCTCTTCAGGAAAAAGACAACTACCTCCAACTGTCACTATTTCCAGACTCGATTCCTGTATCTAGCCAGGGCACGTCTGAAGAGTTTGAAGATTCGATTCCTGTATCCAGCCGGGGCATATCTGTTGACGACTATTTCCAGATTCGATTCCTGTATCCAGCCAGGGCATATCTGTTGACGACTATTTCCAGACTCGATTCCTGTATCTAGCCAGGGCACGTCTGAAGAGTTTGAAGATTCGATTCCTGTATCCAGCCAGGGCATATCTGTTGACAACTATTTCCAGACTCGATTCCTGTATCTAGCCAGGGCACGTCTGAAGAGTTTGAAGATTCGATTCCTGTATCTAGCCAGGGCATATCTGTTGACGACTATTTCCAGACTCGATTCCTGTATCTAGCCAGGGCACGTCTGAAGAGTTTGAAGATTCGATTCCTGTATCCAGCCAGGGCATATCTGTTGACGACTTTTTCCAGACTCGATTCCTGTATCTAGCCAGGGCACGTCTGAAGAGTTTGAAGATTCAATTCCTGTATCCAGCCAGGGCATATCTATTGACGACTATTTCCATACTCGATTCCTGTATCTAGCCAGGGCACATCTGAAGAGTTTGAAGATTCGATTCATGTATCTAGCCAGGGCATGGCTGCATGAAGAGATTGAAGATCAAACACCTGTAACAAGCCAGGGAAACATCTGTCTTTCTCAAAATACAAAAGTTCTCGCTAAGGAATCTCTTATGCGATCAACACTTCCAAATGGCATCTATAAGCCCATTCCCGACAAGGTTCTGTCACATCTCCAGATGGCATCTATAAGCCCATCTCTCTATCCACCATCTCTCCAAATGGCATCTATAAGCCCATTCCCGCCATCATAGTGCTGATACTCTACCATGCGAGTGCAAATTTCCGGGCACTCTAGTTGAAATTCTGGCTACAGATACTCAATGTCACGTCCAATGTTATGACACCGTATCTGACTTACTATATGACAGTAAATACAAAAGCAGTAAACAACACAGTCAATTGTTTACCCAGTTCAGTGTGCAACAACACCTACTCTGGGGGCTACCAAGCCAGGGAGAGAATCCACTATAAGAGATGTTAATTCAGGAATAAACCAACCAATTTATCTCCTTCACTTAAGACCTACCCAATGCAATTCTAATCTAAGTACAACTTAAACCTGAGTTCCTACTCACTCCCCCTCAATCACAACAGTGATACATAAACAAATTTGACTGAAGACACTCTTCAAAACACACACTTGATTAAGCTTCACAGCTTTTTAATCAAGTAACACAATCACTCGTGCTTCACAGCTTTGAGTGATGTACACAACTAACTTGACTCTGCTTCACAGCTTTAGTCAAGTAACATTCAAACACTCTTGCTTCAAAGCTTCGAGTGCTACACAACCCTTACAATTGAAACCTATTCCAAGACACTTATCACAATGATAATTGCTTGGAGTACAATAAACAAATCTATACAGATTACAAACTTGATCTTCTAATCAATCAGCAGGGATCGCTTCAAAAACCGCAGCTCTGTTGAATATATAGCAGCTGCAACTTCAGTTAGGGTTTCCAAAAACCTAGGGTTGATTCCTTTTGACCTAATGACCAGGTCACAGTACTTTGTTGATCAGGTTAGGATTGAGCGAGGTTACTCCTCAGAAAACGCAGGATTCTGTTTAGGAAGGACTGAGTTATTTCCTGAAAAAACTCAGACTTATCCAATCCTGTAATCCTGCTAGTTCAGAACAGGATGTCATAACATCTGTTATGACATCTGAGAAAACCTGTCTACTGATTTGCTAAATGTGATCATTTTGCAAACATGCTCAGATACACACTTATAAACATCAGTATTTGAGTTACAATATTTTTCTGCATATGTACCTAAAGAGTTAGTACAACCTGAACTAGAATGTTATGACATCAGTCATGACATTCACACATACACTTGGAATTTACCAAAAATGCAAGCCAATACCTAAACACCTACAAACTCCCCCTTTGGCAGATTTTTGGCTAAAGTCCCTAAACAATCAGAGATAGATAGATAGCAGCAGAAATAAATGACAGCA
The DNA here is from genome assembly GCA_948472305.1 of Vicia faba. Classification (NCBI taxonomy): domain Eukaryota; kingdom Viridiplantae; phylum Streptophyta; class Magnoliopsida; order Fabales; family Fabaceae; genus Vicia; species Vicia faba. The sequence goes on along the minus strand of OX451735.1, from coordinate 687,055,286 downwards.
GAAAAATATAGTGTTAAGTACTAATTAAGTAGTACCAAATATTCTCCCCCACTTTAGCCACAAATGGGCCAAAGATTACATGTTTATATAGTTATACAGTTATCCAAGACAAAATAATGAGATCAGCAGCAGACAATAGCAGAACATACTTCCAAACTCCACCAGCAACACCACCAAGCAGCAATCATCCTTCAAGTACTGTCATCAGACTCAGAGGAGCCACTTTCTTCATCTTCTTCCCTCATGCTTGCTTCAGCTTCTTCCTTTTCTAGCTTGGCAATCAGTGCTTCTAGGGTCCTTTTTCTAGCATCCAGATCTTTGCAAGTTTCTTTTAAGACAGCTATGACATCTGATGTTTTGGACTGGCTCTTTGCAGACGATGTCTCAGCTGATGTTATGACAATGTCTGGAGCATGGGATCCCTGAAACAGTTTGTAGTGCAGCCCAAGGGCAGGGGCTCTTTTGCAGACTGTATCTCTTGCTACAAGTATGTCAGGATATTGTGCAAGGATGATTCCACAAATGAGGGAGGGAAAGGCAATTGGTCCTTTGACAGCATAACTGCCAGCATGCTTCAAGGTTTGTTCAAAAATGTACCTTCCATAGTCAAAGGCAGTCTTGGTTCCTACAGCATAGATGAATCTCCCCAATCCTGTGGAGATGGTTGATTTGTGATTTGTAGGCACCCAGTTTGCTGCACCTATTTTATGCAAGATGGCAAATTTCATGCTGAGTTTACTAGCATTCAACTTCCCTTTCAATGGCCAGCACTTTACTTGCCTGGCAGTGATGGTCAAGCATACTTCATTGTCAGTTGCCTCTAGGTCAGGACAGTCCTTATTTGTTCTTCCAAGAAACTTGTTGATTTCTGATGGAGAGAACTTGACCCTTCTTCCTCTAACAAACACACTCTCAAAGTCAGCTGACCTCCCATCAGCACAATTATTGGATAAGTTCACTACAAACTCTTTAACCAGATTTTCATAGCATTTGCCAAACTTCATCACAGTCTTTATTAGCCCAGCATTCCTGATCAGCTCCATGATGTCTTTGCACTCCAAAGCATCATTGTTGAGTTCTCTCTCCAAGGCTATTCTCTTCAAGCAAACATACTTCCACCTGTTTGCATTATCAGGATGATGAAAGGAGATGTTGTCAGTTGGCACTTCAGGCACTCTAGCAATCTTGCTGGAAGGGAGCTTCCTTCTGATGGGAGCATTGTCAATGTCAATCTCAAATTCTGATTCATCATCAGAGTCAGAAGTTTCAGGTTCTTTTCTTTTCTTGGAGATTGGTTGTCTAGCAGTCAGCACCTGTGCCTTCTTCCCTTTTGTCTGAATTTTTTCAGCCATCCCTTCAGCCTTGGACTTCTTAGGTTTAACAGTCTCACTACTTTTTCTTTTCATCAATCTCCTAGCAATGCTAGGGTTCAAATTAACAATCAGTTCATTATCTGAGTACTCTTCATCCACATCAATGATAGGTGGATCAGCAGCCTTTTCAGAGGGATTCTGAATGTTGTCTTTTGGTGTCACAACATCCTCAGTGACATCTATATTTTCAGAACCTTCCACATTTGGACTTTCAGATTGATTCAAAGGAATAGAAATCCCCGGTACAGATTGGTTGCCACTCAGAATGCTAGTAACCAGTCTAGCAATAGCTTGGTGTACTTGAACTGTTCCTTCTTTATTAGGTATAGTAGATGAAGGAAGAGAAGAATTACCAGAGACTGCAGCTTGAGCTCTTCCTGCATGTCTGGTCCTGAGCTTCTTGATTTTAGCTGGGTTAGTTGCCATCTCCCTGAGAGGAGTGACCTCAAGTACTTCAGATTCTATGCATGTCGTGATTGCCCTAGAATCTTGATCAGATGACGATGATGATGAGTGAGACGAAGCCGCCATAGTGGAAGATGATGTCTGAGACATTGTGTTTAACGTTGAGTAGCAGTAGCAATTTGAGAAAACTCTTTGATTGGGAGGAGAAAACAGGTTGCAAGGATGAGAGAGATAGGGAGTACAAGGGAGTCTTTTCAACTTCTGAAGGCTTATGAAGGAATTGTGAATGAATATGATCAACCCACTAAATATAGACTTAATAGAATTAATCCCTTCAACCCTTGTTTTCAGCAAAACTAATTGCTATAATTTCTCATGTTGGTGAATACCCAATCTGCCCCTCAAATTTTCAAGTTGATTTCCAACAAGCGCCTTGATAGAAGAATCAGTTAGCTGAAGCTCAGAGAACCTATGTTTCAGTTCAAATGATTTCTTCTCTCCAAAGTCAATAGGGTTTGAGGAAATGTTGAATGTTTTCAGATTATCACACCACAATGTCACAACATCTTGTGTAACATTGTCTTCAGGTAGCATCTGTGTTGACCAGAATTTTTGAGAACAGAATTTATGAGACTTGTTCTTTGCCACATCACATATATTATCAGCCTGTAGTTTAGGAGTTCTTCTGACATCTTCCATAGGAATAGCTCTTTTCATTCCTTCAAGTTTATGCTGCCACTGTTTCATATCTTTTTCTTCTTTGATGATTTGACTCAAAGTGGGGATATCAGTGTTCTCAGGCTGCCACACATAACAGTTATTTTTGGATTTTATTCCTCTCATTACAATATCTAGTTTTTCATTAATCACTAGACATTCAGATCTTGAGAAGTTGACCATGAATCCTAGATCACATAATTGACTGATGCTGATGAGATTGGTAGTCAACCCTTTTACCAGCAGTACCTTATTCAGACTTGGAACTCCAGGGTAGTCCAAATTACCAACTCCTTTGATTTCTCCTTTAGCACCATCTCCAAAGGTCACAAAACTGGTGGTGTGAGGCATAACATTATTGAGGAGATTTTTGAATCCAGTCATGTGTCTGGAACATCCACTGTCAAAGTACCAATCTTCCTTTGCTGAGATCTTCAGGGAAGTGTGTGCTATCAGTGCAATAGCCTTTTTCTTCCATTGAGGAGCGTGTGGTACCTTTTTAGACTTAGGTTTGACATCTGATTTCTGATTAGGAAATCCATGTAGTCTGTAGCAGAAGGGCTTTATGTGACCATATTTCCCACAATGATGACATCTCCATCTTTGGTACCTCTTCTTCATGTGTCTCTGTCCCTGATGTTGAGAGTAATGTTGAGACATCGGGTTTGACATTTGCTTCCTGGTAACAAATTTCTTTGTTTCCACAAATCCTAGGCCAGATTTATTTCCCATATTTTGTCCAGCCTGAAGAATCTCTTCCAATTTGTCTGTTCCATTTGTCAACATCTTGACTGATTTGGTCATTTGATTCAGTTGTGAGTTCAGCAGTTGAACTTTTCCTTCTAAATGACTTATAGTTTCAAGATTTGCTCTCTTTTCAGCCTCCAGCTTTACAATGAGTTTTGATTGTTTCTCATTTTGCACACAGACTTCACCACTTCTGATACACAATTTCTTGTAGGTATCAGCCAGTTCTTCAAATGTTACTTCTTCATCACTGGTGTCACTTTCAGAAGTACAAACACTAGTTAGGGCAGTAACTAGTTTGGCAGATTCTTCTTCAGAATTGCTTTCTGAATCATAGTCAGACCAAGTAACAGTCATTCCTTTCTTTTGCTTCTTAAGAAAGGTAGGACATTCAGCTCGAATATGTCCATATCCTTCACATCCATGGCATTGAATTCCTCTGCCTTGGTTTTCCTTATCTTCTGATCTTGGTCTTCTGCTGGAACTGTCAATGTCAGAAGGAATGTTATGAACATTTGACCTTGACTTTGGGTCCATTCTTTTGATGAGCCTGTTGAACTGTCTTCCAAGCATGGCAATGGCTTCTGATATGTTTTCTTCTTCATCCTCCTTGTGTTCAACATCAGTGTTGGTTACAAGTGCTATGCTTTTGTTCTTCTTGTCACCATTATCAGTGATCCCCATCTCAAAAGTCTGAAGAGACCCAATAAGTTCATCCACTTTTAACTTGCTAATGTCCTGGGCTTCCTCTATGGCAGTTACCTTCATTGCAAATCTTTTAGGCAAGGATCTGAGAATCTTCCTCACCAGTTTTTCTTCTGACATTTTTTCTCCCAGTGCTCCTGAGGTGTTGGCAATCTCCAAGATGTTCATGTGAAATTCATGGATGGTTTCATCTTCCATCATTTTTAAATTCTCAAACTTAGTGGTCAACATCTGAAGCCTTGACATCTTTACTTTGGACGTGCCCTCATGAGTAGTTTTGAGGGTGTCCCAAACTTCCTTGGCCAGTTCATATTGATGTACTAATCTGAAGATGTTTCTATCAATTCCATTGAACAAGGCATTTAAGGCTTTTGAATTTCCCAGAGCTAACTCATCTTCTTCTTTACTCCAATCTTCCTCAGGCTTCAGACTGATTGTCCCATCTCTTTCAGTTATGGTGGGATGAATCCATCCTTTGTCAGCAGCTCTCCAAGCCTTTTTGTCCAGAGATTTTAGGAAGGCAATCATACGAGGTTTCCAGTAGTCATAATTAGTTCCATCCAGAATAGGTGGTCTATTTCCAAAAACTCCTTCTTTGTCCATAGTGCCAGAAAGTGATATCCCTAGATCTCACCCAGTAATACAGGCAGGGTGCCTGCTCTGATGCCAATTGAAATTCTGGCTACAGATACTCAATGTCACGTCCAATGTTATGACACCGTATCTGACTTACTATATGACAGTAAATACAAAAGCAGTAAACAACACAGTCAATTGTTTACCCAGTTCAGTGTGCAACAACACCTACTCTGGGGGCTACCAAGCCAGGGAGAGAATCCACTATAAGAGATGTTAATTCAGGAATAAACCAACCAGTTTATCTCCTTCACTTAAGACCTACCCAATGCAATTCTAATCTAAGTACAACTTAAACCTGAGTTCCTACTCACTCCCCCTCAATCACAGCAGTGATACATAAACAAATTTGACTGAAGACACTCTTCAAAACACACACTTGATTAAGCTTCACAGCTTTTTAATCAAGTAACACAATCACTCGTGCTTCACAGCTTTGAGTGATGTACACAACTAACTTGACTCTGCTTCACAGCTTTAGTCAAGTAACATTCAAACACTCTTGCTTCAAAGCTTCGAGTGCTACACAACCCTTACAATTGAAACCTATTCCAAGACACTTATCACAATGATAATTGCTTGGAGTACAATAAACAAATCTATACAGATTACAAACTTGATCTTCTAATCAATCAGCAGGGATCGCTTCAAAAACCGCAGCTCTGTTGAATATATAGCAGCTGCAACTTCAGTTAGGGTTTCCAAAAACCTAGGGTTGATTCCTTTTGACCTAATGACCAGGTCACAGTACTTTGTTGATCAGGTTAGGATTGAGCGAGGTTACTCCTCAGAAAACGCAGGATTCTGTTTAGGAAGGACTGAGTTATTTCCTGAAAAAACTCAGACTTATCCAATCCTGTAATCCTGCTAGTTCAGAACAGGATGTCATAACATCTGTTATGACATCTGAGAAAACCTGTCTACTGATTTGCTAAATGTGATCATTTTGCAAACATGCTCAGATACACACTTATAAACATCAGTATTTGAGTTACAATATTTTTCTGCATATGTACCTAAAGAGTTAGTACAACCTGAACTAGAATGTTATGACATCAGTCATGACATTCACACATACACTTGGAATTTACCAAAAATGCAAGCCAATACCTAAACACCTACACTAGTGTCCAATCTCCTTTTACCTTCGAGTCGCGAAAGGCAAACTTGCCAATCTAACTCTTCAGGTTCAAGAAGATTGAACAGGTGCAACTGTTGTACCCCAAAATTTGCCCTCTCCTTCTTCAGGAAATCATCTTGGATTTTCAAGGTCCCTCTGAAACAAATCCAAGTCCTGAGTTATCTTTTTTGCCCAAGAAGACCATTTACAATAGCAAGATGATCACACAAGCTCTAAAGACAACGCTTTTATCTTGAGAAAAAAAAATTTAATTCTAAATACTCGGAATGTTTCTCTAAAAAATGAGTGTTTAAGAAAAAATCAGCGCTTCAGAACTTCTGGACCAATTCCAGATAAAAGCGGTCAGAAGTTGCAAGCTTGGCTCAGCGTAGTCAGAAGTTGGCTTTTCAGCAGCTACATCAGCTCAATCAGAAGTTGTAAACGTGGTTCAGTATGTAAGCCTCAGACAGAACATGCCCCTTTCAGCAGTTACACAAGCTCAGTCAGAATTTGCTAAAGGAATGCAAGAGAAGCAGGGAAGTCTGAAGGCTCTTTCAGAACATGTTGAAATCAGAATATGAAAAGGTCAAAAGAGTGGGTGTTACACTGATACAAAATCTCTAAGCCCAGGAGGTCCAGAAGCAAATCCAAGGAACGTATCAGAAAATCAGGAGAATCCCCAGAACTTACTAAGACAACAGGAAGCCAAGGCCAGAGCATGGTTTACGTTGTTCTTTTTGAAACAGAACTGCTGATTCAATGTTGGTTTCCATTACCAGGATATTGATGTTGATAGGTCTTATCACCATTTAATGCTCATTAATGCTTCCAACCACTCCTGAACATTCACGTGTGGCTTGGAAAACGCCTTTGTGCAGATTCTGGCATGGGTCTACACGCCACCGCCCACTTAAGAGGTCACTTCTCTCCAATCCACGCCTACTGCTGCAGCCTAGGCTGAAGGCTATCTGTTATCACAACTTCCCAGGAATTTCTGTCAAAGAACAATTCAAACTCTGTTGTCGCTTTAATGTTCAAGGCACCCACAAGAACTTTGCCTATAAATAGAGAGTCATTGTCCACTGCAAAAGGGCGTTCAAGAAACAGAAAAAATTGCTAAGAGAGAAACAGAAACCATTAGCAAAATAGTGTTCTGAAACTCTGCGAAAATCTCCAGTTTGTTTCATAACTTTGAATTTCTCATCTTCAAACTTTATCCAATACCCAGTTTTATGTATGAACTAAAAAACCACTTTTCAAACTTCTGACCCTACATACGCATACACCTTCACCTGCCTTTTTCCAAAAAAAGAGAATCTGTCCAGAACACCACCAGAGCCAAAAGCTAGCTTTCACCCACAAACTTTTCCAACAGCCAGGTAAGCACCTGATGACCTTCATCACGCTGCTAAGCATCATCAGTTGTGCGTACTCAAATAAACATAATGTAAATATCATGTTGTTGCTGTTTATATTCTGAGGATTTTCATACCTCAGAACGTTCTGAGCCAGTGTAGGACTTGCCTGTGACCTTGTTGGTTCTGCCCTCTAAAACATTTTGACGTTTGCTGATCTGTTCCAAATATGTTTCCTGTTTTATGGAATAACAACAAAATTGCAGATGTTCTGATTAGTACAGGGAAAAGCCAAGTGCTGACTTTGACGTTAGCACATCTGGAGCTTGTTTTGCTGTCAATAATATCAGAACCTCTGGAGCTTGTTTTCCAGCAGAATCAGAACTTCTGGTTTCTCCACTAACAAACTTCTGTCTTGCAGCGCAGGGGGGTCAGAACTTCTGGTTTCCCCACTAACAGGGTTCTGTTTTACAGGTTCCAGAGTCAGAAGTTCTGACTCATACAGTTTAACCAAGAGGTTGATCATCTGGCAGCGGATCTGAGTCAGAACTTCTGATGACCTCTCAGCAGCGCGCTGGCTCCCTCTCTCTCTCTATATATCTTGTTTTTTGCTATTTTTCTTTTTTGTCTATTTTTCTCGTTGAACCCCCCATGTATAAATGTGTATCCCCATCCCCTAATTGTTGTAATAGCGTAGGATTTTATATTTCCGCTTCTTACTGCTAGTAATTAGGACGTTTATGGCAAGATAAAATCAATGAAATAGAAAATCCTAAATTCAAAGAAAAAAAAAGAAAAAAACTCTTGTATGCAATAAAACACACTTGCACACTAAGACCCCTAGGGTTACATCCACTTGTTGCCTTTCAAAATTGGGCCATATTGCATGTTAGGTCTCTTTGGGCAAAACAAACAATTCAAATGATCATAGTCCCTCGATGACGCTTTCGAAAGTTGCCTAAAAAATGATCAAGTCCCTTAAAGAAAAATTGCCCAAAGATACTTGGCACCATTGCAATCATGGTCTAAGCGATGACCCGCGCCCGTCCCTCTCACATCCTAACACAAGATTGTCCATCAAATACAATGATGGAACAAAATTGTTAAAAGGGTTAAAACATAGCAATAATCTTTGAGAAAATTAGGGTAGATAGCTCTTGGTTACTTGCCAATTTGCAAAACAAAACACTTGCCTATTTTCCAAACCACACATCACTACACTTTCAAAAACAACTTTCAAAAACAAATGAAAACCTTTTCAAAAGACATACACCTTTGTATACATCCCAACATGGATCATTACAAAGGTTGCCACCACATTGGCTTCTTTTCAAAACATTTTCAAACCCACACACACAAGAGCACCATTTCAAACAATTGAAAATTAAGGCAAGTTGATCTAAGCAAGTAACTAAGAGCCCATGGATAACCATGGATAGAAAGGGTGCTAATACCTTCCCTTTCTATAATCTACTCCCCGAACCCAAGAAAACATCTCAAAGGTTTTTGTTGTGCTTTTTAACCTTTCCTTAGGATAAAATAAAAAGTCGGTGGCGACTCTTGCTCAACCGAAACATTTGTGAAAACAAACGCAAAACCGTAGTCAGTTCTCCCACCGTACCACAGTGTGCAACAATGGAGGTGCTTTCAATGCAATGTGAGGACTTGTACAGCTTGCTTGAAGTTCAGGGATGCTTCTCCAATCTCTAGCTTGCTCTGAAACTAGCTGAATCGAGCTATGGAAGTTCACCTGCAAAGTTGAAAACTGAAAATGGCAAATGATGTTAAGGATGTTACAGTTTGTGTTCAATGCTTGGGATAGCTTCAGTGGGTGATATGGAACATGTTTGAACTAGCTTTGGCCAAAACGCACGAGTGGAAGTGTTTATGGAAGTCAAGTTGCAGAAGGGACTCTATTTTTGCAGCAAGAAGGTGTTTCTGTGCTTGGGGAGATATTGAAGGTGGTTGGCTCGTGTTTCAGGTCAAGTTTGATGTTTGGAATGTGTTCAATAAGTTTGCTTAGGCTTGTGTTGACAGGAATGTGAGTTGTGTTTTGTTATGCAAGTTTTCTTCTTTCTTAAGTCAAAAAATGCCAAGTCCTATTACAGGCTCCTCTAGGCCCCTCAAATATGCTGCAAAGTTTGCTCTTGATCAGTGGGATATGTCCATGCCTTTGTGCCTCAGAGATTTGCTTTGTACCTCTTGGATTGTAAACTTGACATAAAGTGTAACTTTACAAGAATAGATAAAATGCTTTTTCTAATTAAGGCTTAATTCTTCATGCAATGGCCAAATGCACAAAATAACATCTTGGCATAATGGTTATGCATTTAATTATTGAGTGAGAAAGGGATTAGAGGCCTGTAATCTAACTTGTACAAGCTGATTTCAAAAATGCAAAGTGTATGAACATGTAAATGGCTCATGAACAAAGTGACTTTTGCCCATATTGACAAATTCGATTCTCCCTAACCACAAGGGTGTTTGAGAAGTTCTTGGACAATTTGGAAAGCTTAGAATGTGTACTACAATCCATATTTGTAATTCAAGATGAAATTACAAGTGGAATCATGTGAAAAGTGGCCATGAAGTTAGGCAAAAATCCTGCCTAGAATAGGTCAAAAAATTTCTAAGTTAAGAATGTTTTGCACCCTTGTTCCAAAAATTGTAACTTGAGCTACAAGCTTCTTTTGAGGAAACTTTGTGAATCAAAGTTGTAGATTTTGCAATGGACTATAACTTTCATGTTTTGAGTTTTCCTTGAATCCAAATGTATCTTGATGAGAAAATGGGACAAAGTTAGGAAAAAATTAGGAATTTTCATAACTTAGAAAAATTCTAAGTTATGAAAATTCTTCATTTCAAACCCTAATTTGTAATTTTTGATTTCTTGATGAACAAGTTTCATAATTTGACATGTCTTGATGAAAAATGAATCTTGGCACTTGATTTTGACCAAAAAGTCAAAGTTTGACTTTTCAGTATACAGTCAAATTTTGCTCAGTTGACTGGAAAATTCATTTGTCAATCTTGTGCATTTGGGATCTTTTGAACTTGTTGAACATGTCAAGAAAATGAAATTTGTCCCTTGAGTCCATATGTGAGCTTGGTTTGCCATTGGCTAGGTCAAACAGTCAAAAATTGCCTTTGTGCAGTCAAAACCCTAAAAATGACCATTTTGCCCTTTTGGTGATCTGATCAAATTTCTTGTGGAATTGTGATCCAAACTTGATCAAATGGTTCATATGAGTTCATAATGTTGATGTGGGTCAAAAATCATGAGGTTTGACTGTCAATTGACCACAGTTGACTTTTTCCCCAATACAACCGATTTCTAGGTCAACTGTCCAATTGACTAGGCAAAGATTGGAATCAAGACTTGAAACTTGGTATGGATAAACTTGTGAGCCCAACATGAAGCATGGAAGTCAATTTGGGAATTTTAGGTCAAAACATCTTTGTGCAAACTCAAACCCTAATTTGGGTCAACAGTGCAAGGAGGAGTCTTGAGCAGAGCAAACCCTAACTTGATCTTGAGCTCCAAGGGTCTTGTGATGAGAAAATGTTGAGGAAATGGGAGGGAAAATTTTGGGGTACAACAGTTGCCCCTGTTAAATCTTCTTAGACCTGAGGATGTAGATTGGCTTGCGTGCCTTTCGTGGTCCGAAGGTGGAAGATGATTGAACACTAGAGTGCCCAGAAATTTGCACTCGCATAATGAAGTATCAGCAATGTGATGTCGGGAATGGGCTTATAGATGCCATTTGGAGAGATGATGGATAGGAGGATGGGCTTATAGATGCCATCTGGAGGTGTGACAGAAACTTGTCGGGAATGGGCTTATAGATGCCATTTGGAAGTGTTGATCGCGTAAGAGATTCCTTAGCGAGAACTTGCATACTTTGAGAAAGATGGTTTCCTAGATTGCTACAGGTGTTGATCTTCAGTCTCTTCATGCAGATATGTCTTGGCTAGGTACAGGTATCGAATTTACAATTAGTTGCTCACAGATGTGTACTGGCTAGATACAGGAATCGAATCTGGAATTGGTCATCTACAGATATGCCCTGGCTAGATACAGGTGTCGAATCTGGAATTTGTCGTCTACAGATATGCCCTGGCTGGATACAGGTGTCGAATCTGGCAATTGTCGTCTACAGATATGCCCTGGCTGGATACAGGTATCGAATCTGGAATTAGTTGCTCACAGATGTGCCCTGGCTAGATACAGGAATCGAATCCGGAACTTCGAAAGGTTGCTTACAGACGTGCCCTGGCTGGATACAGGTATCGAATCTCTAAACTCTTCATGCAGATGTGCCCTGGCTGGATACAGGTATCGAATCTACAATCAAACGCTCACAGATATGCCCTGGCTAGATACAGGTATCGAATCTGGAATTACGATAGTTTATGGTAATCATCTTTGGATTGTCCTTTTTCCTGAAAAGGCAAAACATTAGTTGTATGCAATGTCATGATGATGTCATGATGCTCAAAATGAGGTAGTGTTGTATGCACTTTATCATGTATGTAAGCAGGATGTATGAAATGTTAAATGTCTATGAATGTATTTTTGTCTAGGAAAATAAATCCTTGACGAGTGTCGGGAACTCAAATCCTGGGTTGTTGATGAAGAGCAGAGTTCTTCGTTTCCGCTGGGGATGACGGTTGCAAGAATAAACCGGTAGGAGAAGATGACTCCGTTGGGGAATAAACTTGTTGGAGAGAATACTCTGCGGGGAATTACTCTGTGGGAAGAGATACTTCGTTGAGGTTTTGATGAGAGCTCCGCTGGGGATTCCACTGGTAAGTTATGTTGGGGAATTCGATGAACTCCGCTGGGGCATAGGAAGAACTTCGCCGAGGATGATCTTTTTGTGGTAATTAGCTGAGGATAACCTAGTTATGCCCTGGTGGGGAAATAACCTTTGAATAAAGTCGGGGAGAGACGTATGCATTCTGCAGGGGATAAGCTTCCAGAATCTACTGGGGATAAGCTTCCACTTTCTACTGGGGATAAGCTTCCACTTTCTATTGGGGAGGATGATTCATCTTTCCTGGGGAAACCCTTTCAGACTGTATTGGGGAGTGGCTCCACTGGGGTGTCTTTATTCCGCCGGGGAACAATCTTATATTAAGACTGTCGGGGATGCTTGTTGAGGAATGTCTATACTCCGCTGAGGAATGTTGAGATCTTCTTGGGATACCCAACTTCCTTAAGGCTGACAGTAGACTAACTCTGCTTAGGGAGAGTGCCGCTGACTTGCTAGGGGAATATTGTGCCTTTTTAGGGCTGACGGGGGACCAACTCTTTCTGGGGAGAGTATTGCCGAGTCTGGTCCTACTCTGTGGGGAGTTGAGGTAACTTGGTTACATTCTTCAGCCGAACTTACCTTGGTACCTTGGTGGAAAGAGCAACTAGATCGCTTAGACAATTCTAAATTGCCCCTGTTTCTGATGTCATCTGTAATTAGTCCTTTGTTTCGCATGCAAATATTCATGATTAGCAATTAATGTCAAATGCATATATCAAAAATGAACATTGGACGTTCTTTGCAAAACAAAATAGAAAAAGGAAAAAACTATGGGTAATTTGTCTGAAAAATTGAACTTGTATTGATTTTGAAATTTGCCTGTAAATAGGCGTTTTGTGTATAGGAGGCTGACATCCTAGTAAGAGAACGCCGCCGAGTAAAATAGAGTTTACATAATTTTGTGAAAAGGAAACAAAACAGCTATGTGAAAAATAATCCCACTGGGTTCCAACTCTGCTATCGCCTTTATGTCTTCAAGCGTCTCATCACTTTGCTGCTTAGTTGAAGATGAAGCTGACTGATCGATGCCGTCTGATCCCGATAGTTGATGCCGAATTCTGGATGCAAGGTGATCCAATGAGACATAGTATTACGCTTTATCCCTAACTTTTTCCTGGACCGCCCTTTCGGGTTTTCAGTCCACCGGGATACCCATTTTTGCCCAAGCCGCCTTTTCAGGTTTTCGACTTGCCGGGTGCACAGATTTTTTCATTTTCATCCCTTATTTTTGCCCGAACCCTTTTGGTTCGCCGGGAAGCCCTTATTTTTGCCTAGGTGTGTCAACCTAGCGGGTCTTTTATTCATGCGTAGTATCTTTTACTATGTCTGCATTGGCGGGGTGAGGAAGGTCGTCACCATCCATGGTGGTTAGAATCATGGCTCCTCCCGAGAAGATATGTTTAACCACAAATGGACCTTCGTACGTAGGGGTCCATTTTCCCCTGGGATCACTTTGAGGAAGAATGATGCGCTTGATTACCAGGTCTCCGACTTGATACTCTTGTCGTCTGACCTTCTTGTTAAATGCCCTGATCATCCGTTTTTGGTACGTCTGACCATGATAGATAGCAGTGAGTCTCTTTTCGTCAATTATGTTTAATTGATCAAGCCGAGTCTGGATCCAGTCATCTTTGCTCAAACCTGCATCCTTCATTATCTGGAGAGAGGGTATTTGGACTTCAATAGGCAAGACTGCCTCCATGCCATAGACCAAGGAAAAGGGAGTTGCCCATGTTGACGTCCGTGCTGAGGTACGGTACCCATGAAGAGCAAACGGTAACATTTCGTGCCAATCTTTGTAGGTCACTGTCATCTTCTGCACAATCTTCTTGATGTTCTTATTCGCTGCTTCTACAGCCTCATTCATCTTCGGCCGGTATGAAGAAGAGTTGTGGTGCTGTATCTTGAATTTCTCACAGAGCTCAGTGATCATCTTGTTGTTAAGATTGGTACCATTATCCGTAATGATCCTCTCAGGTACACCGTATCGACAGATCAGGTTGTGCCGAATGAACCGTGCCACGATGTTCTTGGTTACCGTAGCGTAGGAAGCTGCTTCAACACACTTTGTGAAGTAATCAATCGCTACCAAGATGAAGCGATGCCCGTTAGATGCCGTAGGTCGGATCTCGCCGATCATATCAATGCCCCATATTGCAAAAGGCCAAGGTGCTGTCAAGACGTTCAGAGGAACCAGAGGAATGTGCACCTTATCAGTATAGATTTGGCATTTATGACAAGTTCGAGAGTGCTGATAACAGTCGGCTTCCATTGTGGACCAGAAATATCCTGCCCGAAGGATTTTCTTTGCCATGGTATGTCCACTGGAATGTATTCCGAAGGCACCTTCATGTAGCTCTTCCATGATCTTTTCTGCTTCAGTCTTATCCATACAACGCAGCAAGGTTGAATCATGGTTTCGTTTGTAGAGAATGTCGTTGCTGAGGAAGAATTTTACCGCGAACCTTCTCAGAAACTTTTTATCATTAACAGATGCGCCTTCGGGGTATTCTTGAGCTTCAAGGTACCTCTTTACTTCATGATACCAGGATTTTTCTGTAACCTCTTCGGTCTCGAGATCGCAGCAATGTGCAGGTTCATCCAACTTCCAAATAATGATCCGGGGAGCCTCGTTGTCCCACTTGACTTTGAACATAGAAGACATCATAGCTAGTGCGTCCGCTAACTGATTCTCCTCTCTTGGGAAGTATTCAAAAGTTATCTCCTCGAAGTGGGGAAGCAATGTCAGCATGTACTCCTTGTAAGGAATAAGATTTGGGTGTTTCGTATCCCACTCGCCTTTGATCTGATTGATCACGAGAGCGGAATCTCCGAAGACACTCAGAAACTTGATCCTTAAGTCGATTGCAGCTTGAAGACCCATGATACATGCCTCATACTCTGCCATGTTGTTGGTGCAGTTGAAACATAGCCGGGCAGTGAGTGGAGTATGAGTGCCTTTAGGGGATATGATCATAGCGCCAATACCATTACCTAAAGCGTTCGAGGCTCCGTCAAAGTGCATAGACCATCGGGATCCTTCCTCAGGTCCTTCATCCGGTCCAGGTACTTCACAATCAGTCACTACCATGATATCCTCGTCTGGAAATTCAAAGTTCATCGACTGGTAATCATCCACTGCCTGGTGTGCCAAATGGTCTGCCAATACACTTCCCTTGATTGCTTTTTGAGTCGTGTATTGGATGTCATATTCCGTCAAGATCATCTGCCATCTTGCTATTCTCCCGGACAAGGCGGGCTTTTCGAATATGTACTTGATTGGATCCATTTTTGAAATCAACAGAGTGGTGTGAGTCAACATATACTGTCTCAGCCGGCGAGCAGCCCATACCAAAGCGCAACAAGTTTTCTCGAGAAGTGAGTATCGGGTCTCATAGTCGGTAAACTTTTTGCTAAGGTAATAAATAGCGTGCTCTTTTCGGCCAGACTCGACATGCTGCCCCAGCACACACCCCATTGAGTTGTCAAGTACTGTCAAGTATAAGATTATAGGTCTCCCTTCAACCGGCGGCATAAGAATGGGTGGTTCTTGGAGATACTCTTTGATTCTTTCGAAAGCGGCCTGACATTCATCGTTCCAACGTACTACTTGATCTTTCTTCAGCAGCTTGAAGATTGGTTCACAGGTAGCAGTTAGATGCGAGATGAATCGGGCAATGTAGTTTAATCGTCCTAGAAAGCCTCTGACTTCTTTCTCTGTCTTGGGAGTTGGCATCTCTTGTATGGCTTTCACTTTGGCAGGGTCCACTTGAATACCTTCGTCGCTTACGACGAAGCCCAGCAATTTTCCAGATCTCACCCCAAAGGTGCACTTGTTTGGGTTCAACCTCAGCTTGTACAACTTCAGACGGTCAAACAGCTTCCATAGATGGTCAAGGTGTTCCTCCTCAGTTTGAGACCTTGCAATCATATCGTCGACGTATACTTCTATCTCGTGATGGATCATGTCATGAAACAACGCAACCATGGCACGTTGGTAGGTTGCCCCAGCATTTTTCAACCCAAAAGGCATGACCTTGTAGCAAAAGGTGCCCCACTGAGTAACAAAAGTGGTCTTCTCCATGTCTTCAGGAGCCATCTTGATCTGGTTATAACCGGAGAAGCCGTCCATGAAGGAGAATACTTTATGCTGAGCAGTGTTGTCAACCAGAATGTCGATATGAGGCAGAGGGAAATCATCCTTAGGGCTCGCCCTGTTCAAATCCCTGTAATCAACACACATTCATACCTTACCATCCTTCTTCGGCACTGGAACTACGTTGGCAATCCACTGAGGGTAAGAAGTCACTGCTAGAAACTCGGCATCAAATTGTTTCATAACCTCAGCTTTGATTTTCTCGGACATTTCTGGACACATACGGTGGATCTTTTGTTTAACCGGAGGGCAGTCTTCCTTGGTAGGAAGGTGATGAACCACAATGTCGGTATCCAACCCAGGCATGTCTTTGTAAGACCAGGCAAAGATTTCCACATAGTCATGCAGCATCTGAATCAACCGTTGTTTCACACTGAGCTCTAGATTGGCACTAATCTTGACTTCCTTTCTGTCAGTCTCAGTACCCAGATTTACCGTTTCCACTGGCTCTTCATGTGGTTGAATGGCCCTCTCTTCCTGGAGTAGCAGTCTTGCAAGTTCACCAGGCACTTCGCAATCATCTTCACCTTCGTCTTCGGCTAAGTTGATCATATTTTCGAAGTCATAACTGGCAGTACCAGAGTCGTTACCAGTGAGATCCAGAGTGGATTGGAACCTGTATAGGTGAGTGTGTGTAAATATAGCTCTTTTGCAATATATAATAAAGAAAGAAAAGGAGCGCAAGATTTTTAAATGCAACAAACGTCCAATGTTTTTATTGATGATATATGAAAATGACATACAAAAGCCCTCACACATGAAGCCACGGTGCCCCGGGTAAGACACCGAGCCATAAAAGTTTCAAAATATTGTCTGTTACAAATTCAAAACAAAAGAGTTCATTACTGAGTGACAAAAGTAATAGGTGTGAAGTCTTTCGCAGTCCAGTTGCTTGGTCCACTGTCGGTTGTTGGGTAGATCCAGCTGTCGAATTCAGATTCCTCCCCGTCGTCTTCAATAGCATTTACTCCCGGGTTGGTGATGAACACAGGAGGTCTTCCAATTCTTGCCTTACGAATAGCCCTCTGAGCCTCTGCAGTGAAGCCCAAACCAAATTTGTCAGTCTTTGGAGTGAAGTCAGGAAGTCGGCCCCAGTTTGCGCACTCACCCTTCTCAATTACAACCCGGGCATCCTTTAAGGAAGCCATCTTCAAAGGAGGGTCTTCAATCACAGTTTTAGTTGATGCCAGTGTCTGAGGCACCTCTTCAAAGTGTTGAAAGGGGGTTTCAATGAACTTCCCATCCATCCCTATGTACCGGAACGAGTTGAGGTGGCTGACCATGTATTCTTCCTCCCCTTAAACTGTCACAATCTTCCCTCTAACCGGGTACTTAAGCTTCTGATGTAGTGTGGAGGTCATAGCTCCAGCCTTGTGGATCCATGGACGACCCAGCAAACAAGAATAGGATGGTCGGATATCCATCACATAGAAAGTTGAATCAAAAACTTGAGAGCCAACCCTGATCGGAATGTCAACTTCCCCATGTACCATCCTTTTCGAACCGTCAAAGGCTCGGACAACAATGTTACTGGGCTTGAGCTCCAGACCCTCACAATCCAACCTGTCTAGGGCCTTCTTGGGCAATACGTTCAATGAAGAAGCGGTGTCTACCAACACATGGGCAAGAGTAGTGCCCATGCATTCAATGGAGACATGCAGGGCGTCGTTATGGTTCTTTCCTTTGGCAGTCAGATCGGCGTCAGAGAAGCCCAACCCATTATCGGCAGTCAAGTTGGCCACACAATCGGTAAATTGATCAGCAGATGTTTCTTGTGGCACATGGGCCGTCTTCAAGAAGGAAATCAGGGCCTTGGCATGGGCCTCCTAACACAACAATAGTGATAGCATAGAAATTTTTGATGGGGTGTGCCCCAACTGCTCAACTACATTGAAATCACTCTTCTTAATGATCTTGATAATCTCTTCCATATCTTGTTGGGAAGATTCAACATTGGTTGTCTTTGGTGCCTCCGTCAGGGTAGGCAAATCAGTAGCAATCCCTTTTCCCCGAGCGTCAGATGACTCGGCAGTAGGGGTAGAAACAGGAACTTGATCAGGAAGGGAAGCAGGCACACTTGCAGGTGTGATGATAAGAGGTCTCTGAATAACTGGTGGCGCAATATCTGGTGAGAACAGCCTACCACTACGAGTAAATTTGGCAGGCCCGGTGATGTTACTGACGCCGATATTAGCATCAAACTCTTGCTTTACTCCAAGAACATAAAAATCTGCCCCATAGTGCCATGGGACAGCTTTGTCGGATGTATAAGGGAGGGGCCCTGGAACAGTGATGATGATAGGAGCAATCTTCTGAGTGGACAAGATTTTGACAGGCTTCTTTGAGAGAGCCTGAGGAGGTTTGTTGAAAATAGTGACAATAGAAACTTCTTCAGCAGGGACAGTAGGAACGACAATCTTCTCGAACAAGATTTCTTTGCTATCCATTAGGCTTTGGATACCTGATCTCAGCAAGGGATAACCAGCAGGTGAAACAGCACATAAATGGAAACCTTTGCTACATCCCGGAAACAAACCGGCTAGCAACAGGTTCCTTTTGACGGTCAACAACGGAGTAACAATCTCTTCCATAGAGGCTACATACTGTTCTTCTTCCACAGTATTCACTCTATGCTGGGGCATGGGAGCAGTCACAACATTGGGCCTTTCGGGCGCCTCAAATTGTATTTCTTTAGCATCAATAAGGTCTTGAACCTTATTCCTGAGAGCCCAGCAATCATCCGTAGTATGCCCCGGGCTATAAGAGTGATAAGCGCAACGGGCATTGGGGTTGTACTTTGGAGAAGCTGTGTTCACTACCTTCGGAGCTTCTTTGACAGTTACCAGATTGGTTGACAGTAGTTGCGGCAATATCTGAGACAGAGTCATGCTGATCCGAGTGTACTTCCTTTTAGGTCTCTCACCCCTTGGTTGATTATACTGCTGAGGAGCAGCAGCAGGCTTTGAAATTACCAATGCATTGACAGCTTGGCGGCGTTCCGGTTTAATTTGTCTTCTGGGACCATAAACAGCACTAGCTTCCTTCTTGAAAGGCTTCTTTTTAGTACTCGAGGAGGCACCTTTCTGTATCTTCCCCGACTTGATACCAGCTTCTATTCTCTCACCAGTCAAGATCAAATCTGTAAACCCAGCAGAAGAATTACCAATCAGGTGGTTGAAGAACGGACCAGACAGGGTCCCTAGGAACATATCCACGAGCTCACGGTCAGTTAAGGGTGGCTGCACCCTTCCAGCCAGGTCCCTCCATTTTTGCGCATACTCCTTGAATCCTTCGCCCATCCCTAGTGGCATACCTTGGAGTTGGGTACGCGTAGGAGCGAGGTCAGAATTGTACTGATACTATTTATAAAATGCGGTAGCCAAGTCCTCCCAGTTTCGAATACTGGCTCCATCCAGCTGATAGAACCACTCGAGTTGAGCCCCTGAAAGGCTATCCTGAAAGAAATGGATCCAAAGGTTCTTGTCTGTGGTGTAAGGTTGGATCTTCCTTACATATGATCTGAGATGCATTTTTGGGCCAGACAGCCTGTCATATCTTGCAAAGATTGGCACTTTGAACTTCGGGGGGATCACAATTCCAGCAACTAATCCCAAATCTTCGAAATCTAAGCCGGGAACTCTCTGCAGCTCCATAGCTGGCAACCTGTCTTCCAAGCCTTTGTACTTATCATCGGCGGGTGGGTATTGTTGCTCTGAGTAGTATTCGTCCTCTTTAGCCTCTCCTTCTTCAGCTTCGGATTCGGAAGGTACCGCAGCCGCATTCCCTTTACGGGTTCCCTCTTCAGATGTAGGGGAAAATTCAAGAACTCTTCTGGATTCACCCTCAAACCTTCTTCCTAGGGTAGCCACCCCGATTATTTTTCTTCTTCTTTTTCACTTGCTCTTTGTTCCCAAGTAGGGCTTTTAGATCCTCCTGACCCTTAGCCAAGGTCATCAGGAGATGTTGAAACTGTGAGTTCTGAGACTGCAAGTCCTTGACCGTCTGTTCGAGATCCATCTTACTGAAATAAACAGCAGAAAGATAAGGAAACCTGGTGTGGAGACATGCTTATGCGCATGATGAATGATATGTTTATGTATACAATGCATTCAAGGATTTAGAAATTTCAAAATTATTGCAAACAAAAAGAACGCACGTCATATTAATAAGAAGAAATTTGTCAATACATAAATGCCCCATGGGCCAAATATTACAAAAACTTCTCAAGGTAAAAAGACGTTGTGCATCCTCTTTGGTGCGATGTAGGTGTTGAGAGTCTCTTCCTCGTGGAGTCGGCGGGTAAGCTCCAAAACCTTCTTCTCACTGGCGTAGAAGTTGGCTTCAAAAGTGTTCCGTTCCTCCTTGAGTTAGATCCAGCTCTTCTGCATCTCCTCCCACGATGTAGGCATGTCAGGATATAGGATGGTGTAGGGAACCTCTCCTTCCTTAACGGGCTCTTTAATCACAAGGAGAACATGATGGTAAGGCATCATTAGACACTGGGCTCGGGTTCGTACCCACTTGAGATAAGGCTCAAGAGGGATGGAGTTCTTGTGCCCCAGTGTCTTGCTGTCTACCTTGTTAGGCATTCTCCAAGCTCTGATGAATCTTTGGCGAAGTCCTTGCGCATCGTTGTTGAAGTCAAAAACTAAGTCAGGAGTCAACATGTCGTGAGGGCCATCCCTCTGTGCATATCCAAATTGTCTCAAAGCTAGACAAGTGTTGTAGGTAATGCCTCCTCTAATGCCAAGCAATGGAACATTAGGGAACTCTCCACAACGATCGATGATGATGACATTTTCTCTAGACCGAGAACACCAATGTACATCAGAGTGAGTGAGGGTCATCAACCGTTGTGACCACCTTAATCCTTGGTCATTCTTCAAGACAGATTGTGGAAGGTGCGAAATAAACCACCTTGCAAGGAGAGGAGTACAACACATGAGAACACCCCTCTTTCTCATTGTTCATGTGTAAAATGAGTGAAGAACGTCCCCAAGCAATGTTGGTATTGGATTTCTAGATAAGAAGATTTTGACGGCGTTGACATCTACAAGCTGGTCAGGATTTGGGAACAGGACCAACCCATAAATGAGGAGTGCCACAATTTCTTCAAAGGCTTGTAGGTCCAATGAATTCCAACACTCTTGTGCCTTCTCAAACAAGAATTTTTCCAAGAAGCCTTTGACACCGCTTCTAGTTTCCCAATGCCCCTTGATGTCAGATGGTTGTAAGCGTAGTGCTTGAGAAACATCTTCAGGCTTTGGTTCCTTTTCCATACCGTTGTAGGGTAGTTGATTAAGGATAGGAATTCTCGGGAGTTGAGAAAATTCCTCCAAAGTGGGCACCAACTGGTAGTCGGGGAAAGTGAAACAGTGGTGAAGGGGGTCAAAGAACTGGAACAACACCTTTACCATGTCCTCTTCAATGTTTGTGTTGACTAGGCTGAGCAGTCTACCATGTCTTTCACTGAAGGGAGAGCTTTCCGGAATTCTAGATGTGAGCTCCTTGAGTTGAGGAGGGATTCTCACAAGGTTAACTTGGATAGTTTTCCTGCGAAGAATTTCCATGACCTACAAAACAAGAACAAAGATGAAGGTCCAAACCCTTGAAATGGTTAGTGAATGCATATGATGCTTTATGATGTTAATGATTAATGCACAGACATATGTACAAGCAAATCACACAAAACCCTAGTTTCAGGCTTGCATGGGGTTTCATAGGTAAGTACCCTCTTGAGTGTAGTTGGCTTAAAAACCTGTCCTACAAATAGTAACCAGGTTCTAAGGAGGTCAATATCATTGGATTGTTTTCCATGTTCATTGTTTTGGTTTAGCCACTTAACTAGCGACCAAAATATTCCAAGAAAACAACCCTCAATGAGTGTAGTATCGAGTATCTACCAACTTCGGACTGCACCAAAACCGGTCATCTCACTACCCTTAATGAAAGGCCAAGATGGTCAAGTAAGGTTCTAGGTCATTAGTGGTTAGTGACATCACTCAGCGGCCCCGTACTCTCCTTGATTGAACTCAAGGGTTACCGGTACTCACAAATATGTCGCACTAATATAGCTATTGCTTCAACCGTGTCGGTATACCCCACACAGTTTCCACAATGTATTGCTATCTATGAATGTTTCCCCAAATCCGGGTGTAGGATTTCAAACCCAAACAAGAGAGCCAAGATGTAAAGCAATCAAAACAAACAATTAGTCATGCAAGAGGGTGATCTAAGCCCTAAGGTTCCTCCACTTTAAAACTTTCCCCAGCAGAGTCGCCAATTCTGTGATACGGTGGGAGAACTGACTTGAGGTTTTGCGTTTGTTTCGCAAATGTTTCGGTTGAGCAAGAGTCGCCACCGACTTTTTATTTTATCCTAAGGAAAGGTTAAAAAGCACAGCAAAAACCTTTGAGATATTTTCTTAGGTTCGGGGAGTAGATTATAGAAATGGAAGGTATTAGCACCCTTTCTATCCATGGTTATCCATGGGCTCTTAGTTACTTGCTTAGATCACTTGCCTTTGATTTTCAATTGTTTGAAATGGTGCTTTGTGTGTGGGTTTGAAAAATGTTTTGAAAAGAGGCCAATGTGGTGGCAACCTTTGTAATGACCCATGTTTGGATGTATACAAAGGTGTATATCTTTTGAAAAGTTTTCAATGTTTTTGAAAGTTGTTTTTTGAAAGTGTGTTGTGATGTGTGTTTTGAAAAAATGGCAATGATTGTTTTGCAAGATTTGGTCAAGTAACTAAGAGTTGTCTACCCCTAAATTTACTCAAAGGTTTTTCCTATGTTTTAACCCTTTTAACAATTTTGTTCCACCATTGTATTTGGTGGACAATCTTGTGTTAGGATGTGAACGGGACGGGCGCGGGTCATTGTTTAGACCATGATTGCAATGGTGCCAGGTGTCTTTGGCAACTTTTTCCTTTAAGGGACTTGATCATTTTTAGGCAACTTTCGAAAGCGTCATCGAGGGACTATGATCATTTGATATTGTTTTGTTTTGCCAAAGAAACTCAACATGCAACATGGCCCATTTATTGAAGGCAACAAGTGGAGTAACCCTAGGGGTGCAAGTGTGATTGGTGTTGTCCATTTTCATGCTTTGTTATCTTTGAATTAGGTCAAGCTATTTGTTATTTTTTATTTGCATACAAACCCTAAGTCTATCATGGCATATTTAGAAAGCTTTAAAATGCGGAATTTAAAGTCCTAAGTTATTACAAAATAGTCATGGGGATGGGGATACAAATGTTCAAATGGGGATGAGACTTAAATGGGAGAGTGGTATCCCAATATTTACAACCAAATTGAATTAATCGCAAAAAATGTAAAATGTGTCAAATGTACAAGAATAAAAAAATGTGTATGTGTAAATGTATGTTTTATTTACAAGTGAAATAAAAATAAATAAAAAAAGTTAATTTGGATATTTTCATGTTTAGGGCAAAACCCTAATTTTTATAAATAAAAGGTATTAATTATTTATTATATGCAATATTTATTAATTATGTACAAAAAATAAATAAAAAGGAAGTATATTGTAAAAATGTATTTTTGAGGTTAAATATTAATAAAAATAAAAAAATGTATTATTTTGTATTTTTATCCTAAATATTCTAATAAATATATACGTATTTATAATATTTATTAAATATATTAAATATATACAAAAAATAAAAATATTTATTATTTACAAAAAAAGTATATTTTTTAGAAAATGTTTTCAAAAGATAAAATAAAAATAAAATCAGAAAATAAAAGGTTTTTTGTATTATTTTTGTATTTTTGAATAAAAGTATATATATATATATATATATATTATTTACATATGGAACTAAATGAAACAAATAAATACCAAATAAAATGCAAAAAATGTGAGAAAAATATTTTTAATGTTTTTTTCATGCTTAAATAAAAATATAGAATCCAAATCAAAAGGAAAAAAATAAAAAATGACAAATATATCATGCAATGGGCCAGGGGGGTGTGAATGTGAAAAGGTGGTGCAAATAGAAAGAACAACACAGGCCCAGCCCAAAGAGGCTTCTTCAACCTCCAGCCACTTCTGTTTCAAAAAACGCGTGTTTCCTTGCTTGATTCAAACATCCTGATTCTTTGATTTTTAGCACAAACTTATAACATAAAAAATGTCAAGCATCAAATCACGAATCCATACTGTGATCGGTGGATCTGGAACTGACTGTTTAACGCTGGTTCGCGAAATGTCGCGGAAGCAAGAGTCGCCACCGTCTTTTATTTTCTCCAAATGGAAAGGACAAAAGCACAGAAAAATTCCTTAAAGAGATTGCTCTCGGTTCGGGAGGTAGGTTATAGAAAGGGAAGGTGTTAGCACCCTTTCTATCCATGGTTATCCATGGGCTCTTAGATACTTGCTCACTTGTGTTTTCAAAAATGGTTTGTTTGCTTTTCAGCTGTGGGTTTTAAAAAAAGTTTCTTTGAAAATTTCAGTTCGACTCTTGTATCAGTCCTCAAGAGTGTTTGAAAAAATGCTTTCGAAAGCTTTTTGAAAATGTGTTGGTGTGAAAAGTATTTTTGATTTGTTTTGTTTTGAATTAGAGCAAGTATCCATGAGTCATCTACCTACCCTAAGGAATTAGGCTGTGTAAAAGTCCTTAAGGTAGTGCCATCCCACCATTGAGAGGTAGGTAGCACCACCGTTGGAGGTGTTCGGGTCAATTCGAGGTTCGGGACATGGTGATCACCAGAGCAATGGGAAGACACCTTAGAAGCTACCCTCATGCCAGGTTCCCGGATCATGAGGACTTACTAAGACATCCTCTACTCGACGATCACCTTTCGAGGCAAGGCAACAGTGAGGCGTACCCTAGGGGTGGTGTGTGATTTGTGTATCAGATTCAGATATTTTATCTTGTCATGTTATTGGTGATCTACGCGTTTGTTTTTTACTTAAGGCCATTCATTCTTGCATGCATTTGTTAACAGTTAAAAAAAAGCGAAAAAAGTAAAGTTATAAACTATTACAAAGGCGCAGGTCCACATCGCCAAAATAAAATCCCGGACCCGATTTGACAGAAAATAAATAAAGTGCGAGAAATAAAATGTCCGAGTTTACAAGGCTTTGGGAGAATTACATTAATATTTACAAGAAAGAAATAAAATGCGCGAATTGGAATTTAAATTGGAAATGAGGGTGTTGGACCCTTTTGAAGTTAAATTGAAATTAAAAATTAATTAATTATTTATTGAAATAAAAGAAGTGTTTTTTAGGTTTTTTTTTGCATTTATGAAATAAGAAAATTAAAATTAAAATTAAAAGAAACCCTAATTCTAAGTTATTTTTAATTATTTGAGAAAAATGTTAAAGTTTAACTTAATTTACTAAAGAATTTATGTACATGTTTATTTACAAAATAAATTAGTAATTAATAATAATAATAATGATGAAAAAATTATTTATTAAAAAAAATGATGAAAAAGTTAAAAAAACCTAATTTCTACATATTTAATTTATTAAGAAAAATATTAAAGTTTTGAAACCTAAATTAATCTAATTAATTGTTTAAAGTTTATTTACAAAAATAATAATAGTAAAATTAATATTAATAAAATAAACATTTTTTTGATTTTTCTGTATTTTATATTTATTATGAAAATTATTTTATGGAATTAAAAGAAAACAATTAAAAAACAATTAAAAGAATAAAAAGGAAAAACAAATAAAAATTAAAAATTGAGCAAACCATAGGGGGTGTCTGGCCCAAGGGGAGGTTTTTTGAAGTATTGACTCCTGAGTACCGTGGTCTGCATTCTTTGGCCATTGGATTGAGTTTCATGCATAAGTTGTTCTACTTTGGCCATTTGGCTTTTGGCTTTTGGCTTTTGGCTTTTGGCCATTTGTGTTCTGACTTCAACGTTCCCTTAATCTCTGGCTTAATGTCTGCCTCGCCATGTATTTGACTTTTGGCTTTTGGCCTTTTGGCCTTTTGACTTTTTGGCTTTTGGCCTCAACGTTCCTAAATAAACCTGGGATCCTGTCTAAATCTGCAGTTGAATCTCACGAACACATTAAATAAAATCATAAAAATTCAAATAAAACCAACATATGAAGAAATTTAATGTTTAGGCGCAATATGGCATGTATGAATGATTATACCCTTTTGATCATGGAGATCAAATCAACCTTACCCTTACTGGAAAATCAGTGGCCTGAATGCTTTTATGCTCTTTGGATCATGGAGGTCAAGCCAGCCTTACCCTTACTGAAGAAGTAATAAGATGTTGGTTTGTAGCTGAGATGGTTTTGTTTGTAGTGAGAGAGGGATTTGTAATAAGGATTTCAAGGTTTTAGGGTTCTTGAAAGAGTTTGATATTCCAACAGTGTTGTGGCAAGGTTTTTTCTCTCTTTTTTTCTTCCCTCTTTTTTCTTTTTTTTCTCCCCCTTGGTTTGTGTGACAAGAAGGTGATTATATAGTGGAAATTAGGGTAAAGAAAATGGGCTTTGAATGTGCAATTGGGCCTCCAATATTCACTTGAATTCGTCACTTTCCAGGCTAAATCGCAGGGACTTAAGTGCATTTTTTGAAGTTGAAATGTGAAAACAAAATGTAGCCGACATCGAGAACTAACTCCTGTCCGAAAATCGACTCAATCGGATAAACGGTGAATTAGTTATGAATTTTTGAAGTTTCAGCTCAGACAAACTTATTTTGGGCTCCAGTGTCGACTCTGACACGTTCTTCAATAAAAAACTGGTATTGATCGGTACATAATCCGGTCTCGACTTTTGAAGCAAAGTTGTAGATCTATGAGTCAGTGACCTTGTGTAAAAATATGAGTCCAATCCGATAAAAATTGACCGAGTTATGAATTTTCGAAGTTTCGGCCCAGATGAAATAATATTCAGCATTCAGGATTTTCAGCGTGTCATGCACTCTGAGCAAAAAACGAAGGCCTTTTGAATACCGTTTGAACTCAATACCTTTTGTGAAAATGTAGCCAACTCAATTTGTGAAATTTTGGCACTGGAACCAGCTCGATACGATGAAAATCGACCAAGTTATGATTTTTTGAACATGACGCAAATAAACTTCTGTCACAAATTTTCTGCACGAAAATACTTGATAAATCCACATTTTTGAAGACCTTCTGATCGAAATTGGCTTCCATCCGTGAGAGATGAAAACGTAGATAATGTCAAGACGGAATTTTGGCCACCGGAACGGGTTCAAAACGAGTCACGATCTTCAAGTTATGAATTTTTTAGCGCGTAAAAACTGCACTTTCAGCACACTTTTTTCACTATATTTCTTCAAGAAAACTCACACATTCGGATACCTTCTTTAAAGAATTGACTCTTGAGCCGAACCTGAATTTGAGAATACGTTATCAGAGATATCTTGGCGAAAGAATACCTGAATATGACGCGCCAGGTTGGACTTGTGAATTTTCTTGAAATGTTTTGAGAAATATGGGAGGGCAAATTTTGGGGTACAACAGTTGCCCCTGTTCAATCTTCTTAGACCTGAGGATGCAGATTGGCTGACGTGCCTTTCGTAATCCGAAGGTGGAAGATGATTGAACACTAGAGTGCCCAGAAATTTGCGCTCACATAGTAGCGGTGATGGTGGAAATGGGCTTATAGATGCCATTTAGAGGTTGATGAAATATGATGATGGGCTTATAGATGCCATCTGGATGTTGATCGCGTAGGAGATTCCTTAGCGAGAACCTGCATACCTGCAAAAGAACAAATGAGTACCTGACACGTTGCAGGAGCCGGTTTTCAGATGCTTGGTATAGATGGGTCCTGACTGGTTACAGGAGTTGAGTCTGGAGCTTCAAACGGCGATGAATGAACCAGGGATGGTTACTGCCTTAGCATGAATGGTAAGAGAATCTTGGGCGACTTTAACTTCAACAACGCTCGTTGAGAAAAATCTTGGGTGACTTTAACTGCAACAACGCTCGTTGAGAAAAATCTTGGGTGACTTTAACTTCAACAACGCTCGTTGAGAAAAATCTTGGGTGACTTTATCTTCAACAACGCTCGTTGAGAAAAATCTTGGGTGTCTTCTACTGGGATAAGAATCAGGGAGATCTTAGGGTCGATCTGACTGAACCAGAGGAGGTTTTTTTGATAAGGATGTGATGAAGGAATCTGAGATGATTACTACCTCAGTAGGACGATGAAGGAATCTGGGACGATTACTACCTCAGCAGAATGATGAAGGAATCTGGGACGATTACTACCTCAGCAAAATGATGAAGGAATCTGGGACGATTACTACCTCAGCAGGATAATGAAGGAATCTGGGACGATTACTACCTCAGTAGGATGATGAAGGAATCTGGGACGATTACTACCTCGGCAGGATGATGAAGGAATCTGGGACGATTACTACCTCAGCAGGATGATGAAGGAATCTGGGACGATTACTACCTCAGCAGAATGATGAAGGAATCTGGGACGATTACTACCTCAGCAGGATGATGAAGGAATCTGGGACGATTACTACCTCAGCAGGATAATGAAGGAATCTGGGACGATTACTACCTCAGCAGGATGATGAAGGAATCTGGGACGATTACTACCTCAGCAGGATGATGAAGGAATCTGGGACGATTACTACCTCAGCAGGATGATGAAGGAATCTGGGACGATTACTACCTCAGCAGGATGATGAAGGAATCTGGGACGATTACTACCTCAGCAGGATGATGAAGGAATCTGGGACGATTACTACCTCAGCAGGATGATGAAGGAATCTGGGACGATTACTACCTCAGCAGAATGATGAAGGAATCTGGGACGATTACTACCTCAGCAGGATGATGAAGGAATCTGGGACGATTACTACCTCAACGGGTAAAGACTTTTATCTGTTGATCGTTCTTTCCTGAAAAAGTAACAAATTAGTTGTATGCAATGTCATAATGCATGAATTGCCTGATTTTAAGATGTTCTCAAAAATAAATGAGATTGGGGTGATATGATGCGTCTATGCATGCTATAATGATGTATGTGACGTTTTATGAATGTGTTTTTCGTCTAGGAAAGTAAATCCTTGATGGGTGCCGGGAAGTCGTATCCTGGGCTGATGTTGAAGAATAGATTTTGCTTCCGCGGGGGATGATAACTGCAAGAATACCGGTAGGAGAAGACGACTCCGTTGCGGAATAAACTTGGCAAATGGAAGATTCTGCGGGGAGAAAAGATGCTCTAGACGACCATGCTGGGAAGCAACACTCTGTGGAGAGAGAGGTACTTTGTTAAGCTGTTGATAATAACTTTCCGGGGATACCCTTGTTGTGTTGGAAGTGCTGATAGACTTCGCTGGGGATAAGAAGACTTCGTCGAGGACGCTCTTTCCGTGGCTTTTGGCTGAGGATAACCCAGTTATATCCTGTTAAGGAAATAACTCTTTGAATAAAGCCGGGAGACGCGTTCGTGCTCTGCGAAGGATAAGCTTCCAGAATTTATTGGGGATAAGCTTACTGCTTGGGGATATGAATTCCAATTTTCCTGGGGGAATTGGATTTTCCTGGGGAAGTTTTGATATGCTGGGGAAGTGATTCCTTTGAATGCTTGTATGTCGTCGGGGAACGATCTTTAGACCAAGACTGCCGGAGATGCTTGTTTAAGAATATATGTATTGCTGCTGGGGAATGTTGAGCTCTACGGGAGGGTACCCAACTTCCTTGAGGTTTGATAATAGCTTGGAGAAGAATGCACTGAGTGCTGACTCTCTGGGGAGTTTAAGATGTACTGGTCATGTTCTTTAGCTGAACCTACCTTGGTACCTTGGAGGACAGAGCCATTAGATTGTTTGGACGACTCATTATTGCCCCTGTTTCTATGGGAGAAGGCATATGTGGGGTGCTGATAGTGGTTGATGGACAAACCTTCTTCTCATAGGCAGGTGATAAGATGACAGGACATAGTCGTACGCTTTGATCCCTAACTTTTGCCTGGACCGCCCTTTCGGGTTTTCAGTCCACCGGGATACCCATTTTTGCCCAAGCCGCCTTTTCAGGTTTTCGACTTGCCGGGTGTACAGATTTTTCATTTCATCCCTTATTTTTGCCCGAACCCTTTTGGTTCGCCGGGAAGCCCTTATTTTTGCCTAGGTATGTCAACCTAGCGGGTCTTTGATTTTGCGTAGTATCTTTTCGACTATGTCCGTTCTCAGAAAGTAGGGAGTTGCCCCTGTTAGAAGTGTTTTGTCACGCCACCAGAAAGTGTTTGATCAGGCAAGATTCATTGTTGGAATGCCCCAAGTGACTCAGGCAGAGATTTGCCCCGGGCTACTTGGCCTTTTGAGAGATTCTCCGAATCTTGATTGGGCTGCCCCAGATAATGGACCATGGTCATGTCTGCCCCTTGATTGGAAGCACTTTTGTTCACTAGGCATTCGTCGTGCGAATTTCTATGCTGTTCAAACAAAAAGTCATATGCAAACAAAGTTATGTTAAAAATGCAACGCTTATGTCTGTCTCGAAGATTTTGAAAATGCATTCCTTTTTTTTTCATAAAACAAGTGAATGTTTGTAGAACGTGATGTCAACTCCGTATTTACCGTAAGCCTTAAGGAGTCAGGATACCTTTTCGTAACAGTATGCTTTCGAACTAACCCATGCTTCAGCTAGGACTTTTAAGGGTTATAACGTGGCTTGGTTCACGGTTTAAGAAACAAAGGATAAAGGCTCAAATTATTTGTACCCACCCGCTCTTCGTGATGTTCTCCAAACCTAAACTCAGTTGATCATACGTTAGACCTTGTTTGAGTCTTTGCTCTGATATTCCAGTGATGATTCGGATATTTATGATTTACTCTGAATAGGCAGTCATTCCTTTTTGTTATTGTTGAGGGTTTGTATGACCTCTTTCTTGTCTGATTTTTTGTTATCCCTTTCTTTTTTTGCCTGAACTGTTTCCTTTTTTGGAATTACAGTCAGCGGGATGCCCCGGTTTTGTAAGTCTCCTTCATGGGTTTTGACTTAATGGGCTTTTTGATTTTGGTAATGACTGCCTTTCTTTATTGATTATTCGGAACCATCACTGTCTTTTTTCATAAGGACCTCTTTGGTGCCATTTGTTGCGCACTTGGATCAACTGAGCGAACTACCCTGCCCCAGGTTATGATTAAGGGTTTTAATTTTCGAAAAGAAAAACTCCTACTTCTTTGGCTCAGAGGGGTTGACGAGGGATTATCATCCTTATAACTCCAGTGTTTAGGGATTGAAACAATGCCTGTACCTCATCAGCGGGGTCTGTTCAAAAGCATACTGTAGATCATGGTATCGTTTTCGTCATCCTCCCTCAAGAGGCTTAGAATTTTAGATCAAGAGTTGACATCAGAAAAAATATGGAAATAATTTGCATTTAGTGAATACGAATATATTGTTTCAGAACAGACATATGCGATGCATTAATGAAATAACAATGTTTAACATGAGTAAATGTTTGAACAAAAGAGAATTGCAACTTGAACATTCGAATGAACAAAAATTTCTCAATCCTAGCCATGTTTTGGCAAGGGAGCAGTGATCACGTGGGGAGTCTTGGGTACTTTAAACTGAATCTCTCCAGCGTCGATCATGTCTTGGATCTTATTTTTCAAGCTCCAACAATCATCTGTAGTATGCCCCGGGCTGTCAGAGTGATAAGCGCAGCGGACGTTGGGGTTATACTTCGGTGACGTTGTATTTTGGTTCTTCGGAGCTTCTTTTGGAGTTACCAGCTTGGTCTCCAGCAACTGTGGCAATATCTGGGATAAGGTCATGCTGAGCCGAGTGAACTGCCTTCTCTCGCTCTTTTGTTGGTTGTGATGTTGAATTTGTGACACTGGAGCCATTTGAGGAGCTCTCCCCTTACCTCCTTGTCTCAAAGGTGGTTGAACGATGACTGGCCTTTTGCCCTTAGACTTTTGCCCTAGTTGGTTGCCCTGAAGCAGTTGGTTGACGAGAAACCAGAGCTCATCTTGTCTTTGAGCTAACCCTTGAATGGCGGTCACATGCCCCAGCATCTGGACCTTCAATGCATCCACCTCAGCTTGTAGGTGTTTCAGCCTTTCATCCTCAGCACTGTTCCTGACAAAAGTCTCCATGAGAAGTGTCCTTAGCTCCTCCTGCCCCTTGGATAGATTCAGGAGGATTTCCCTGAACTGAGTCTCTTGAGCGAGAAGGTCCTGGTTATCTGGTTGGAAGGCCATTGCTGAAATAAACAGCAAGAACGGTAAGTGACCTGCAACAAAGTACCTGTTATGTAATGATGTGTATGATATGTATATGCAATGTTTTCAAGGATCTCGCGGGGTAAACAAGGACTTTGTTAGAATTTGGGTCCGGTAGCTTGATTGAGGGAAACCCATGTTGTTGAGAATTCTTCTTCAAGGGTCAAAGGCTCACCATATCAAGTGGGTCATAGCCCCTGACAACTTTGGCTAGAGGAAAATAAATCCTCTTTGCCCCTTGCTAGATGTTTGATTTATCATGACCTGCATCACAAGCCCTTGAGATCCTTGAAATGGGTTAGGATGTATGCAATGGTATGATGTCATGATGCATGGGGTAGTATGGGTAACCCTGTTATGAGTCCCAATTAAGGACTGCAAACAAAACCTGCAAGAAACTTAGTACACCCTGTTATGAGTCCCAATTAAGGACTATGAACAAAACCTGCGGGGAACTCAGTACACTCTGTTATGAGTCCCAATTAAGGACTATACACAAAACCTGCAAGAAACTTAGTAAACCCTGTTGTGAGTCCCAATTAAGGACTATAAACAAAACCTGCAAGAAACTCAAGTGTCAGATAACAAGCATGCAAGTGGTCAAGTACGAAGGCACACAAGTCACACAAGAGAAACCCTTAGAGTTCAGGCCAGCATGGGGTCGGGGTATTACCCTCTTGAAGTTGGTGGGCTCAACCTGTCCTATTAGAAGTAACCGGGTTCTAAGGGTCCCAATATCACGGGATTGCTTTCATTGTTCATCGTTTCGATTTAGCCACTGAACTGGCGACCGAAATATTCCAGGAAAGCAACCCTCAATTGAGTGTAGTATCGAGTATCAACCAACCTCGGACTACACCAAAGTCAGTTATCTCACTACCCTAAAGAGGCCAAGATAGTTCAATTAAGGTTCCTAAGGTCTGTTGATGCTTCACGACAACACGCGGAGGCCCCGTACTCTCCTTGACTGAACTCAAGGGTTACCGGTACACACCAAAGTGCCACATCAACGTAGCAGACTGTTTCAACCATGTCGGTATACCCCGCACAGTTCCCTCACAGCCTTGTTGCTACTTTCTAAGAAAGGTATCCCCCAGATCCGGGTTAGGATCTATAGAACTCCCAAGCAACCCACAATAATAAAGCAAGCAAGGAAAGCAATTGAAAACACAGTGATCTTAGTCCTAA
Organism: Vicia faba; assembly: GCA_948472305.1. NCBI lineage: Eukaryota > Viridiplantae > Streptophyta > Magnoliopsida > Fabales > Fabaceae > Vicia > Vicia faba. The sequence continues at coordinate 687,021,845 of OX451735.1, read as the reverse complement.
GGTACACCTCACTTTAAGTTATATCCCCAGCAGAGTCGCCAGTTCTGTGATCGGTGGATCTGGAACTGACTGTTTAACGCTGGTTCGCGAAATGTCGCGGAAGCAAGAGTCGCCACCGTCTTTTATTTTCTCCAAATGGAAAGGACAAAAGCACAGAAAAATTCCTTAAAGAGATTGCTCTCGGTTCGGGAGGTAGGTTATAGAAAGGGAAGGTGTTAGCACCCTTTCTATCCATGGTTATCCATGGGCTCTTAGATACTTGCTCACTTGTGTTTTCAAAAATGGTTTGTTTGCTTTTCAGTTGTGGGTTTTAAAAAAAGTTTCTTTGAAAATTTCAGTTCGACTCTTGTATCAGTCCTCAAGAGTGTTTGAAAAAATGCTTTCGAAAGCTTTTTGAAAATGTGTTGGTGTGAAAAGTATTTTTGATTTGTTTTGTTTTGAATTAGAGCAAGTATCCATGAGTCATCTACCTACCCTAAGGAATTAGGCTGTGTAAAAGTCCTTAAGGTAGTGCCATCCCACCATTGAGAGGTAGGTAGCACCACCGTTGGAGGTGTTCGGGTCAATTCGAGGTTCGGGACATGGTGATCACCAGAGCAATGGGAAGACACCTTAGAAGCTACCCTCATGTCAGGTTCCCGGATCATGAGGACTTACTAAGACATCCTCTACTCGACGATCACCTTTCGAGGCAAGGCAACAGTGAGGCGTACCCTAGGGGTGGTGTGTGATTTGTGTATCAGATTCAGATATTTTATCTTGTCATGTTATTGGTGATCTACGCGTTTGTTTTTTACTTAAGGCCATTCATTCTTGCATGCATTTGTTAACAGTTAAAAAAAAGCGAAAAAAGTAAAGTTATAAACTATTACAAAGGCGCGGGTCCACATCGCCAAAATAAAATCCCGGACCCGATTTGACAGAAAATAAATAAAGTGCGAGAAATAAAATGTCCGAGTTTACAAGGCTTTGGGAGAATTACATTAATATTTACAAGAAAGAAATAAAATGCGCGAATTGGAATTTAAATTGGAAACGAGGGCGTTGGACCCTTTTGAAGTTAAATTGAAATTAAAAATTAATTAATTATTTATTGAAATAAAAGAAGTGTTTTTTAGGTTTTTTTTTGCATTTATGAAATAAGAAAATTAAAATTAAAATTAAAAGAAACCCTAATTCTAAGTTATTTTTAATTATTTGAGAAAAATGTTAAAGTTTAACTTAATTTACTAAAGAATTTATGTACATGTTTATTTACAAAATAAATTAGTAATTAATAATAATAATAATGATGAAAAAATTATTTATTAAAAAAAATGATGAAAAAGTTAAAAAAACCTAATTTCTACATATTTAATTTATTAAGAAAAATATTAAAGTTTTGAAACCTAAATTAATCTAATTAATTGTTTAAAGTTTATTTACAAAAATAATAATAGTAAAATTAATATTAATAAAATAAACATTTTTTTGATTTTTCTGTATTTTATATTTATTATGAAAATTATTTTATGGAATTAAAAGAAAACAATTAAAAAACAATTAAAAGAATAAAAAGGAAAAACAAATAAAAATTAAAAATTGAGCAAACCATAGGGGGTGTCTGGCCCAAGGGGAGGTTTTTTGAAGTATTGACTTCTGAGTACCGTGGTCTGCATTCTTTGGCCATTGGATTGAGTTTCATGCATAAGTTGTTCTACTTTGGCCATTTGGCTTTTGGCTTTTGGCTTTTGGCTTTTGGCCATTTGTGTTCTGACTTCAACGTTCCCTTAATCTCTGGCTTAATGTCTGCCTCGCCATGTATTTGACTTTTGGCTTTTGGCCTTTTGGCCTTTTGACTTTTTGGCTTTTGGCCTCAACGTTCCTAAATAAACCTGGGATCCTGTCTAAATCTGCAGTTGAATCTCACGAACACATTAAATAAAATCATAAAAATTCAAATAAAACCAACATATGAAGAAATTTAATGTTTAGGCGCAATATGGCATGTATGAATGATTATACCCTTTTGATCATGGAGATCAAATCAACCTTACCCTTACTGGAAAATCAGTGGCCTGAATGCTTTTATGCTCTTTGGATCATGGAGGTCAAGCCAGCCTTACCCTTACTGAAGAAGTAATAAGATGTTGGTTTGTAGCTGAGATGGTTTTGTTTGTAGTGAGAGAGGGATTTGTAATAAGGATTTCAAGGTTTTAGGGTTCTTGAAAGAGTTTGATATTCCAACAGTGTTGTGGCAAGGTTTTTTCTCTCTTTTTTTCTTCCCTCTTTTTTCTTTTTTTTCTCCCCCTTGGTTTGTATGACAAGAAGGTGATTATATAGTGGAAATTAGGGTAAAGAAAATGGGCTTTGAATGTGCAATTGGGCCTCCAATATTCACTTGAATTCGTCACTTTCCAGGCTAAATCGCAGGGACTTAAGTGCATTTTTTGAAGTTGAAATGTGAAAACAAAATGTAGCCGACATCGAGAACTAACTCCTGTCCGAAAATCGACTCAATCGGATAAACAGTGAATTAGTTATGAATTTTTGAAGTTTCAGCTCAGACAAACTTATTTTGGGCTCCAGTGTCGACTCTGACACGTTCTTCAATAAAAAACTGGTATTGATCGGTGCATAATCCGGTCTCGACTTTTGAAGCAAAGTTGTAGATCTATGAGTCAGTGACCTTGTGTAAAAATATGAGTTCAATCCGATAAAAATTGACCGAGTTATGAATTTTCGAAGTTTCGGCCCAGATGAAATAATATTCAGCATTCAGGATTTTCAGCGTGTCATGCACTCTGAGCAAAAAACGAAGGCCTTTTGAATACCGTTTGAACTCAATACCTTCTGTGAAAATGTAGCCAACTCAATTTGTGAAATTTTGGCACTGGAACCAGCTCGATACGATGAAAATCGACCAAGTTATGATTTTTTGAACATGACGCAAATAAACTTCTGTCACAAATTTTCTGCACGAAAATACTTGATAAATCCACATTTTTGAAGACCTTATGATCGAAATTGGCTTCCATCCGTGAGAGATGAAAACGTAGATAATGTCAAGACGGAATTTTGGCCACCGGAACGGGTTCAAAACGAGTCACGATCTTCAAGTTATGAATTTTTTAGCGCGTAAAAACTGCACTTTCAGCACACTTTTTTCACTATATTTCTTCAAGAAAACTCACACATTCGGATACCTTCTTTAAAGAATTGACTCTTGAGCCGAACCTGAATTTGAGAATACGTTATCAGAGATATCTTGGCGAAAGAATACCTGAATATGACGCGCCAGGTTGGACTTGTGAATTTTCTTGAAATGTTTTGAGAAATATGGGAGGGCAAATTTTGGGGTACAACACATACATACCAAGAACTTGATCTAACTCTCAGAAATGAGAGAGAATTTCTTCTCCCCCAATTTCTGACCTAGGTTTTTCCAATGTTCAGGTTCAAAATACTCTTAGCACACACATAATATAAATGAAAAGTAACTATATGGATGGCTTCAGGGCTATGATTAGAACATGCTTTCTTCACAAACTTAAGCCTAACTATGCCTGGATAGAGAGATAGAAGTTCAAAAACTTACCTGTTCAGCTTGAATCGTGTGCAACAATGGAGGTGCTTTCAATGCAATGTGAGGACTTGTACAGCTTGCTTGAAGTTCAGGGATGCTTCTCCAACCTCTAGCTTTCTTTGAAACTAGCTGAATCGAGCTATGGAAGTTCACCTGCAAAGTTGAAAACTGAAAATGGAAAATGATGTTAGGGATGTTACAGTTTGTGTTCAATGCTTGGGATAGCTTCAGTGGATGATATGGAACATGTTTGAACTAGCTTTGGTCAAAACGCACGAGTGGAAGTGTTTATGGAAGTCAAGTTGCAGAAGGGACTCTGTTTTTGCAGCAAGAAGGTGTTTCTGTGCTTGGGGAGATATTTAAGGTGGTTGGCTCGTGTTTCAGGTCAAGTTTGATTTTTGGAATGTGTTCAATAAGTTTGCTTAGGCTTGTGTTGACAGGAATGTGAGTTGTGTTTTGTTATGCAAGTTTTCTTCTTTCTTAAGTCAAAAAATGCCAAGTCCTGTTACAGGATCCTCTAGGCCCCTCAAATATGCTGCAAAGTTTGCTCTTGATCAATGGGATATGTTCATACCTTTGTGCCTCAGAGATTTTCTTTGTACCTCTTGGATTGTAAACTTGACATAAAGTGTAACTTTACAAGAATAGATAAAATGCTTTTTCTAATTAAGGCTTAATTCTTCATGCAATGACCAAATGCATAAAATAACATCTTGGCACAATGGTTATGCATTTGATTATTGTGTGAGAAAGGGATTAGAGGCCTGTAATCTAACTTGTACAAGCTGATTTCAAAAATGCAAAGTGTATGAACATGTAAATGGCTCATGAACAAAGTGACTTTTGCCCATATTGACAAATTCGATTCTCCCTAACCACAAGGGTGTTTGAGAAGTTCTTGGACAATTTGGAAAGCTTGGAATGTGTACTACAATCCATCTTTGTAATGCAAGTTGAAATTCCAAGTGGAAGCATGTGAAAAGTGGCCATGAAGTTAGGCAAAAATCCTGCCTAGAATAGGTCAAAAATTTTCTAAGTTAAGAATGTTTTGCACCCTTGTTCCAAAAATTGTAACTTGAGCTACAAGCTTCTTTTGAGGAAACTTTGTGAATCAAAGTTGTACATTTTTCAATGGACTATAACTTTCATGTTTTGAGTTTTCCTTGAATCCAAATGTATCTTGATGAAAAAATGGGACAAAGTTAGGAAAAAATTAGGAATTTTCATAACTTAGAAAAATTCTAAGTTATGAAAATTCTTCATTTCAAACCCTAATTTGTAATTTTTGATTTCTTGATGAACAAGTTTCATAATTTGACATGTCTTGATGAAAAATGAATCTTGGCACTTGATTTTGACCAAAAAGTCAAAGTTTGACTTTTCAGTATACAGTCAAATTTTGCTCAGTTGACTGAAAAATTCATCTGTCAATCTTGTGCATTTGGGATCTTTTGAACTTGTTAAACATGTCAAGACAATGCCATTGGGTCCTTGAGTCCATATGTGAGCTTGATTTGCCATTGTCTAGGTCAAACAGTCAAAAATTGCCTTTGTGCAGTCAAAACCCTAAAAATGACCATTTTGCCCTTTTGGTGATCTGATCAAATTTCTTGTGGAATTGTGATCCAAACTTGATCAAATGGTTCATATGAGTTCATAATGTTGATGTGGGTCAAAAATCATAAGGTTTGACTGTCAATTGACCACAGTTGACTTTTTCCCCAATACAGCTGATTTCTAGGTCAACTGTCCAATTGACTAGGCAAAGATTGGAATCAAGACTTGAAACTTGGTACGGATAAACTTGTGAGCCCAACATGAAGCATGAAAGTCACTTTGGGCATTTTAGGTCAAAACATCTTTGTGCAAACTCAAACCCTAATTTGGGTCAACAGTGCAAAGAGGAGTCTTGAGCAGAGCAAACCATAACTTGATCTTGAGCTCCAAGGGTCTTGTGATGAGAAAATGTTGAGGAAATGGGAGGGAAAATTTTGGGGTACAACACATGTCTTCGTACGACCAAGCAAAAATCTCAATATAGTCATGCAACATCTGGATTAACCTCTCTTTGACATTGTCTTCTAGGTCGAAACATATTTTGATTTATTTTTTGTCCACTTCAGTACCCAAGTTCACAACCTCGACTGACTCTTCATGTGGTTGTATAGCTCTTTCTTCTTACTCTAATAATCTAGCAAGTTTTCCAGGCACTTCACAATCTTCCTCACCTTCGTCCTCGGCTTGGTAGATCGGATTTTCGAAGTCATAATTGGAAATAGAAGAATTGTTATTAATGGGATCCAGAGTGGATGTGGATCTGTAATTTGTTGTGTCGGTGTGTATAAGAACACATAGATATTTTGAAATAAATAAAGTAAAAAGAAAGACAAAGAGTGCAAAATTCGAATGCAAAACATCCAATGATTGTATTAAATGAAAACATGTGAATGAAAGATGATAACCCTAACAAATGGACCATTTTGCCCCAGGTAAGGCACAAGGCTTAAAATTATTGTTCAAATTACATATCCAAAAAACTTGAAAGCAAGAAAAAAAATAGCATTTACTCCTGACTAAAGGAGATTGGTATAAAGTATTTAGCCTTCCAATTGTTGAGTCCACCACCAGTAGCAGGGAAGATCCAATTGTCTATATCGTAGTCGCTATCAGCATCTTCCACAACATTGATTCCATTGTTGTTGATACGGAATGGAGGTATCCCAACACGAGCATGACGAACAACCCTCTGAGCCTCTGAGGTGAAACCCAAGACAAATCTGTTGGACTTGTAAGGAATGTCGGGAATCTGACCCCAAATAGTGCAATTACCTTCTTCTATCACAGCACTAGCATCCTTCAGAGAAGCCATTCTTGGTGGAACCTTGGTAACCTTAGGAATAGAAGGACCGGTTTTAGCAATAGAAGTTGTATGAGGAACAACTTCAAAGGTCTGGAAAGGAGTCTCAATGAATTCACCGTCCATCTCAACATACTTGAAGGAGTTAAAGTGGCTAACCATGTACTCTTTTTCACCACAAACTATAACAATTTTTCCTTTCACAGGATACTTCAACTTCTGGTGTAAAGTAGAAGTAACAACGCCTGCCCCATGAATCCAAGGGCGTCCAAGTAAACAAGAATAGGTTGGACGAATGTCCATCATATAAAAGTTAGAGTCAAAGACCTGAGAACCCACTTTGATTATAAGATCAACCTCTCTGTGCACCATTCTCTTTGAACTATCAAAGGCTCTTACCACAATATTATTGGGTTTAAGCACAACCCTTTCACAGTCAAGCCTGTCTAGAGCACCCTTCGGCAAGACATTAAATAATAAAATCGTGTAAACCAACACATGAGCTAAGGTAGTGCCATTACACTCAATGGAGACATACATGGCCTTGTTATGGTTCTTTCCTATGGGAGTTAAGTCAGCATCAGAAAAACCTAGCCCATTGTCAGCTAAGACTAGCAACACAATTTTCAAACTGATCAGCAGAGGTTTCCTATGGTATATGAGCATATTTCAGAAACTTTTTCAAGTCTTGAGCATGGGCTTCGAAGCACAACAATAAGGATAGTAAAGATATTTTAGAGGGAGTCTGTCCTAACTGTTCAACAATATTATAATCACTTTTCCGGATAATTTTCAGTATTCCCTCCATCTCTTGCTTGGAGGAATTTTCAGTAGTTTATTTTATCGCCCCCGTCTGGGCAGGCTCAGTTATCTTTTCTTTTCCTCGAGTCTCATTAGTTGACTCAGTAATAGGGATACGAACTGGTGTAATAACACCTTTTGGAGAAATCTCTGGAGAGAAAACCCTTCCACTTCTAGTAACCTTACTAGTCCCAACAATATTACCAACACTAGGATTAGTAACCTCAATATTTTCACCTTTAACAACCAACGGTTATTTCTTGACGCCATGGTAGTAGACGTCAGCTCCATAATTCTAGGGGACAACCTTGTCAGAGGAATATGGAATTGGCCCCGATGCGGTAATGGTTAGAGGAGCCACCCTAGGCTCGGTAGTAATCTTCACAAGACCCTTAGAAGTGATCCTTAAAGGAGTATTGGAAATTGTAATCACAGACACGTCTTCAAGTCTCAGGTCTTGAGACACACTTTCACATAAGTTCCCCGCGAAAGGAGTCTTCTAGAATAGAATTACACGATCATCCATCAAACGTTGAATACCTTTTTTCAGTAACATACAACCATTGGATTGGGACACACAATGGTAGCAATTTTCAATGCAACTCGGAAATAAACCGACTTACAACAGGTTCTTCTTAACAATCATCGGAGGAGTATTCAAGTCACTTACAGTAGAAACATAAGAAACATCATCAATAGCATTAACACCTCTGTCATGGTTAGGCATAGGTGCAATGATCATACTGAGAGTTTCGGGAGGGTCAAATTCAATCTCCTTAGTCTCAATCCCGTCTTGGATTTTATTTTTCATAGCCCAATAGCTATTTGTGTCATGTTCGGGACTATTGGAATGATAGGCGCATCTTACATTGGGATTGTACCGGGGAGAGAAAGTGTTGGGATTCTAAGGAGGATATCTCAATGTAATCAGCTCTGCTTTCAACAGGTGTTGCAATGCTTGAGATAACGACATATTGATTTTAGTGAATTGTCTCCTGGGTGCATCAGGCCTACGCTGATTTCCTTGATGTTGCATTGGTGCAGGATTAGAAATCATTACTGCCTCCACAGATTGATGGTGGTCACCTTTACTACGACCTTTTTTTCCGTACACAACATTAGCTTATTTCTTCCCGTTGAATGACTTCTTCGCATTACTTGAATATTAGCCACTTGAATTTTTCGGCTTCTGATTCCACCTTTAACATGTTCCCATATTAATATCAACTCGGTGAACCCGGCTGAAGATCTTCCAATCAGATGATTGAATAAAGGACCTGTCAAAGTTCCCATAAACATGTCAACTAATTCCCTATCAGACAAGGGAGGCTGAACTATTCTTGCTAGATCTCTCCATTTCTGGGCATACTCTTTAAAGCCTTCGTTAGAGCCCATGGTTATACTTTGAAGTTGCATATGGGTTAGTGCAAGATTAGCATTATATTGGTATTGCTTATAGAAAGCAGTAGCCAAATCTTCCCAGGTATGTATATTGGTCCCTTCTAGTTGATAGAACCATTCCATGTGTGTTCTAGACAGCCTCTCTTGAAAGAAATGCACCCACAACTTCCTATCAGCAGTGTGTGGTTGAATCTTCTAGACATATGACCTCAAATGAAGCTTTGGGAAAGAAACATCGTCATATTTTGCAAAAGTGGAGACTTTAAACTTATGAGAAATGACAACTCCTGAGACTAAACCCAAATCATCAAAATCCAACCCATGCACTTTCTGGTTCTCCATAGCATGTAGACGGTCTTCTAGCTGCTTTTATTTTCATCAACAAGGGGATATTGTTCATTCACATCATCTTCTTCCTCTCCATCAGAGTATTTGGCAGGACCACAGTTTCTTTTTTCAGTTTCACCACTCTTATCATCTTTATCATGTTCGTCGTCTTCGTCTAATGGAGTATCAGGATCCTGAACTCACTTGACTGGACCTCTTAACCTTCTTCCCATGTTAAGTATGTCGACTGGTTTCTTTGTCTTTTTCTTCTTCTCTTTGGTGATGAGTGCCTTCAGTTCTTCCTGCCCCTTGGCTAAATTCAGGAACATCATTTGGAATTGGGCATTCTGAGTTTGGAGATCTTTGTCGATTTGCTCAAGAGCCATTTCTGCTAAAATAAATAGCAAGAAGATGAGAAAACCTATTTTGGGAATAGCTTTTATGATATGCATGACATATAGATGCATATGAAATGTTTTCAAGGATCTCACGGGATTAAAATATTTAGAAAAAAAAACAATCTGGTTGCAGCTTTGTCTAAAGAACTTTGAATCTTCATCTTTGAATGTCCTTCTAAAAGAATCAAGCTCACCATATCAAGTGGGTCCTAGCCTCTGACTCAAGAGAATGTATTTTGATCTTTGACGGTGGTTGGTTAGAGGAAAATAAATTTTCTTGCCCCTTGCTTATGATAATCATGCCTAAAGATCCCTAAGATCCTTGAAATGGTTAGTAAAATTGCCATGGTATGATGTTATGATGTCATGTTTAAATAAGAAAACACAAACAAATCATACAAGAGCCCTAGGTTTAAAGGCTTGCATGAAGTCCATAGGTAAGTACCCTTCTCTATTAAAGTTAAGTTGGCTCAAGATGTCCTAAAATAGTAACAGGGTTTTAAAAATCTCATATCACCGATCTTTCTCACAGGTTTTATTTCAGCACAGCAACTAGCTTTCCACCAAAGCATCCCGATAGTCGAATCTCAATGAGCGTAGCATCGAGTATCAACCAACTTTGGACTGCACCAAAGTCGTCCATCTCACTACCTTCTAATGGCCAAGATGGGTCAATTAAGGTTCTAAAAGTACGTTAGTGCTAATGACACCACACATAAGCCTAATGTTATCCTTGACTTACTCAATGAACATTAGTATAAACCAAAGTGTCGCACTAACCGTATCCATCACTTCAACCATATCGGTCTATGTTGTATAGTTTTCATGATCTATTACTACTTACCTATGGCATCCCGAGATTCGGGAGTAGGATCTTACTAGTAATAAAAACCCAAGAAATCCTTAAATTTAAAGCAAACAAATCACACAAATTAAGCAAGTAAAGAGATCTAAACTCTTAAGGTAACCCCTCTTTTAATCATCTCCCCAGCAGAGTCGTCAGTTCTGTAATACGGTGGGAGAATTGACTTTTTTAGCATTTTATCACAAATGTTGCAGATAGCAAGAGTCGCCACCGACTTTTCTTTTATCCAATATAAGGAAAGGGTGAAAAGAACAGGAAAGAACTTGATAGATTTTGAGTTCGGGGGGTAAGTTATGAAAAGGGAAGGTGTTATCACCCTTTTCATCTGTAGTTATCTACGGGCTCTTACTCGCTAGATCACTTTTTGAAATTTTCCTTGTGTGTATGATTTGAAAATATTTTTTTGAAAATCCAAAGTACGACTAACTTTGTAATGATTCTTGTATCATTCCTCAAGAACACGTACAAAGTGTTTGAAAATGTTTGTTTTGAAAAGGTGATGTGTGAAATGTTTATTTTTTAGAAAATAGTTGTGAGCAAGCGATTAAAAGTTATTACCCACTCAAGGTCATTCTTATTCTTTTCCTTCTCCTTTAGAGATAGTGTTATCCGTACCATTAGTTGGTAGGTAACCCTATCTATTAGATGTGAAGGGACAGGCGAAGGGTCGTTGAATGGTCATAGAAAGCAACTTGTAAGGATACTTTAGCAATTCGAAGGGACTGTCATCATATTATTCGTAGGAAACAAGGGACTAGATCATTTTTCATAGGTAAGTCGAGGGACATCGCAGGACCATGATCTTTATTCGAAGAGACTATGATGATTTAATCGAGGGCCTTTTCTAAAATACCTTTACTTTCGAGGGACATGACCAAGTTTTCTGAAGGCAACAGAGGGAATTATCCTAGAGGTGTGAGTGTCGTAGTGTATTGTTTCAGTTATATTTATCTTGGAAGTTGGGGTTTTCTATGTTTGATTTTATTTTGCCATACAATCATATTAGCTAACAGTTATATATATATATATATATATATATATATATATATATATATATATATATATATATATATATATATATATATATATATATATATATATATATATATATATATATATATATATATATATATATATATATATATATATATATATATATATATATATATATATATATATATATATATATATATATATATATATATATATATATATATATATTACAGGGTTTTGGTACAGTTACATGATAAAGAAATTGAACGGAAATTTAAACTAGGTTATTATAGAAAAACATGGGACCTATACAATTATTTCTAGGAATTTAAACGCAAAAATGACTAAAAACGTAAGAAAGATTATTTTTTAAAGTCATGAAATCTAAAATATTAGAAAACAAATTTTTGTGTATTTTTGGTTTGATCTTATATGTTAATAATAAAAACAAAACTAGTGTCCAATTAATTATAAATTAATTAATTAAATTGCAAAAAACCTAATTCTAAATTAATTAAATTAATTAAATTAATTGATAAAAAAAGACTAAACCTAATTTTATTGATTTTATAAGTTTTTTCTTGTTTTTTATTGTTTTTTATTTTAATTAAAAAATAAAGTTAATTAATCACAAATAAATAATAATAATAAAAGGAAAAAGAAGAAAATAAAGCAAAAAAAAGGGCTTCGCATCGCTGGGGTTTGAACCCCCTCCCTTCTCTTCACACTATTAGTTCTTTACCACTAGGCCATCACGTGTTTTGCGTTATACATTCAACCAGCAATCCATATAAAATAAATAAACAATTAAAATTATCAATTAAGTAAAACGCGCGCTCAGGTGGGCCCCTATGTTTTTGAATGGACGAATCAGGATGCACCATTCTGCCACGCATGCCCTCAGGCGAGTCCAACCACCCCTCACGGTGGTCAACTCCATCTTCTCTGGAGAGGGAAATTTGGATCTGCAAGAATACGATGAATTAATGGAAAAAAAGATCATGACCCCCCTAATTTGAGGTCTGCGAATTGAATGACACCCTTCGTTTAGCCTAAAAATGCATGTAAATAGAGTTTCAAAGAAAGCAACAGTTTGTTCCCTAATGATGGCAGATCATGTTCTCTACGTTAGAGCTTCATCTTTTTGGTTCAAACATGTCTCACACGTCATGTTAAACACATTTGGGCAATCAAAAGTAAACAATAATGCATAGATTGAAAAACTCGAATTGAGAAACTTTTACCGAACCGGTGGGCTTGAGCGTGGTGTTTTGGATGTGGAGTAGAATGCTTCTAGGCTTGGATGAGTTCCTGGGAACTTCAGGAGGATAATTCAGTCCTTGGATTGGATTGAAACATGCTGGAATTTGGAATACGAATTTTCCACTTTTCTTTGAATTTTGTGAATTTGAAACCTTAGTGTTTTAGCAGCCTATTTGTGTCCCTTGGCATCTGAATGTCTTGATTATATATAGAGGATGATATTAGGTCAAACAAATGAGGAAAAGACCATGTGATCAATGCATTATCAAAACCACATGAAACATGTTTTCAAACTTTCCAATTTTAGAGGATCAGGTTCGAATCTTGTATCCCACGGTTTTGCATGGTTGGCAAGGAGTTATTAGGCTTCAAATATGATCCAAAACCAAGCCCATATGCCTTATTCCATCATTTACTATTTTATTTAATTATTTTATATTTAATTAAATAAAAAAAATAAATGAAATAAAAATAAAAGATAATGCATGAATGGACTTATGGGTCTTTTATCATGTCATGAACATGTTTGAACCTAAAAAATTAGGTCCATTAGCCCACAATTTCAAAATTGATCAATGTGAGTTTCATGCAATTCTCAAAATTTGCTCAAATTTCTCCTATCATAACTCTCTCAAATTTTATCATATGAAGGTGATCTTTAACTTTTTGGAAACCTTAAGATGTCTTCTACAACTTTCATTATGGTCATTTTTTCATTTGAAGGATTTATCATTTTGTAAATTGCTTTGACAAAAAATGTCTTTATGTTGACATTCAAAATGACGTGTAATATTTTGGCTCATATGTCTCAAATGAAGCATTTTTGGCATTGAGCTTAGAGAGACAATGATGTAGAGAATTGAATTTCCTTCAAAAAAGGCTTTGGATGAGAAATTTCTGATGAAGTATGTGAAAGGTATGCTTGGTCAAAGTTCAGTTGATTTCTCCTAAAGAAAACCTTAATTTAGTAACTTTTGACTTTTGATGAATCTTGAGTTTTCTTGATGAATCATAATCAACCCTTGAACAAATGATGAATGTGACTTCAAAATATTGATGTTGACCAAAAATCTTGAGTTTTGACTGTATGTTGACCATAGTTGAATTTTTACCCAATACAATTGATGTTTAATCATCTGAGCAATTGATTGAGCAAACCTATGATGCAAAGCTTGAAACTTGTCATGAGGGTACCTTAAAGCGTATGAGGAATCATGGAATCCATTTGAGGATTAGGAGCTCAATTTTATTTGAGAAACACAAAACCTTAGTTGTAGGTCAATTGCTTAGGAGAGGTACTTGTATGCTCAAACCCTTGAGTATTCTTGAGCAATTGAGAACCCTAGAAGCATGAGAAGGTGTCTTGAATCAACTATCTTCAAAAATTAGAGGGAAAATTTTGAGGTACAATATAGTGACTGTGTGAAAATATAAACAAAAGCGGGAAAGTATTCATTAAGAAAAAATTTCTCTATCTCTTCCCAAGTAGTAATACTCCCAGCAAGTAATGAGTAAAACCACTGTTCTACATCTCCATCCAATATGAACGGAAAAATTCTTAATTTCTTTGCTTCTTCAGAGTGCCCCTCAATCTTTAAAGTAGTGCTCATAGTAAGAAACCTTTACAAATTCTTATTTGCATGTTCATTTATCTTCCCAGTGAATGGTCTTTTCTCAAGCTTTCAGATTGTTGTAGCGTACAGGTGAAAGTTTGCAACATTTACTGATTGATTCATAATAGTCAATTGAACCGCTAAATCATTTGCTCCTCCATAGTCCCAAAGAAGTCTCTCCAGTGGTGGGTTTTCACCCATAGTTTCTCCTTCCTTTTCGGACTATGAACCTGAATGATGTAAGGGAACTTCTTCTTCTTCTGACTCCATTATAACGAGTCGAGATTATCTGCGCCTTGTGTGAAAAGTTCTTACAATTTCTGAAATTCTGGTATCAGATATTTGATGTCTAATGAGATGTCACGACACAAATATTTGTTTACAAGTAAAGAGCAGTAATAACAAAAGCAGTAAAAACACAAGAGATTGTTCACCCAGTTCAGTGTACAACAACACCTACTCTGAGGGACACCAAGCCAGGGACAAGTCCACTAAATAGTATCAATTTATAGACCCTCAGTAAACAACCAGTTTGCAATCTAATCACTTAATCAATACTCGTGATATACTTCTACCTAAGACTCACCTAGGTATGAGGCCCTCCTCAAATCTCTTCAATCACTTACAGTGAAGAAACAACATAAATAATAAGTTTAAAAACTTCAATTATTCAATGCTTAAAAGCTTATGAATCATACACAATTAACAATCCAAATAACAACACAATTATTAAATGAATACCAGAGTGTTTGACAATTAAAAGACTTAGATTTATAAGAAAGAAAGAAAGTATTATTCTTCAAAAATTGCAGCTGTTTGAATAAGGAAGAAAGTCCTTATATATGCGTAGCTGTGGGCTTGGGATTAAAACCAAATATTCAATTCTTTTGAATATTTTCATAAAAACAGGCCAAGATAAAATCCATGCAATTTGAAATATATTCCTCCATATTTTTCGTAGCCTATGAGTCACAATTCCTGAATTATGGCGCGCATTAAAACAGAAAACATAAACTGATGTTGGCTGAGTTCAGTTCAGAAGGTAGATGTCAAGACATCTGCTTTGACATCATTCAAAACAGTTTGCTACAAATGTCAAAACATTTAGCAAAACATTAACAGCACATTGTTTTATTAAAATTGCTGCCAACAAACACTTACAAGCTCCCCCTTTGGCAAATTTTGGCTAAAACATTATCAGAACATATTATAAGAGCAATATCAGATTAGCAGCATAAGCAAAGCAAGAAAAGCACAAACTTAGTTAGCAGTTATCTGTTAGCAAGGAAGATGTTAAAACATCTTCTGAAACATGAGGCTCGAAACTCAATTAGCAGTTAGTTGTTAGAAGGGAAAATGTCAAAACATCTTCTGAAACATGAGGCTCCCCCTCAAGTATTAAGCTCATGAGGATCCCTCTCAAGTATTAAGCTCCCCCTCAATCAGATGTCAGTCAGTGGTCAGTCACTCACTTTCTCTCCCCCCTTTTTAGTCATAATATGCCAAATAAAAGAATGCATTCAAGAGTGTATCAGTAATTTAGGTACAGACCATAGAAATCAAATATCAAGCACATGCAAGTGCCAAAATGAAACAAAAGGTTCAAATAAAGAGACATCAATTAGTCAAAATGTCGTTAGGACCAGTTGACTTGGCTGAGCCATAATTTCCTTCCTCACTAGAGTCTTCACCTTCAGAGCTCACTATATCATCAAGGTTATTATCCTTTTGCAGGTCCTTGATCATTTTTTCAAAGGTTAGCTTGCTTGTTTAGCTAACTCTGATCACATCATCCAATTCCTTGCAGGCTTCTCTTAATTCTTTGATCATGTCATCCTTGGTGGAGGTCTTTTCAGTAGATGCAGATGTCAATACAATGTCTGGGACATGTTTTCCTGAAAAAGCTTAAAATGAAGGGTCAAAGCAGACTCCATCTTGCACACTACATCATTTCCACTTAGAATTCTAGGATTCTGATTAAGAATAATTCCACAGATGAGGGAAGGAAAAGAAATTGGCATCTTAATGGCACAAGTTCATGCATGCTTAATAGTCTGATCAAAGATGTAAGTACCATAATCAAAAAGTTTGTGGTTTCCAACAACATAAATAAACTTTCCTACTCCAATGGAGATGGATGAAGTGTGATTAGTGGGAACCCAATTTTCAGCTCCAATCCTATGTAAAATATCATATTTCACACTTAGCTTGCTGACAGGAAGTTTATTTTTCATGGGTCACTCACTTACTTGATTAGAAGTGATGGCTCTACACACTTGATTGTCTGTTACTTCCAGCTCACAAAAGTCATCTTCAGTCCTATCCAGAGATCTATTTATGATAGCAGGGGAAATTCTACACACCTACCCCTAACATACACCTTTCTATACTCCTTATTTTTATGATCAGCACAGTCAACATGAATATTAACAATGAATTCTTTAACTAGAGTCTCATAGCATTTGGCAAACCCGGTAACAGTTTTCATCAGTCCAGCATAAGATATCAGCTCCATGATTTCTTTGCATTCTAGAGCACCATCTCCCAATTCTCTTTCCAGGGTAGTTCTTCTTTGAAACACATACTTTCACATTTCAGCATTCCCAATAGAATGGAAGGAAATGTTGTCAAGGGGAGCATCAGGAACCCTAACAGAAACCTTCTTGCTTGCATACTTTTTGATAGGGGAGGTGTCCTGGACATCTTGATCGACATCATAGTCTGAGTCAGCTTCTTCAACAACCAAGGATTTCTTTTTACTTTTAGATATTTTTACATCATCATCATCATCATCATCAGTGGAGCTATCAGGTCTAGCTTTTCTTTTGCTAGAGGAATGAGCCACTTTACTTCATGGCTTTGGGGGTCCATACATGGTTTTCTTCTTGATTATCTTGGCAGGGGTGTGACACTTGCATCCTTCACTTTCCTGGATTTGAGTCTTCTTGCAATACTAGGCACACCATTAGTAATGAGCTTATTATCAAACAACTCTTCTATATTGACTACATTCTCAGCATTTTGACCTTTTTCATCCTTGGAGGCAGTAGCATCTTGTTCAACATTTTCTTCTTCCACTTCTTTTAGAGTAGAGGTAGCAAGCTTCTCAAGTTTGCTTTCAGCATCATCCTTTTTCAAGGTGGATGATCCAGCAGCAGCACTTTTAGGATCATTTCTTTTGTCAGCGGGAGGAGGCATACGAGCAAGAGGGGTAGAAATCCCAGGAACAAAAAAGCCTTCATTTAATACTATGTCTACTAGCCTTCTGATGCTTCTATCAACATTAACAATCTCTTCTTTTGTCCTATTTTCAGTATCAGTAGAAGAGTTACCTTTATCATCTTTGGATTTCTTTGTAGGTGATGATATGGGTTTCTTAACCTTTTTCTCAAGAGGTGGGATGGTTGTTAGAGGAGTAGCATCAAGTAATCTGTCAAGGGAGGGATTTTCAGGGAGGTTGACAGATTTTGAGGAAGACGATGTATGATGTTGAGACATCTTTGATGGTTTTTTAGCAAGGAGATGAAGAATGACAAGGGTTGTTTTTCTGTAGAGGAGAATGAAGAGTTTGTGAAGGTAAAGAGATGTGATTTCGTAGCGTGTGGAAACCAATTTGAGACAGTCTTGAAATAATTGTTTTCTAAATTTGATTTGTTGGAAACATAAATAATATAATATCACATTAATGATATTCCCATACGCCTTTAATTGCTACAAACCCTCATATAGGCAAATCCCTAATTTACCTCTTAAGTTCTCAAACTAATTAGCATCCAAAGCCTTGGTGAAAATGCCAGCCAGTTGCAATTCAGTGACTACATGTTCTAAGGCAACAATCTTTTCTTCAACAAGCTCTCTTATGAAGTGATGACGGATATCAATATGTTTGGTCTTGCTGTGTTGAATGGGATTCTTTGATATGTTTATGGAAATTAGATTGTCACAGAATAATTTCATGACATCTTGTTTGACATTGTATTTTGTTAACATTTGTTTCATCCAAACCAATTGAGAACAACTGCTTTCTGTAGCAATATACTCAGCCTCTGCAGTGGACAGAGACACACAATTTTGCTTCTTAATGAACCAATATATGAGATTATTTCCCAAAAAGAAGCATCCTCATGATGTATTTTTCTATCATCAGCACTTCCTTCCCAATCAACATCACAATAACCAGTTAAGGCAGAATTGGATCCATGAGAGTATAGCATACCATAGTCACTTGTCCCATTCACATATTTAAGAATTCTCTTCACATGGTTCGCATGGCTAACTTTAGGATCAGCTTGATATCTTCCACACACTCCTACAACAAAGGAAATGTCTGGTCTGCTAGCTGTGAGATATAGAAGGTTGCCTATCATACTTCTGTAAAGACTTTGATCTACACTTACTCCTTTTTCATCTTTAGTCAACTTCAGATGTGTGGGAGCAGGGGTTCTTTTGTGACTGGAATTTTCCATCCCAAATTTATTCACTATATTCTTGGCATACTTGCTCTGAGATAAAAATACGGAATCTTCCATTTGTTTAACTTGCAGACTAAGAAAATAGGTTAATTCACCAACAAGACTCATCTCAAATTCTGACTGCATTTGCCTGACAAAATGTTGAACCATCTCATTTGACATCCCACCAAACATAATATCAACCATCTTATGTTGAACCATCTTAGTCTGATTTCCAATCTGGAAATCACCACATACCTTTCCTTCTTCTATCTTGAGCTTAGGAATCCCTCTCACTGTTTCCTCAGATATAATTCTTTTCATACCTTTCAGATGCAAGTCCCCAATTTTTGATGCCATAGTTTAACTTCATTCTCTTTGGCTAAAACACATGTTGAGGAGAGGTTCAACTCTTGAGGAACCCATAGATAACAATTGTCTTTAGATCTGATTCCTTTCATAATAACTTCATTATTTTCATTACACACAAGACATTCTTTTTCAGTGAAGTTAACTTTGAATCCTTGATCACAGAATTTACTTATACTTATCAGGTTAGCTGTTAACCCTTTAACAAGTAACACATCATCAAGCTTAGGGACTCCTGAACAATCAAGCTTACTGTTGTACCCCAAAATTTACCCTCCCGTATTCTTCAAAGTTTTGACAAGCATCACCCCAAATTGTTCAAAGTCTACTCAAGGGCTACACAGTCAACCATCCTCCTAAGCCAGTCAAATTAGGGTTTTGGTTCTTGCAAGGAGGTTGAGGTTTTCAAGGGATCAATCAAGTCACACATGCTCATACACATTGTCAAGCACCTACATGTCAAGTTTCAAGGCTCACAAGGTCAAGTTGCACAGTCAAAAACCCTAATTGCCTCACAGTCAACTGCAGGGGTAAAATGGTCATTTGGCAGTAAAAAGTCAAAAAATTTGGTCAACATCTTATTTTGAAGCCACAATAATCATTTGACCAAGTCTTGATCATGATTCCACAAGCCTGGCTCAAAAAGTCTCAAGATGCAAAAGTTTCTATTTTTGGACAGTTGAAAAGTCAATTGTAACTTGACCAAGGCATAACTTTTTCATGGTTCATCAGAAAAATCCCATCCAATGCTCATCTTGAAGGGGAGGACATTTCCTACAACTCATCCTCACATTCCAAGTCCAAGAAATGCTCTTATAAAAAGTTATCAATTTCAACATTATAGGTCATTTTCAAAAGTCAACAAAAAGGGACTTTAAGTCAAAGACCATAACTTGAGATTGGTAAATCAAAATGACATGGGACCAAAGACATTGGTTAGAGGATTTCAAGACCTTTCGAAAATGTCCAAGAACATGTTCATAGCTTCAAAATTGAGCAAGATATGCATTGGAGAAGTTGGGAAATTTTTGTGAAATGGCCAAAGTCAACTATCATTGAAAATTCATTTTTGACAAAAGGGGCCCACTTTTTCCACTTGATTCAACTTGGCCATGCTTCCCACGTGTCCCACAATTTATTTCAAGATTTAAAATTAATTTTTTCATTTTTATTTGATTTTATTTGATTTAATTCATTTTAAATCTTTAAAATTCAAATAAAAATCAAAGAAATTAATGGAGGGATATATTTTTTGTTGAATAGCTTTGATACACCTTGAAATACCTTTCAAATTCGTGCAAGGCCTATTCCAAGCAAGAAATTCAAATTTTGACAAGAATGGCAAGTTGCTTTAATGGAGGTTATGGCAAAATCTCAAGCATAATTGAAATGGTTAAAGGCTCATCATGTGACTGATTCTCATTCATTACTATATATACAAGCCTTCCCAACCTCATTCAAAAGAGAGTGTGTGCAGAAACGGCCAAGAGAAAAAACCAAAAATTATTCAAAAAGTGAGAGTTCTAAAACATAGTTGCGAGCATCTTCAGATCAAAACAAGCATGTGGTTTTAGTCCTTGCCACACCCTGAAGCTAAAGCAACCTTTTCCAAGTCCTGAGGCTCATACCGCGCTGTAAGTTCTTCCCAGGTCCCCCATAATTCTCATATCATTTTTGTTAACGCGTTCTTGTGCAGTTTCTCAAGTAGTTTCCACCATAAGCCTCACCCATCCAACAAGCCAAGTGTCATTGGAGGCAGATCTAAAGGCCCAGAACGCAAGAGTACTATGCTCTGGAGTCAGCGCATGCGTAGGCAAGCGAAAAAAGTCAAATAAGGCTTCTTGTTGTTGGGCCAAAATTACTTCAAAAAACCTCCATGAAGGCCATCTCACCCCCTTGGGTTTTCTTACCTTTTTCTTATTTTATTTTGTTTTGTCATTTTCTTTTCTTTTATTTATTTGCCTTATTTTTTTTATTAACATAATTAACCAACTAACATTTTCATAAAAAACCCAAAAAATAGAATTAACATTATTATTATTATTATTATTATTTTGTAAATAAATATTAACCAAAATAGTTTAATTAGGCAAGTTTAATTCCTTTTCTTAAATAATTAAAATAAATCTAGAATTAGGTAAAAGTTAACTTTTAATTTTATTCCATTTCTTTTATTTCATAAAAACATAAAAACAAAAAAAATATTTTCTTTTAATTAATTAATTAATTAGTCATTAATTAGCTTTAATTTCATTTTAATTACAAAAAAGACTAAAAAAATTCAATTCTTTTCTTAAAAGGGTCAAAACCCTTAGGACGTTCCCGATTTAATTTTCGCACGCATTTATTTATTTCGATTATTTATGTAACTGTCTCCAGATATGTAATAGTTAAATAGGAATTTTACCGCTTTATTTACTATTTCTCGCACTTTATTTTCAAAACGGGTTATTGTTTTTGGCGATGTATAGACCCGCGCCTTGTAATAGTTAGAATTTACATTTCCGCAATTTACTTTTCCGCACTCCTAACTGTTAAAAAATGCATGAAAGAATGTATGTAAATAAAATTAATCCGTAGCTCACAAATAACATGTACAAGATAAACATAACATGAAAACAACACACATGCACATACCACCCCTAGGGTACGCCTCACTGGTTGCCTCGAACGTGGTCATCAAGTATAGGGTGTCTTAGAGGTCGCCCTTTTGTCTAAAGATCCAGTTGCCTCGAAACGGTTGCCTCGGATAAAAGGATCTAGGACATTAGGGTTACTTCTAAGGTGTCCTACTATTGCTTCGGTGACCACACTGTCCCTAATCATCGAAGTGACCCGAACACCTCCAACGATGGTGCTACCTACCTCTCAATGGTGGGATAGCACTATCTAAAGGACTCTTACACAGCCTAATTCCTTAGAGTAGGTAGGTTTCTCTTAAGTACTTTCTCTTTCAAAACAAAACAAAAACATCTTTTCACACCTCACACTTTCAAAAGTTTTCAAACAAATTTTTCATACACTCTTGAGGACAGATACAAGAGTTACTTAGAATTTTTTCAAACAGAACTTTTTCAAAACCCACACACACTTGAAAAGCAAACAAATTTTGAAAACATAAGAGCAAGTACCTAAGAGCCCGTGGATAACCACAGATAGAAAGGGTGCTAACACCTTCCCTTTCTATAAATCTACCTCCCGAACCGAGAGACATCTCGAATAAGGAATTTTGCTGTGCTTTTGTCCTTTCCATGTTGGAGAACATAAAAGACGGTGGCGACTCTTGCTTACCGCGACATTTCGTGAAACCAGCTTAAAAACAGTCAGTTCTATTTCCACCGATCACACTTGCCAACACCTTTGATTTCACCTTTTGCTCCATCACCCAAAGTCACATAACTGGTGGAATGAGATTTGACATTCACCAACAGATTCTTGACACCTGTCATGTATCTAGAACAACCACTGTCAAAATACTAGTCATCTTTGGTTGATACACTGAGGGAGGTGTGAGCTATGAAACTAACAACATTAGACTTGGGAATCCACTGTTTCTTCTTTTTGCTATTTTGTGGAATATTATCAGTATTGGGAGGAGGAGTAGTCTTAGGATACCCATACAACTTGAAACAGAAGGGCCTTATACGACCAAGCCTTTCACAGTGATGACATCTCCAATGCTAGGGATTCTCCTTGGTGTGATTAGACTTTTTCTTGCCCTGATGTCCTTTATTGTCATGATGTTTAGACATTTGATTCGACATCCTTGGTTTAGGGTTCACATGAGTGGAATCTACTGATGGTTATTTAGAATTTGGTTCCTTTTTCTCATTAAACCCTAGACCACTCTTGTCTCATGTCACTCTTCCTACATTTCATCTAAAGTGTCAGACCCATTATTCAACATTTTGATATATTTGACCATTCTATCAAGGTTTGAATTCAGGGGGGGGGGGGTTACTTCACTTTACAATTTAGAAATAGTTTTTAAATGCTCTTCCCTTTCTCCCTTCAGCTGATTTATGAGAACTTTCTGTTTCTCCCCTTCAAGGCACACTTCTGCACTTCTGAGACATAATTCTTTGTATGAAGCAGCTAACTCATCAAAGGTTAGTTCCCCATCACTAGACTCTTCATCAGATACATATTTCCCTGTCAATGCTTTAACATACTTGGCAGATTCTTCAAGATCACTCTTTGAGTCCTCTTCAGACCAAGTAATAGACAAATTCTTCTTTTGTTTCTTAAGATATGTAGGACACTTAACTCTAATGTGACCAAAGTCTTCACATTCATGACATTGTAGTCCCTTCCCTTGAGTGGATTTTTCTTCAGCCCCTTTTCTTCCAAACTCATTTGACTTATGGATGTCAGATGATATGTTCTTAACATTTGATATTTGGTTCCTATCCATTCTTTTTATCACTTTGTAAAATTGTCTTTCAAGCATAGCTAAAGCATTTGATATTCATCCATCTGTATCTAGATCACAGTCTTCCTCTTCATATTCAATATTTTATACAAAGGCTATGCTTTTGTTCTTCTTTTCAGATCTTTCATTGATGCTTAATTCAAATGTCAGGAGGGATCCAACAAGTTCATCAACTTTCATTTTGTCAATGTCTTGAGCTTCTTCTATAGCAGTCACTTTCATATCAAATCTCTTGGGAAGAGACCTGAGTATCTTTCTCACTAATTTGTCTTTAGGTATTTTCTCTCCTAATACACTAGATGCATTAGCAATTTCAAGAATGTTCATATGGAAGTCATTAATACTTTCATCATCCTTCATTCTCAAATTCTCAAATTTTGTGGTGAGCAACTGAAGTCTTGACATCTCAACTTTGGATTTGCCTTCATGAGTAGATTGAAGAATTCCCCATGCATCCTTAGCTACTTCACATGTGTATACTAATCTGAAAATGTTCTTGTCAATTCCATTGAATATAGCATTCAAGGCTTTAGAATTTCCAAGAGAAATTTCATCTTCCTCTTTAGACCAATCTTCTTCTGGTTTTAACTCAGAAGTATGTTCTCCATTTTCTCTCAATTTGACAGGGTGCTTCCATCCTTTTAAAACAGCTTTCCAAGCACTTTTGTCCAATGACTTTAAAAAGGCAATCATACGAGGTTTTCCAGTAGCCATAATTACTTCTATCCAGAATGGGTTATCTGTTCATAAATCCTCCTTCCTTGTCCATAGTACCAGAAAGTATCTCCCTTGGATCTCACCCAGATAAAGATCAGGATGCCTGCTCTGATACCAATTGAGATTCAGGTATCAGATATGTGATGTCGAAGGATATGTCACGGCACAAATATATGTTTACAAGTAAAGAGCAGTAATAACAAAAGCAGTAAAAACACAAGAGATTATTCACCCAGTTCAGTGTACAACAACACCTACTCTGGGGACTACAAAGCCAGGGACAAATCCACTAAATAGTATCAATTCATAGACCCTTAGTAAACAACTAGTTTACGATCTAATCACTTAATCACTACCCGTTATATACTTCTACCTAAGACTCACCTAGGTATGAGGCCCTCCTCAAATCCCTCCAATCACTTACAGTGAAGAAACAACAGAAATAATAAGTTTAAAAACTTTAATCATTCAATGATTAAAATCTTATGAATGATACAAAATTAACAATCTAAATAACAACACGAGTATTAAATCAATACCAGAGTGTTTAACAATTAAAAGACTTAGACTTCTAAGACAGAAAGAAAGTATTCTTCTTCGAAAATTGCAGCGGTTTGAATAAGGAAGTGAGTCCTTATATATGGGCAATTGTGGGCTTGGGCTTAAAACAAAATATTCAATTCTTTTGAATATTTCCATAAAAACAGACCAAGATTAAATCCATCCAATTTGAAAAATATTTCTCCATAATTTTCGCATCCTATGAGTCACAAATCCTGAATTATGGCACACATGAAAACAGGAAACATAAAACATAAACTGATGTTGGTTGAGTTCAGTTCAGGAGGAAGATGTCAAGACATCTGCTTTGACATCATTCAAAACAGTTTTCTACAAATGTCAAGATATTTAGCAAAACATTAACAACACATTGTTTTACCAAAATTGCTGCCAACAAACACTTATAATTTCTACGTCAAAAGGAAATACGTCTGAGGGCTTTCCTCACATACAAAGGTTGGACACAAATCAGTAATAACAAAAATATAAAAATAATAAAAAAATAAAATTGTAGTTGTGGAGCAACAAAATTCTAATTGAACTCAAATTCAATAATATATTTTGGTAGTCCCCGACAACGATGCCAAAAACATGATCAAAAAAATAGAAAGTGTATTATTTTGCCTCTTTAGTACTAACAGGAAAATTCCCCGAATGCTGATCTCAAAGACTGTGCGTCAATATTGAGTTCAATGTGTGGTTCAATTAAACAAAAACTTAAATTGGGGTTTTGTTTGGAAATTATCACTTAACAATAAGTAAAAATAAGCAAAATAATAAATTGCTTTCTCACAAATATGAGGAAATGCTAGGGTACAGTGTATGATTTTCCCTATAACAACATTGAATCCTGATTTCTTCAACATGTTCAAAATACTCAATTACCAAATATTTAGTTTATTTCCCCTAAGTCCTTAGTGGGAAAACCTTTAAACATACATCTTAAGTCCTTAGAGAATTATGATGAAATCAAGCCTTGTTTTTATTAAGAATTAACCGGTAACTATAAGATATCCCTAGTCCTAGGTGATATATACTATAGTCTAATCATACAAAAACCTTAACAACCGCGGTTCAGCTAATTGTTAATTGCAAATCAATTCTTGTTGGTCTGACAAAGATAGCATTAAAAACCTTGTCCAACTAAATTGAATATGAAAAACAATTATATTAATGAAATTGGAAATTCAAAGTCATTACACGATCAGATCAGGGACACCCCTAGCATTGGGGGATTTAGCTACTCATATTATTCAAAAGAATTTCAATAATATAAAAGTTAGACATTACAGATAAATGATGAACTTTGATCTTCCATTGCGTCGACTCATTAAAAATCTCCATCCTCCAATAATCTCATATGTTGCTCTGTTTAATCGTCAAAATTATCCGCTGGCAAAAAAGTCCTCTGATTCATCGTGAAAACTCATCTAAATAGTGAAAATCCATTGATCTCAATCGAAAATTCCCAAAACGCTCCTCTGGGTCACACATAGTGAAAAATCAGGAAAACAAGGGAAAACAGCGTCACTGGCCGACACGGTCCGTGTCAAGTGACACAGCCCCTCGTGTTGGCCCTCTGAGTTTTTTATTTTCTTTTCCAAGTCCCAGGATGTGTAACACGGCCCGTGTTAGGTGACACGACCACCCGTGTTGCACCCCTGACATCCCATTTTGCTTCTACTCCTCCCATGCTCTCCTTCTGACACAACTCGTGTCTGGTGACACAGGTGGCCGTGTCAAGCCTCATGTATCATGGTTTCTTCACTTCCTCCGAAACTCTGAGTTTTGCAATTTTTCGCATTGATTTGTCCTGATTTACCTCTGATTCTAAAAACAATAAAACACATAACCAACGCATAACATGTGGGAAAATGAAGTAAACCGCTTGACAATATAAAGAAAATATAACTAGAATCAACGGTAAATAACAGTGTAAAAACTATTGGTCAAGACTCGTTGAAGTTCCCTGCTTCAAGACCATTTTGAATTGCTCCCACGAACATTTTTTAGTTTGTCTAGATGACCCTTGTGGTGGCTTCATTAAAACAGACGAGGTAGTACCTTAGAGAATATAAGGAGCCCTGTCGAATGTTAAAAAGGCTTGTGATGAACATCTTCCTATGTCAACTACCTGCTGTTGTACCCCAATTTTTGACCTAAGATCCCATTTGCATTTTTGCATTTTTATACAAAAGTCAAGGTCACTAAATACAGTTGATTTTTAACCTCTCACCTTTGAGCATTGATTGTGCAAAAATTGTCAAGTGTTTTGAACATTTTTTTCTTATGTATCACTAACTTCTAACCAAGCACAAAATGTGTGTTTTTTTGTTTGATTTCATGTGCTGACAGGTATCCTTCGATTCAGCCTGCTTCAATTGGACAAGTGCTGCCTGCAAGCCTACTTCGATTCAGCCTCTTTCGAATTTGGACAAGTTTATTGTCTGCAAACATGTTTCGATTGGGCAACATTGCTTCCTTCGAACACAAGATTTCGTTTGGGCAATATGTTTGTTTCGATCCACATGTTTCGATTAGGCAACATTGTTTCTTTCGATCCACAGCTTTCGATTGCGCAATATGTCTGCTTCGATCTACAAGCTTCGATGGGAAATACAGTCTCCTTTTGATCCACAAGCTTCGATGGGCAATACAATCTCCCTTCAGTCACAAGCTTTGACTTGGAAATACAGTCTCCTTCGATTCACAAGTTGGACCACTGTACTGCCATGCAACAAACACTACTGAGCCTACTGCAACAGTCCTACACCAACCTGCCACTAAACTCCAAGATACTGAAAAGCCTGCTACAACAACCCTGTACTTGCCCAAAAAGGAGTGCACAAGAGCTGCGTAGAAGAAAGGATCGAAACAGCATTCCCAAACTGTTCAAATCATTTTGTTTTCCCCCTAAAACTTCAGCCACCTCGCCTATAAATACAAGGCTTCACACACATTTCAAAGGAGGATTTTTGAGGACTTTGGGCCAGACGAACCTCTCCCAAATTTTCTCAAACACTGTAGAAATCTACAAAAATTCTCAAACATAAAAATTCTCAAAGTCCTTCAACACTTGTGAGAACAAACCAAAACTTTTTCAAACACAAAAATCTCTCAAGTCCCTTCAGTACTTGCGAGAACAAAAAAATCTCAAACACTTACTTCATTCGATTCTGAAGAACGACCACACTGCAGTCTCCTTCGAATCAAAGAAGCATCACTTGCTTTCTTCTTTTCCTTCAAGTCCAGCGCTCCCAACACACCCTGTGACCACTCCCTTCGAATCACAGAAGCATCACGCTCGTTGTTTTCTTTTCCTTCAAATCCAGCGCTCCAAGCATAGCCTGTGACCCCTTTTTTGAATCCAGCATCCAGGAAACCACCACTCAAGGCCCAGCACACGTTCCAGCCTGAAGCCAGGTAAGTCACTCTTACCCTTGAACTTTTCATTCCAGCATAACATGTAAATAATACTTTTGTTCGTTTTCCAGCATGTACATAACACTTTGGACTTTTAGTTTCATAACATGTACATAACAATGTATTTCCTTTCGTTTCCACCCTGTTAACATGTTTTAAAAGATAACCTTTCGTTTTGCTTTAATTGTTAAACTGTTACTAGCATGGCTTCAGGCCATGTTGCCATTTAATGTTTGAAATGAAAGATACAGGAAACAGGAAATAGGAAACGAAGTCTCAGGCTTCCTCACTAACTTCCAGGCTAATCGAAGGATAGAACCTCACTGGCGCGAACTCTCAGTCGAAGGATACAACTCACTGACTTCCAGGCCAATCAAAGGACAGAACCTCACTGGCGCGAACTCTCAGTCGAAGGATACAACCTGCTGCTGCCTTTGCCCAGTCGAAGGATACACTTTCCTCTGCCAGCTTCCAATCGAAGTATGTGACCTGACTGTTGCCAAAGCCCAATCGAAGGACAGGACTTCGCCTCTGCCAAAGTCCCAATCGAAAGACATGACTTTGCTGTTGCCAGCCCCAATCGAAGGAGGCCAACAGAATGCCAGTCGAAGTGTGCTCCTTCCAGAATCGAAAGATACTCATTTTCTTTACTTTCATCTTTATTTTTTATTCCTTTTGATATGTTTGTAGTAGCGTAGTTTTTTTGTCTTTCTACATTTTTTTACTTTGTACAAATGTTAGTAATTAGGCATGTATGCAAGATAAAAAATCAAAAAAGTAAACAAACCAAAAATCCAAAAAAAAACATTCTTTAATCACTACTTGAATATACTTTAAAACATGCAAAAACACTCAACAAATCAAAACTCCCCCAAGGGCATGTTATCTCCGTTCTACCGCGATACCGGTCGTGTCTATTGCTAGAATGATGTCGCCCACTAAAAAACACAAACAAATCAACCTTTTTCTAGAGGAACTACGGTATTTTGATTCCTTCATTGGATACGTAGGCAAAGGGTCGCGAAACCCTCACGAACACAATAATAAAAACTCTTTTTTTCCCTTAAGCAAACATATTTGTAGATACATACACCCTTGTATATAACAAACAATTTTAAACCAAAAAAAAAAAAACAGATATTTCAAAAGGTTCCTGCAGAGTACCGCATATGCATTGGGTGCTAATACCTTCCCATTGCATAACCAACCCCCGAACTCTTGATCTCTTTTCAAAAACACATTGTATTACTTTTTATTTTACATTGCATGTTTTTTTTAGGGTTTTATTTCTCTCTTTTCCCTTTTCCCTTTGAAATAATAAAGCGCGGTGGCGACTCTTGCTTTTTGTGAGTCAAGTTAATTAATAGCTTGATCTTCGATTTTCACCGCTACAGAATTGGCGACTCTGCTGGGGAAAGATTGACCTCTTGCTGGTCCATCCCTAAGTGGGTTAAGCCTAGTTTGTTTTATCTGTTTTATCATTATTTGATTGTTTGTTTACATGTATATTTTGTGATTATTTGGGTGTTGATAATATTTACAAAGGACAAGTCCTATACCCGGACTAAGTTACACTTAGGAATAGGACGGGCGGTATAGTCATGTTAACTTTGAGGGAGTAATCCCGAAGAAGGAGGCATGAGATCCCCCACTCAGTGGAAGGCCCTTTTGAACGTAATATTTGTTTACCGAGTAATCGGGAAGATATTATTATTTTGGACCTGGGAGCCAGAGAAACTGAGAACTGTAGAACCCTAACCCACCTTGGCCTTTTAGTTGTAGTGCGGAGATTATAACGGAGTAATTCGGAAGTAATTGTTACGCGATGCTACGCTCGGATGAGTTTCTCTTGAGAATATTGCTAATTATTGAGTAATCAAGACGTTGGTAATATCCGAAGGAGGAATGTAGACTCCGAGAACTCTTAGAACCTTGTTTTACAGGTGTGATTAAACCTTTAGTACATACCTTGGGGATGGTCCTTACCTTGACTCCATGCTCGTGACGTTGAGCCTTTCAACTGTATTTGTGACCTTGCTTGTGGTTGTTGCATAGCCATGCATTCATGCATCCATAAACCCTTTTTCACTTGACTTTCAAGGAATTTGGAGGTCTTTCTTTGTAAACATCACAAGTTTCGTCAAGCTCAATGGATCTTGGGTGTTGATAGGGTGAAAACCCTAATCCACCAAAATGGATGATTGATCTTGATGATAACTTGATCAACACTTTGATCCAATATAGAATTCATCTTCTATCTTCATACTTTGATGTTTACAACTTGATATCTTGAGCTCCTTGAAAGTCAAATAAAAACTCTCTTTTGCATGTCATGCATCATTCTACATTCTTTGTTTCACTTTCAAAGGTCTTTTTCCAAGCCATATTTTTTCTTTGGTCTCACTAGTACAACATTGACGCTAAGAGAACAATGGATAATATCAAACAAGAGGTTTCTGAACTCTATAGAGAGATGACTAATTTGGAAGCTAGTGTCGAGCCCTCAGCCGGTTTGGTCTGAATTTTGGTTGCCGCCCAAGTTAACCCCTTTGATAAAGCATAAGTGAATCTCTGTTGATTTTGGCCTTGAAGTTTAGGACAGGTTTCCTTCAGCACAAGTCCAGATGGAAAGCCTTCCCGGATTATTAACTTATTCATGCTTTTTGTAATTTTTCTTGTTTATCAAAACATTGTTTGCATGTAAGAACTTGTTTGCATTTGAATGATCATCTTAATACAATGAGTATGTTCGTCTTGAAGAAATTCATATTTGTTTTCAAAATTTTAAATTTCTTTTTGCATTATGATACCAACTTGTTGCCCATTCTCTTGCCTAGGCAGAGATTGAAGGGAGGATGATGATCTAAAGAACACAAAATCTCTGGTTGCATGCTTTTGGATAAAATCTTGCTGATGATGTACAGGCATTGTTTCAAATCCCTAAACACCGGAGATATAAGGAAGATAATCCCTTGTTAACCCCTTTTGAGCCTTGAAGTAGGAGTTTCTTTTCTTTACGAAAAAACCCTCAAAATTTAACCTAGGGCAGGGTAGTTTTTCAGTTAATCTGATTGAGTGTTCAAAATTCAAAAGAAAGATATTTCTGAAGAGAAACTACGAGGGATATCCTCCATGTATAATGAAGCTGGAGGATGCGGAAACACAATGTTATCCCTCATTCATCAAGAAACGAGGAAGTCACGATCTTCTCAACAAGCAAATACAAGCTAATGTCACCTGTTTTGTTCAAAAATCAAAAATTAAGAAAAAGAAAAAGCCTGCTAAGTCAAAAAACATGAAAACGTGTGACTTAGGCAAAATTAAGGCATCCCGCTGGACTATCAATTCAAAAGAATTAGTTCAGGAAAAAGTTAGGGAAAATAAAAATTGCAAGGAAAGGAACACAAAGAAAATTCCTCAGCAAAGAACAAATTGGTGACTACAAACACGAAGACATGAGGGTGGTTTCTACTCCGAAAGCCTCGTCGTTTCCTTAACTGTCACAAAATCCTTTTGAGAGATGAACACTCATGTTGAATTAACTGAACATATGGTTGGAGAACATCATGAAGAATGGGTGGGCACCTAAAAATTTTGAGCCTTAAAAATCTTTTTTTCTAAAGCCATGAACCAGGCCACGTTACAACCTTCAAAAGTCCTAATTGAGGCAAGGTTATTTCGAAAGCATACTTCAATGAGTTAGTGTTCCTGACTCCCGTGAATATTCTAAATGGTTATGTTGGTATCATATGCTTTTGCTATACAAAAATAAATGGTGCTCTAACTCGCAAAATTTGTGCAATATCTTTTCAAAATCTTTAAGACTTACATAATTGTTGCATTAGAATTTTCATTCTCATTATAAACTTTTTCTAACTGCAAAACATTTGTTGGATATCAAGGAATCTCACATATAAGCACCAGTGATGAGTTTGTTCTTTTAAGGCCTGAAACGCTGTTGAGTAATTGGAGAATCATTTCAAGAAAAAATCATATCCAGGGGCATTTCACCTGAAGACCTTGAGCACGAACATGTTGCTTCTCCTAGTTAATGCTTTCCCAACTTGTTTACTCTCTTGGGGCAAAATTTGAAGACTTTGTTGTGCCAACTACAGTCAATCTGGGGCAATCACGTCAAGATTTGATGAATCTCTCTAAGAGTTTGAAGACACCCGAGCATGGTGAATGCCAGGTCTTTTGTAGAATCCTCTTGAGACGATTTCTCCTTATCAACCATATAGCTTGGGGCATTTTAGATGTGAAGCTATTCGCAAAAATTGTCATGCAACATGCAGCTTATCAGCAGTAAACTTGGGGCATCCAAAATTGGTCTCAGGGGCAATCCAGATTTGTCAAGATACAAGATATGTTTTGCACACATTATCAGAGAGTGGTGTTCCCAGTATCTCCAGCTAAGCATGACTTTTTCCAGCTGAAACATTGTCTGTGTTGTTATCCTTTCAATGGATTATTTGCAATAGAAGACTGGACTTTGGGTTTTCTACCTGAAAATATATTCCTCTCCAGAGATTGAAGCCTTGTAAAAGGACTTTGCTCCAATGATGGATTTTGTTTTTATCTCCAGTAATGTTCCCATCTTGTTGAGATTAGCCGAGTGTCGAGTTGTACTGGGACATCTTATCATCTTTAGTCTATCTCCTCTGTCTGTTTTGTCAGCATATACATGACATTCATTTATTCATTCACACTTGCATCATGCACGCACATTTGTATTTGTTGATGTCTTTGAGTTCGTATACCTTGGTTATGTCCATTCAAAGAGCGTATTTGATCTTTCCAAATAGAGTGTCAACTTAAGCAGAAAGTGCGCCTCCTTTCTAATTCCCCACTGAGTCAACTCTCGTGGAAGAATCTTGCTTCAGCTTTCCTTTTCCATCTCTGGATAGGATAAATCCCCATTTGAGTTGTTTCCTCATTGGGTGGAGTCTTGTTTGACTGTTTTCTCTCCAGTTCATTCCTGGATTGAGCTTTGTCTCTTGTGAACGATACCCTGTGGATATCTCTAGGCTGTGAAACCTAGATGGAGAGTGCATTTATTTTGCAATGTAAATACTTGGTCTCCTCAAGAAGGATTTATTCATGGTTCCCCATTGAAGATGAACTCTATTCCCTAGTAGTGTTATCACAACATTCTTCTGGAATATCGACAAGACAACAAGCGACTGACTCTTTATTTGAGCAGTTTGATTATTTCTGATTTCTTTACGACAAATGGCGGTCTCTTCATGAGCAGTTTGTCCATTCCCGATGAAATTATTGGTTCTCACCTCCAGCAATATCTTCACGATATTTTATGGGTATCTTTTTGGGAAACAGCAAGCGGCAGTATCTTCACGGGGCAACTTGTATGTTATTGACACCTTTGAAGACAGCAAGTGGCAGCTTTTCATGAGCAGCTTGCAGGTTATTAGCAACAAGTGGCAGACTCTTCATGAGTAGCTTGTGTGCTTTGATATTCTTTGAAGACAGCAAGTGGCAGCTCTTCATGAGCAGCTTGCGGATTATTAGCAACAAGTGGCGGACTCTTCATGAGTAGCTTGTGTGCTTTAATATTCTTTGAATATGGCAAGTGGCAGCTCTTCATGAGCAGCTTGTACGGAAAATGGCAAGTGGCAGCTCTTCATGAGCAGCTTGTACGGAAAATGGCAAGTGGCAGCTCTTCATGAGCAGCTTGTACGGAAAACAGCAAGTGGCAGCTCTTCATGAGCAGCTTGTGGGTAAATGACAAGTGGCGGACTCTTCATGAGTAGCTTGTGTGCTTTAATATTCTTTGAAGATGGCAAGTGGCAGCTCTTCAAGAGAAGCTTGTGGGTTATAAGCAACAAGTGGCGGACTCTTCATGAGTAGCTTGTGTGCTTTAATATTCTTTGAAGACGACAAGTGGCAACTCTTCATGAGCAGCTTGTGGGTTATAAGCAACAAGTGGCGGACTCTTCATGAGTAGCTTGTGTGCTTTAATATTCTTTGAAGACGGCAAGTGGCAGCTCTTCATGAGCAGCTTGTGGGTTATAAGCAA
The DNA here is from genome assembly GCA_948472305.1 of Vicia faba. Classification (NCBI taxonomy): domain Eukaryota; kingdom Viridiplantae; phylum Streptophyta; class Magnoliopsida; order Fabales; family Fabaceae; genus Vicia; species Vicia faba. The sequence continues at coordinate 686,987,772 of OX451735.1, read as the reverse complement.
CAAGTGGTGGACTCTTCATGAGTAGCTTGTGTGCTTTAATATTCTTTGAAGACAGCAAGTGGCAGCTTCTTTATTTGAGCAGCTTGTATGTCATAATATTTTTTTGGAAGACAGCAAGTGGCGGCCTCTTTATTTGAGCAGCTTGTGTATCCCCAACAATCATGTCTACTCAGCAAATGGCATCCCTTCGGAAAAGTCCCGCGAGGAAGTTTGCATTTTATCCTTTTCAAGCGATATCTTGGTTAAAGAAGGATTGTGTTACCATTCTTGGCAAAATTCAGAAGTCAGAGATGTTTATCTCCAGCCACAGTGCTGATGCAAATCATTTCCTTTTCCAGCCACAGTGCTGATGTCAATCATTTCCTTTTCCAGTCACAGTACTGATGTAAATCATTTCTTTTTCCAGTCTCCTTACTGATGTAAATCATTTCTTTTCCAGTCTCAACACTGATGTAAATCATTCAAGAGTATCTCATTTGAAGTCTATGACTCTGTTTCCCCAGTGGTGTTATAATCTCTCCCCCTGTGGGGTTACTGTATAATGTGCTTGGTTTCTCCAGCATTAGTCTGTCTCATATGGCGTCATTCCCCATAAAATTCAGAGCATCGCATTCATATCATATCATAAACACAATTGTGGTATCTTAAGGCCAAAAATTGTGTATTCTGTATTTAAGTCCCTTCAATCTCGTCGAAATGAAGATCCCAATCTTCATATCTCCAGATAGAAGAAACTTAAATAGGGGCAGCTGTTGTACCCCAATTTTTGACCTAAGATCCCATTTGCATTTTTGCATTTTTATACAAAAGTCAAGGTCACTAAATACAGTTGGTTTTTAACCTCTCACCTTTGAGCATTGATTGTGCAGAAATTGTCAAGTGTTTTGAACATTTTTTTCTTATGTATCACTAACTTCTAACCAAGCACAAAATGTGTGTTTTTTTTGTTTGATTTCATGTGCTGACAGGTATCCTTCGATTCAGCCTGCTTTTATTGGACAAGTGCTGCCTGCAAGCCTACTTCGATTCAGTCTCTTTCGAATTTGGACAAGTTTATTGTCTGCAAACATGTTTCGATTGGGCAACATTGATTCCTTCGAACACAAGATTTCGTTTGGGCAATATGTTTGTTTCGATTGGGCAACATTGTTTCTTTCGATCCACAGCTTTCGATTGGGCAATATGTCTGCTTCGATCTACAAGCTTCGATGGGCAATACAGTCTCCTTTTGATCCACAAGCTTCGATGGGCAATACAATCTCCCTTCAGTCACAAGCTTCGACTTGGAAATACAGTCTCCTTCGATTCACAAGTTGGACCACTATACTACCATGCAACAAACACTATTGAGCCTGCTGCAACAGTCCTACACCAACCTGCCACTAAACTCCAAGATACTGAAGAGCCTGCTACAACAGCCCTGTACTTGCCCAAAAATGAGTGCACAAGAGCTGCGTAGGAGAAAGGATCGAAACAACATTCCCAAACTGTTCAAATCATTTTGTTTTCCCCCCAAAACTTCAGCCACCTCGCCTATAAATACAAGGCTTCACACACATTTCAAAGGAGGATTTTTGAGGACTTTGGGCCAGACGAACCTCTCCCAAATTTTCTCAAACACTTTAGAAATCTTCAAAAATTCTCAAACATAAAAATTCTCAAAGTCCTTCAACACTTGTGAGAACAAACCAAAACTTTTTCAAACACAAAAATCTCTCAAGTCCCTTCAATACTTGTGAGAACAAAAAAATCCCAAACACTTACTTCATTCGATTCTGAAGAACGACCACACTGCAGTCTCCTTCGAATCAAAGAAGCATCACTTGCTTTCTTCTTTTCCTTCAAGTCCAGCGCTCCCAACACAGCCTGTGACCACTCCCTTCGAATCACAGAAGCATCACGCTTGCTGTTTTCTTTTCCTTCAAGTCCAGCGCTCCAAGCACAGCCTATGACCCCTTTTTCGAATCCAGCATCCAGGCAACCACCACTCAAGGCCCAGCACACGTTCCAGCCTGAAGCCAGGTAAGTCACTCTTACCCTTGAACTTTTCATTCCAGCATAACATGTAAATAATACTTTTGTTCGTTTTCCAGCATGTACATAACACTTTAGACTTTTCGTTTCATAACATGTACATAACACTGTAGTTCCTTTCGTTTCCACCCTGTTAACATGTTTTAAAAGTTAACCTTTCGTTTTTATTTAATTGTAAAACTGTTACTAGCATGGCTTCAGGCCATGTTGCCATTTAATGTTTGAAATGAAAGATACAGGAAACAGGAAATAGGAAACGAAGTCTCAGGCTTCCTCACTAACTTCCAGGCCAATCGAAGGATAGAACCTCACTGGCGCGAACTCCCATACGAAGGATACAACTCACTGACTTCCAGGCCAATCAAAGGACAGAACCTCACTGGCACGAACTCCCAGTCGAAGGATACAACCTGCTGCTGCCTTTGCCCAGTCGAAGGATACACTTTCCTCTGCCAGCTTCCAATCGAAGTATGTGACCTGACTGTTGCCAAAGCCCAATCGAAGGACAGGATTTTGCCTCTGCCAAAGTCCCAATCGAAAGACATGACTTTGTTGTTGCCAGCCCCAATCGAAGGAGGCCAACGGAATGCCAGTCGAAGTGTGCTCCTGCCAGAATCGAATGATACTCATTTTCTTTACTTTCATCTTTATTTTTTATGCCTTTTGATATGTTTGTAGTAGCGTAGTTTTTTTGTCTTTCTACATTTTTTTACTTTGTACAAATGTTAGTAATTAGGCATGTATGCAAGATAAAAAATCAAAAAAGTAAACAAACCAAAAATCCAAAAAAAAAAACATTCTTTAATCACTACTTGAACATACTTTAAAACATGCAAAAACACTCAACAAATCAAAACTCCCCCAAGGGCATGTTATCTCCGTTCTACCACGATACCGACCGTGCCTATTGCTAGAATGATGTCGCCCACTAAAAAACACAAACAAATCAACCTTTTTCTAGAGGAACTACGGTTTTTTGATTCCTTCATTGGATACGTAGGCAAAGGGTCGCGAAACCCTCACGAACACAATAATAAAAACTCTTTTTTTTTCCCTTAAGCAAACATATTTGTAGATACATACACTCTTGTATATAACAAACAATTTTAAACCAAAAAAAATAGATATTTCAAAAGGTTCCTGAGGAGTACCGCAAATGCATTGGGTGCTAATACCTTCCCATTGCATAACCAACCCCCGAACTCTTGATCTCTTTTCAAAAACGCATTGTATTACTTTTTATTTTACATTGCATGTTTTTTTTAGGGTTTTATTTCGCTCTTTTCCCTTTTCCCTTTGAAATAATAAAGCGCGGTGGCGACTCTTGCTTTTTGTGAGTCAAGTTAATTAATAGCTTGATCTCCGATTTTCACCGCTACACCTGCAAACAAGTGCATGAGTTTTTTCACCAGCTCCTGGTAGCTGGTAATGGAAGCTAGGGGATAGGACATATAGCATAGTAAGGTTGCATATCTGAAAGTTCCAGACAAGAGTTTGTACTTTAGAGAATCGACATATTTATGGAGGCGACATGCTCGTAAGGGTCACTACACCCATCAAACTTCTCCAAGAAGGGAGGCTTGAAAACTTTGGGATAGATGTTTCCCTTATATTCTCTGAAAATGGCTAGAGGTCAATCACTTTCATATACTCTATGGGGGTAGTCTCTTGTTGGCTTTGTTGGATGTGATGGATATGGTCCTCCATACATTGTCCGTCCATTGTGGTGTGAGTTTCCACTATAGCATTGGGATCACTACTACCTTTAATGTCCTCCTAGGTTAGTATTACCATAGCTCATAGCGGATGCCCATGTACTTTTCAAAAAGTACAAAATATGTGGCACTCTAATGCTGGTATGGGTGGTTGTTGTACCCCAAAATTTGCCCTCCCATTTTTCTCAAGGCATTGCAAAAATAATCTCCAAGTTGCTCAAGATTGCTCAAGAGTTGGACAGTCAAATCATCTCCTAAGGCAGTCAACCTCAAATTAGGGTTTTGTGTTGCATCAAGGTCCTTGCATCCAAATGGCCTCAAGTTCTCCCCAATGTCATAATATTCTCTCAAGGTCATCCATGTCAAAATTCAAGCTTTGCAGAGGAAGTTTGGTCAGTCAATTGCTCAAGAGGCCCAAAAATTGATTGTGCTAGGGCAAAAGACAACTGTACCCCAAATACAGTCAAACTTCAAGATTTTTTGTCAACATTCTCATTTTGAAGGATAATTCATCATTTGATCGAGGGTTGATCATGATTCAGCAAGGATTGCTCAAGATTCATCAAGATTCAAAAGTTGCTAAATTAGGGTTTTGTAGGAAAAGTCAACTCAACTTTGACCAAGCATAACTTTCTCATATTTTATGATAAATGACCCATCCAAAGCTCATTTTGAAGAGGATGCAATTTCCTACAATCCATTTTCACACCCCAAGATTAATAAATGCACTCACAAAAAGTTAAAAATTTGGACATTATAGGTCATTTTTGAAAGTCAACAAAAACACCTTTTTTCCAAAGCTTATTACTTGATAATGGAATATCAAAATGATATGACACAAAAATGGATGGTTAGAGGACATTGCAAGGTTTCTAAAAAGTCCAAGAACACCTCCAAAAGTTCAAAATTGAAGAAGTTATGCATTTTTGAAGTTGGGCATTTTTCCAAAATTGCCAAAAGTCAACTATCCCCAAAACTTCAAATTTTGTCAAAAGGGCCCACTTTTTTCCACTTGATTTGATCTTGTCACACTACACACATGTCCTATCTTCAGTCTTGTGTCCAAATATTAATTTTTCTATTTTATTTGATTTTTATTGAATTAATTCATTTTTAATCAATTTAAATCCAAATAAAATCCAAATCTTGATAACTTGGTATCTTTTTGAATGATACAGGCTTTAATTATCATCATGGACAAGATCAAACTCGTATCAAGCCATATCATGCACAAAATATTGGACTTGGAATGAAATTGGAAGCTTTTTAATGGAGGATCATATCATATCTTCAAGCATTGATTGGCAAGGATTCAAAGCCCAAAACCTGACCTAATTCATTCCATTATACTTATACAACACAAAGCATACGAGTTCAGGACCAAGAGGTTGCACAATCTGGAAAACCAAACTTGGAAATTTGTCAAAAAAGCTTGGAATCGAAATCAGTCTTGGAGGCCAATTCAACACAAAATATCAACGTAGACCCCTTGCTGGATATCCATTGAGTGAAAGGCAATCAAAATCAAGCTCTCTCCTCTCCTAAATCGCGCTGTAAGCCTTCTTGAAAACCACCCTGCATCTGAAATCGTAACCTCTCTTTCTTGCATTTTTTTGACAAACCATGGACATATTCTTGATCCTTGTATGATTTATAAACTCTCTGCAATATTTGATTATGTTTTTATAGCCTGTAATGCCATACCCGAAACTAGGGTTTTGGGTTCTTGTTTTTAGGCGTTTCAGTTTCAGGCACAATTGATGTAAACAATGGGTATGGATGTGATCAGGGAAGGGAGACGATCATGGTTGTGGTTTTAGTTTGAGTTTTCATGGCCTAGAGAAGATTTTAGGATTGACCTAGGGATTTAGTTGCGGATTCAAATCCGCAGGAAAAAGAACCAGGTTTCGTTGGAGAAGATTAAGACGTGCCTCTTCCTTATTGGATGGTTTTGAATCTTGGCGCGTGTTTTTATATTTCTAGCATATTTATTTGTTTTCTAATATATTAATTGTTATCTGATCCAATAACAAATAAGGCATAGTGGTGTAGTGGCAGGGGTGAGCATTCAAAACCAATGGGACCTGGGTTCGAATCCCAGGTCCACCATATTGCATATTATTATTTTGTTTCAGGTATTCAAGTGCTTTTCAGCAATTACGGCCTATCATACACCATCACCCAGATGCCTGCCAGATGGCCCTAGGCCAAATCTGGTGGCCAAGATTGCAAGTCCACCATATTCCCAAGTCAATGCACACGTGTGGAATGGCAAAAGTCAAAGCAGGCCAGCGTACAAGGGCCTCACAAAATGCTAATCTCACCTCCTGATTTGGGCCCAAACCCCATTTTTGGTTATTTCTTTTTTATATCTCTTTTATTTTATTGTTTTGTATTATTATTTTTATTATTTAAACTAACCAATTAAAATCTTTTTCTCATAAAATCAAAAATACAAAAATATATCTTATTTATTAAAATTAAAATCATCATTTTATTTTTGTAAATAGATTTAGTTTAATTTGGTATAACTTGTAATATTTTTGCAATATTTAAAATTGATGCAGAAAATTAGGTTTTTATTAACTTTGACCAAATTTATTTTATTTTCTTTGAATATCCAAAAATCCAAAAATATTTTAATTAATTAATTAATTTAATTGTTAATTTAGATTTAATTTCTTTTAATTCAAAAACAACCAAAAAATTGCTTTCTTTCAAAAAATGGGTCAAAACCCTAAAAAATGCGCCCGATTTAATTTTCTCGCACGCGATCAATTTTGCCATATTGATTTAATTGTTTCCCGAATGTAATAGCTTTTAATTAGGACTTTATTTTATCGCTTTATTTTATTTTCCGCATTTAATTTCAAGGGTTGTTTTTGGCGATGTAAATACCCGACGCCTTGTAATAGTCTAGATTTAATTTCCGCCATTTAAATTCCGCAACTATACACTATTAGATGTTTGATAATAGGGAATGCATGACAAAATCAAATGTATGAACTTAAAATCAACATAGCTCACCCATGACATGTACAAAGATAAAATAATTGAAAACAGCACACTCGCACATGCGCACTCTTAGGGTATACCTCACTTGGTTGCCTTCGAACCTGGTCATTGAGTATAGGAAGTTTTAGAGGTCGCCCTATTGTCCAAATATTATAGTTGCCTCGAAACGGTTGCCTCGGAAAAATGATCTAAGACATTAGGGTTACCGCTAAGGCATCCTAACATTGCTTTAGTGACCACACGTCCCTTAATCGAATTGACCCTAAAACTCCAACGACGACGCTACCTACTCATCAATAGTGGGATAACGTTGTCTAAAGGACATTTGTACAGATTAATTCCTTTTTCGAGTAGGTAGATGGTTCTTAAGCACTTGCTCTCTCAAAACAAAACAAAACTTTTCGCACTTACACTCCTTTCAAACAAAAACTCCTTTCAAACCCACAAACACAAAGAAAAGCAAATTTTGAAAACACTTTGAGCAAGTACCTAAGAGCCCGTGGATAACCACGGATAGAAAGGGTGCTAACACCTTCCCTTTCTATAATCTACCCCCCGAACCCGAGAAATATCTCGAAAAAGGAATTTTTCTGTGCTTTTTTCCTTTCCTTGTTGGATAAAATAAAAGACAGTGGTGACTCTTGCTTACCGCGACATTTTGCAAAAACAAACGCAAAACGCAAACTAGCATTCCAAAAACAGTCAGTTCTCTTCCCACCGTATCACAGAACGGGCGACTCTGCTGGGGAGATTTTTATAAGTGGGGTGTACCTTAGGATTAGATCATTGTGTTTTCAATTGTATGCTTTGTATGCTTTATATTTGTGGGCTTGTATCGGAGTTACTATAGATCCTAACCCGAATCTGGGGATACCCTTTAGGTAAGTAGCAATAAACTGTGAGGGAACTGTACGGCGTAGACCGATACGGTTGAAGCATTAGTTATGTTGGTGTGGTACTTTAGATTGTACTAATATCCCTTGTGTTGGAACGAGGAGAATATGGGTCATCTAAGGGGTCATTAAGCACCAACTGACCTTAGAACCTTTAAATTGACCAACTTGGCCATAGAACAGTAGCAGTATGCTACAGTCATTGAGACTAAACTCTCGCGATGATTCTGGATGCAAGAAAAGGTTGCTAAACTGGAATTATGATCGATCGAGGGTAGTCAGTGATATTGAGATCCTCTAGAACCCGGTTACTATTTTTATGACAGGTTTAAACAACTGAACTGAAATAGGGTAGTACTTAAGCTCCTTGCCAGCCTGAAATCTAAGGGCTCTCTGTGTAACTTGTGTGCCTTTACCATGTATGCTATTTGTGGATACTTGTGGTGTGCTTACTATCATGACATCATGACATCATAACATTGCATACATCTTGCATTGGACTAACCTATTTCAAAGACAAGAGGGATTCATCTTTGCTCTATTTTGTAGGTCATCATGATGCTCATGCATAGAAATACCATCCGGATCAACTTTGTCCAAGTTCCCACCTTGCTTAAAGAGTTGATTGCAAAGATGCCTGGTACTACTTCCTTCCTCATGAGACATGGTTATCTTCTCAGTTTAGTCACCTCCAAATTGGACGAGCAGATGATGAGTGTCCTGGTCCAATTCTATGATCCGTTGTACCATTGCTTTACCTTCCAGGACTACCAGTTGGTCCCCACCTTAGAAGAGTTCTCTGAGCTGCTCGGTATCTCTGTTCTAGAGAAGACCTCGTTTACTGGTTGGGAGAAGATTCTTATGCCCGAAGAGATTGTTGCAGCCCTTCATTTGACCAAGGAAGAGGTAATGACTAATTGGGAGACTAGAAGTGGAGCAAAGGGCTTTCTGACTAAGTTCTTGGTTGGTAAGGCTAACTATTTCTGGGATAGTCTAGACTTCAAGGCATTTGAGGATATTCTGGCCCTTCTGATATATGGCTTGGTATTGTTTCCGAACTTTGACTCCTTTGTTGATGTGAATGCGATAAAAATATTCATCTCTCGGAATCTTGTACCCACTCTCTTGGGTGACATTCTTCATCAGCTTTATGCTCGTATTGCCCGAAAGAGGGGAACCTTGATGTGCTGTGCTCTATTATTGGCAAGGTGGTTTATTTTGCACCTTCCCAGGTCAGTGCTGAAGAATAAAGAAGGCATGGGCTAGGCCTATAGGGTTATGTCTCTCTCTCTCATAATGATATCATTTGGACTCTTAAGGGTATGGACGAGGTGGCCGTTATTGATCGTTGTGGGGAGTATCCCAATGTTCCGCTGTTAGGAACCCATGGAGGAATTTCTTACAACCCATGCTTAGCTCTACATCAGCTTGGGCGTTCCAGAAGAGAAGGACCTCACGGGCTGCTAATTCCTAGTATCATCTTTGATTTTCAGGGGGATAGCGACAAGCAACGTCGCAGATTCATAAGGGCTTGGGATAGAGTTCACTAATCTGATCCACATGAGCTAGGTCCAAAGACTTCTCTTCCAATGGAGCCATATCTCAGGTAGGTCTGTATCCGTGCCCAAAAGCTAGGTATGCCATACGAAGCTGTCTGGCCTGTCATTGTTGAAGTTGCTAATGAAGAAGGGGTTCTTCCAACCATCCTCCATCCTTATATGCCCACTGATATTGGGGCACTGAAAAGTTCTTGGATGCAACTGAGGGAAGAACGGGATTCTTACCGAGAGAAGTTCAACGAGCAAGAGCAGAAGATCCAGAGGTTGACTAGGCAGTTAGAGAACGAGCGGATTCTCAATGATTATGTCCGCACTGACAAGAAGAGGCCATGGGAGCATTGATTGGCCTTTGATTTGTTTCTTTTCCTGTTTTTATTTACTTTTCAGTATTTCCATTCTTGTAACGCCCTGAGGGCATCAGTTGAACAATTTGAATTCCAAAGTTTATCTAATAAAGTGTGTTTCCTTTCTGGTTTACAAATTTGAATCTCCCGATTGTCTTTGGAATCATAATCATACGTATTTCATCCCATGCATTTCTTAACAGGTACCCATTACAGGTCTCTTATCTTCTTCACTGTTTATTTCAGCACTCATCATGTCTGCTGAACCTTCAACTGAGCAAGCTATCAAGGCCCTTCAGGCCCAGAATGCCCAATTCCAAGAATTGTTCATGAATCTAGCTAAGGGTCAGCAAGACCTGAAGACCCTGATTCTGAAAGAGAAGAAGAAGAAGAAGAAGAAGAAGAAGAAGAGGACAATCTTGTTTAACACAGGGCGCAAGTTTGGAAACAGGCTTCAGAATGAAGTTGATTTGACCACCTCATTTGGAGGGAAAGATAGTCAGGAGGAAAGAAGGGCTCCCAGCCCTGTGGTCTCCGACAATGAGATGGACTTCGATGAAGAACAGTATCCTCCTGCTGAGGATAGATACAAACAACTAGAAGACCGGTTGAGTGCTATGGAAGTTCAGAAGGTGCCTGGTATGGACTTTGGTGATCTGGGTCTATCATCTGGGGTAGTGATTCCCCATAAATTCAAGGCACCAGCCTTTGCTAAGTATGACGGAGTTTCTTGTCCGAAGATGCACCTCTGATCATATGTGAGGAAGATTCAGCCGTACACCGCTGATAAAAACCTATGGATCCATTTCTTTAAAGACAGTCTCTCAAGGACTCAGCTTGAATGGTTCTACCAGTTGTATAGAGCCAGTATCCGCAGTTAGGATGATTTGGCTACTGCTTTCTACAGGCAGTACCAGTACAACTTCGACCTCGCTCCCATGCGTACCCAACTCCAGGGTCTGTCAATGGGAACGGGTGAAGGATTCAAATATTATGCTCAGAAGTGGAGAGACCTCGCCGGTAGAGTGCAACCACCCTTGGCTGATCGGGAACTTGTGGATATGTTTCTAGGGGCCCTGTCTGGTCCATTTTTCAACCACCTGATTGGAAGCTCTTCGTCTGGGTTTATAGAGCTTATTTTGACCGGTGAGAGCATTGAGGCTGGTAAGATACAGAAGGGTGCCTCATCAAGCACCGAGAAGAAGCCGTTTAAGAAAGAGTCCAGTGATGTCTATAGTTCGAAAAGACAGAATAGACATGAACACCGCCAAGTTGTCAATGCGGTTGTTATTTCAAAACCTGCTGGTGCTCCTCAACACAACAATCAACAGAAAGACGAGAGACCTCGAAGGCAATTCACCCGTCTCAGCATAACTTTGTCTCAGATTCTGCCACAGTTACTGAAGACCAATCTGGTGATTCCAAAGGAAGCCCCGAAGAATCCAAACACAACGTAGCCAAAGTATAACCCTAATGCCCGCTGTGCTTATCACTCTGATAGCCCGGGGCATAATACGGATGATTGTTGGGTTTTGAAGAATAAGGTACAAGACTTGATCGATGCGAAGGAGATTGAGTTCGGAACACCAGAGAAGCCTAATCAAGATGCAGGGGTGAATTCTATCAGGGATGCCGATGATGAAGAGTTTGACATTGACAGTTGGATCTATCCTACTACCGACGGTGGACCAAGCAACTGGACAGCAAAGGACTTCATCCCTATTACTTTTGTTACCCAGTAATGAAACTTTTTGTTTTGAATATGTAACAGACAATGTTTTAAACTTTATGGCCCGGTGTCTTACCCGGGGCACCGTGGCTTCATTTATGAGGGCTTTATGTGTGTCATTTTCATATATCATTAATAAAAGCATTGGACGTTTCTTGCATTTCAAATCTTGCGCTCCTTGTTTTTCTTTTATTATATGTTGCAAAACAGCTGTTTTACACACACTCTTGTATCATGATCTACATTCACTCTGGATCCCACTGATAACGACTCTGCTACTTCCAGTTATGACTTCGAAAGTCCGATCAACTTAGCCGAAGACGAAGGTGAAGATGATTGTGAAGTGTCTGCTGAGTTTGTTAGACTGCTGCTTCAAGAAGAGAGGGCCATACTACTTCCATGCCATCAATTCTGATACCTCCAATTGCAGGAAGACCATTGATCTCATACTTAAAAAATGATGGATAATACAAAGAGGTGTGTTGGGGCAGCATGACGAGTCTGGCCAAAAAGAGCATGTTATTTACTGCTTTAGCAAAAAGTTTACCGACCGTGAGACCCAATACTCACTGCTCGAGAGAACTTGCTACGCTTTGGCATGGGCTGCTCGCCAGCTGAGACAGTACATGTTGACTCATACTTCTCTTTTGATACCAAAAGCTCTGAACGTCTTGACGGCACCTTGGCCTTTTGCAATGTGGGGCATTGATATGATCGGCGAGATCAGACCTTCAACATCCAACGGGCACCGTTTCATCCTGGTAGCTATTGATTAATTTACGAAGTGTGTTGAAGCAGCTTCCTTTGCTACCGTAACCAAGAACGTCGTGGCACGGTTCATTCGGCACAATCTGATCTGTCGATACGGTGTACCGGAGAGGATCATTACGGACAATTGTACCAATCTCAACAACAAGATGATCACTGAGCTCTGCGAGCAATTCAAGATACAGCATCACAACTCTTCTCCCTACCGGCCGAAGATGAATGGAGTTGTAGAAGCATTTAATAAGAATATTAAGAAGATTGTGCAGAAGATGACAGTGACATACAAAGACTGGCACGAGATGTTACCATTTGCTCTTCATGGGTATCATACCTCAGCACGGACGTCAACAGGAGCAACACCCTACTCCTTGGTTTATGGCATGGAGGCAGTCTTGCCCATTGAAGTTCAGATACCCTCTCTTCGAATCATGAAGGATGCAGGTTTGAGTGAAGATGACTGGATTCAGACCTGGCTTGATCAGCTAAACCTAATCGATGAAAAGAGACTTACTGCTACTTGTCATGGTCAGACGTACCAAAAACGGATGATCAAGGCATTTAACAAGAAAGTTAGACGACAAGAGTATCAAGTTGGGGATCTGGTAATCAAGCGTATTATCCTACCTCAAGGTGATCCCCGGGGCAAATGGACCCCTACTTATGAAGGGCCATTTGTGGTTAAGAACATTTTCTCAGGAGGAGCTATGATTCTAACCACCATGGATAGTGACGACCTTCCTCACTCCGTCAATGCAGACATAGTAAAAAGATACTACGCATAATCAAAGACCCACTAGGTTGACTGGCCTAGGCAAAAATAAGGGCTTCCCGGCGAACCAAAAGGGCTCAGGCAAAAATAAGGGATGAAATGAAAAAATCTGTACACCCGGCAAGTCGAAAACCTAAAAAGGAGGCTTGGGCAAAAAAGGGTATCCCGGTGGACCGAAAACCCGAAAGGGCGGTCCATGCAAAAATTAGGGATCAAAGCGTAACACTATGTCTCGTTGGATCACCTTGCATCCAGACTTCGGTATCGACTATCAGGCTCGGACGACACTAATAAATCTGATTCACCTCCAACCAGTAGCAAAGTGATGAGATGCTCGAAGACATAAAGGCAATAGCAGAGTTGGATCCCAGTGGGATTATTCACATAGCTGTTTTGTTTAGTTTTTCACAAATTGTGTAAATTCTATTATTCGGCGGTGTTCTCTTACTAGGACGTCAGCCTCTTGTACAAAAGCGCCTATTTACATTCCAAACTTCAAAATCAATACAAATCATTTTCAGACAAATTGCAAACTGTTTTTCCTTTATCTGTTTTATTTTGCTAAGAACGTCCAATGTTCATTTTTGATATATGCATTTGACATTAATTGGTGCTCATAAATATTTACATGCAAACAAAAGATGAATTACTGGTAATATCAGAAACAAGGGCAATAAGAAGTGTCCAAGTTGTACAGTTGTTCTGTCCACCAGGTACAAAGGTAGATTCAGCTGAAGAATATGGCTAAGATACCTTCACTCCCCGCAGAATAAGGCAGTAATGGTAGCTCTCTCAGCTGAGACTTGCAACTACGAACAAATCAGCAATACTCTCCCCAAGCAGAGTTAGTCTACCATCAGCACTAAAAGGATCTTAATATTCCCCAGCGGAGTATAAGAATATTCCCCAGCAAGTATAAGAGTATCCCCGACAGTCTTAATATTCCCCAACGGAGTATAAGAAAGTCCCCCGGCAGAATACAAGATACCCCAGTGGAGTCAATATTTTCCCAGCACGGTCTGAAAAAGCTTCCCCAACAGAATTGAAGCATCATCCCCAGTAGACTCTGGAAGTTTACCCCGAGCGGAGTACAAAATAAATCTTCCCAGCCAAATTCAGAGGGTTATCCCCACAAGAGTCTAACAGGATTATCCCCAACGAAGTTTTTTCCTTTCATAAGCAGGAATTCAATCCTCAACAGATTCAATATCACCAGCAACGGTAATCCATCCCCAGCGGAGCTTATCAGTGGAATCCTCAGCAGAGCATTTCTTCCCCACAAAGTAATTCCCCTCAGAGTAATCTCCTCATCAGTTATTCCCCAGCGGAGTTCTCTTCTCCTGCAGTTTTATTACCTTCGTTTGTCATCCCCAGCGGAAACGAAGAATTTAACTCTATTCTCCAGCAGCTCCGGGATTTATTTTCCCCAGCTAAAACATTACATTTCCATACATCATGATACATGCATAAACGCATCATACCATACAATCTCATTTATGTTGAGAACATCATTGCTTGATCCATATCATGCATTGCATATGACTGACCCTTACCTTTCAGGAAAGATGCAGTTAAATTCTCAACTATGTGGAAGACCTTCTCTGGTCCAGTTAAATCGATTCCTAAAGATTTTTCTGGTGCGAACGCAGTCAAAGGAGACAAGACCAGTTAAATCGATTCCTAAAGATTTTTCTGATGCGAACGCAGTCAAAGGAGACAAAACCAGTTAAATTGATTCCTAAAGATTTTTCTGATGCGAACGCAGTCAAAGGAGACAAAACCAGTTAAATCGATTCCTAAAGATTTTTCTAATGCGAATGCAGTCAAAGGAGACAAAACCAGTTAAATCAATTCCTAAAGATTTTTCTGATGCGAACGCAGTCAAAGGAGACAAAACTAGTTAAATCGATTCCTAAAGATTTTTCTGATGCGAACGCAGTCAAAGGAGACAAAACCAGTTAAATCGATTCCTAAAGATTTTTCTGATCCGAACACAGTCAAAGGAGACAAAACCAGTTAAATCGATTCCTAAAGATTTTTCTGATGCGAACGCAGTCAAAGGAGACAAAACCAGTTAAATCGATTCCTAAAGATTTTTCTGATGCGAACGCAGTCAAAGGAGACAAAACCAGTTAAATCGATTCCTAAAGATTTTTCTGATGCGAATGCAGTCAAAGGAGACAAAACCAGTTAAATTGATTCCTAAAGATTTTTCTGATGCGGACGCAGTCAAAGGAGACAAAACCAGTTAAATCGATTCCTAAAGATTTTTATGATGCGAACGCAGTCAAAGGAGACAAAACCAGTTAAATTGATTCCTAAAGATTTTTCTGATGCGAACGTAGTCAAAGGAGACAAAACTAGTTAAATCGATTCCTAAAGATTTTTCTGATCCAATCATAGTTATTTCAATACCTTCTCTGGTCCAGTCAAATCGATTCCTAAAGATTTTTCTGATGTCGATCCAGTTGAAGTTCAGACCACCTACCAACAATCTCCAAATGGAATCTGTAAGCACATTCCCATCATCACAAGGCTGATACCACTTCATGCGAGTGCAAATTTCTGGGCACTCTAGTGTTCAACCATCTTCCACCTTCGGATGATGAAAGGCTCGAAAGCCAATCTATATCCTCAAGTTTAAGAAAATTGAACAGGGGCAGCTGTTGTATCCCAAAATTTGCCCTCCCATATTTCTCAAGGCATTGCAAAAATAATCTCCAAGTTGCTCAAGATTGCTCAAAAGTTGGACAGTCAAATCATCTCCTAAGGCAGTCAACCTCAAATTAGGGTTTTGTGTTGCATCAAGGTCCTTGCATCCAAATGGCCTCAAGTGCTCCCCAATGTCCTAATATGCTCTCAAGGTCATCCATGTCAAAATTCAAACTTTGCAGAGGAAGTTTGGTCAGTCAATTGCTCAAGAGGCCCAAAAATCGATTGTGCTAGGGCAAAAGTCAATTGTACCCCAAATACAGTCAAACTTCAATATTTCTTGTCAACATTCTCATTTTGAAGGATAATTCATCATTTGATCAAGGGTTGATCATGATTCATCAAGGATTGCTCAAGATTCATCAAGATTCAAAAGTTGCTAAATTAGGGTTTTGTAGGAAAAGTCAAATCAACTTTGACCAATCATAACTTTCTCATACTTTATGAGAAATGACCCATCCAAAGCTCATTTTGAATAGGATGCAATTTCCTACCATCCATCTTCACACCCCAATATCAAGAAATGCACTCACAAAAAGTTACAAATTATGACATTATAGGTCATTTTTTAAAGTCAACAAAAACACCTTTTTTGCCAAAGCTTATAACTTGAGCATGGAATATCAAAATGAGATGAGACCAAAAGGATTGGTTAAAGGACATCTCGAGGTTTCTAAAAAGTCCAAGAACACCCCTAAAACTTCAAATTTTGTCAAAAGGGCCCACTTTTTTCCACTTGATTTGATCTTGTCACACTACACATGTGTCCTATCTTCAGTCTTGTGTCCAAATATTAATTTTTCTATTTTATTTGATTTTTATTGAATTAATTCATTTTTAATCAATTTCAATCCAAATAAAATCCAAATCTTGATAACTTGGTATCTTTTTGATTGATACAGGCTTTAATTATCATCATGGACAAGATCAAACTCGTATCAAGCCATATCATGCACAAAATTTTGGATTTGGAATGAAATTGGAAGCTTTTTAATGGAGGATCATATCATATCTTCAAGAATTGATTGGAAAGGATTCAAAGCCCAAAACATGACCTAATTCGTTCCATTATACTTATACAACACAAAGCATACGAGTTCAGGACTAAGAGGCTGCACAATCTGGAAAACCAAACTTGGAAATTTGTCAAAAAAGCTTGGAATCGAAATCAGTCTTGGAGGCTAATTCAACACAAAATATCAACGTAGACCCCTTGCTGGATATACATTGAGTGAAAGGCAATCAAAATCAAGCTCTCTCCTCTCCTAAATCGCTTTGTAATCCTTCTTGAAAACCACCCTGCATCTGAAATCGTAACCTCTCTTTCTTGCATTTTTTTGACAAACCATGGACATATTCTTGATCCTTGTATGATTTCTAAACTCTATGAAATATTTGATTATGTTTTTATAGCCTGTAATGCCATACCCGAAACTAGGGTTTTTGGTTCTTGTTTTTAGGAGTTTTAGTTTCAGGCACAATTGATGCAAACAATGGGCATGGATGTGATCAGGGAAGGGAGACGATCATGGTTGTGGTTTTAGTTTGAGTTTTCATGGCCTAAAGAAGATTTTAGGATTGACCTAGGGATTTAGTTGTGGATTCAAATCCGCAGGAAAAAGAACCAGGTTTCGTTGGAGAAGATGAAGACGTGCCTCTTCCTTATTGGATGGTTTTGAATCTTGGCGCGTGTTTTTATAATTCTAGCATATTTATTTGTTTTCTAATATATTAATTGCTATCTGATCCAATAACAAATAAGGCATAGTGGTGTAGTGGCAGGGGTGAGCATTCAAAACCAATGGGACCTGGGTTCGAATCTCAGGTCCACCATATTGCATATTATTATTTTGTTTCAGGTATTCAAGCGCTTTTCAGCAATTAAGGCCTATCATACACCATCACCCAGATGCCTGCCAGATGGCCCTAGGCCAAATCTGGTGGCCAAGATTGCAAGTCCACCATATTTCCAAGTCAATGCACACGCGTGGAATGGCAAAAGTCAAAGCAGGCCAGCGTACATGGGCCTCACAAAATGCTAATCTCACCTCCTGATTTGGGCCCAAACCCCCTTTTTGGTTATTTCTTTCTTTTTTATATCTCTTTTATTTTATTGTTTTGTATTATTATTTTTATTATTTAAACTAACCAATTAAAATTTTTTTCTCGTAAAATCAAATATACAAAAATATATCTTATTTATTAAAATTAAAATCATCACTTTATTTTTGTAAATAAATTAATTCAATTGATTTAGTTTAATTAGGTATAACTTGTAATATTTTTGCAATATTTAAAATTGATGTAGAAAATTAGGTTTTTATTAACTTTGACCATATTTATTTTATTTTCTTTAAATATACAAAAATCCAAAAATATTTTAATTAATTAATTAATTTAATTGTTAATTTAGATTTAATTTCTTTTAATTCAAAAACAACTAAAAAATTACTTTCTTTCAAAAAAGGGATCAAAACCCTAAAAAATGCACCCGATTTAATTTTCTCGCACGCGATCAATTTTGCCATATTGATGTAATTGTTTCCCGGAATGTAATAGCTTTTAATTAGGACTTTATTTTATCGCTTTATTTTATTTTCCGCATTTAATTTCAAGGGTTGTTTTTGGCGATGTAAATATCTGACGCCTTGTAATAGTCTAGATTTAATTTCCACCATTTAAATTCCGCAACTATACACTGTTAGATGTTTGATAATAGGGAATGCATGACAAGATCAAATGTATGAACTTAAAATCAACATAGCTCACCCATGACATGTACAAAGATAGAATAACTGAAAACAACACACTCGCACATGCGCACTCTTAGGGTACACCTCACTTGGTTGCCTTCGAACGTGGTCATTGAGTATAGGAAGTTTTAGAGGTCGCCCTCTTGTGCAAAGATCATAGTTGCCTCGAAACGGTTGCCTCGAAAAAATGATCTAAGACATTAGGGTTACCGCTAAGGCATCCTAACATTGCTTTAGTGACCACATGTCCCTTAATCGAATTGACCCTAAAACTCCAACGACGACGCTACCTACTCATCAATAGTGGGATAGCGTTGTCTAAAGGACATTTGTACAGATTAATTCCTTTTTCGAGTAGGTAGATGGTTCTTAAGCACTTGCTCTCTCAAAACAAAACAAAACTTTTTGCACTTACACTCCTTTCAAACAAAAACTCCTTTCAAACCCACAAACACAAAGAAAAGCAAATTTTGAAAACACTTTGACAAGTACCTAAGAGCCCATGGATAACCATGGATAGAAAGGGTGCTAACACCTTCCCTTTCTATAATCTACCCCCGGACCCGAGAAACATCTCGAAAAAGGAATTTTTCTGTGCTTTTTTCCTCTCCTTGTTGGATAAAATAAAAGACGGTGGCGACTCTTGCTTACCGCGACATTTTGTGAAAACAAACGCAAAACGCGAACCAGCATTCCAAAAACAGTCAGTTATCTCCCACCGTATCACAGTGGCCATGGGCCTTAATGAATTTTGGTGGTTTAATTAGGGCTTTCTAGCAGTTGTGATAAATCATGTTCCGAAGTATTTTTGGCGATGGAGAGAGCAAACTCACGTGAGGTGAGAAACTCTGTATTCTTGAGATATTCGGTCTATCTTTTGAGTTGTCTCCTAAACGTAGAGTTTGGGTATTTATAAATTCTTATGGACTTAGATATAGGGAACTCTTGGGACATATTAACCTCTCCACTTTGACTGAGAAAGTTGTTGACTACCTATATCATAGGGAGTTGTGACCAGGACTTCCTGCACACGTGATTATAGGTTATGCACATGCAACCCTCGTGTTGCTCATCAGGGAGAAAACCCAATGGTGAGGGGGTTACATCTAGGCACTATACTATGGGGCGATCATCTTATGAGACTTGGCCCAATACCGCCTTGTCATGGGTTTTTGCAAATATATTCCTACAAGACTCTAAAAGACCAGAGCAAGGCATGATTTCTCATTACATATATCAAATTGAAAGCTCATATGAGGTCTAAATGATTGAAAGCTCATATGAGGTCTGTCATTTAGACCGTCCTCATGATCCTAAATCTATAGTAAATTACTCACACATAATACACGTAAATGCATCCATAGTTACTGATAAAAGCATGGAATAAAACAAGAACTGATAAGTAATAAAGTAAAACAAACAGAACCTGAGTTGACGAATGAAAAGTATAACAATTGTTTATGCTTCAATGTAGTCTTTACAAGAATTTAAAAGGCAGAAAATAGTAAACTAAGCTCATGCACAATTTTAGAGAAAAGAGTGTAGATCTTAATTCTGAAGATTACAAGACTTTATATAGCTCAAGACCCATAAAGAATGCACTAAAATGCATTAAGAGTGTCTTAAAACCAAAGGAAAATAGTTTGAGAAGTGGAAATGGCATAACTAAAACAACAGAATCGCAAAAAAATAGTAATAATAAAATAAAAATAATAATAATAAATTGGATTTATCTAAGCTCTTAAAAGGCTCAATACATATTACTTATTCAAGTTAAATTTAGAAGCAAGTATGAAATAATAACAAAACTATGGTCCTAACTTATTATTTATTTATGGTTATGGTAGCTGAAAGAGCTTGTTCAATGTGTCAATTTCTAACCAAAAGTATGTCAACTTAATGCAAAATGGAAGTGAGTATCAAATCAGAATGGATATTTGAGTTGAATACAAAACGACACAAATTGCCAATTGTGTTGTATTAGCATGACTATTTTGACTCCTGCCTTGACGTGAAAGCATAAGTGTCTTCCAATTGCATACATTCATATGGTGTTATATCATTTTCATAGCAGCTGTGGTTATACATAGCAATTATATACCTACCATTATTGAATCAGAAATCAAAATTTTACATGTTTTGTAAAGATTGAAACGTCCTAGTAACTCATGGTCGTTGCTGATTTTGACGTAATGACAAGTACCTACCCACTTAGAAATTATTGTTTGAACTTTGAATGTCTTCAAATTTTTTTTAACTAATTAGGCATTTTGTAGTTTACAAAGTTTATATATATATATATATATATATATATATATATATATATATATATATATATAAATAATAGTATCATATCGAATAATATATTGTCAAAATATATATTTATAAAAAAATCAATCATTATCTTTTAAATCACATATAAAAATGAATTAAGTTTAAATAGAGAAGTCAATAATTATCTTACAAATCAATTTTTGAAAAATAAATTAAATTTAAACACAATTTTAAAAAGATATAGAGTCTAATATATATTATATTTAATATTGTAATAATTTTTTGTAATTTATATATTTTAGATATTGGCAAAATAGTCATGAATTAAAATTATTAAAATATGTTTAAAACAGTTATTATTTAATTTTATTTTTTAATGTGTCTCTTTTCTAGGTCACAGTGTTTAAATTTTAGGGTTAAATAAATTTTTGGTCTCTATAAATATGCTTAATTTTATTTTTAATCTCTCTAAAATTTTCCTTCGAACATTGGTCTTCATAAAGTTTTTCATTTACAATTTTGGTCACTGCCGTCAATTTTTATTAAAGGAAGCTGACGTGGCAAAGACAGCTGTAAAAAATTTAAAAAAAAATTTAGATTAGGGTTACAAACCCCCTCTAACAAACCCAAAAAAATTTCTAAGAGACATTTCATCAAACACCTTAACTGCACCCTTCAAAATTACAACATTGTTACAAATCACAATTGTTTCACCAACAACAATACTGAAGACAATTGTTCTAATTTTTAGGAATCAAAGAGATACTTCCAATTTTGTAAGCTCTAATTATCAAGAAATTTTGTAAGTTTGTTTATCCTCGCCTTCACATTATCAATTGTTGTATTCTTGCTACCTCCCCAACGCCGCTCGATGATTTCAACGTTTGAAGGCGCTGTCAGATAGCTTTTCTCAGCTTTCATTAAAACCTCAGCACCTTTAGAATCATTTGGTAAATTTGCTATCTGCTTCTTCAATAATGTTGGTGGAAGGATGCCATCAACAACAACTCTAGCTATGAAAAGCGCTAGAATATCGACCGTGTTCGGTATATCCATAATCAAATCATCAGTCGACTCGACTAACTTGGTGAATCCTTTGTAAACTTGTGAAGGATGAATTATGTCAGCATAAAGTGCAGAGAAGAGAATGGGAGCCATTTCTTTTTCTTTGTCGTGTCTGTCTATCGACATCGAGACAAGCTATGTAGAATAAGCAAATTGAACTTCACAACATATGTTTAACAGGATAAAGAAAATTATGTTTGAGGTAACTTAATGTATAAAGATCGCGAATATTGAAACAAAGACTTTACTACGAGAGTAATAAGGAAAGGAATATACAAACAAGAACAATGGTCTTTGAGCATGACATCATAAATACTAGAGCTTTGACAATTTCTGAGCAAGGTTCTGCAGAAATAACTTCAACTATCAATACCTTTTTAACCAGAGTGTGAGATATATATGGATATTTGAACAGAATTTCATTTTTGAAACAAGGCATTTACTTTATTTTTCTTTACTTATCTTCTATTTTATTGAAAAGTTGTGACTTACATAATGAGTCTGTATTATAATTTAAGGTTTAAGTTTCATTTTGGTAGTGAAATGCAAAGTATAATGAAGAACAAGTAAAGAAGAATCAGAAATTAGAGGAAAACCTTCTTTAATAGGTCTTTGTTGTAATTGCACCTCTTGTGAATCTTTAACAATTGAGCTAACATTATGATATATATATATATATATATATATATATATATATATATATATATATATATATATATATATATATATATATATATATATATATATATATATATATATATATATATATATATATATATATATATATATATATATATATATATATATATATATATATATATATATATATATATATATATATATATATATATATATATATATATATATATATATATATATATATATATATATATATATATATATATATATATATATATATATATATATATATATATATATATATATATATATATATATATATATATATATATATATATATATATATATATATATATATATATATATATATATATATATATCATAATGTTAGCTCAGTTGATAATTTTGCATGGACATCTAATATATAGATGTGAGTTCTAATCCACCATATTTCACTTGTTTATCTTTAAAAAGTGGATTTCAACCAATTTAACTTATAAAAAAAACATAGATTTATATATAAATATAAGGGACAAAAACAATATCAACCAGGAAAATCCCACAACACCCAACAACTAAAATAAAAAACTAAGAACAAAGTTAGAACTCCCTAGAAAAGAACTAGGAAGTCGAACAACTGCCTCCATCAAAACACTAAGGACACCCCAAAAGGATGACAATGACTCTCTAGCCGCTATTTGATCAGGTATAAGATGGGATTCTCAAGTCAGTCCAAGAAAGCACATGAGCTATCCATAAACATATCAAGATATCATTTCTAAGCCAAGAGAATGCTCAAGTCTTCCACGTCCTTCGAATTCACTAGTTTTTCTGGGAACACTATATCATTCAGATATTCTAATTCGACCAAACCACATCATATACCAAATCATAAGATAATTTTCTTTAATCCTAGATAGACTATCAGTAGGTAAAAACATCTGAAAAAGGGTCAAGACTTTCATATGTAATAATTCATCTCGACCATCTAAAAATCATATACCAAACAAAAATTGGCACCTCAAAAGTAACAAAAAGATGGTAGGATGACTTAGTATCATCTGAACAAAAAGGACAAAAAATCCTCCGACCCAAAACTAATCCCCCTCTTAAGTAAGTTCATTCTAGTAGGGATCTTATCTTGAAGGAGTTGTCAAGAGAAAATATTTACTTTAGAGGGTGCAAAATCACTCCAAACATATGGGACAATACTCACAGAAGAACAGACATGGGTATCTCTTGGAAGCTCCCGTGAAAAGAGAAAAGTGTGGGTAGAGGACACAAGAAAAATTTCGTTCTTTGGAATGACGCCACCACCACCTATCTTGCTACATAAAGGGATTAAAATCACTAATAACCTAAATGAGATCGGCAATCAAAGTCTACTCATACTAAAAAATACGGGTTCTTCTCCACTTAAGATCTTAAACCCTAGATTAAGCCTTCCACTCACCAACGTCCCCCCACAAAAAAGTCTTTTTCTTAGAGATGGAGAAGAATCTAGGGAACCGGACACTAAGAGGAGTGACCTCTAATTAAGAGTCATTCCAAAAAACGGTGTGAATCATTAAGCCAATCCGCTTGAATATGGCCTCCTGAAACCAATCAATACGGGTCTTCAGACTTAGACCTAGAAAAAAATATTTCTTTCTATCAGAGAGACTTTGACCTAAGATACCTAACCCTACCACCCAAAGTAGAAATATAGACATATAACCAAATTTCACAAATAAAATATCATGCAAAATATCAAAACCACTCAACTTACATTAATTTAATATAAATTACATTTACAAATATTTTTATAATTTCAAATATTCATAGTTTGCATTTAGACAATATCTGACACATTTAAACACACATTCATGAATTTATGTATCTCACAAAGAAAGGAATATGTCGTCCATTTAAACGAAACATCTCATTTTCGGTAGGAAAGTGAGGTTTTTCTTTTTTCCACTCTTCCATTTTTCCCACCGACAGTTTGTTAGCTACGGCAGAAAGACTAAACGTGTTTAAATACTTTTTTTTCTTTAATTAAACAAAGAAAATATATTATCATTATGCTGTTATTTGGAATAATCTTCTTCTTTTGCTTTCTTTATGTCTCTATTTTCGTCAAAAAAGTTGTTAGATTCTTCTTTTCAAATGTGACAGTACTACTTGCAAGTACAAAGACACTTTACCATATATATGCTAATTAGTTATTAGTAACCTATGATTAACGATCTTTAGATTTATTTAGATGCAAAAATTGAGCTTGGTTCATTTTAAAACATTTTCAAGATTAAAATTTCATACTAATAATTTTTATTTGGAAGAGAGTAATATTTGTTGGAAATCCACCAAAGTCTATAATGAATTTCTACCACAATGACGATTAGTTATGAGAAAAATAAAGAAAAGAAGACAAGATAAATAATTTTTGCAGAGTTTCTCTCTGCTCACAAACCGTGAAAACTTTTTTATTCACTTTGCAACTACAAAATACTGTGAATGACTTGTTTGACTTGCTTACAAAAATAGGGGTTACTCTCTCTATTTATAACTGAGCTTACACTCTAAGCTCAAAGCCCAAAATATCTATTTTGTTACTAAATCAAATCTAATTTATTTTAGGCTTAAATCAAATCTATTTAAATCTAAAACAAATCAAATCTTTTCGACACATAGTTTCGACACACTGAATTACAATTTACCATACCACCTAATTCATTGTGTCTAAACTATCTATGTTCACATAACTCTTAGTCTTCTGAATACTTCGACTTGCACTCCCTTCGTCATGATGTCTGCAATCTGATTCTCAGTTCTACAGTGTTCCAAATTCATCTTCCTATCTGCTACCTGCTCTCGAAGATAATGGAACCTCATTTCGATGTGCTTACTTTGATCATGTGCTATTGGATTCTTTGCCAGATTAATAGCAGACATGTTGTCGATCTTCATGGTAATTGCTCCATGATCTTTCCATGTAATCTATTCGACCAAGTTCACCATCCAAGTTACTTAACATGCACAAAGAGAAACATTTATGTATTCTACTTCGCATGATGATAATGCTATTACTGGTTCTTTTCTTGAATTCCAAGCAACTAGTGCACCACCTAGCATAAACACATATCATGTTGTTGACTTTCGATCTTCAGCATCACTACACCAACTCGAATCAGTGTATTCCACTAACTTGCATTATTTTCCTTTATCAGCTGCAGGAAACAAAATGCCATAATCGAAAGTTCATTTGAGATACCTCAGTATCCTTTTTACTGCTGCTAGATGTGATACCTTTGGCTTCTGCATGAATCTACTTAACATACCTACACTGTATGCTAAGTCGGGCCTTGTATGACAAAGATATCTTAATGATCCAATAAGTCTTCTGTATTGGGTTGGATCAACATCATCTTCATCTGCATCATTCGATAGTTGCAGTCTTGGTTCTGCAGGTGTCAAAGTTGAGTTGCATTCTTCCATCTCAAACCTCTTGAGAATTTCTCCTTCATATCTTCTTTGATGCATCATCAAACCTCTACTGCTTTTGTAGAATTCGATACCAAGGAAATATGAAATCTCACCCAAATCAGACATTTTGAATTCCTTGCTGAGATCATCTTTGAAGTCTTTGATCTCACTCTTGCAGCTACCTATTATCAACAAATCATCTACATAGACACATAGTATAAGCAATTTACTCTTTCTTCTTCTTACATATACTCCATGTTCAGTTGTGCACTTCACAAATTCCTTCTCCCTTAGGAAATTATCAATTTTCTTATTCCAAGCTCTTGGAGCTTGTTTCAATCCATACAAGGCTTTATGTAGCCTGTACACCTTTCTTTCTTCGTCATGTTTCACAAACTCAACTGGTTGTTTAACATAGACTTCTTCATCTAAGGGTCCATTTAGGAATGCACACTTCACATTCATCTGACATATGTGCCAACTGTTTATTTTTGCTAGACCAACAACCAACCTGATTGTTTTGATCCTAGCAACAGGTGCAAAAACTTCATCGAAGTCTATTCCTTCTTTCTATAGAAATCCTTTCGCCACAAGTCTTGCTTTGTGTCGAGTTACTTCACCTTTCGAATTCGTTTTCACTTTGTATACCCACTTGACATCAACTTTCTTCTTGCCTTGAGGAAATTCGACAAGTGACCAAGTGTTGTTGTCTTTGATAGACTTCACTTCTTCGTTCATTGCTTTCACCCACTTCGAATCCTTTAATGCTTCAGCTGCATTAACAGGTTCGACATGTGCATAGATAGCATAATGTATCAGCTCACCTTCATTATCTATTACATCATCTGATGTAATCACACAATCTTGCAATCTTGCAGGCATGCGTCTTGTTCTTTCAGGCCTGCTTGTACTTGGTATATCTGTTGGGTCCTCTTGTCGAACTTCTCTTTCGACTTGAGTTTCTGGCTCTTCAAGTAGGATTCCCACTGAATCTTTCTTGACATTTTCAGTCTAATCCCATTCTTTAAACTCATCTATGATCACGTCCCTGTTGATCACAATCTTCTTGTTCTCTGGATCGAACAACTTGTAGCCTCATGTCGAATGATATCCAACTAGAATCATTTGACTTGACTTATCATTAAGTTTTCTTCTCAACTGATCTGGCACATGTCTATGTGCAATAGATCCAAATACCTTCATATTACTCAAGCTAGGCTTCACACCAGACAAACATTCTTATGGAGTAACTCCTTCTAGCTTCTTTGTAGGACATCTGTTCAAAATGTATGTTGCAGTCGAAACAGCTTCACCCCAAAACTCTTTAGGTAAATTCTTGCCTTTCAACATACTTCTCACCATATTCATGATGGTTCGATTCTTTCTTTCTACAATTCCATTTTGTTGTGGAGTATAGGGTGACACCACCTCATACACAATCACTTCCTTTTCACATAGCTTGTCGAAGTCTTTCAACACATATTCTCCACCACCATCAGTTCTCAAAACTTTGAGCTTTCGACCACTTTGTCTTTCGACCATAGACTTAAACTTGGCAAATACTTCGATCACTTCACTTTTCTTCTTGATCAGATAAGTCCACAGCTTTCGACTGAAATCATCTATGAATGTAACAAAGTATTTGTTACCTCCCATCAAATCTACCTGGATTGGTCCACATACATCAGAGTATATGACTTCAAGAATAGCCTTCGATCTGCTTCCTGCATCCTTGCTGAAGCTATTCTTGTGTTGCTTCTCCTGCACACATTCCTCACATACTTCGTTTGGAATGTCAATTTCAGGAAATCCTGAAACCATATTTCTTCTCTTCAAATCTCTGATGTCTCTGAAGTTGAGATGGCCTAGTCTATAATGCCATATCCATTCATCTCTGCTAGCTGCACTCGAAAGGCACTTGTGCTCCATCACATTTAGTTCAATCTTGAAGGTTCGATTCTGAGACATAGGAGCCTTCAAGATTAATCTCCCATTTGCATCAACAACTCTCATCATCTTATCTTTGATTGATACTTTATAATTCTTTTCGATCAACTGCCCTATACTGAGAAAATTGCTCTTCAGTCCTGGTATGTACAACCCATTGGAGATTACTGACCTTTTGTCGTCTTTCCTCATAATCATAACATCACCAATACCTTCGGCTGCTAGGGTATTGTCATTTGCAAATTTTACCATATTTTTCATTGAGGGCTTTATATTGACAAACCAGTCTTTCCTTCCAGACATATGTGATGAACATCCTGAATCCAAGTACCATTGGTCCTTGAGTCTATCTTTATCTTTTGTTGTGACCATTAGCATCATCTCTTCTTCTTCTTCATGTTTTGCAAGCTTTGCATCACTCTCTTGATTCTTTCGTTTTTCTAGACAATCACTCAAATAGTGACCATACTTCTGACAATTGTAACATTGAATGTGACTCTTATCAGGTTTTTGACCACCACCTCTTCATCTATTTGCAACACCACCTCTTTGGTTGCCTTGGTATGGCCTTCTTTGATTCGACATGTTTCCTTCGATCTGGTTTCCTCTACCATTAGATTTGTTGTAGCCACCTCTACCCCTGTCGAAACACCTTCCTTTGCCTTTGGTTTCTTTTGCTGAATGTGCCTGCAAGGCCACATCAATCTTCGATTTGCTTACAGCTCTTTCATTCATTCTTTGTTCATGAGATTCAAGCGTCCCTTGAAGCTCTTCCTTTGTCAATTTCGACAAGTCTTTCCCCTCTTCTATTGCCACCACTATATGGTCGAACTTAGGAGCTAAAGATCTCAAGATCTTCGAAACAACAACTTTTGTTGTTAACGCTTCTCCACATATCTTGATTTGATTTACTAGTTTTGTAACTCTAGTGAAGAAATCAGATATGCTTTCACTGTCTTCCTTCTGAAGCAGTTCATACGTCCTTTTGTGAGCTTGCAACCTCACTTCTTTCACCTTCTCAACGCCTTCAAAAGACTTCTCAAGGATTTCCCAAGCTTCTTTTGCAGATTCTGAATCACTAACATTTTCGAAATTGTCTGGGCTAACACATTGATGAATTATAAATAATGCTTTATAACTCAGTTTCTCAGATTTTGTATATTTCTTTTTTTCCTCTTCTGAAGTGTTTTCTCCAAGCGCTTCGACTCCATGTTTTACAAGGTCCCAAAGACCTTGACACCTGAATAAGACTTTCATCTGTTTGCACCAATTCTCATAGTTGTCAACTTTCAGAATTGGTAGGGTTGCTGGATAATTTGCATTCTCATAACTTGTCATCGTGAATTCTTCAATCGTTCCTGATTGATACTTCCCTTAAATCGAAACAAAGCTCTTGATACCAGATGTTGGAAATCCACCAAAGTCTATGATGAATTTCTACCACAATGACGATTAGTTATGAGAAAAATAAAGAAAAGAAGACAAGACAAATAATTTCTGCAGAGTTTCTCTCTGCTCACAAACTGTGAAAATTTTCTTATTCACTTTTCAACTATAAAATACTGTGAATGACTTGAATGACTTGCTTACAAAAATAGGGATTACTCCCTCTATTTATAACTGAGCTTACACTCTAAGTCCAAAGTCCAAAATATCTATTTTATTACTAAATCAAATCAAATCTATTTTAGACTTAAATCAAATTTATTTAAATTTAAAACAAATCAAATTTTTTCGACACATAATTTCGACACACCGTAATACAATTTAACAATATTAACGTAGAAAACAAAGATTGAATTGCATGTGATATGTAACAATCTAGACAACCAATACAGTATTATTTTTCGAACCCTTAATCCTATAATTAAAGCTGAGAATAGACAAAACTGATGAAAAATCTAGACATGTCCGTCATGTTGCTTTGGACATTAATGTTAGATGCAATCAAAGTACATTGACAACTAAACCGATTAAAATGATATGATCTCCTTTTACAATCATCTAATTTTTAAAATATTTTTTATTGCCTTTATTTGATTGATGTGTTTTCCTTTGACCACACTCCACAGTCCATATGCCTACACATGCATATGACTTCAACACTAACCAATACCATAGCACAACACAACAGTTATACAAACATTCTATACCTAAATTTCTTATCATTTTCTCTAACATCTATACTTTCCTTTCTAAACTTGTCCCTGTTTACTCATCACTCTTCTTTTTCTCTTTTGAATGTTAAAATTAAAATTGAACCAATCAATTACATTATTTAACAGAAGTTCTTTGAAATATTAAGGTTCTTTTTAAAATGATTTGTCGATTTTACTTAACTTATATAAGTGTGTTATTTTAAGAGCTAAAAATATTATTAAATCTTTGATTTTATAAAATAATATTGCTTTCATTCTTAAAATATCGACCATTTTGTTTCTTTCTAAACATGGTGCCAATAAGTAAATACAAATTTATATCATCGTTAGTCATTATTATAAACATAGAAAACAGATATTTTAACTAAACGACTAATCATTTTTCTAATAGATGATTAAACATGCAGCCTCCATAAAAGTTAAACATTTCTATGATTGCTCTTAGTCTTTTTTAATATTATCTCAACAAATCAATGAATATAGACATATTTGTCTGATTGATACAAAACCAACGAGTATTTCATATAGTAAAGTTGCTTGCGTCACTAATTGGTGTTTCAAAAAGTGTCCCAAATTTTTTTTTTGAGAGATCCGTAGAAAATTTAGCTTCAGTTAAATTGTAAATTAAAGAAAAAATCATATTTCACATAATATGGAAAATATTATTTATAACATTTATAAAATACATATTGTTGTGAATTTAATGCCAATAACAAAATATAGAATAAGGGAGGAATATCAAACAAGGAAGAAGAAGAACACAAGAATTGGTTATAACTGCTATTCTTTACTTTCTCTTAGAAAACAAGATTACAAGTTTACAAGAATAACAAATAACCCTCTCACCCTAAATTAGGATTTGCTGTGATGGCAATGATGAGAGACTAGTATGCTATTTATAATAAAACCTAACATACTAACTAATGGGCTTTTTCCACAAGGCCCATTATACAAGCTAACTTAACAAACAAGCTAACTTAACAAATTAGGGAAAACCTAATTCGACAAGCATCCTTCGACAAATACATGCTAGAACCTTCTTCGACTACAGCAAGTACTTCGACCAACTAGAGTTCGATCCAAAAATCCCACAAATCTCCACCTTGGACCTAACTCTACAGCATCAAGAGACACTAACTAGCTTTCTTCATGCAGCTTTATCAACTGCATACAGTGGAAAAACTTGCAACTTGGCAATGTTTTGGTGATCATATCAGCAGCATTGTGATCTGTCGAGACCTTCAGCACTTGGACTTCTCCACGCTCGATTACCCCTCTGACGAAATGCAGCCTCACATCTATGTGCTTGGTTCGCTCATGATAGGCTGAATTCTTCGACAGGTGTATTGCACTTTGACTATCACATTTAACAGTGATACCTTGACCTTGAAGTTTTAGCTCCTTCGCAAAACCTTCAAGCCACAATGCTTCTTTTACAGCTTCAGTTAAGGCAATATATTCTGCTTCAGTAGTTGATAAGGCAACAACCTTCTGAAGAGTTGCTTTCCAACTAATTGCTGTACCAAACATAGTGAAAACATATCCAGAAATAGATTTCCTGGAATCCATACATCCTGCATAATCAGAGTCAACATAGCCTTCGACTGCTGCTTTACTATCTTCACCCAAGGCTCCACCATAAA
This sequence comes from Vicia faba, assembly GCA_948472305.1. Taxonomy (NCBI): domain Eukaryota; kingdom Viridiplantae; phylum Streptophyta; class Magnoliopsida; order Fabales; family Fabaceae; genus Vicia; species Vicia faba. The sequence continues at coordinate 686,956,289 of OX451735.1, read as the reverse complement.
TTAAGACTCTGTTCAGAGACCCATTTATGTACCTTAGAATCCACTTTAACGCTTGCCAGTGAGCCTTTCCAGGATTCGCCATGTACCTGCTTACAAGACTTACTGCATATGCTATGTCGGGTCTAGTACAGACCATAACATACATCAAAGAACCAACTATATTAGCATATGGGATGCTGTTCATATAGGTTCTTTCGACATCAGTACTGGGACATTGATCAATGCTCAGCTTGAATTGAGGGTTTGTTGGAGTCACAACAGGCTTTGAATTCGACATACCAAACTTGTCAAGAATCTTTCGTAGGTATGCCTCTTGAGATAAGCATAATTTCGACTGCTTTCTATCTCTTCGAATGTCAATTCCAAGAATCCTAGATGCAGCTCCCAGATCCTTCATGTCGAACTCCTTATTGAGTTCAGCCTTCACCCTCATAACATCTTCGACATTGTTGCTTGCTATCAGAATATCATCAACATAGAGCAACAAAATAACAAATGAATTTTCAGGTCGAAATCTGGAGTAAACACAATGGTCGAACTGACTTCTAATGAAACTTATGTGTTCCATGAACTTGTCGAATCTCTTATTCCACTGTCGAGGAGATTGTTTAAGTCCATATAAAGATTTCTTCAGTTTGCACACATAATCTTCTTTCCCCTTTTCGACATACCCTTCAGGTTGCCTCATCAGGATTGTTTTGTCTAAGTCACCATACAAGAACGCAGTCTTCACATCCATTTGTTCCAGTTCAAGGTCGAACTGAGCCACCATGGCAAGCAACATTCGAATGGATCTGTGCTTCACAACAGGGGAAAATACATCATTGAAGTCGACACCTTCTTTCTGAGTGAAACCCCTTGCGACTAATCTTGCCTTGTACCTCTTCGACATTACTCCTTCAATTCCTTCCTTAACTTTGAAAATCCACTTACAGCTGACTAACCTTGCCCCAACAGGTTTCTTGATCAGTTCCCAAGTGTGATTATCATGAAGAGATTTCATCTCATCATGCATGGCCTTTAGCCATTCAGTCTTCATTCGACTCCTTATAGCTTCATTATAATCTCTAGGTTCTTCGTCTAGAACTTCACTTGCAGAGATTAAGGCATAAGCTACAAGATCTGCATATCCAAGTCTCTGAGGTGGTTTTATGACTCTTCTTTGCCTATCTCTCGACAATAGGTAGTCATCAACAGTTTCCTCAACATCATCAGAATATTCTGTTTCTTCTTCGACTTCATCTGGGATACGCATTTCAGCATCAACATGCTCCACCTCAACAGGAATCTCTACCTGTTCCAGCTCTTCGTCAACATCATCAGTTTTCTTGAAAGCCATTTCAGTTTCATTGAAAACTACATCTCGACTGGTGATACACCTCCTGTGACCTGGCTCTAGGCACCATAGCTTATAAGCTTTCACTCCTTCAGGGTATCCCATAAACATGCATTTCAGAGCTCTAGGTTCGACCTTGTCTTGCCTAATGTGAGCATAGGCTACACAGCCAAATACTCTTAGTTTGTCGAGATCTGGTGGATGTCCCGACCAAACTTCTTCAGGTGTCTTCATATCTAACGCTGTCGAAGGACATCTGTTTATCAGATATGCTGCTGTCGAAACAGCCTCAGCCCAAAACACCTTCTTTAATCCCGCACTAGTCAACATGCATCTAACTCTCTCCAAAATAGTTCGATTAAACCTTTCAGCCAATCCATTTTGTTGTGGAGTACCTGCGGTAGTTCTGTGCCTTGCAATACCAGAGGCAACACAAAAACTGTCGAACGCCTCATTGCAAAACTCAAGGCCATTGTCGGTTCTCAACCTTTTTACCTTTCTGCCAGTTTGATTTTCGACAAGAGTCTTCCAACTTTTGAAATTCTCAAAAGTTTCATCCTTAGTCTTCTGGATGAATACCCATAACTTTCTGGAATAGTCATCTACTATGGATAGAAAATACTTTGCTCCTGAATGTGATGGACACCTTGCAGGCCCCCAAAGATCAGCATGGATGTAATCAAGGGATCCATGTGTTCTTTGTTTGCCTTTGTTGAACTTCATTCTACAGGATTTTCCAAGTACACAGGGTTCACAAAACTTCAGCTTTTCGACTTTATCTCCACCAAGCAGATTTTGTTTCCCTAATTCGACCAGACCCCTTTCACTGACATGGCCCAATCTCATGTGCCAAATTTCTGTCTTCGACAAAGGTTTCGTGGATGCAACATTTGTCGAACCACTTACAACTTCAGCCTCAAGGGTATACAAGCCTTGTTTCTTCACGCCTCTCAAGACTTCCTTCGACCCTTTCATGACTCTCAGGATACTTTTCTCTCCTTGAAAAACATATCCTTTCTTGTCGAATTCACCAAGAGAAATCAAATTTATCTTCAAATCAGGTACATACCTGACTTCAGTCAACAATCTTATTGACTCATCATGGAGCTTGAATCTCACAGATCCAACGCCTGCAATCTTGCAAGCTTTGTTGTTTCCCAGCAATACCGATCCACCATCTTGATCACATAATTCCTCGAACAAGTCTCTGTTTGGAGTCATGTGCCAAGTGCATCCAGAATCCATAATCCATTCCTTCGATGAGTTTTTGCTTGAAACCACAAGAACATCAGATGATTCGAAATCATCTTGGACAATAGCTGCATTGCCATTATCCTTACCTCCATGATCTTTCAGGCGTTCAGGGCACACCTTTCTTGTGTGACCTACTTTCTTACAATGATAGCATCTAATACCAGATGTGTCACCACTATAAGACTTCGACTGATTTTTACCTTTCCTCTTGTCGAATTTTCCTTTAACAGCCAAACCTTCACCAACCGTCGAAGGTTTATGCTCCTTACGTTCGTTCAAGTCCTTAGAGTACAAAGCTGATTGAACTTCTTCAAAGGTCAGGGACTCTCTTCCATACAAAAGGGTTTCTTTGAAGTGAGCATGTGATCTGGGCAAAGCGCACAATAATAACAGCGCTTGATCTTCATCATCAATCTTTACATCAATATTTTCAAGATCAAGAATCAGCTTGTTGAACATATCCAACTGCTCAGCCAACACTTTGTCTTCAATCATCTTGAATGAATACAAAGCTTGCTTCAGGTAGAGTCGATTTACCAGAGATTTGGTCATATACAAACTTTCAAGTTTCACCCATAACCCTGATGCTGTCGTCTCCTTTGATACCTGTCGAAGAACCTTATCACCAAGGCTCAACAAAATTGCGCTGTGTGCTTTCTCGATCATGGTCGTCTTCTCTCTTTCTGTTAGCGCAGCGTCCATCGCCGTCGCTCCCTTCAACGCTTCCAAACAACCCTGCTGAACCAGTAGGGCTTTCATCTTCAAGCGCCATAGACCGAAATCATTCACTCCGGTGAACCTTTCAATCTCATATTTTGTTGAAGGCATCTTCTCCACGCTCACCGCACCAATTTGTTGTGAATTTAATGCCAATAACAAAATATAGAATAAGGGAGGAATATCAAACAAGGAAGAAGAAGAACACAAGAATTGGTTATAACTGCTATTCTTTACTTTCTCTTAGAAAACAAGATTACAAGTTTACAAGAATAACAAATAACCCTCTCACCCTAAATTAGGATTTGCTGTGATGGCAATGATGAGAGACTAGTATGCTATTTATAATAAAACCTAACATACTAACTAATGGGCTTTTTCCACAAGGCCCATTATACAAGCTAACTTAACAAACAAGCTAACTTAACAAATTAGGGTTTAAACACTAAAACCTAATTCGACAAGCATCCTTCGACAAATACATGCTAGAACCTTCTTCGACTACAGCAAGTACTTCGACCAACTAGAGTTCGATCCAAAAATCCCACACATATAATAACATATTATAAAAATTGTACTTTTATTATTAGATAGGTAAGTATGTTATTTTTCATCACATACATGTGATTGTGATGATAAAGTAGGTAGCACACTATGTATCACTATGATTATCTTTATTAGTTATATATATATATATATATATATATATATATATATATATATATATATATATATATATATATATATATATATATATATATATATATATATATATATATATATATATATATATATATATATATATATATATATATATATATATATATATATATATATATATATATATATATATATATATATATATATATATATATATATATATATATATATATATATATATATATATATATATATATATATATATATATATATATATATATATATATATATATATATATATATATATATATTTATTTATTTGAATCCCAATAATTACAGTTTTATATGAATAAATATTAATATTTTATCACAATCATAAAAGTAATTTTTGTGGTATTTATACATAAATTTATTATAAAATATGTGAATTATTTGTTCTTCCTTACACCTCACGAAACATATACAATCATTCAAATTGTTGTAGAAGATAGTAATATGAAAAATTAAATTATTCTTGAATAACAACTTAAACGAACCATTATTTTTCGAATTTCATGCATCTGTAACTCATCTCTCGTAACTCGTGAATCGTTTCTATGAAGAACTTATGACATTGAACCAAATTCTATATGTTAAAGAGCGGGACATGAATTACGAGATACATGCAATTCAAAAACATTGATTGGTCTAACACTACTACATAAAAAAATCATTTCACCTCAGACGTGAAATGCATTTAACCTCGATTAAAGAAGTGAGGTGACGAAGGACATTATGAAAAATATCAACTTTACCCCTTGATTTTTAAAATACCGAGGGAAAAATGCTTATGCACCTGGGTTTAAACCCCAATTTCTGCATCTTTAATATTTTCAAAACTAGTGTATCAAACCTCTCAGTTTATCAATAACACCGAGGGGGTAAGATTGATATATTTTTTTAATTCGTCACAAACTACATAATATTTATAAATTAATTATTTACTGATTATATTACATTGTTTACACAGAATATTTCTATAAATATACATAACAAATTTTGAATCTGACTCATCGTCATCACTGTTGGTGAAGATCAGATGTTAGATCCTCGTATCATTGAAATGTCGCGGAAGAGAAAATGTTAGGTGTAATATATTCCATATCTCTTTTGTATTTATTTGATTCTGATCTAAAACAAGAAAAATACTAGTTAAATGAATGGATATATGATTATAGAAAAACACCGTAAAAAATTGATTATTGAAGAGCACAAACCTTAAGCACAATGTATTTTCTACTCTTGCAATCCATCGTAGAGAACTTTATCAAGTTTTTTATGTTTCAAAGTTTTCATGTTATATGTTTCATTAAGAACTATTGATATTCATAATGCTTTAATAATGAATATTTGTTAGGATTTACGCGGGTCACTAATGAAAGTGTATTAAGCATTGATAATTATGAAAGGAACGATACAAATTTGGTTAGGGGTGGTGATCAATCACCTCAATTATCATGCCAAATATATTACCCTGGTTTCTTGCAAAAACTGAGATAAAATATGTATAAGTTATATTTTTTACATTACATTATTTACACAAAATATTAAATTATATTATTACAACAAATACAATGTCATCATAGTAGTTAATGTTCTTGGAGAACAACACATCTTTGTTCTAATCCAGATCTTGTTTGATACACTTTGTGTTCATTATTTTAAAGTTCAATGGACTGCATGCAATAAACTTCTAAAGAGTTATCAGCCCCAAATAAGAAAATATCAGTTCCAAACATTGAAAATGTTTTTTCTACACTTGCAATCCATCATTGAGAATTTTTTCGAATTTTTTTAAGTTCCAATATTTCATTATATTTAGCAAATGATATCAAGGAAAAAGCTTTCACAAAAAATATATATAATAGTGGGTGTAGATATTTTATTGTGGATTGATGTCTTGACAATATCTTGAGTGTTGTTCCTGTGAGAATGTAGAGTAAAGAATCGTGTTGTAGATGTGTAACATATTATTCTCTCGATTTTTAAGAAAAATCGAGGGGAATGTATTTTTTATTTTAAATAGAATAGTTAAAATAAAATAATGTAACACGTCGGTTTTAGAAGAAAACCGAGGTGAATGATATTTTTTTAAATATGACATTGTTTACATAAAATATCTTTAAAAAAACATATTCACTATCATCGTTGTGATTCCAGATATTGTTGTTTATATCTTTTTAAAGGTTGAACAACCTTCTTTGTTTAACCTGGAAGTATGAATAATTTTCTGCACTTACAATCTATCATAGGAAACTTTTCCAATATTCTTTTACAAATATTTATTTCAAAAATACAACAACAACACTATTATGTGAGATAGATTGCAAGGGCAGAAAAATATTTTGTTAAATGATAGAAGAACATTGAAGATTTTTCCTGTCTTATAATCCATCCCAAAGAATGATGCGTACTAGTTTGGGACGACAACATATAAGTTAGGTTTAGGGTATAATCTGTGTAACGAGTGTTTTTATAGTAAAATATGATTATGTTATTCATCCGTTTTAATGGAAACCGAAGGGATAAATCCTTTAATATTCACTTATAAAATAAATAAAGTCATAAACTGCAATAGTTAGGATTCAAAGTGTGTCCGGATTTGTGTTTCACTCGGCGTTATTAAAAATTGAGGTCTTCGGTTTTTAATAAAACCGAGAGCATATGTTGTTTTTATTTTTATAAAAAAAATAACAGGGTTAAATATGTTTGTGGTCCTCCTAAATACCTCATATTTCACTTTTAGTCCCTCAAAAAATTTCTTTCAAAGAATGATTCTCCTAAATATTTGCATTCACACTTTTGGTCTCTCCAGTTAAAATCATCTCTAATTCAGTCGCTATATAGTAAATTGTCGCTAAAACCGTCATTAATTCGGTCACTATGTTTTAAAAACCGTCGCCAATTTGCAGGAGAGACCAAAAGTGTGGATAAAAAAGTTTAGAAGGAGCATTTTTTAAAGAAACATTTTTTGGGGATTAAAAATGAAAATAAAATATTTAGGAGGACCATAAATATATTTAACCTCAAAATAAAATATGTCGTTCTTTGACATAATACCTCGATTTTTTTTCTTGCTGAGGTGAAAGCTTCGTCATAAAATATATTATTCATAGTAGTGTAAGTTAGTTTTCAATATAACTTACTTTTTAGATTATTATTTTCTAAATCAATTTAAATGAATTCATATTCAGCAAAGGATATGTGAAATAATCAATCTACGTACAATATAATAAACTCAACTGGATCTACTGCCAGTCTACATAAGAAATTAATACTACAAGACTCACAAAAACAAAACATTGATAAGTCGTAAGAAGGTTTTTTTTCTTGTGGAGCAATGTTTTCTTCTTGTTCTGAGAAACTTTTATCAAGAACAACAACATACAACAACATTTATCAACAAACCGGAACAACATACAATAACATATCACAAACAATCGGCTGAAAATCATCAGACAATGAAGTCGCCATCGAATGTCTTTTATCCCACATGAAGGGAAAGGTGAACATCGATAAAATCTGAGAAGGGAGAAGTCACGGTCTTGCGACCGAGAGATCCTATAAGGGAGTTTGCTACGTGAGGGGAAGGTATTAGCACCCCACACGCTTGTAGTACTCTATTGTATCCACTCTTGTTATCTATCATATGGGTAGGTCTAATCTATGCTTATTGCTTATTACTGAGGACGAATGCATGCAAAAGAAAGGAGAAAATAATGTAGGAAAAATAAAGTTGTGCTCGCTTGGGTCCTACCCTAATGTCTACCTATCATTTTTGAGGAATTAGAGTTACCGTTGTTTGGTTCACATGTTTTGTTTGTTTTGTGTTTTTTATGAATAATATTAATTCCTCCTTCTGTCGCTGCTCGACCTTTGGAGACTCACGCATTGGCACTGAAGTAAATTAACATGTCCTTGCCTGAAAATGGTTTTGAGTTACGCCCTCAAGACAAGATGTCACATTTGATTGGTTTGTGTTTTGTTACCTTGAAAAAAGGTTTAAGTATGATTAGCATGTTTTATGATTTCTAAGAAAAGAAAGTTTTAATTTTAAATGCAAGGATGCAAAAGAAAGAAAACAATTAAGGGAGACTAGCCTAGCACTACCCCTAATGTTATCATGCAATGGTAGACCTAAGGTTTGGATTAGAGGGAAATCTCTACCTAATGTTAGCATGTATGGTTTGCAACCTAAGGTCTAATCTTGCATCCGAAAGGAGCAAGTACATCCTGAGGGAACATGGTATGTACAAGGGGAAAACAAGCAAGCTCGAAGGAGCACATACATTAAATGGTAAAGAAAAGAAGCGAAATGCTTTAGCTAAGGGGAGTGGATCACCCAAAGAAAACAAGCGGGAGTGAAATATAAAAGAAGAGAAATGCTTTAGCTAAGGGGAAGTATCACCCGAAGTAAACAAGCGGGAATAGGATGTAAAATAAAAATGTTATGTCCAAAGCGATTGAACACCTAACCAAGATATAGAAGATCGAGGTAGGAGACAGAAGGCAATATAAACAATCACAGAGTGTCAACATCGGTCAATACGAACTCCTGATAAAGTATGGGGGTTTGATTGTGAAACCCCTTTTCACTTGACGACTCGATAACAAGAGCAGATACAACTCTGAAACATCATGGTGCATCACGAGATAAGGATGACACAGAAGAAATGAGGGGGTTGATTGCAAACCCTTTCAGCTCGCCTCCTTTTGAGGACTTCAATAAGGGATGGGGGAATAGATGTGAGCACAAATGTAAACACACCTGCAGAATACCTACTTCAAAGGTAAGGTTTTAAACAAACATAAATAGCATACAAAATGCACATAATGCGGAATTTCCCTAAACGGGTATTTAAATAAGCCAGAGGGGTTTCTGACATGATCAGCAATGGAGATCCCCTTCATACATCTCTACCATACTTCTCATGGCATCGGAAAGCAGTAAATCCCTACTTCTCATGATTTCTAGAAAAGTGGTAAAGAAATGCGTTAAAGTGTGGAGAAATATAAAAGCAGTAGCAACGACTACCAAAGCAAGTAAATCTTCGAAAGAGGACGAAAGAAATGGAGAAGCATGGAGTACGCATCGGGAAAGCTTCACCAAGAACAAACAAAAGTCAGAAACGATATCCAACTAAGATAAAAGAAAATGTATGTTGGGAATGCAATGCGTAATCAGAAGTTCCTGCACAAATCATCATAAAATATCACATGCATCTGGACAATATATAATATGATATGAATTTCTCAGGACGATGAGAAATAAGGCGTGTCACATTAGAAGCAAGCATAAGCCATATGTTTCGATCACATAACAACTTGTTATATTACATGATCGAAAGCACTAAAAATGTACCTTGCACAATGAACAAACGCGTCAAAAATAACGAGGCAAAACATTGTGAAAATAGGAATAAAAAACTAAAAGAAAAAATGTTTTATATTAGTTATTTTTTTATGTGAGGAAAATTCTATCAAAAAAACTAAAGAATTAATTCCTAAAATCTACTAAGATCTAATAAGTTTTTATTGATATTATGATTTTCTCATCATAACAAAAATATAGAAGAAATTAAAAGCAAGTCCTAAATTCTACATATCTCTTTTTTTGTCCTTTTATCACTAAATTTTTGTTAAGAAAGTTTAAAAGAAAATTTAAACTAAAAAAAAAATTAAAACAATTAAAAAGAGTCAGGGGGTGAAAAATGAAACCCAGGGGTGCGGTAGTAACTTAGGCGCAGGCCCAGTCAGCAAGGGTCCAATGCTGTTTTTTTTGTAAGGTGAATCAGTTTGTGCCAAAAACCTATGGGCCCAAGGGGAATGTCATGTCCGGCCCAATCTTCAACCAACATTCAAACCAGATTTTTGTTTGCTTCATGTTGTCTAAACAAAACAAAAAAATGTGAACCTAATGGGCTTCGGTCCAGTTTGCAGCAATACAAGCCCGTCAGATATTTCAGCAATAACTTTATTAACATTGAATAAAAGAAAAACTTAAGAAAAATTAAAAGAAAAAGTTATGAAACAGTGCATTTGGAAAGATAGGGTTCAGAAGTTTGTGGCCTTCAAACTTCTTCGTGAAACAGGCGAAATTCCTCCCTCTCTCTCTCTCTCTCTCTTTCAAAGAACGATGACATTATCTTCCTTCGCCCTCTCCAATCTATAACATCGTTGTTACAGCCATCGTCTTCATCACACCACATAGCCTTCACTTATGTCATCCTCATCTCCATCTATCGCACGACCTCGTCCTAATCCGCTCCATCGTGCTTAGGGTTTTGCTCATCCCGTCCTCAAGCCTCTGTCTCCGTTCAAATAAACGTTAGACCAGCGCAAACGCTTCAATCAAAGCTCCGATCAGAATTACAACTTAGGGATTCACGATCCAGCAACGGCGACGAGAATTCGTGGAAGAAACAAATGCGAAGAAAATGCTAGCTAGAAAAAACTGGTAAAAGATAGTATCACTTAAGAGTAGAGAGCCTACCGATCGGAGACCGTCCGATGCATTTTTTACAGCGACGAACAGGAAAGAAAACTAGAGATGTCGATTTGTATTTGAGGTATGCAATATTGGATTCTTTCATTTTCTTGCGACACTCCCTTCTTCTTCTACTTTTAAGTGATTTTTGAGATGTGTGTCCTTGTGCGTGAAGATGATGTGACAATAATGGTATTGCTGATGGTGAACGCAAAGAGATGATGATGAAGATGGAGACCTAATGATTTGAAGAATTGGCTTAGGGAGAGTGAGGATTGATGACGAAGGTGTTGCGATGAGAAGAAGATGATGAAGGTGTTGCGATGAGAAGAAGATGATGAAGGTGTAAGGTGCGAAAGAGAAGGAAGGTTGATTGTGATTTTCAGAGAGAGAGAAATGATGGAATTTGCAGAGATCGGGAGATTAGTTGCAGAGAAAATCTAGATGAAGCTT